>OU015754.1:35203531-35214541 GCA_907169655.1 Acomys percivali | reverse complement strand
AAAAAAAAAAAAAAAAGAAAAGAAAAGAAAAAAAGAAAAGAAAAAGAAATTCCATCTCCTAGGGATCTCAGATCAAAGACAACGGTGGAGGCAGGTATGATACCAGCCACCCGCAGATGCTGTACTTAGAGAGTGAGGCAGGAGATTATAAGTTCAAGGCTAGTGTGAGCCATGCAGCAAGACCTTGTCTTGAAGAAAAAAAACAAAAAACAAAAAACAAAACAAAACAAAAACCAGCCAGGCAGTGGTGGCACACACCTGTATTCCAGGGAGGCAGAGGCAGGCAGATCTCTGTGAGTTCGAGGCTATCCTGGCCTACAAAGCAGGTTCTAGGACAGCCAAGGGTACACAGAGAGATCCTGTCTCGAAACCTACTCCAGATTAAAAAAAAAAAAAAGGAAGGAAGGAAGGTAGGACTAGAGAGATTCCTCTGCAGTTAAGCGCCAGACTCCTCTTTGCAAGGACCAGAGTTCAGTTCTCAGCACCTACGCCAGGCAGTTCACAGCCACCTGTAACAGAAGGCACCTGTGGCAGTGCATGTGCTCATTTATGTGCGCGCGCGCGCGCACACACACACACACACACACACACACACACACACACACACACACGGAGGAGGAGGAAGGGATTCAGAATAAAATAAATCCTTAAAACAAAATAAAACCACCATACCTTTTAACTCTCTCTGCATCCAAAAGTAAAACAGATACACAGAGCCAGTCTCAGGGAAGTGCCTATAGAGTGATTTTTTTTAAAACATCATCTAAAGGGTAAAGGAAGAGGCAGCTCCCTGCACATCTTCCAGGCCTGTGCCCTCCCCTCCGTACTGCCTGTCTCTGCTGGTAGCAGCTGCAGCCTCTTCTGGGGTGGAGACTCCCCTACCCGGTCTACCAGCCCCACCCTGAGCTGCAGGAGGCCGGACACATGTTCAGAGGGGGCATTATCTGTGCTCGGCTGAGTGTAAACGTTTAAGCGGAATTGACTGTGTACTCAGCCACTTTCAAACACAACTAATCTCCATCGGGGCGACGGGAAGTGAAATATGTTATTGTCGGTGGCAGTAAATTACCCGTGCCTGCCCTGGTGCGGGAGGCATTACGGGGCTGGGGCCAGTGCACTCCTCACCCGGCTGCCACTGGCTTGCCCCGAAATCCATTACTGCCAACCATCCTGGTCATCTCCCGCCGGGTCCAGGGGCTGCCCCTTGTCCGGATCTGCTCCGCCATCCACCCTGGGCCAATGAGGTCAGGGGATGGCTTTGTGCTTGCCAGGCCACCTGCCTCCAGATGTCTGGGTAGGAGACACAACAGCCCTGTCTGATTGTAGAAGAGCCTGCTCCGAGGCCCCGCCCAGTTTCTGCCCCTGCAAGATGGGGTCGCTCATGGGTTTACACTTTACCACTCACTCTCCTTACTGCCTAGTCTGACAGAATGCAGCTGGGTTCTCGCATGTGCTGTTTTCACTGGAGCTGGGAGACACACTGAAGATCAGGCCCTAGCCAGGCTCACAGCCTGAGGAGGACATCAGGTTCTTTGACACTAAACCGCTTCCTGACGCTTCCTGACGCTTCCGAACGCTGGTGACACCTGAGGCCGCATTCCTCACCTCTGCCACCTGCTCGACCCTTTGGTTTGTTTTGCGTGTAGAACAGAACGTTCCCGTTGGCCACTGGGCAAACACTGGTTTACTGAAGCCTGTGGCTCCCCCAAACACTGACAGAGATCATGAGGTGACTTTTTAAAGATGGCATCTATTTATTAAGGGTGTATGTGGTAGTCAGAGGACAACTTGTGGGAGTCACTTCTCTCTACCATGAAGGTCCTGGGGAGCAAACTCAGGTCATCAGGCTTGGTGACAAGTGATTTTACCCACTGAGCTCTCTTCCTAAGCCACGGTATGATAGTTTTAAGAAGCCACATTCATGCCAGGCGGTGGTGGAGCACACCTTTGATCCCAGCACTCAGGAGGCAGAGGCAGAAGGATCCCTATGAGTTCGAGGCCAGCCTGGTCTACAAAGCAAGTCCAGGACAGTCAAGGCTACACAGAGAAACCCTATCTTGAAAAGCCAAAAAAAAAAAAAAAAAAAAAAAAAGAGTAAAAATTAAGAAGCCACGTTCACTAATACCATCACCTCTGTCTTTAGGAAAGAGTACGGATGTTGGATGTTAACCTTGCCACAGCAGATACAAGTTCTCCAAGATTCTGGTTTGGCATGAGAGTCCCACGCTGTCACTGGCCACGGCAATGGTAGTTCTCAGGTAAATTTGCTTATTCATTTTTGGAAAATGACTCCCCAAAGCACAGCCGTGAGAGGCCAGGCTGGTCTCTGTTGTTCTGAGTAGTGCCAGTGTCTCAGGGCTCGGCAGCCTCAGCAGAGTGCAACTTCCTGTTTCTCCACAAGGAACTATCTGAAAGCTCTTCACCCCAAAGCTTCAAGTTTTAAAATGAGGGACGGGTCACTTCTCATCAGGGCCTCTGTAAATGAGCCGGGTCTTAGTCATCGTCACTATTGCTGTGATGAAACACCATGGCTGAAAGCAAATCGGGGAGGAAACGGTTTACTCAGCTTATACTTCCACATTGCTGTCCACCACTGAGGGAAGTCAGGACAGGAACTCAAGCAGGGCAGGAACCTGGAGGCAGGAGCTGATGCAGAGGCCATGGAGGGGTGCTGCTTACTGGCTTGCTCCCCATGGCTTGCTCAGCCTGCTTTCTTAAAGGACCCAGGACCACCAGCCCAGGCATGGCTCCACCCACAATGGGCTGGGCCCTCCCCCATCAATCACTAATTGAGAACGCCCCCACAGGCGTGCCTATAGCCTGATCTTATGGAGGCATTTTCTCAACTGAGGCTCCCTCCTGTCAGAAGACTCTAGCTTGTGTCTAGCTGATATACAACAAAGCCATGACAAAGGGTGAAAGACTGATTCCTGTGACCTTCCTGTTACTCAGCTCATGTCAGGCCAGCAGGCTTTTCCCTTTGAGACAGGTTCTGGCTATGCAGTCCAGGCTGGCCCCAAACCCTCAACCCTTCTGTCTCTCAGTCTCCAAGTGCTTTGTGGTCCACTCCCTGACTTCGTGAGGCCAGCTGCATTTTGGGGTCTGTCACCTTCCCATCACCGACTCAAATGTCAAACACAACAGGAAGGACAAATCATGTCTTTGCAATGTTATAAAAGTAGCTTCAACCACAGCCACACAGGAGTTGGGGCCCCAGAGGCGTGTGGTCCCCTTTGGGAGCCACTGATAGAGCCTGGTCATGGGGGTGTGAGGAGAGGTAACTGGACTCAGATGGACGAAGACACCTGCAAAGTCGCTTCTACTTCATCACGAAGAAACCACATCAGTTCTAGGACCACCTGGACCACCTCCCCACTTCAGGACAAGGCATCTGAGGCAGCTAGTAAAAATACTTCCATTTCTTTGAGATGCTGGTCCAGAAGCCAAGTTTTTGCTGAAGTCTTCCATCAGCGAGAGTCTCACATCCCCGACATGAACCACCAAGAAGTTATTTTATTATCTCTCTAGCAATCTGTCCCCCTTGCCAGCACCCTGTTCTGGGCACACTAGGCTGGCAACATCCCCGTTGATGCAAAGGGATAGAGATGCCACACATGGCAGGACTCATTCATCACTCTGATGGTGCCTTGGTGAGCAGGCCAGAAGCTCCTGGGAGTTTTCACTCTGACCTGTGCACAACAGGCCAACCTGTTAAGCTGGCCAGGGTAACCAATGTAGGTAGGACATGTTCAGAGCAACAGTGCACACAGAGGTGCATCACATTCATGAGCAACACCATCACCCACAGTGTGAAAGGCCCCACGTGAGAGGGTGGCGTGTGCGCCATACTAGAGTGAGAAGACAGACTGTGTTGAACTTCCTGCTTGGTCCTGAATACCATCACTTGGCCCATAGGCCTGCAGCTGGTAAATAAAGCATTTGTATTGTATGTTAAAAAGGAGGATGGGGGGGAGGAAGACAAGCGGAAGAGGAAGAGGAGGAGAGAGAAGATGAAGAAGAGGAAGAAGAGGAAGAAGAAGTCGTCATTGTTGGTTAGGTCCTTTCAGCTTCTGAATTCTGTGCCAGCAGCCTGTGCTGTGACTCTCCTATTTGGGAACATGCAAGCTTTCTGGGCCACCCGCATTGGATCACAGAGTGACGCTGACATTTAGATGTCCCCTGACATCATCCGATGCTACTGACATCACACTTACATTCAGCTGACCCCTGAAGGGCTCCTGTTCTGACATTCAACTTCCGGCAGATGTCAAACACTCCAGGGTACACGTACGGTAGAACACAGCCAGCTCCTTCTATCATGCCCGCAGCCTGGGGAGCCTGTGGTCCCTGTGCGACTCCTGGGTGAGACTCGAGGGCATGTTTCAGTGACAAGCTAATGTCACCCCCACGTGTAAGCCCCACAGTCTCTGCATTCAGATTCTGTCAAAGCTGCAGCCTTGACCCCCTAAGACTTTGCTTCCCATTTTCTACACGACTTCTCCATTGGTGGGAGTGGGGGCAGAATCCTAGGGGAAATCAAGACTTTGGGGTGGAGCCCTGGACAGGCTCCCTGGAGACCATCACGGGGCTTTTTCCCTCCTCTGGGTACTTCCAGATCAGCTAGGTGGTGCAATGGTTGGCGGCCAAGCATCTGTGCTACCCCAGGCAGCTGTCCAGGCAACGGCTCCGGCAGCCCCTGCATGGGCCTCGCCTCTCTGGCTTTTCTTTTATTCTTTTAAAAAAGAAAAGAAATTCCTGCAAGTTGAACAATCATTGTGTTGGATTTGGGAGATGTTATTCCTCGTGACAGACAAGGGCAATTACCTGCGATCCGCCAGCAGTTTTAGCCTAATTTCATTACTGCTGTGCGAGCTTCCCCGAGCAGCGAGTCTATCACTGTCTTGCAGAACGGATTAGCGGGCACTTTCTTCATCTTCAAATGAATTTTAACTGTCATGCCCTTGATGAATAGAGCAGGGACAGGCAGCTGACCCGGGTCTGGTAGTGGCCGGCAGGCGTCCTCTGGCCCCGATGGGAGAGTGAGGCTGTGGTCTTGCTCACTCGGGTCTTATGCACCAACATCCCTTCCTGAGGGCGGCTCCCTGGGTTCCAGGCTGAGAACATGGAAGAGGCCTCTTGCTTGCTGAGAACAGCTGACAGGCGCCCGAAACCCCATGAACATCTCAAAGCTAAAGCGGTCAGGATACCAGAGACCTCTCTGGCTCAGGGTCCGGCTCTGTCTTGTGGCTCCTGCATCCTTCCAACCCAAAGATGCCCAGATCATTCCACAGCTGGACAATCGGCTCTCAGCCTCCCTGCAGCTTGGTCCTCACGTATAGCAAGGGTCCAGTGACAGTCAGGTGATGGACAGTGCAACAGAGGCTAAGGAAGAGGCTGGAGGGCAGGCGCCTATTGTGCTCAGCACTCACCAGCGTGGCCTGGTTTAGTCTCTGAGCCAGAGCTACGCTGCCTGGGGCTGGAGCACGCAAGCCGGGAGCTGGCCCTCGAGGGCCTGTTTGCAGAGATCCAGGTATCAGTGACACAGGGTGAGGCCTAGGCCTGCTTAGGACCCCTGGTACCCACTCTACTCAGAAACCTTGCTCACAAATATCTGAGTTTTTAACAAAAGGGGCCATGGTGGTTTGCTCACTTTAGGGTTTTTTGGTTTTTTTTCAAGACAGGTTTCTCTGTGTAGCCTTGGCTGTCCTGGACTCGCTTTGTAGACCAGGCTGGCCTCGATCTCACAGTGATCCACCTGCCTCTGCCTCCCGAGTGCTGAGATTAACACTTTACCACTTTCAGGGTCTGATCACAGTGTTCTTGGCGGTAGCTGTATCCTCGAGCTCACAGCTCACCTACCCTGTGACACCCCCACCCTGGTGGCTCCTAGTTTTGGCAACTCTTGTTTTTGCCCCATTAGACCTGGCTTCAGCTTCTGCCATAATGGTGATGCCCAGGAAGCCAGCATGTTCAGAACCCTGTCAGAACCCTGGGGAACAGAAGGGCGAAGAGTCTGGTCACTTAAGGCAGCCTGGGCTACAGCCAGACTCTGTCTCCCAGCCAAAACCAACCAATCAGCTCAACCGTTCACTGAGTTCCTGTTGGCAGGAATTCGGGGTTCTCTGGGTGAGGCTTGTAAACAGGATGTGAGGGCCCTAAGATTCTTACAGATAGCACACCCATTCTACATGTGAGGAAACTGAGGCAAGGTAGCTCAAGGCTGCCAGGCAGTCAGGCAAAGCTGGGAGTCTGAGACAGGAGCCGCCTCCCCCACTTTCTAATTCAGCTTCTTTCTTCTGCCCCCTGAGGACTCTCCCAAGTTATTGATCGCTAAGGCAACCTTGAGTCAATACGGTGCACTTTGCTAATTAATCTCTTCCAGATAATTGCAGGAAATTATTGGTTGGTGTGAACAGAGGGTAGAGAGGCAGCTGTGTTCCCCCCCACCCCCCATCCCCCGTCCAGAGCAGCAGGCTCAGGACCCAGACTCCGCCCTTTGCCCACTCTCCAGCCCATCTGCACTCACCTCTGCCTCACCCAGACAGACCTGTCTAGATCCTTAGCTCAGAACGCCTACCAACTTAGCTCTTGGGGTACCCCCTCACAATGGGGTAGGAGGCACGGAGCAAACCGTGGAATCACATCCCAACTTGGCAGTGTCTGGCTGTGGGCTGTCCAGTTTCTCTGGGCCTTGGGTGAAACACAATACAAAATCTGCAACCCCTGCATCGCTGGCTGACCTACAAACAAACAAAGCAGCGTCTTACGCGAGCTGACACAACCACCCCAATGGAGGGCGGTGGGCAGTGGGAGGCGGGCGCCACCAAAGAGCGCACTTGGAAAGTCCGACAGATACTTTGATTATCTCATCTTATGGAAAGGGAAACTGAGGTTCTGGCTCGCAATTACGCAGACCACAGCGAGAGGCAGAACCTGGATCCTCAGTCAGTGACAGAGACACTGATCCCTGCTCCACACTGTCACCAAGCCCAGAACTGTATCACTTGACCTCGCCTTGTACTGCTCTCATCTCGGGAGAAGGGAGAGTGGGTCCTGGGGTGTCACAGCACTAAGAGGCGCTGGAGACTTCTCCTTACTCCTAAATTCTGCCTCACCACCACTCGGACTCAAGGTCCGACACTCACTCATCACAACTGGGTGTGTCTGGATGAAGTTTCCCGTGTATATGTGGGGGGGGGGGCAGGGTCCTCTTGCTACAAGGTATCACTTAACCCATAAGCACACCAGGCCCTATCTACCTGCTCTAATAAACCTAGAAGACGTTAATGAACTAAATAGCAAATTACTTTTTTATTCAAGAATGAAATTTCATCATATTCATAATTCATATTTTATTTCAGACATCTGCTGCTGATTACATTACATTTAACTAAAATTAGATGACGCTCAGAATGCAATTAAGACTCTGCCAAATTCTTCGGCCCACCAATGCCGGCGGAGCACAGCGGGGGCCGCCAGGAACCTAATATGTAATTAGGAGCTATTTTCTAGCTGTTTTTAAAGTCTGAAAATTAGCTGCCTTTATTAATCACACAGACAAATATAAAGTGGAACCGACGCTCGCTGAAATTTCTAAAAGGGATTTTTTTTGTTTAATTATACACCGCGGAGCGCCGGGACTCGTTTCGCATGTTGATTTGTTGTGCGTTGACATTTTGACAACTCGTTCTCAATTTGTCTGTCGTAGTTAGGCAACAACAAAGCCACGGTAACACTTTAACTTTCAAAACCTTCAGTGTGCCAGGGAGAGGGAGAATGGCATTCCTTGCTGTGGGCCCAGGTCTCGGGCTCTCAAAGCCACAGGGGTCAGGGGGACCCGGAAGGAGGGAAGGGAAGCGGCAGAGGCCTCAGATGGTGACGCTGGGCCAGTCCAGAGGCTGGGGCAGTGGATTCTCCATTCTTCCTGCCGTGGGACTTGGTTTCCTCACCTGCACCACAGAGGGGTTTGGAGTCCAAGCTCTGTAAGGGGCTTCCTCCACATGCAGGGTGGCCTCCTGACCCCCAAGATAGCAATTTCTGGTTTTCCCACTGTACAGAGCTTGAAGCTGGGACTGCATGCAGTATTCAAGCCCTCGGCACCCCGCTCCTCCGCCCCCAAACCCCCCACCCCCGGGGTAGCTCTGGGCCAGCCACAGCTGTGAGCTTTTGTTTTCTGGTTGCACAGCTGGGGTCCCACCATGGAGAGAGACTCAGCTCCCGAGGGGGGTTGTCTCTCAGCCCCAGAGGAACGCCGAAGCTCACCTCCTGCCTGAGGAGGCCCCGGTGCCATCCTGTACTACCACCAGTGGGTTCCTTGAGTGGCTCCGTCCTGCTCACTACACGTGATGGCTTGTGTTCGTGTGCCTGGCACGTGTTGACACTTTTTACCTTCACTCCTCCACTGACCTTACAGGACAGACTCACAACCAGACCAGGACAGGGACGTTGTCACAGCCTGAGTTCAAACTCAGTTGTTGTCTCTTCTCTGGTCACGTGTCCAGGATGCTGGACCTTTCTGAGCTTCCGTGTCCTCATCACTAAGATGCCGACAGTGATGGTGCCAGCCTTCCCGGGCTCTGGGGTGGCTGGAACAGGGTAACAGTGATTGGCCTGGATTTGGTCTCAGCCACTGGAGGTACAGGTTGCTATCACTTGGTATATGGGTGTGTTGAGGCACCACAGGGTAAGACCTGCCCTGAAGTGCCCAGCACCAAGCTGAGAACTGTCCCTGGGTGGGCCTGATGCCCTGGCCTGTTATCGCCCCATCACCTCATCTCCCACATGCCTCTTGGAGGGCTGCAGAAGATCTTGGAATTCTGTGGGGTCTAGGCCTCCCCTGGACATTCTCTCCCTCTGCCTTCTTTGCTCCTGGTAAAGAGGACACTGCGTAGAGTCTTCTGTCACTGCTGACCCCAGGCCAGGGGCACTGGCACCACCTGTTTTCAAGTTCTGCCTCCTCCTCCTCCTGCCCCAGCCTCCCTGATGGATTTAAAAAAGAAAAAAAACTGAGAGAGAAAGATTCCGGGGGGAGGGGGAACAACGAAACTGCCAATAAAATCTGGGACGAGAGCTGGGGGTGACGGTGGAGTGACACGCACGGATGGCTGAGATCTGCTGGCAGGAAGGTGGCAGGCATGTGCTGATGTCAGCACATTTCTGTCTGAGCTCAGCCCCAGGGAGAGGCGTGCCCAGGAGACCTGCCTTGCCCCAGTGCCACATGGGTAAGAAGACTGAGGTCATGAGGAGAGGTGCCTGGACTGGGGGTCTCTCCCACAAGGGCTCTTCCCTGGCTCCCCTCTGAGCGCTGACGTGTCCGGGACCAAAGGTCCAAACCACCTGAAAACCTCCCAGCCAGGAGAATGAGAAGGATCTGCGTCCCTCAAAAGGACTGAACCAGCCTGGCCCTCAGGCCCTATAGTGTGGGTGCCTGTCTCAGGAAGACCGAGGGCCTGCAGATATAGCCAGGTTCCATGAGGCTTGGGCGTGTTCTAACTCACTTTTCTCAGGGCACCCTGAGATATCGCATGACAGGGGAGACAGGGGAGACCCAGGGGCCATGGCCACTGCTGGAAGCTGACAGCATGGAGGGGAGCCACTGTCGGAGAAGGAGGGCACCTGGCCCCTAGGCTGTGAGTTCTGCCAGGTGAGTCTTCTCTATAACATACAGGCCTTGTTTTCCACACAGCCCCAGGCAGAAGAGTGCTAAGAGCCAGTATACAGGGCAGGTAATCTGATCCTCAAAGCTGAGAGGCCCCTTTAAGCAGCTGTGACACCTCCAGTGCTTGTGGAGAGTCACCCACCTTTTCCCATCCTGCTTTGCGCCAGAGAGCTCCCTCATGCTAACTATGGCCCTGGCTTCCTTCTCCTTCACTCCTGCAGGCTGGCCAGGGCCCTCAGCGGACTCCTGCACTCACTCCATACAGAACTGCCTGCACGGAGCAGGGAGGGACGGGGCAGGGGGAGAGGGGGTGTGGAGCACTGATGCCGAGCATGCTCTCCTTCACCTGGAGCTGGTAGCTCAATTGGGAGAGTATCTGCCTGGTGCGCATGAAACTGTGGGTCCAGTTCCCAGCATCACGTAAGCCAGGCATGCTGGTGAATGCCTGTAACCCCATAGTTTGAAGAGTAGAGGCTGGAGGGTAAGGACTTTGGGGTCCTCATTAGCTATATACTGAACTTAAAGCTAACCTAGGTATAACATTCTTCAAGATGTCCCCTCCTTGTGCCCTCCCCACATCCGCTGCCACTGCAGGTTGGGAAATGCACCTCCCTCTCCGTTCTGGGGCTCCTTTGGGAAGTCGGAACCCACAGCTCTGTCACACCACTATTTGCTTACCCAGCTATTTCTGTGAGTTTATAGGAGTATGGCCATGTCTCATTCACCCCTGGGCCCTGAGTCCACGGGCATTCTGGGCTGCAGGATAGAGATCTCTCTGGGATCCCAGAGCCTGGGCTTGTGTCTCACCACCAGGCAGCGGCAGCTTTCTCCACCCCCCCCCCCCCCCGCCCCTCATCACTCCCCTCTGCGTGGTACTGGGCTGGACTGCAGGGGTTACTAAGGGTCACCATCTGTGTCATCAGGACTAAGTGATTACTATAGCACATCTCTTCCCAAGAGCCTCAGACTGTGAGTTATGCGCACACCCTGTGACATTCTGTTTCTACCTGGTGCTATTGTTGGATTCTTGTCACTCTTTATATATGCACTGTCCTCCCTATCTGGATGATCTCCTTTGCCAGCAGGGACTGTGCCCAGCCTTGTTAGGGTTTTTATTGTTGTGATGAAGCACCATGACCAAAGCAACCTGGGGAGGAAGGGGTTTATTTGGATTACACTTCCATATCACTGTCCAGGAAGTTGGGGCAGGAACTCAAATAGGGCAGGAGCCAGGAGATAAGAGCTGATGCAGAGGTCATGGAGGAGTGCTGCTTACTGGCTTACTAGCCTGCTCTCTTGTTTTGCTTTGTTTTTTTTTTTTTTTTTTTTTTTTTTTTTTTTTTTTTTTTTTT
>OU015754.1:35179889-35195962 GCA_907169655.1 Acomys percivali | reverse complement strand
CCAAGATGCACTGGGAAGGGCCACTCTGCCACTACCCAAGATGGTCTGTCCTCAGAAGCTTGAGGCCCAGCATTGTGTCAGCAAATCCAACATGAGATGGCCAGTGCAGTCAGTTTTATTTTTGTCCTTCTCCCTGCTTAGTGAGACTGCACGCGTTCCTCACACCACCAGAAATCCCACAATGCATTCCTGAGCTACACCACAGGACAACTGCAGGGGTTAGACATGACGATACCCAATGCGCTGAGCACACTGCCTGGCACTGTGCGTGTAGGAAAAGGATGGAGAGCGGGGAGCTGGGGTGGATTCCCCACGCCAAGCTGTGCAGGGCGTGCAGGCGTGAAGCTGAGACTGTCCTGAGACGGTCCTGCACAGAGCATCGCAGTGAACAGCTCTCTTACCCTCCCTGGGCTTGGTTTCCTCATCAGCGCAAGAGGATGCTTTGGGATTCTGACGACCAGCAACTTGCACATTTCTTGGGTGACACTGGGGACAACTGCGCTTGTGCACTGGTGTGAGGAAGACACACTGGATGCACGGGTTCCTCTGCAGGTGCCGGGCTTCCCTTGCAGGTGGAGTGGTGGCTCCAGGCCTATTCTAGAGAGAACGTGTGTAGCTCTCCATCTGTGTCGGCCGGAGGGACACCTACCAACATGAAGCTCTCAGGGCTCCGGAAGCCCAGGGAGAAATGGATTATGAATGACGGACGGACTGACATCCTGTAATGAGAGTGCCGGGCACGCAATGGGGTGCGGGTGGGAGTGGGGGTGGAGGGCTCCTGTGGTGGACTAGAAGGGAGTTAGTGCTGTATGAAGCAGGGGTGTGGCACTTAGCAGAGCTCCACACCTGGGGTGGGGGGATTGAGGGAAATGTGCCGGTGGCCTGGGCACCAGGGACCAAAATCGACGGGCACAGAATGGTGACTATGCACCAAGCCGGCAGGTCACCAAAGCGTGCTCAGGCGTGGGGACGGTGGGAGGTGGTCAGAGGGAGCTTTGAGGTGGCACTGTGGTTTTCTTGTTTACCTTTATCACTTGGGTGACTATAAAAGGGGGAGAGAAAAGCAGGGGGAGAGAGAGAGAGAGAGAGAGAGAGAGAGAGAGAGAGAGAGAGAGAGACTGATTCTCTATGTAGCCTGGTGGCCCTGGAACTTGCTATGGGGATCAGGCTGGCCTTAAACTCAGAGAAACCTGCCTGTCTCTGCCTCCTGAGAGCTGGGGTTAAAGCTGAGCATCACCAGGGTCACTGCTGCGTGAAAGCATTTCTCACGGCAATGTCAACGCCAAGAGCCCCGGCTGGAGCCAGAGGCCCCAGTTCTGGAAGTCGCTCTCCACTCCTGGCTGGAAGATGTGGGAGATGGCAGGTGCCAGAGAAGTCTGTCCAGAAAGCCAGGCAGCCAGGAGAGGGGCAACGCTGCTGGGTGCTAGATGTGGAGTGGGGTGCCCGACCCAAAGGGCAAAGCCAGAGGGCAGAGCAAGAACACAGAGGTGGGCAGAGCAGCGAGGGCCTGCACCAAATGCTGGCCAGCGGCACCAGGGTTCCTGACAAGAACACTAGTTCCCATCTGGCATAGTGGTGGTGTCTGCAGCCGGCCTCCCCGCGGGAGACCCTGCTGTGCACTGGAGCCTGTGCCAGGTGCTGAGAGGGCCACAGCAGCGGCAGAGGGTGCCAGGCCGTGTCAGCTCTAAGCAGGGAAACTAGGGGAGACGAAGCTGGCTGGTACTAATCATTTTTTCAAGAATGAACAGCGGAGTCTCTACCGGCAAGGCTGCGGTTTTAACCAGCACCATGTGGCACTGAGGTTTCTGGGACACACCTGATCACCATTTGGAGCAAAACTGCGGTTCACACTGCTGAGCCCTCACTTGCTGTGTATTCTCTTACCTGATCTTCACATGGGTCTGTAAAGGCGGCTCTGCTGTCCACCTCACTCTCTGAGAGAAAGCCTGTGAAGGTGACTTGGCTCAAGGCCAGACAGCCAGAGGGTAGCAGAGCAAAGGTAGAGCCTGTCCAGAGCCGAGCTCAGGTTGGCATGTCAGAGGTGACCTCGAGGTGACCTCTGGTTTTGTGGCCTGAGTGTACCCTGGAATTACAGAGGCGCTTTAAAAACCTATCAGTGGCCCACGAGATGGCTCAGCTGGTAAAGGCACTTACTGCCAAGCCTGCTGACCCAAGTTCAAGCCGCAGAGCTGACACGGTGGAATAGAGCCCACGCACACAAGCTGTTCTTTTGCTCTGTACACACCCATGGTAGCACACACGCAAACAAATGTAAAAGAAAACTAAGTAAAGCCATCAGTGATGGGGTCCCATGCAGACCAGGAGGGGCTGAATGTCCAACGCAGACAGGGCACAGCACCCCTGGGTCTTTGGGAAGTTCTGAGGTGACTGGGAACAGCTGAGTAGTAGGAAGAGTTGTGGCTGCAAAGGCCTCTCAGACACGTGGCTGGGTATGGTGTGCTAGCTGCACAGGGTGGCCACGCTGGCCAGGTCACACAGCTGGCTGCTTCCTGAGGGCCAGACCACCATATCAACACCAGCCGCTGCTACCCAGCCCCCAGGGATCTCCGTCTCTGACACTCCTCTCTAGAGCCATAGCTGCCATGGGGGGGGGGGGCTTACCTTCCCCACCCAGACTGCGAATGATAGTCTCTTTCTCAGCTGCTCACTCAAAGTTTGCAGTAAAGAAGACATCTGGCCCCTCTGAATGGAGAAGAGATGCGCCTGTGAGCTTCAGGTGTTTCAAACGCAGCCCGAGGGGGAGTAGGCCAGGGCAGGTTGAGGGTAGGCATTGGAGTTAAATGGCCTCTGGGCTGATCAGCTCTGTGGCTCTCGACAGTTACCCACCCACCACCTGAGCTTTGGCTTCATGGCTTTGTTTTTGTTAGACAGTTTCTCTGTGTAGCCCTGACTGTCCTGGACTCACTTTGTAGACCAGGCTGGCCTCGAACTCACAGAGATCTGCCTGTCTCTGCCTCCCGAGTGCTGGGATTAAAGGCGTGCACACCACGCCCAGCCGCTTCTTAAACGGGGATGAGCTGTGGCCCCCATGTGCTCAGAATGAATATTATCACTTTATAAATGACTTGCTTCCAAAGGGCGGGGTGCAGACTTGCCAGGAGACAGGCTGGGCCTTATCTTCTTCTGGCCCTTAAGCTGAAGGCAGTGACCCCAGCCCAGCAGCCACCTACCCTCCTCCTGAGGGTGCTGGGAAAGGCACCAGCTGCCCCCTAGCGGCTAAGGGCAAACACACACCGAGTTATCAGAACTGAACTCAGCTTAGCCCAGCCCATCTTTACAGGGACCCAGGCTCCCAGAGGTTCTGTAAGCGAGGCACTATAGTTCACCAGGCTCTGGGGGCCCTGCCATTCCAGGAGCATGGGGGAGGGGCACTTAGCCAGTTGACATGAGAAGAAAGGGATGTCCCAGGCCATTAAGTCATTCCCAAGGTTTCAGAGCCGTGTGCACTGGTGGGCACTCATGGTAGCCATGCTCTGTGCCCTGACTGAGGCAGACAAGTCCCCATCCCTATCCAGGAAGGGCTACCTAGGAAAACTCCCTCCCTGAGCTACAGAGCAAAAATGATGAGCGTCTTATTTCCTTCAGCCCCAGAACTCCCAGAGAGGGAGGGAGGGCGCACTGTAGGAGCCAGGAGCAGAGCGCACCAGCCCTGCCATCCCACAGGGCCCCAGGCTTTGCTCATACAATCTCTTTTTATTTCCCCCACAGGCAGCTTTCCCAGAAGTACACATGGAGACAGAACAGTCAGCATGCCTTGCTCAGCTGCCGATCCCTGAGGGAACAGCAGACAGCAGCCACTGGGAAGGTAGTTCCCAAGGAGCCGTCAATGGCTGGACAGAACAGCGCATGGCTAGGAGCCAAGAGTCTGTGTGAGGCAGATGGAGGCCAGGCCCAGGCAGATGCACCGATGAGGGCTCTAGGGTGAAGGCCTTCCATACCAGCCTACCATCTCAGGAGACCCCACAACTGTTAGGATGCCTGTTTGGCTCCAAAAATGCCAGAGTACAGGTGGCCACGGAAGTGGTGCCTCTCAGAGGCTAGAAGGCGCCACAGCAGGAAAGGTGTCAGCAGCCAGCACAGACGCCAACTTCCGCCCCAGATACTCCAGTGAGAGACTTCTTGGCAGGACCACAGTGTCAAAGGCCCAGGGCTTGTCGGACAGGGTCATCTACGGAGTCGGCTGAGTGCACGGAGACCCCAGGTGCTCCAATGCTGGTCTCCCAACAGTCAAACCCGCAGCCGGTTAGGGCCTGCTTGGCAGCCTCCACTTTGGCTCGCTCTACACCTGGGAAGGCAAGGCAGTCAGCCCTCAGGGACAGCACTCAGCAGATGCCCCCAGCCCTGGGGTAAGGTGCTGTGCATCTCATGACTTCCAAGGCTCATATGCCAAGCCCCACAGCCTCCTCAAGGGCTTCAGTCACCTGGACAAGCCTTGCTGTGCATCGGCTGGTCATGTAGCTTTAGACTTAATCCCTGTATAGGCCTCAGTTTCCCTATCTGGGAATAGGGCTGACACTGCCCCCCACAACCTGTGCCTGACCAGCACTGATACAATGGGCATGTTCTTAAAGCATTGCCTCACAGTCTGCAATAGCCCTGAACTAGGAGCCACCACTCAAGGCCTCCTAGAGGGAGGGCACTGTCCTCCGTGAAGCCAGAAGCCACTCCTGAGAGCAAGGGACTCTGGAAACAGGGGGCTGTACAAAGTGAGGATGTGGGGGGGCAATGAGAGAGAGCAGGAGGGCAGGCAGAAGGCCAGAGGAGAGGGCAGAGGTGGGTGCCATCACTGGATGCCTACTATGTGCCTGCAGCAAGAATCCCTCACACCTTGTCAGGTGTGGGGCTCCCTTCCCTCAGGCCCAGGGGCTAGCGAGCATGGCCATTTCACTCTGGTGGGAGCGAGGGGATGGGAGGCAGCAGGAACAGCCTAGGACGATGGGGAGCAGCAGGCCAGCAGCCCACCTGCCACCAACCTCGGTCTCCCAGAGGAAACAAGGGCACAGGGAGGTGAATTCACTTGCCCGAGGCCACAGAGCAGGGCTCAAGTCTCCTCCCTTTCCATGAGATTCTCCAGTGGACCTTCCAACACAGGCCATGCTAGCAACCACCTCCCAAGCCCCACACCCTGTACCTGGCTTCAGGAGGGTGATGCCACAGCCGCCGCCACCAGCACCTGTCAGCTTGCTGTGCAGTCCGTGTGCTGCCGTAACCTGGCAGAGCTGGTCCAGGGAGGCGTGGCCCACGCCGAGGGCATTCAGATGATGCTGATTCATGTCCATCAGCTCCTGGAAAAGGCGTCATCTGTTCCTGACTGATGGGCCAAGGTGAGCCCTCTGCCCCGCCCTGTGTCTCCTGTCCACCGAGGCGAGCCCTCTGCCCTGCCCCGTGTCTCCTGTCCACCTGGTAGTGGCTGATGTGGGACAGCTCACACTCTCTCTGTGGGCCTTGGATGAATGGAGCCAAGTTTATGCTCCTGCCACTGAGGCCAGGACTGAGCTGGCCAAGCAGGTGGTGGGTCCTACTTGAATGGTAAAACTAATTGACTTGTCATTGGCCACCAAACCTCTCCCCTTGCCATGTGGTCAGAGCTCACACGAAAGGCTCCTAGCCACAGAGCAGCGTCAAGCTATGCCTGAAACCACGCCCCCTGGTCCTCACTTAGGAGACACTTCCTTTTCCGATAAAGGCTAGAGGGGACAGCTTTGCCATTTGCAAGAAAATATGGCTCTGACAATATGCCACTCTGCTGCCTCCTGGGCCCGTTTTCAGAATAAGAACCAGGTTGTCACTCCAGCAAGGTCATGAGTGAGAAAACAGCTAAATATTTATCTAGGTTTCTTCAATTATGTGCAATAAAATTGCTGCTTGCCAAGGACCAACAAGACGCATGTGGCTAAGATGCTAAAGGCAGGCTCTGTTTGCCTTTTGCTGGATGCTGGGAACACACTGTGTGCCAAAGAGAGGCAGCCAGCCAGGCTCTGCGGTCCCTCCTGAGCCTGGGACTCAGGCAGGCCTCTGCTGGCTAGGCTCCTCTGCCCCTCTCAGCCCTGAGGCAGGATCCTTCACTTCCCATGAAGAGAAAGGGTGTGAGGTCTGTCCTCTCCCGGCTGTGTGAAGGAAAGGGCTTTTGTACAACGTCTGCTCTGCAAAGACTCTGTGTGTGTTACCATCACCATATTTTATAAGTGGGGACACTGAGGGCCAGGGGCAAAAAACTTGTCTGAGGCCACCCATTTCGTAAGGTACCGAGTCAGTGCCAGGAGTGTTGTGCTTGCAAGAGTGCCCTTGGCATTTCAGATGCCTCCTCTTGCTCAGGGGACTGGTGTGGCCTGTGCTGTCAGGGCTCTGCTCAGAGCTCAGGACGCCTGTGCACTGAGGGCCGCTCATCACTGAGGCAGCTCTGCCAGGCGCTCTTTCTCGGGGCCGCCCCGCTCACCGGCATTCTGACAAATGAACAGACAGGCAGTGTAGCCTGGTGGCAGCCCTGGGTGCCTTTCACGAGCCCCGGGCTGCGTGCGGAGACTTCTGGGGCCTGTCTGTATGCCTGAGCTCCAGGTGTCATGTTGTCAAGGCAGGTTCCAGACACCTGTCACATTCTGATCCAAAATCTGTCAAGGATCAGATGACAGACTATGACACGAGAGAATAGCTTGCTGGTTCACGTGCAAAGCTGTCCAAGAACGGAGCTGTGCACTTCAGCGGCTGTGGCAGCCAAAAATACCCACGCTGTGTAACCAGCGTGCTGCTCCCCAGCATCCTCGGGGCTTGACAGGGTGCACATGAGCAGTTCTCTATCTTTATTACTTTCCTACTCAGGTTTGCAACTCTGAACGTGGAAGGAACCGAGCAGTGGGGAGTAGGGCTTGGGGACCGCAGGTGAGGGCCTGGGAAACGAGGACAGAGGCTCCAGGTTATACGGAGGCCTTGTGTGCAGCACACAGTAGGTGTTCAGTAGAAGTCTGAGTGGTTCTGGGTGTGGTGATGCACATCACAGGCAAGGCTACAGAGTGAGTCCTAGGCCAGCCAGGTGCAAGAGTGACTCTGAGAGGCCGCTTTGGTGCTTGCTGCACTTTGGGATACCAGGAGGGGCAGAGGTTACGGGACAGCGCTGAAGGCTGGGCAAAGCAGGAGTGCCCAGGGCCATCTGGAGGGGACCCTGCCTGCACCTTCACAGGACTGTGGCTGCTCAGCTGCTTTAGCCAGGGGCTGCTAGGTCCCCTTGTACTTTGAGAGAAGCCAGATGGCTTTTTCCCAACAGCCTGATTTACCAAACCAGATGGCCCGTGTCTGTCTGAGAGGGAGCCTTTGGCTCTCCGAGCTGGTGGCACATGGGCACTGGAAACAGGAGACCCTGGAACTGAAGTAAGCTTGTAACACCCCAGTGAGGCCACCAGCAGGCAGTGAATGAAAGAGAATTCAGGCTCGGGCCTGCTCAGGTCTCGGGGTCTCGGGTGCTATACTAGAATTACACGTAGGGTGTGACTTCAGGTTCTGCTTGGCCACAAGTGGCAGGTGGCTGCTGAGTGGCCACCCGCAGCCAGTACACAGTGGGAACTAGGAAGGGAGGCGTCTCCCCAGAACAAACAGGGGATGGGACTCAGCGAGATAAAATGCCTGCCCACGTGGACTGCGCCTCAGCCTCATGACCCACACCTGCCCACAGGGCCTCAGTGTGCCAGGCTTCTAGGGAGGACATGCTTACACACACATGCTCAGGGCCCTGGGCAAACTGAGGGTGGGGGAGCTGCACTTGGACAGCAGCAGGGTGAGCGCAGGGTTTCTGCGAGCAGGCTTACTTCTAGTACAAGGTAATGTTCCGGAACCGGCGCTGCCACCATCTCTCCTAGCACGCGCTCACACTCCAGGGATATGGCGTCAATTGAGGTCAAGAGCGGGGCCACAATCTCAGGGAACTGCAGGGAAGGAAGGTGGGCAGAATGTGAGGTCTAAGGCTAGGGGGAGGGCAGACCCTGCTGGAACGATGGGACACCACTACACCAGGCCTCAGGGGATCTCCACTGGCCTGGCCTTTGTCTGGCTGCTGCCCTGACATCTACAGGGGGACCCTTGCCTTAAAGCCAGTGTGACTAAAGGGATCCCCGCCCTGGCTCTGGCCACAGCTAGCACCTTGCTTCCTGCCCACACTGCCTTCTCATGTTTCCCTGCCCCGCCCCCCACATGCACAGCACCCCTCCCTGCAGGAGCACCTTGGTTAGCCTGCTTCTGACGATAGCCACAAGGGCCTTGGTACTTCGTGGGACCTTGGTGTTGGTGAGCAGGATCTGCAGAGCGGGGAGCCTGCAGTGAGACAAGAAGGCGGGGTGTCACGTGGACGGCACACGGAGGATGCCCGCTTAGTCTAGGGACTAGAGGGCAGGGAGGTGAGGAAGGAGGTTTTCTAAGACTGCGCTCATGAGGTATAAGGGCTGAGGAGGGATAAAGACCACCAGGGGCAAAGGTGGAGCAGCACGTGCTGAGCCTGGAGGTGGCAGGTCACGACCCCTCATTGAGTTATAAGTTCAAAGTGACCACGTCAGAGTGCAGGGAGGGCCCAAGGTTCAGGCGTGCCCAACCCTCTCAAGCTTAGGTGGGATGAAGGGAGGGGGCACAGGTGAGAGACAGTCACCCTTCTGCAGAAATGCTCCGGACCTCGAGGTTCCGGGAACTCAGGGCTGTCTACCGAGACATCAACTGCTGACCGCCCTCACTCCAAAACGTGAAACCTGAAATGCTCTGCCATCCAAAAACTCTTGAGCACCACGATGGAATTAGGATTTCTAGCTTTGGGCTGCTTGCTCTCCTTCTGGTCTGTGTGGGAGGCAGGTAGGCAGGGCTACAGAGGAGGCCAGCCCCACCTCCCGCCCATGGCCTCGTTCTGCAGAGCCCAGAGCGGCAGCAATCCAGGTAGGAACCCTGCTATGGCTGCGAGGAGCCAAAGCCACAGCTGTCAGCAGGACCCCACCCCTCCGACCCCCAGCTCGGCCCTAGGGGAACTGTACAATCCCAACTGTCCTCATGGCCTCTGGAGGAACCAGCACCCTTTCCTGTCATCCACTCTGCCCTTCAGAGAGCTGTGGGCAGGGATGGAGGCGGAGAGCCTGGAAGGCCCCTGTGAACAGCTGGAGGCCGTGGTGCACATTTATTCGCCATCTTTACATTTTAAGACTTCAGATCAAGGGCTGGAGAGATGGCTCAGAGGTTAAGAGCACCGCCTGCTCTTCCAGAGGTCCTGAGTTCAATTCCCAGCACCCACACGGCAGCTCACAACTGTCTATAACTCCAAGATCTGACACCCATAGGCATACATGCAGGCAAAACACCAATGCACATAAAATAAAAATAAGTAAAAAAAAAAAAAAAAAAAAAAAAAAAGGACCAGGTGTAGTGGTGCACGTCTTTAATCCTAGCACTCGGGAGGCAGAGGCAGGTGGATCTCTGTGAGTTCTAGGCCAGCTTAATCTACAAAGCGCGTCCAGGACAGCCAAAGCTACAGAGAAACACTATCTGAAAAAGACTTAAGATCCAGCAGAGGTGAAGAAGTCCAGGAAAGGGGCCCTGATTCCCATCCCGGAGGATGGTGCGTGTCCTTTTAAACTTTCTAAAAGCAGCACTGGCTTTTCTCTACCCTTTAAAGAGTGCTGTCACTCAACAGGACCGTGTTGAGCGAGAGTGGGCCTGAGTCATACCACAAATAAGGTGTTTTGTATGGAATGGTGCCATGGCTGAAGGCGGGGCTGGCTCGGCGGTGGGTAGATGGGGTGGTGGTGGTGGTGGTGGTGGTGTGAGGGGTGGTAGTGGTCACATTTCCATCCTCACACAGCCTCTGCCAAAGGCTTGCTGCCCAGGGGCTGCCACCCAGGGCTCTGCTCTGGAAGACCTCATGTCACCTGGGCCTGGCCTCCTTGCTGCTGTTGTACGCCAGCCTCAGGACCTTTGCACTGCTCTGCCCTCACAGCTGTATGACTCCTATTCATTCAGGCCTCCGATTTGGTGTTACCTCATCAGAGGCCCTCAGGAGCCCCATCTAGTCAGCTTTCACTGAGGGCACACTTTTGGCCATCACTGCTAAGGGGTGCTGTGGGCATCGAGCCAGGCACGGGCTGAACGCCCTGTGACATACAGGACAGCTAGCATCTTGGAGAAGTATCCAGTCTCAATGTTGACAGACCCAAAGCCGAGTGGGGGAGGGGCAGCACCATGAGCTCCTAATGAAGTGACTGACTGGGCTGACCAGAGCAGTGCCCTAGGCCCTGGTGCCTGTCTGTGACAACCACCATGGGTGAGGAAGGCAAGGGGGTGCTAGTGGCCCTCCCCAACACTTAACCCACCACTTGGCCCACTCTACATGCCATGATTTAATCCCTGTGCCCAACCTTTCCACTAATGGCAAAAGCACTGGGTGCCACTGTTCTGTCTGCACAGCTGACCACAAGCTGCCAAACCTGAGCCTCGCGGAGCCTCCCACTGTGGACTCCAGCCTCGCTCACCCTCGCTGGTCCCCACAACACCCGTCTCTGTCCTCTGTTGGCTTCCACACTTCTCTACCCCAAGCCTGCCCTCATGCCCAGCGAGAGCTCCTGGGAACAGCCCAGAGGTGTGTCTATGTTCCTGGGCCCCAGGAAATGCCATCAGGAAAAGGGAGAGCCCAAAGGTTACTATGTGGACAGACAGTGGGCAGCCAGGGGTCTGCGGAGCAGCTGCGCCTCGAGGGGAAGGGTAGCCATATGTGATGTTCACCTTTAGCGACAATGGAGAGTGGGCAGGGAGGGGACAGACAATAGTCAAGCCAGCTTCACTGTGCCCCAAGCCTCACACTGCGCGTGACACGGTCACAGCAGGAAGGGGACACAGGGACACCGCCCCTCACAACCTCACAAAGGCACAGTGCTTTCCCTGGATATGTGGAGTGGCTGTGTTAGGCACAGCAATAGGACCCAAATTACCTCTTCAAAGACGATATCTTCCCTTGCTGGTAGCGCAGGGCTCCTCCTAAAAAGAGGGACAGTGGCTATCACCAAGGGTTAAGGCACAGATTTGCATTCTAGGACAGTGTGAGGTCAGTGTGGGCCCATGACATGCCAGGCTGAATGACACACCCACCCATTTCAGCTTCAGCTGTGGAGGACCCAAAAGGTACAAGGCCCTCCAGACCTTGGCCTTCTGAGCTACCTGGCGTCCTCAGCCACTGCCTGTGTGGTGAGGCTAAGGCCCAGGGCTCAGTGGCCAGGCCTGCCAGCAAGTGCTCTGTCAGGGTGGAAGGCTGCTTAGGTGGTTGGCCAACTCCACAGCGACAGGTCCCTGTGGGGTTTCCTAGTTCCCAGGGCCTGGGTCTACCCCTCAGAGAGGCAGAGCCTGAGATCTCCCCTGCCTGGGACAGGAACACGCACTCCTTTCCTTAGAAGCCAGTAACCCTGCCCGGCCCAAGCTGAGAGAGCCAGGGCAACTCCCCCACACCAACATAAGGTTGAGAACGCGAACACACCTACCCCACGTGCTGACGGCATTGTCCACGCCAGAGGGGTTCCCATGGATCACTTTCTCCCCCTTGAAGGCCCACTGGTTAATCAACTCCAGGTCCTCCTCAGGCCACCTGGGCACACAGAGTTAGGGCTGGGGTCACCTTGGAGAGCACAAGGAAGCAGCGGCAGGCTGTACTTGCTACTAGCACAGGGTCCTGGGGGCTGAGGTGACTGGGCACTGAACGCGCAGGCCAAGCTGACAGGAGCCTTGCTTCCCTTCCTCCGTAAGAAAACCAACCTGCAACGCGGTGGGAGCAGCCTGGGCTTCAGCTCTGTGCTCTCATTAGCTGGCCGACTCTGGACCTCTAACGTCACCTCTGGGCCCTACTTGCCTCAGGGATAGAATGCTTGACTTCACTGTCTTCTGAGCCAGGTCATGTATGGCTGGGGGCAGCCTGTATCTACATGTGACATGAGGTGACAACCTCGGCTCACGTGCCACCTCCTAAACTGGGCCTGTCTCAGGAAGGCCAAGCAGAGGTGAGGCCACTGCTCCCTGCGTGACCACTGTAGCTGAAGTTGTGGGGGGAGCAAGGGTCCATGGTGGCTTGCTCCTGTAACTGAGGCTGAGGCAGCCACAGTGATAGTGTGAGGCCCTGCCTCAAAACAAACAAACACACCGCCATCGTGGGTCCACGGTGGGCACCAGTCACCTCTGGATTCCCTCCTGTGGAACGGGCTGGGCTCAGTGCCAGCACACGACCAGAGCAAAACACTAGCGGGAACTTGGAAGAGCAACCCACCCGCTCCCTGTCCTCCGACAGCTCCTTCCTGGACATCCCCTTCCCCTTGCGTTGGCAGGGCTGAGCGGGGTTTTGTGCAGGGTGCTGGGGGCTAGTCAGACCCCATCTGCCACCCCAGTCCTCAGGCTGTTCCCTCACCTCTCTCATCTGTGCAGCCAGAGGCAGCTGTGTGCTGTGAGCGGCAAGAATGCTCTGTACAGCACTGCTGTGCAAGGCCTGGGGACGGTGGCCCGAAACAGGCTACCACGCCCACAGCTGCCAAGTGTGGGCAGTGCCCGGCCTGAACTCTTGCTGAAGTAGCTGCTGCCTAGGGGTCTTTTCTTTTCTTTTTTGTTTTTGTTTTTTGGTTTTCTTGGTTTTTCTAGACAGGGTCTCTCTGTGTTAGCCTTGGCTGTCCTGGACTCACTTTGTAGACCAGGCTGGCCTCAAACTCACAGCGATCCGCCCGCCTCTGCCTCCCGAGTGCTGGGATTAAAGGCGTGCGCCACCACCGCCCGGCTTCGGGGTCTTTTCTTGTGCGCCCTGTGAGGACTGCACGGATCTGTATCGGACACACCAAGAGGAGCTTCGATTAAAGACGCACTGGCCAGGTGCGGTGCTACACACCTGGAACCTCAGCACCTGGAAGGCTGATGCAGGAGGATTATGAGTTAGAGACCAACCTAGGCTACATAGCAAGACACCATTATTTTAAAAAAAGAAAGAAAGAAAAAGGGAGAAGGCTCAAGTGGAGAGGGGGCTGCTGTGCAGGAAGAGGATGTGAGCCGCCTCCAGGTCTCCTGTAAAGCAGCGGGGAGCTGCGGTGCAGATGTGCACCACGGTGTTCCAAGCCGCAGTGCTGCTGACTGCTCATCACAGGAAGGACAGCGAGCAGGACAGGGACAGTCCTTACCTGCTGATGGAGCCCCTGTCCTTGAGAGGGTTGGTGACCTCCTCACAGGCAGTCAACAGGGCGGCTGCCAAACACACGGAGTAGGCGGCACTGGAGCCCAAGCCTGCCCCTGGGGGCAGTTCCGACCACACCGTGATGTCCAGGCTTGGGAGTGCCCTGAAATACATCAGGTGCAAAGCATGACTCTATTAACAGGTATGAAGTGACAATAGGACCCGGGCCAGGAACGGACGTTGGGGGAGGGGCTGCCTGAGCATCTGGACCTGTGATGGGAACACATCCCCACTGGGTACTGACAACTCGAGGTGACTTGAGGGGGCAGGGAGAGGTAGATCTCTGTGAGTTCCAAGCCAGCCTGGTCACACAGTGAGTTCCAGACCAGCCAGTACTACACGTCTCAGAACACCAGTAACAAGAAAAACAAAAACAGAAAACCCAAAACTACTGCATAGAGCATGCCTGCCATGCCATGTTACCATTTTAAATATACTGTATCTTGAGAAAATTATATACTAACTAACAATTAATTTACTGTATGTGTGCTTGTGTGCATGTGAGCACATGCCATTTTGGAGGGCCTTGTGAGGCCTAGGTCGACTTCACAGTTTCTGCACAGATAAGGATGGCTCTGATCCTCTGGTCATACAGCCTCCACCCCCTAGGGGCTGGGATCCCAAGTATGCACCAGCACCCCAGGGTTTATGTGGCACTGGGCACAGAGTCTAGGGGTTCACACATGCTAGGTAAGCACTACAGCCACATCCCCAGCCCTACTTGGTGTGTTTTGTTTGTCTGTTTGAGACAAGGTCTCCTACTGCAGCCTGTCCCGGAAGTCAGTTTGGGGCCCTGGGGCCGTCTTGCTGGCCCAGTCTCCTGAGGGCTGGGGTCATGGACATGAGCCACCACTTCCAGCCTGAGGGAATGGTCATAGCAACCACACCAAGCTCCGTGCCAGGCTCCCTCGTTAGGCTCATTAAAGCTCATTATCCCAGAGCCTGGTGCTTTTTCAATATGCGTGCATTTCAAATGGGGAAGGTGAAGCCGGGCGTGGTGGCGCACGCCTTTAATCCCAGCACTCGGGACGCAGAAGCAGGAGGATCGCTGTGAGTTTGAGGCCAGCCTGGTCTACAAAAAAGCGAGTCCAGGACAGCCAAGGCTACACAGAGAGATCCTGTCTCGAAAAAAACAAAACAAATGGGTAAGTTGAGCCCAGAGAGGGCAAGCGGCCTGCTCCCAGCTTCTGGAGCACCTGCCCTGTGCTGCTGTCTCAGGTGCTGTCATGCCCGAGGCACCTGCTCCCCAGGTCTCTCTGCAAAGGGGCAAGTGGACGCAGGCTTCACTCTGCTGACCTCCTCCGCACACCACAAAGAGGTCACCCTGAGGCACTGCACCAAAGCTGAGGCGGCACAGGGCGCAGCACAGGGTTGCTTGAGCTATTCCTGTCACAGCGCTCTGGTCTAACTGGCTAAACAGTCTTCAGGGTGTCTATCTCCAGAGCCTCTCGCCTGGGCCGCTGCCACACTGTGAGGAGAGCCTACGGCCATCATCCCTGGAGAGCCACAAGGCACAGGGACTCCCAGGACCGCGCACACACCTCTGCTTCCGGCAGATAGCCAGGTACAGGTAGAGGAAGGCAGGCACGGCCAGGCCCTCGTTGCTGACACAGTCCTCGGGGATGCCGGCCACCTTCTTTATCTTCTCCAGGTGCTCTGGGGTGGGTGCTGGCACATCACCTTGCTCTGTGACACAGGCAAACAAACAGGAGCGGTTATAAACCACAGAGCATGCTGGGATTGGCGTGGGGATAAGCAGGGTCCCAGCGTTACAGCCCTGTGTGCCCGCCACTTGCAGCTTAGGGGGAAGGCACCCATGGGTGTGGGTCTTGACTGTGCCACTCCCCGCACACACGGTGCTTAGCCGAGTGGCTGACTGTCTCTGAACCTTGGTAAAGTGGGGATAACAACAGCACCTCTGCAGGGGGTGCTGTAGAGACAAAGAGCAGGTATACACAGCTCCTGCCCAGACCAAGTGCTTGACCAGCAGTCTGAACACATGCTACGCACAAAAGCTACATTTTACCTTTCAGCCTTCCAAACCAAATCAGAGGAAGCAGGAAGTTAATCCCTAGGTATCTCTCATGGTCAGATGTAAGGCCCCTGAGGGCCCAGCATGTGCCAGTCCTGAGTTCCATCCTCAGCACACACACACACACACACACACACACACACACACACGCACACGCACACGCACACGCACACGCACACGCCTGGGGTGGGAGAATGTGGAGGGCTGCTGTGCAGCCGGCAAAGCCAAGGCCACAGGTTTTCCCAGCGCCACACAGGAGCTTGGGCCACTGTTCTCTGTGAGGAGGCTGAGCAAGTCTGACCAGCTCGCCCTCACCATCCCTCAGGCCAGCAGGTGGAATGGAGTGGGGTGTGGCTGTTAGGAGAGCTCTCGGTGCCTAAGGGTGCAGTACACTTGTGCTGAATAGACAAATGACACATTCTAAAGGGCCAAGGAGAACCCCAACACTGCAGAGCCCTGGGATGGAGCCAGATCAGTCTCAGAGTTTAGAGACCTGTGTCAGGGCCCTTTCCATATTCATGATGGTGGTGCGGCCTTTAGTCTCCACCGTCATGGCCATAAAATGAGAAGTGATAGCAGCTACTCTGGGGACTCCTGGTGGAGACCACACTTGGCTTACACACCTTGGCTCACACACTCGGCTCATGGCCCAGCACCTGTTCACTCTGCCTGGTACTATGTGGAGGAAGTGCCAGACCCCGAAAGGAGGAAACCAGTGCCCAAGAGGCCCTGGTGCCACCTCTCATCCTGCTGGGTCCCCACAGCAGCCCTCAGTCAGGTCACATGCGCGCCCCCGCCCCTGGCATGAGGAGC
>OU015754.1:35154246-35171616 GCA_907169655.1 Acomys percivali | reverse complement strand
GAGGGAGACAGACAGACACAAGAGGAATCCAGCAGATGGAGACACAGTTGGTCAGCTGAGTATGGTCCTGGTAGACTTCTCCCCTTGCCAGTGTCCCCTCCTGCCAGGGTCCCCTCCCTCGCCTCTCCAGGGTTCTGTTCTTGTCACTCTTTACCATGGGTCGTCAGTCCCTGTATTTCTGCTCACATCTCTGAGATTGTCCCTGCCAAGATCCTTCCAGTGCGCCACCACCTGTTCCTGCCAGTGCGCCACCACCTGTTCCCGCCAGTGCGCCACCACCTGTCCCCGCCAGCCTTGCCCGGGACAAGAGGAGAGGGCTGCGTCCCTGTCTAGGAAGTTTGTTTCCTTTTCTGTCCTACTTTACCAAGGAACTCCTATTCATCCCTCAAAGCCCCACCCTCTTCCTCTGCCCCATCGTCAAGGACGGGCTATGCTTCCCTCGTTCTTAACTTTGGCACTGTGGTGCACAGCACAAGTCTCTGTCTCCTGCTGGCCGGACAGACCCCAGGTCACCTGCTCCGTCCTGCAGCAGCAGGGCCAGCCTGGGCGAGTGCAGGAGGGCAGGGCTGGCTGGACAGTGAGTGTAAGAAAAGCACTTTAGGAAGCAAATGCCCTGTGCATGTGGCGTTCTCTGTGTCAGCAGGGAGGACTGCCATGGCTGTTGTCGCTCATTGTCTTACGGCTCCACAGCATTCTGTCAGGGGTAATTCTCCCTCGTCCTCCCAGGTTTGCCATGGAGCTGATCACAGAAAGGGGCCACACCTTTGCTGAAGAGCTTCAGAAAGTAAGCAACACAGTTTGAGCCCACAATGGGGCCTTTCGTCCCTGTAGCCTGGGGTGTCGCTGGCTTCATCCTGGCGCACTTCCTCTTGGCATCACAGTAGCTAATCACGCGTAAGAACTGCACTGTCTTATCTCTGAAATAAGGACGCATAATGTCTGTGAGGTGAGGGGTGACGTATACAGGGTGGCTCCGCTCTCCAGGGGGGGTGTTCAGCAATACTGAAAGAAGTCTGGGCTTGTCCCATTTGGCGGTGGGAAAGCTGCTGTGCGAAGGTATCCTGCATGGCACAGGATGGCCTCTTAGCAAAGAACAACCCAGCATGGGCGGCCACAGCCCACTGAGGAGCCGTGCACTCAGCAGCTGTGAGTCTCAGCCAGGCCTCTTGGCACTGCTGTTGCATTCTAACAGGGAGCTGCCAGCCAGGCAGAAGCAGCATTACTGTACAAACGCCTTGGGATGCTGGGGTCTCCCAAAATCACTGTCGTCTGCTTGGGGCCTATATGGGTCCCAGGAACAGGCAGGCATGCTTCCTCAGTCCCTCTGCCCTGCTGACCACTGCCCTCCACGTCCTGTCCTTCAGGACAGGTGCATTTGGTCTCTTGGTCCAGTCAAGTAGAACTCCAGAGCTGTCAGCAAAGGGAAGGAAAGCGCCTGGGTGTAGGTGCACGGGAGCCGTAGATCAGGCCATGGAGGTGCCTCTTGGCCAATGCTTAGCAGACCCTCTCCTCCCTCAGGCTCCCCTCAGGGTGCCTCACGGTGCTTAGAGTTAGGCCAGTTTGCCTTTGGATGTGAACGCTGGCAGTTTGCCATCTCTCACAGCCCTGTAGGCACGCTCCTCCAGCGTGTTCTATGGTGCCTCTGCATGTGCGATCATACAATTGCATGATTTCCACCCAGCCAACCACAAACGACCCTTCATCTCACCTCTTGTCCCCCCCAGATCCAGTGTGTGCTGCAGGACGTCGGCTCTGCCCTGGCCACTCCACGGTCCTCAGCCAGGGAGGCTCACTTAAGTAATTCCCAGCCTGCTCAAGGAATTCTCGGGGTCCTGGGGAGAGGGGGGCTGCCCCTGAGCGTTGCCTGCTGGGAGCCTAGGCCCCAGAGCTCCCTGGCAGGGCAGACATCCTTGCTCTCTGCCTTGGGAGAGAAGTTATTCTCAAAGTTGATGGGAGCAGTTGGCAGGACACGCAGGCAGAGGTGAGGGTGTTTCCTGGTGTTCTGGTGGCACGCGTACAGTAACAGCCTTTCTGCCCTTGGCTCCTCAGAGCACACGGCCTTTGAGGGAGGGCCTATCACGGAGCTGGAACAGTGGATTGACAAGTACTCCAGCCAGCTTCCCCCCCTTACAGCTTTCATTCTGCCAGTAGGTATTGGTGGGGTCCACCTGGGGTGGCCGGTGGGGTCCACCTGGGGTGGCCGGTGGGGACAGGTAGTGACAGAAACCCATGGGTTTGCCACTAGTCCCATGGTAGCTTTTACTAGCCACAAGGCCATCCCCCAGCACCCCAGCACCCTCCTAGCCATTCCCACTTGAGGACAGGCCCCTAGAGGTGTGCCCGCTAGGGCTCTGAGAGGCAGGAGACTGCCCATTGTGGCCAACACTGGCCAACACTCATGTTCTCTTTCAGTCTGGAGGGAAGAGCAGTTCTGCCCTGCACTTCTGCCGGGCCGTGTGCCGCCGAGCTGAGCGACGGTAAGGGTCCCAGAGGCCGATGCGGGAGCCTCGTCATCTCTGAGCTTAGGTGTCTTCGTGGTGCCGTGTCCTGAGCCGTGGTGTGTGGCAGAGGGGACTGTGATAGGTGACTGCATATTGCTTAGAGGCCCAGCAGAGTTTTCCCTCTTCCTGAGAGCCACCGGCTTCCTAGGATGAGGGCGAGGAGAGCAACATGAGAGAGCTCTGCTAGAAGCTGGCAGAAAGGACTGAAGGGCCTGTGGTTGGGGAGACCCAGGTAGAAGCTGTCCACAGTCTCAGGGGTTCCTCACACCAGTCCACTCCCCAGGAATCAGGAACAGGTTGGTGAGATTCTGTGCCTGGGGTCCCCCTTCCACAAGCCCCCACATCACAAGGACAAAAGGCTCCTGGATCCAGACATTCCCAGATGCATCCTGGGTAACAAAAAAAGGCTTGGGCCACAAACAAAACAAAAACCAAACCAGCCAGGTGGTGGTGGCGCACGCCTTTAATCCCAGCACTCGGGAGGCAGAGGCAGGTGGATTGCTGTGAGTTCGAGGCCGGCCTGGTCCACAAAGTGAGTCCAGGACATCCAAGGCTACACAGAGAAACCTTGTCTTGAAAAACAAACAAACCAACCCGAAAACCAAAACACCGGTCATTTGTACAAAGCCACCCACATCAGCAGGGCTTGCAGCAGAGAACAGTGAAATGGCCCACAGGCCCAACACAGCACAAGACTGGGCTGGTGGTGTTGCACCCTCAGTGTGGCCCATGGGCCCCGACCACACCAATGACCTGCCAGAAAGCTTTCAGGGCATTTGGAACCTCGCTGAAGAAACCATGCTGAGTGGGAGATGTCCACAGGCAGGGAGAGACACAAGACATCCTGGGCCACTGGCCAAGTAGAGTCTTGGGTAGGACCATCTCCCCCAACCCAAGGCTGGCTCTGAGAAGAGTGCCAGCAGGGATCAGGCAGCGCAGGGGGTTGGGGCAGATGTTTCACACCGTGGTGTCCAACAAACCATCCCAAGGTCACACAGACCGTTGTGGAAACCCCAGGCAATTAGAATTACAACTTAGAACTAGTAGCTCCTTGGGGATGAAGACCCAATAAACCCTTCTTTGAAGGTCCTACCCACAGAGGAGCCCAGACCAGGCTGTTGGCACGCTGGCCAGCCTACCCTCAGCCTCGCCTGCCGTGCCTTCTCCTTCACTGGCCATGCTGTGTATGTCCAGGGTAAGGAGTCGGCTGAGGCAGAGGTGCTATTCCGTATGTGATTGGTCAGGGTTAGGTTTGAACAGTGAGGTCAAGGATACGTGTCCCAGGTTCCTATGTGTTCCCGTGAGCCTTGCTGTGTAACCTGACTGTGTGTCCTCTCTTCACAGCGTGGTGCCTCTTGTCCAAATGGGAGAAACGGATGCAAATGTGGCAAAGTTCTTAAACAGGTGCTTATGTGGAGTGTGGTGTCGGTGGACGAGAGAGTGCAGTGAGCCGTAAGAGTGGGGAAGACTAACCCTCCCTCGCTCCTTCCCTCCCCCCCCCCCCCTCCCTCCCTCCTCTCCCCTTCCCTCCTCCCCCCTCCCTCCCTCCTTTCCCCCTCCCTCCCTCCTTCCCCCTCCCTCCCTCCTTCCCCCCTCCCTCCTACCCTCCCTCCATCATGTATATGTATGAGTGTGCTGTGTGCCAGGCAGTTGTGTCCCTACTCTGAGGTCAGGCTGTGGTTAGGAAATGCCTGTAAGAGCCAGCAGAGGCAAGCCTCCTGTACATCAAAGGGACAGGTGTTCTCAGGGCCTGTTCATGGAGACTGCTGCCAAGGGGCTTGACGTCGGTAACAGTAAGTTCAGGAAGCTGAGCCCGTCTAGCTAGTGTCTCTTCCCGAAATGCCCAGGTGGCCCCACAGCCAGGCCACGCTGAGCTCAGGCCCCACTGCCGGGAGCCAGGCACCTCCAGCTGTTCCTCTGGTGACTGCAGTCTGGAGCAGGTGCTGCTGCTGAGGGCCAGGCAGGAGCCCAGGAGCCAGTGGAGGGCTTAGGGAGAGGCAGGGCTGCACCCTAGGAGCTGCCTAGCTTTGCAGGAAGTGACCTCACAACGCCTGGCTGTGGGGTGTCCCGTGTTACCCCCAGGATGTAGACTGGCTTGTATCCTCATGGGTTCTCTTTCCCCCTGGGTGGGATATCACCCAGGCCAAGTGAGAGATGGCTTCTTTTTAACTCAGAGGCAGCAACCCTAAGGATACTCTGCCAGTCCTGCAGTGCTGTGTGGGTCAGAGCAGGTCATCTCCGCCCTGCAGGTTCCAGGGAGTCATCAAGAAATCAGCGTATGGCTGTCCCAGGAACACAGGCTCAGCAGGGCAATGCCAGGGCAGAGGCTGTCCTCTGGTAGCCAGCAGTGGACCCCGAGAGTTAGGAGTAGGGCACCAGACGAAGGGCAGGTCTGTGGAGCTGGGCTCAGGGTAGGAGGGAGCAGGAAGGCATCGAGAATGTGAAAAATGCTTGCTTTGAGCCTTCAAGAGGTTAGGACAGAGCCCCAAGAGTACCTCAGCCAGGTGTGGCACTGTCTCGTATTCTCTGTCCCTGTCCCTTCGAGAGGCCTCGAGAGCTAGGGGACTAGAGTCTAATCATGAGAATACTCCAGGCCACTGATCCTCGGGTGGGACCATAGTAGTGTCCGGAGACAGTTTGGGTGGTCATACTGGGTGCTGGGTGCTATTGATAGCATGTATGGAGAGGCCAAGGATGCCACTGACCACCCTACATGAACAGGAGAGCCCCCAACAAAAGAATAATCCAGAATGTTGGTGGTTCCAAGGTCAAGACCTGGAATAGGGCTCGGCTGGTGCGGCTCTCCTGGATTCCGGTTGCAGCATGCCCACCGTTGGAAAGTACAGAAGCAGCCCAGAGCCCTGCCTCCCTCCCACCCCGGCTGTGCAGTAGCCTGTGACACGGGGAGGCCTCCAGCCCCCGCCATCCGTCATGCTACACACACTGCTCCTGGGCATGTGAGACCCACCCTGAAGGCTAGCTAGGCAGGGGCCAGCCAGCATCAGCCTCTCGCCTCACGTCCTTCCTGTTGCTTCTCTCGGCCCCTCCAGACTCAGCGATTACCTCTTCACCGTAGCCAGATACGCAGCCATGAAGGAGGGCGTCCAAGAAAAAATATACAAGAAGTGTGTGTGACATGTGAAACATGAAGAAACGGTGAGGGCAGCTTCACAGGCCCCTCTGGAGAGACCATGGAGAACTCACAGCAGTCATGCCGAGAGACTGGAGGTCAGCGATGCCTCCTCACACGCCCTGCCATCCCCCCTCCTCCCCCCAGGGACCTCTGAGGCTCCTGCTGGCTCCCCAGCCTGTGCTCGCTGACATGGGACTGCAGGAAGGAAAGGTTCACTGAAGGCTATGAAGAGGAGGGGCCACTTGGAATTGGGAATGACTGTGAGGGAGCTTGAACCACGCACTTGATGGGAGGGGAGGGGGAGGAGGAGGGGGAAGAGGAGGGAGCGCACGACCACTAGCTAGCTTTGCCAACTCAGGCTGTTCAAGGACTTGGAATGTACCAGAGGCCCCTGGAAATGTAATTGTGATTTACCTGTGCCGACGGGGCTTTAAATGTCACATTTATAAAGGGACAGCGTCAGGCTTGAGGAGTTTAGGCACCTCTGAGCCGCCCATCACTGCCACAGTGTAGAGGAAAGGCAGCTGCAAGTCCACAGGCCTGCAGCTGGGAAACTCCTCCATCAGGGCCCGAGGCAGGCAGCTCTCCTTGCCCCAGCAGTGGCGGAAATGAGGTCTTCAGACTGACTGAGCTCTCCGGTGTCACACTTGGCTGGTTTATGCTTCTGTGAGCCACACCAGGGCTGTTTTATTCCACTTGTCACTACTGCTTCCTCCCACTGTGAAATGACATCGCCAGTGGCAGCCGTGTCCTTGGGAAGAGGGATATTTATGAAAGGCTGGGGCGGCCCCGATAACCTCACGGTAGGCGCCGACTCAGGAAGGGCAGGTCTGAGACACTTGAGGACTCAGCTCAGCAGTTTCTTCACTGTGCACCTGTTTGGGCGCCTTCCGTGCTAGGCCTGGGCAGGCTGGCCCCTCTAGCTGCCTTCCTTGTTGGTCAGTGAGCAGCACTTGATGGCAGCGAGTGCCCATCCCACCTTCCTGCTGATGTTTCAGGCGGACAGCTGTCTGTCACCTGGGTCCTCCAAAGAGCAGATGCCCCGGGAGGGAGGAATACCCCTAGGAGGCAGTGCTGTCCAGTGCCACTGCAGCCACAGTGAGGCAGTCATCGGGTACAGAGTTGGTGCTGCACGCACAGGACCAGAAACGGAAGACACGAGCCCAGGGTGCTCGCACGTCATGCTGCTGTCCCCGCCTGGTTGGGGAAGCCACATGTCCAAGAGCTTGCAGCAGTCCCTCCATTCTGCCTGCAGCTCCAGGTCCTCCTAAAGAAGACAGGACGAACTTGAGAAAAGAGCAACCCAAGCCCCTAGCCTATATGCCCTGACTCTTTTCAACACCCTCGCCAGAGTTTTGGGTGGCTCTCAGGGAAGGTTCTACCATTCCAGCGCCAAGCATTGCCTAGCCTTGTGCACACCACCCACAACCCTCATAGGGCTTCCCGCTGCGCAGCTGCAAAACTGTTCTTTAAATTGTGTCCATTTATCATTGATGCCTCCTCTCTCTCTCTCTCTCTCTCTCTCTCTCTCTCTCTCTCTCTCTCTCTCTCTCTCTCGTTTAACCCTTGAAAATATTGCAGGAAGCAGCTTCCTATCTTTTTTTTTTGAAAATTCGTAGGAGTTTTATTGAGACACAATCTACCCACCATAGAATTCTTTTTAAAACGGACAGTTCAGTGGGTTTTAGGACGTTGCTCAGTGTTTGCCTCCTCACACCTCACACTCAGGAACATGCCCTCTAGTTCAAGCTCATCAGAACAGCATTTACCATCATTACCAGAGGCGAGCCCCCGTCAGTGACACCTGCCAGTGCTACCAAAGGGCCCCAGCCCAGTGCTCAGAACTAGCTAGGCTGCGGTCTCATAACGCCCCCACCCCAAGCCCACCAGCGCTTGACAGTTGTTGTAATCCCAGCCTGGGCCGTGGCAGGCGATGCCAGGCTCTAATAGATTCCTGCCGCATTTCTCAGCCGAGTTGCCCTTAACTGATATTTCATGGCTATTGTTAATGTGCATTTTTCACTGAGTAATTTCCAGAGCCTGAACTTGTAGCACATCCCAATGATAAACGTCCCCACTTCCGAGTCCCCTGTCAGCTGCAATGTCACCCTTACCTCCTCCCCGGCACCTCCTGGCAGCCCATCCAGTTTTATGATCGCTCTGTCCCAGTGATCACGACAGAACCTTTAAGAATCCAGGCGCATTTCAAGTTTAATTGAATGAAATTCTTTGTATAATAAATTCTGTGTGAATGCTACATAAATCAGTGCCCAGAAGGATTTGTGGCTCATCTCTCTCCCCAGACGGGGTTTGAGGATCCTGCTGGCAGTGCTGTGCCCAAGCTGGTCCTGTCTTGATCACCTAGAGGAATGAGTTTGCCTTTGGGTCTTGTTAGGGGGTGTGGCTTCTACTGTCACGACCTAGAGCTGGTCTCCGAGTCCCTCCTGGATGATGGCACTTCGTCCAGGCCAGGCTGGGGGTCTGGGAGCCTTGTGTCATTTATGGAATTAGAGCTAACAAAGCCATCGTCTGTCACCTTCGGAATCCTGGAGAAAGCTGCGCACACTCTATAGGTTGGTTGCCGAGTTTGCATGTGCCCCAGAAGTTCGTGTAACCCCAAGGTTAACACTGCCATGCAAACTAGGCACTTGGCACATGTCTGCTGTCCCAGCTATCTGGGTTGGTGGGGGGGCGAGGCAGGTGGATTGCCTGAACAACCTGGGAATTTAAGACTAGCTCGGGCAACATAGCAAGACCCTGTCTCCAAAAATAAAATAAAATACCCTCTTCAAGAGCTAAGTGCAGATCCAGGGGCAGCTTCCTCCAGCAGCCACTTAGGGGTTCACATAGCCCGAACCTTGATGGTAAGAAATGCCTGCAGCTAGAGGGAGAGAGGCAGCTGGGTACCACTGATGTCACAGACCTGGAAGGACAGTGAGTGAGTCATCTGCAGCCTGTAGCTTCATGCTGGCTTCCCTGGATGCAGGCCTGAGACCAGCCCTGTTACGTCCCAGCTTCCAAATTCCAAACACGTTGGTCATCTCCTCACACTTGTCTGGTCACTGGTCAGATGACAGCCTTCAGGTCCTGTGGTCACCGGGAGAGCTTAATTAGGGAATGTTTAACAAGGGTCTGGCAAGTGCCAGCTACTGTTAACTTCCGTTCAAATCGCAGCTTTCTCACCTCTAACCTCGAGCTGCGTAGCCTAGGCAGGCCCAGGAGGACTTGAGGTCCTCCCACCCCAGTGCTGGGGTTAGCAGGGTGCGTGCGGCACTGCGCCAGTCGCTTGCATTTGTCACAGAATGACATTGACTCCCTGGGCTTGGAGGCTGACTTCGTGGCCTTGGCTTGTGTGGCTGTTGTAGCCGTCCCCAAATCACGTGCTGTTGCCACAGAGCCATCTGCGCTCAAATTTGAGATCCTCCTGCCTCAGTTTCCTCAGCACTGTCATTTCAACTAGGTGTCATCACATTCAGGCCACATACAGAGCTTTGCAGACCTTCACACTGTGTGCTGGTGAGGTGGCTCAGCAGGTACGGCACTTGCCACAGAACTGCTGTCCTGAGTTTGACACCCGGGGAAGGAGAAGACAAGCTCCCACAATTGTCCTCTGACTTCTACGCATGCATAATGCATGTGTGCCCCGTAAACATCTGTGTGGACAAACAAGTGAGAGAGTGTCCTGTCCACAACAACCTCAGCAGGCTGCTGCTAACATTTTTGTTACAAGCACAGAAACTGGGGCCCTGGGAAATGGCACCATGGCTGCTGGTGCCATGCCATAAGAGGCCACTCTGGGCCTTGAGCCCGGATCTTCCTTTAGCCTGCTTACCTCTGCGCAGGGGCCGCGCTACACCTGTTTTGCTGTGGTGACAGCAAAGCCTGTTGTGTTCCTCAGGGTGGCCTCCCCAGGCAGTTAGCCATTAGGATATGGTTGATAATTAAGTGGGGGTGGGCTGCTTCTCTAGGAGAATAGGAAAGAATTGAAAAGTTCCCAGAGGATCCTGGTTGTCCCAGCAGGAAGCAGCCATTCCAAGGGAAACAAGAAAAGTAGGTGCCAGTTCAAAGTGACACAAAAGCATTCCTGGTGACTCCAGACCCAGGGTGCAAGGTCACCTCTCTGCCTGCTGGCCCTGTAGAAGCAGCTGCCCATGGCTGATCTCAGGTCACAGGCCCTCTGGTCCTCCTCGCCGGCCATTTGTAATGCCCGCATCCCTCCCAGGCTAGTAGGTACCTTTATTTATGATCACCTTGGAAGGGTCGAGCAGACATATGTTGCTAAGGGGCATTTATTCTTGTTTATAAAATTTATGGCTTCACCTCGATTGCACACTGTCAAAACGGGAAGGATCGGCCCCAAAGCCTCTTGCCGCCTGACTGCCTCAGACGTGCGTACATCTGTTAACTCCGTGGGAGCTGTATGGGGAAATCAGGTCTGCCATAACTCAAGCTCGCTGTCCTGCCATGAGGTGCGAGCTGCAGGCCTTGAGCACACACAACCAGGCATGCACATGGGCAGGGAGGTGGCTGGTGGCTGTGAAGGCCATGCCAGGTGGCCAGCCGCATGGACTGACCATGGCCTCTGTCAAGGTGCTTTGAGCTGGGGAAGACGGGAGAAGAGAACTCTATTTCCATTGCCCTTGGGGTGCAGCGGCAGCACCCCAGCAGCTGGGCTCCACCTGGCGACGTGAGTGGGAGAGAAACATTGTGTGGCTCGGTTGGTACGGTGCTTGTCTAACGTGCACGGAGCCCTGGGTTGGATCTCTGACAGGAATAGACTTGTGTGTGTGTGTGTGTGTGTGTGTGTGTGTGTGTGTGTGTACATTCTGCTAATCTCAGCCTTTGAGAGGTGGAGGCAATACTATAGGTAGTTCAAGGACAAGGTCATCTTGGCTATATATTAAGTTTGAGGCTGACATGGGATACGTGAGACCCTGGACAAAGGGGGAAAAATAGACCAAAAGGGAAGAAGGTTGCCCCATCCCCCTGCCTGGGCTCTATTACCGTCCTCCCTTAGGTCGTCTGGAGCTGTGCTACAGAGCCTCCTCACTACTTATAGGTGTCCTCTGATACTGTTTTAGTCAGTGTTCTGTTGCTGTGAAGAGATGCCATGATTATGACAACTATTTATTTATTTATTTATTTATTTATTTTGGTTTTTCGAGACAAAGTGTCTCTGTGTGGCCTTGGCTTGTCCTGGACTCGCTCTGTAGACCAGGCTGGCCTTGAACTCACAGAGATCCACCTGCCTCTGCCTCCCGAGTGCTGGGAATAAAGGCGTGTGCCGCCACCACCCGGCCAACGATGGCAACTCTTACAAGAAAAACATTTAATTGGGACTTGCTTACAGTTCAGAGGTTTAGCCCGTCGTCATCACGGCGGGGAACATGGCGGCATGCAGGCACACATGGTGCTGGAGGAGCTGAGAGCCACATCCTGATCCACTGGCCAAGAGAGACTCTGGGCTTGGCGTGGGCTTTTGAGACGTCAAAGCCCACTTCGGTCACCAAGGCCACGCCACCTAGTCCTTTCAAATAGTGCCACTCCCTGGTGACCAAGCATTCAAATCTATAGCCAGGTGTGCACTTTTCTCATGCAAACCGCCACAGGTATCCAGCCTAGGGCGTATGTGCCGTGCCCTCTCTGTCACAGACAGTCGACAGGCTGGACTGCAGCCTGCGGGTGCAGACTTGCTTCTACTCTAGGGTAACTGAGGAGGAAAGGCAACCGGTCCCATCCCTTCTGAGGTGCCCCGTGGGGGAAGGGGAGAGTCTCCCTTCCAGTCTCAGCCCAAAGTTGAGGACACTGTCATCTCCGGCTCTCCTCCATCCACAACAGCATCCTCTATTACCTCATGGCTTTGCAGACCGAGTCGCCGGCTTAACCCCCTCTGCACAAAAGGGACACACAGACAAGTGGAAAGATGAGGTTTTACACACTAGAGTCAGCAAGTGGCGTAACCGGAACTCAGCCTCAGCCTTCAGGAGCAGGCAGACTCAGTCCCTTTCTAGAGGGCCTTACCCCAGGAAGGGAAAGAGAAGCCACTGAACTGCCAGTTACAAGGAAGAAGGCTGAGCCAGGAGGCCAGAATCGATAGAAAGGAACTTGGCAATCCACTAGGGATGTCTGGCACGGCCTCACAGAGATAGAGAATAAGAGGGATGCTTTTGAGACTTCTGCATTCCCGGGGTAAAACTTTCGAAGATCTCAAATGAGAGAAGACTTCATATAAAGGTGTGGTCTCAACTGCCTCGGGTCACACTGCCCCTCCAAATCAGCCCCTCAAGACGGTTCTCCACACTCCACGAGGAGTAACTAACAGGGGGAAAAGACCCAAGAGCTTCGAGGTGACAAATCAGGGCCATAGATCTCAGAGAGCCAAATGCTTATAAATCTGACTAATTAATTAGTCAGCCCTGACGAGCTCCCCGCCATAATTCAGCATCTGCAATTAGATTTCATATTAAAGCATGCAAATTCAAGATTAAAACCAGTGAGAGATGGCATGACATCCCCACCCCCTCCAGCCTCCCAGCCCACACCACCAGCTCCTCAGGATGCAAATTCCAGAACCTTCTCTTCCAGCAGCCACTGCTTTGTCTCTCAGGTCCCCATTGTGCTGTGCTGGGCCATGCCCAGCTGTGTGAGGCACCAGGGCCAGCTCCTCTCCTAGAAGATGGCTGCATTTAGGTGGGGCAAACATTTGGGTTCAGGGACATTTGGGGACTTACAGGTTGCGAGGTCCTGTAGCCAAAGGTCATGGCGGAACCCTCTGAATAAAATGTAGGTAGTGCTACTGGCTGCTGGAGGACAGCCACGCTCATGCCTGGTGACTTGGGGGAGGGACAGTCTCAGGGAGCAGGACTAGTTCTGTGATTGAGTATTTTAGATAAACTTTTTCTAGGAGGGAGTAGTCAATGCTCTACAGGGCCACACAGCCTTGCTCCTTACAGTGCACAATGATGTTTTAGTCAGCAAAGGGTCACACTTATGACAATGACAGACTGTATGACATTGTAGCTTTATTTGTGACCATGCTCTGTGATGGTCAAGCAGTGATAAAACAGCCAAGAACAGTCTGGCGTGGTGGTACACACCTTTAATCCCAGCACTCGGGGAGGCAAAGGCAGGTGGATCTCTGGAGACCAGCCTGGTCGACAGAGTGAGTCCAGGACAGCCAAGGAGACACAGAAATCCTGTCTCGAAAACAGTAACAACAACAAAAACCAAACAAAAGCAAAAAAATAGCCAAGAACAGGTTTCTGAGAAGGTATCCCCACCAGAAAGTAGCTAGTTTAATCCACTGGAGGGTCATCAGGTGGGCAGTGGACATCTGGCGTGACTTTCCTTGCTTGCACATATGCTCATGAACACAAACACAAATGTTTGCTGGACGGATAACACACACACACACACACACACACACACACACACACACACACACACACACCCCATGCAGTTAGCATGTACCACACTCTGAGGAATAGCCTCATTTGATGTCAGTCGCCCTCTATAGGATCAGCACCATCGTGCAGGACAGGTGACTGTTTCAAGTCACAGTGAGGAAGGACCCATGGTGGATTACAATTCTACTCAAATTCCAGAGCTGGAATCTTCACCAGCACCCTGAGGCCAGAGTGGGCTTTGGGAATCCCGGAGGTAACAGGGATCTCTGGGCACACCGTGTGGGCACGTCACCGAGAATGCATGATTGGCTGTTCCTTGGGCAGCAGGGTCTCTGTAGTGCTCCATGGCTTTTTGCACAGACACCAGAACGTGTCTTACTAGTTCCTGTTTGGTGATTGGCGTTCACCAAATAGACTGAGTCCCGGGGCCTGCTGCAATGCATGGCATAACTGGTTGCCAGACGGTGTCTACTGACCTAATACGCAAGGGTGGCACCCAAGCCCAGGCCCGTCTACTCAATCTCCATGGGACATGTAATGTGCACTGAGCAAGGACAGGTCACTGACTGTAGCCAACCCACTCACGCCCACGGCATCTGGAGACCTAGATTCTGTTTCCAGTACCCAGGCTTTCCGAACTGCCCTGGCTCCCATCCGCCTGTGGCGTGGGTACACAGTCCAACAACACTATCTCTATGACATTTCTGATGCTGAGCTGGCTCCTCCTGTATGCTGTTCAGAATCCTGGATGACCAGAGACCATCCTGATGGAGGTGAGCAGTTTCCATTTGTTCAGCATAATAGTTTGAGCACTTGGTGGCAGGAGACAACTGCTTGTTCCCAAGGGCCCTCTGGCACAAAAGGAAAGACTGGGGATTCTGCTTGCTGCTATACAGCCAGTGGCATGCCATCATCATTAGGACATTTCGTGGGAGCTCAGGATGAGGAAGGTACTCATACAGGATACACCGTGGTGTCCCTCCCAGTGGACCATGCTATGATGGAGTGAAGGAGCCATGTGCGCTATGGCCACTTGCCTTGCCTAGGTCTCTGCCTCAGCTGGTGAGGAGCCTTCGGAGCCCCGGGACTTGGGGTGAGCTGAGTGATGGGGTTCTGGCCTTTTTCCTGCCTTCCCCTCTGCAGTGAGTTTGTAAAGGGGTGGGGGAGAGTGGATACTCCTGAGCAGGCTCCCAGCAGCACCCCCCTATAGTCCCCTCTCTTACCTTTGGCTGGGGACTGGGGGCTAGCAGCTGCTCCATGGCCGGTCACATCCGCTGAGTTTGCAGGACTTGGGGAAGCCAGAGCTTGGACTTAAAGCCTGTAGGGGCTGCCTCAGGCAGGTGTGACCGTGTCGGTGCTCAGAAGCCCTTGCAAGGTGATGGGATCAGGCAGGGGGCACAGCAGCCCTTCTGCTTTGACTAGAAGTGTCTCCTACCTTTCTGCCCACTCAGCCCTGATGAGGGTCTTGGGCTGTGGCACAGCTAGGTTGGGACCTGGAATGCTAGGGTGACAGTTTCTGAGCCTCAGTTTCCTTAGCTGTTGAGTGGGTATCATAATAGGGTGACACAGGGCACTGGATGGAGTGACCAGGGTACATGATGACATGTTCCTTTCTTTGGATTAGTTACATCTCCTTGGAGTGGGGACGGTGCCCACATTGCTTGCGGCTGTAGTTACCTACACCTGCCCCTGCCTGAGGCACAGGAGTTCTCTGGGCCTATTTGTTAGGTGAGTGAATGCCCGTCAGGCTTCCTGGGCCAGCTCCCAGCTGGAACACCTGCCAGCTGCTCAGCCCATCTGGTGCCATCTGGGCCAGCGACAAAGCCATCCAGCAGACTGTACACCAAAGGCTCTGCAGTACGAACAGGGGGTGCTCCCTCCCCCGGACAGTGTCCTGTGTGGGACAGAAGGTTATGGGGTGCACTGGTGCCCCTGTGAGGAAAGGACTATGAATGCAGATGCCCGGCAGGTGCCTCCCCCAGGAACTGCTCTCCGAAGCCCAGCTTTTCCTGCCTGTCCCCCCCCCCCCCCCCCCCCCCCCGCACTGATTTCAGAGCTCCAGTGTGGAAGACAGCCTGAGCCCAGAGCCCCTGCTCCCTCCCCATCCAGCACACACCCTCCGGGGCAGCTGAGTCAGGCATCCAGAAGGCCCAGGACTGCATCTCCGTTGTGGGGTTTTGGAGATGTGACCTCCCTCAAACTAATTCACCCCTGCAAACCTTGGTAGAATGAGGCCAGCTACACCCCAGCTCCTAAGACCCCTGGGTAGATTACAGCGGTCATCCATGCAGGGGACACGCAGATGAGGACAGTGAGGTTCCAAGGCGGCCAGAGCGCCTGTAGCTGCATCGGCCTTGCCCACTTGGCCAGTAACTCCAGCAGTCTGTCCGCAAGATGATCCACGGGTACCATTGTGCAGGCGTGAGTGTGGAAGGAAGCTGAGAGTTAGACACGGCCCAGGGTCAGCTGAATGACCTGAGCATCTGGGAGGCATTGCATCCCACCTGCTGGAGCCCTGGCCTTGTGCTTGCTTCAAACCACCTGGGGCCCTGCCATTGCCCCCACCCCACCCCCAAACCCCTAACAGGGTCTATGGGAAGTACAAAGGAAAAGCAGCCACAGTGCCCAAACCAGGCGAGTTGTCCAGCGAGTGTGGTGGAAGATTGGGGTGTCGCCCAGGGGCACCAGCACCAGCACCAGCACCAGCACCAGCACCAGCACCAGCACCAGCACCAGCACCAGCACCGTCTTTTGGCCCAGCTGCAGATCTCCGAGGTCTCTGTTGATACCAGAGAATGTTCCTACCTAGAAGTCTGAAGAACAAAGGAACTCCAGAGAGAACGTTGACTCTGTCCCTGAGACAACCAGGAATCACAAGTCTACAGATGGCAGAGACCAGGGTCTCTTGGGCCGCCTTCTCTGCTGTCCTGAAGGGGAAACTGCAGCTCAAAAGGCAAGGGATCTTGGCCTGAGCTCCCTGTTGGTGGGCGGCGTTGGGATGCGAGCCCTGTGGCAGGATACTCTCTGGCCCTCAGCTCCGGCTCCAGAACCACCCCATCTGTCACACATATGCTCAGCAGCAGCGTTGGCTGCGCGACCGCAATGAAGAAATGATTTCACTAGGACCCATGTGCCAAGGGGTGGGGCTGCTGGCCTAGGTCTGGACGAAGCCTCTCCAACGCTGGTCTAACACTGGTCTGAGAGGCACAGCCATGCAAGCACCTCAGATGTGCAAACACGTCCCAGCTAGGCCCATGCCAGCTGGAGCACTTTTGCTATGGCACTGTTCCACACGGATGAGTCCCTAGCCTGTGTAGCATGAGGAAATGGCGGGTGACCTTTATCCTGTCCATTCTGACTGTGAAGGACAGTCAGAAGCCTCTGGAAGCTTTGTGAGAGCCTCATCAGGCCTGTGGGTACCCTGGCTTTTTTGTTGCTTGGTTTGTTTTGCGGCTTGACCTCGAACCTTGAGATCTTCCTGTCTCAGGCTCTCAGGTTCTGGGATTATAGGTGTTTGTCACTCTGCCTGGCTTAGCCTTGACTTCCAAAGTGACAGGTGAGGAGAAGCAGGAAGTAGAGTGTCCTCTAAATGCTAATCCTGAGCCAGGCCGAAGCTGTCGCCATACTGATTCTCACCGCCCAAGTCTCCCAGGAAGAACTAGGATAAGGACACCCAAGGTCAGCAGTGTCACTTGCACCCACCTCTGACCCCACAGCCTGTGCAGTGAACCTTTCACAGTTCTGCAGGCAATCTGAGAAATCTAAGGTCTAGTGAGAAGTGAGGTGTGGTGGTGATGTGGACCTGTTACCTCAGCATGCAAGTGGTGACGTGAACCCGTGACCCCAGCATGAAAGCAGCCAGCTGAGTTAGATAGTATACCCAATCTCAAAAAAAAAAAAAAAAAAAAAAGGATCTGGGGTGCACTGCATCTATAGTGACCAAATTTAGGGAAAGCCCACTGTGTCTGCCCAGTCCCCACTTCTAGCAACACAGCTGACAGAGGACAAAGGCCGATGGCTTTGCCACCGCCAGGAGCAGTGTTCTTTCCCCAGGGTTTTGCACTTCACCTAAATGTCCATAAGCACCCACAGGACAAGCTGGACAAGAATCCAGCTTGTTTCCCAGTTATAAGCATGCTAGTCTTTTGTTCTGCTAACTTTACTTTTCCAAACTACAACTCCAGGGCCAGGCTTTAGTTTTAGGTGGGTGAGCATCACACTGCAGGCAGGTTGTATGTCTTGGGGCCTTTGTAGTGTTCTTCTCATAGCGGGACACAGGTGTCCGAGGTACCCCAGGTGAGAGGGACACGGGTGTCAGAGGTACCCCAGG
>OU015754.1:35127181-35143846 GCA_907169655.1 Acomys percivali | reverse complement strand
ACAGACACCTGCATACCACAGACACCTGCACACCCATGCCCACTGCTGGACAGCTCACAACAGCTGAGATACGGAGTCAGCCTAGATGTGCAACCATCAGTGGACAGACACAAAACAAGTGCAGTTCTATCTAGCAGGCAAGAAGAATGTGATCCAGCACTAGCAGGAGAATGGGTGGAAGTGGAGACCTGCGAGCTGAGGGAACCCAGCCAGGTCCACATGCGGAGACCAGACTAAAATACATAAACATATGTGTATAGGAGGGACAGGCTGGAGAAGAGAGGACGGGAGCAAAGTGCAATGGTGTATGTACATGTGTGTGTGTGTGTGTGTGCGCGCGCACGTACAGGCATGTGTGGGCACCTGCCACTTTGCTGTGTGGAGGTCCCTGGATAATTAGTGGAGTCCGTTCTTTCCTCCCACTCTGCGTGGAGCCAGACCCTTCTCCCTGGCAGCTCAACAGGTCTATGTCCTGGGACTTGCACAGCACACACCTCATGTCACCTGACTGACTACACACCACCTTCCCTGTCTGTGCACCCCAGTACAAGCTGCCCAAGAGAAAAATGACACCACAGCGTGTGTGGGCTGAGTAATGTCCCTTAGACATTTCCAAGTTTATAGAAGGAGAGCCAGAGACCCCGTGGGGACACTCACGTTCTTATGAGGGACCACATGGGGGATGTGCTGCAGGGTCAGCTGAGCCCTCCTGCGGTCCTTGTCCAGCTCCTGGAAGAGCACAGCTGGCTTGAGGTCCCTTCCGGAGAGAGACATGGGCGTGGTTACTAAAGCCAGGGAAGCCCCCTATAGCGCAGGGCTGGCACTGTGCGCACGTGCCTGTGTGGCAGCCGCCCACTCGGGTGAATCTTACGGGGATCCAGCCACCTGCTCATTCCTATATGCACGGGCTGTGGCTGGCTTGGCGGCAGCACAGCAGAGGGAGCGGTGGGGCAGAAGCTGTCTTTATGGCCCAGGCTGTGAGGCTCTGCTCTGGTGCCAGACTGTAACCATTTCAGGAGATCTGATGGGTTCCTGACAGAAATGCTGACGTGCTGTCAAAGGGTCCCAAACCACCTCCCCAAGCTTGGAGGCAGCTCTCACCCCAGTGACTCTGCTGATAAAAATGCCCATGTAACTATCACACTCTGTTGATCAGGTCAGCTGAGGGAAGCTCTCTTCCCAGGCTAGGTGAGACACAGCTGTTTCAGTGACCTGGCTTGTCACCATCAATTAACTGGAATGACACTGGTGGAACAGAGGCGACTGGGAAGTCACACCCAGACAGGCGCTTTACGGGACAGCAGTGCTTTCCACAGACAAATGGATGGGTGCAAGAGGGGAGAGGCTCACTGCCCTGAATACAGATGCCGAGCACCCAGGCACCCAGCTTCCCCACCCCGTGCTCACTTTCGCAGCCAGTGGTCCTCAGGAGCAAAGCGCCTGCGGCAGTCTCGCTCATACAGCACCATCAGCCAGCCGTGGACGGACTGGAACAGCTCCAGGGTCTCACCCTTGGCAGTCTCTGTGCAGCACACAGGAGGAGAGCTCTCAGGAGGGCAGACCTGAGCTCAGGGCTCTGACCTCAGTGGAAGCACAGGCTCTCTGGAAGTGTTTAAGTGCCCTTAGGGCCTGGCTGGCTGTCTTTCAGGGAAGCCCCTCATGCCACATCCCACGTGTGCACCATCCCAAGGCCCCTCTCCCCTCAGGACCTTTGTCCTGACCCAGCAGAGATTCAGACAGGAGACTGGCCCACAGCAGGAACTGACACAGCCCCATCTCCATGGAAACCAAAGCACAGAGGTAAAGGGGGAGGACAGGTGTTTCAGGACAGAGCTCAGTCCCTAGCATGGCCTGAGGGAGCTGGCAGAGTGACAGCTTTGCCACCACACCATGATTTCACGTGAGTGACGTGCACTCTCCGGCTGAGGGCAGACTGACTGACCCTGGGCAGCACCAGGGAATGGTGGCGCCTCCGCCTTACCTACAATCCCGTCCCAGATCATCTTAAACACGAAGGAATTGAGGAAAGAGGAGATGGTGACCAGCTCTTCCAGCTTGAAGGAGATTTGTTCTTCATAAACTTCAATGTCATCGAGGATGCTACACGAGGCAGAAAACTGTTCAGAATTTTCCATCGAGAAAGGAAAACAAGGGAGACCTCACTGTCTTCTCGACAAAACAAACAGAAAAAGAAAGAAAAAAGGCAGAAAGTGCCAGCTTTGCTAGACACACTCTGCAAGGCTTGCAGACATGAATGACATGTGTCTATGATCTATCTGTGCCAGAGTTAAGCCGGGAGGGGCACCGCGGGGTTAAAGAGCAAGTCTGGCCATGAGCTGGTGAGGTGGTGAGGGCTCTGCAAGCTCTCTAAGACAGAATTAAGGAAAACAACTAAGGCTGCCTGTGGCCCACTGTCCGTCACGCCTCATCCACGCCTGAGTATAAAGGAGCCTGGACTCGATCAGTGCTTCCTGAGGTGTGCTGGGAAACCTTATCCATCTAGGAAAGAGACCAGTAGCACTTGGTGCTTGTGAGCAAATGCATGTTTGAAAGAAAGTATGAGTGAGTGAGTGAGTGAGTGAGTGAGTGAGTGAGTGAGTGAACGAACAAATGAATGAACGAACGAACGAACAAACGAACATGATAGGCTTCCACTGAAAATTTCTGGAAAGCTCTCCACATGCTTTAGAATACAGCTCAGGCTTGCTTTAGCCTTGCCTCAGCCTTTAGGGCGTTTAATCTGGTCACTAGACCCTTTCTTCTAAGGCACCCAGTCATCCAGCTACATGGCCCCGAACCCTCGTGATACAGGGTCTTCTAGTCTGAATATAGCTGCTTGAGTTCCATTCTAGATCTTTCCAAACGATCTTTAGGGAGAATGGAAGACAGACAGCAGCAAATGCAGAAGGGAACACAAGGATTGTGGTGAATGTCCCAGGCTTATTTACTCTTGACGTGGTGGGTGGTGTCACCTCCGGTCTACCAATGAGGAAATTATGCTCAGCAAGGTCGAGCCAGCTTGCTAACTGAGCTGTGGCACTGGGCACGCATTAATCCTTTAATCCTCACACAATCCTCAGGGGTGGGGGCTGGGGCTACTCCCAGTGCCTTTCCTCTGTAGATAGGAAACCACTGGACCAGGTTTTGCACCCTGGTTTCTGAGTCTGGGACTTTCCTGTAACCTACCTGTCAGTGAGTAAGTGGCTGAGGTGTGATTTGAACACATCTCCAGAGGCTCCAAAAGCCCACAGCAGCTGCCCTGAAAGTACCTAATAGTCTCTGAGCACCTGGCACCTGATTTGCGAATGTCTTCCTGTCTACTCTTCTGGTGAGAGGTGCAGGGGGTCATGGGCTCTTGCTATGTTGCCTAGGCTGGCCTGGAACTTAGGACCTCAAGTGATTTCTCCTGCTCCAGCTTCCCTGAGTAGCTGCCATTACAGGTATGTGTCACCACGCCTAGCCGCCCTGCCGTTGGCCATGTCTTACAGTGACCCCGCCACACAGGCACAGTTATTTGCTTCCCCGTGTTGTTGATGCCCCTGAGTCCTAGCCAGGGCGCCCAGCCCACATCAACCTACGTGATGAGATGCCGCGAGCAGTCACAGAACAGCATCAGCATGGCCAGGAGCTGCTTGGACTCTCCGGTGTCACTGTTCAGGCACTCCAAGAAGAGCTTCAGCCCTCCATGGGGCCCCAGCTCACAGATAAAAGCCCACAGCTTGGGCAGCAGGTCATCAAGGTACGTAAGACCTGGAAAGGGAGAGAAACCCGAGCTTCAGGGGGGTACTCCAGCTGCTCTGCTATTTCTTCCCTTCCAGCGGGAAAACACAACACTTAAGCCAGTGTGCAAGAGAAGGCGGGAGCACCCCGAGAGCCACCACAGCAGAGGCAGCTGACACAGGTGGATGTTCACAAGTGCCAGACTCCACTCTGCATGGCTCCTGAGCAGCCCCCAGCCACAGAGCCCAGTGCAGCTCCACTTTCTAAGTGGGCACAGTGACGGCCCCTAGGCCATGGCTGGAGTCCGCCAGACAAAGAGCCCAGGTCTGTGTGCCGCAGCAGCATGTTTAAATCAGGAACCAGCTACTGTCAGAGGGTACTTTAAAAGCATGACAGGCCAGGCAATCTCTATTTTTAGATTACATTTGGGCAGTGGTGGTGCACACGTTTGATCTCAGCATTCCAGAGGCAGAGGCAGGCGGATCTCTGAGATTGAGGCTAGTCTGGACTACAAGTAAGTTCTGGACAGCCAGGGCTGTTACAAAAGGAGACCCTGTTCCAAAACAGACAAACATACATACATACATACATACAAATAAATAAGCAATAACAAAGAGTTTGACTGCACACTGACAGCACTCAGGACCAGATGCAGTTCTGGGTGCAGCTTCCAGGAAGGGCAGGCAGCGTGCACCCCAGCCTGGCACCTCCTGTATGTGGCCACCCTGGCTGCCTAGGGCTTGCTGCTGTGGTTCTGATTCAGCCATTTCCTTGTTTTCTTGGACACCACTACTCACTCAGTGCTAGCAGACACAGGAATGAAGGGAACAGAAGGATCTGGCAGTGTCCCAGCAAGAGAGCATTTATGCTAGTAAATGGGGCCGGCTTGGGTCTGTGGGCAGGCTCACCTGCAGCGAGATGAGCTCCCTCCCCCCTGCTCCTGAGCCGCTAACACCAGAAGAGCAGTGGATGTCAGCAGCTAAGACCCTCCAGACTATCCAAGGCAAGTGGCAGCCACAGTAGGAACTTCTTTTTTTTTTTTTTTTTAAGATTTATTTATTATTTACACAGTATTCTGCCCACACGTGTGCCTGCCCATCACAAGAAGGCACCAGATCTCATTATAGGGGGTTGTGAGCCACCATGTGGGTGCTGGGAATAGAACTTGGGACCTTCAGAAGAGCAGACGGTGCTCTTAACCTCTGAGCCATCTCTCCAGCCCCACAGAAGCATGCTGTAGATGCAGCTGAGGACCTCCCCACAAGATGGCAGCTCTGCATTGGACCTCACGCCTCTCAGCAGGTAAGGCATCCTCAGGCTCAGGCTCAAGTGAGCCTGCCTGGGGAAGACATGCTGCCTGGGGTGGGACTCTGGGAAACCCCTATTAGTGCTACTTAAGGGTGCTGACACGTGAACTGGCTGAACTGTAAGAAGGCAATTTCCAGGTGGATCTGGTTCTGACTGGCACATTGTATTTGGGGTGTGAGGGCCAGAGGTGACATCAGCCATGGTGGGCATCTCTGGCCTCACTGCTCAGATGGAGGCAGGGACGGATAGCCCAGCCCCCAGGACCTGAGAGGCTTTGGGGAGGATTCAGAGGTTACCATCCTGTCTCTTTAAGGGGAGCTCATGACAAAATTCTTCCTGTGGGGGAATCCGAAAATGACGCTTTGAGAATAAGACGCTGCGGTGTCCACTCCTGCAGCTGTTGTCTTACGTCAGGCATACAGGGCGACAGTAAAGCTGTACTGCACCCCCCACTCACTTCTTCCAAGTCTGCCCCACCCTCATGGGCCCTGCCCCATACCTGCCTGTGAGGCTGTTGCTTCCAGAGTGTGTCACACGAGGGCAGTTGCTTTCTTCTTGTATTCAGTAAGGTGTTTTATTTTCCCACTGTACTGTGTGTTTGCTCGTTTCTTTATTTGGGTTTTGGTTTTGGTTTTGTTGTTGTTGTTGAGACAGGGTTTCTGTGTAGCCCTGGCTGTTCTGGAAGTAGCTCTGTGGACCAGGCTGGCCTCAAACTCAGAGATTGGCCTGCCTCTGCCTCCCTGAGTGCTGGGATTAAAGACGTGCCCCACTGCCGCCCAGCTCTCTCATGTGTTTTTGTTTTTTTGAGACAGGGTCTAATGTGTTTTTAAACTGAAGGTTTCTGAACTCTCTGCTGCACAAGAAGCAAGGGGCTCAGTCTTGAGTCTCTCTGCCTCATCACTCCTACTACCACTGGGGGCAACCTGGCCATCACCCTGTCACAGAGAGGAAGTCTCACTCAGGGCCACATCCTCCGCTTTCCTTTCACAAAGCACTGGGCGGCCATCAAGAGCAGCAGTGCGAGGCGAGGACTGCTGCTGCCCAGCCATGGCCTCTCCCTCCTTTGCCACTCTGGACGGTGTCGCTGCAGTCTGCCCCTCTCTCCATTGTGGACCATCTCCTGGGGACGGGCCCTAGCCGTCCTTTCCCTCAGTCTCCTCAGTGCCCTGCACAGACAAGTCTGTCTGGAGTGAATACATAAGCATTAAGGACAGAAGCAGCGGCAGTTGAGGATTTAAAAACACACGGTGGAGCAGAGTTTCGACTACTTTCTGAAGTAAGCGGCTTGCCCAGTTAGAAAGACCACATAAAGACCAACTCATACCACAACGCCTGGGCTGCACCTTAAAAGCCCTAGCTAGACCCCCAATTCTGTCCTCACAGAAGGGGCGTATCCCTGTGATGAGTGTCTCTCAGGTCTCAGTTGAGATGTATGCTTGTGAGTGACAGGGAGGGAAGATGAGTTGAGCCTGCCTAAGCACGTCCGACATGTGAGCACACAGCCAGTAACGGGGCCAAGATGGCAGTGCTGTGACCGAGGGTGGCTTGAACTATCGGGGGCTCACCAGTTTCCAAGAATAGCTCAAAAATGCCCACCTACAAACTCTATTTTCTGAGTCAAGGAAGCCAGCAGGAAGCGGTCATGTTTTTCTAGGAAGCACTGTGCACTAACTTTGGACGTGGGAGCGACAGCCTGGGATTCTGACCTGTGAGGATCTGTAGGCGGATCTGGGTGAGAGTCGTCAGCGAGGTCTGGTAGAGCACACAGATGCTGCAGACTTTCTGCACCTCAGCGGAGTCCACGCGTCGGCCCCCGACAGGCCTCAGGATGTTCCGCACTGAAGCTGACTTCTGAAATGCACGCTTGAGGAGACCTGGCACGGAGGGAAGAAGACGCACAGCAGAAGGTCAGCCATCTAGAGCTCCTGCCTGTCAAGGAGAAGCAGGGCCACAGGTGGGGGGTGGCTGCGGCACGTGCTTACTGCGCGCCTTTGGGATACACTGGGAAGATGCTGGCCCTGCGTTTTCAGTGCAGCACAGCGACCCCTTCAGACCATTACTGTACTTCAGCATAAGGGAGGCGTGTTCAGCACAGACATGACATGGCAGTCCCATACTCTGTCACAGAACCTCACCAAGTCAGAAGGGAAATGCTGGAGACTGTATTGGAACGGGCAGGGGAGGCAGGGCTGGGCCTAGGCACTATTTTGGAGGGAGTGCTGTGGACACCCTCAGGTCCTGAGTCCTGGCAAAATGGCATCCCCTTCAGCCTTTAGCTTTCCTGTTCTTGGGCAGATGAAGTCGTGTGAGCATAGAGTCCACACTCACTGCCACCCAGAAGTGGCAGAACCATCACCACCCCAGGTTCGCAGTATAGGCAGAACCATGGAGCGAGTGCTGGTCACACCCCTCAACTGTGATCACAGCAGAACAAGAAGCCCTTCTCTCCAAGGAGCCCACCTCTACCCTGCTGAGGTGCCATCCGGCCTGTGCCTCGGCGACTTCTTGGAGGAGGCCTGTGTGGGAGGGAGGTTTATGACTAAACTCAGAAGAGCTTAAAGTTCCCCTTTCTGCTCCTCCCTGGTAGTAAGAAGAAAGGGTCCACAGAGCCCTGGCTGGCTGGCTATGGGGAGTGTGCAGCCGAGCTGAAGCTCAGAGACAGCAGAGCGACCCCCTGAGCACGCTGACGGCCTCGTCCTATCTCACTGGCTCTTATTTCTATTCCATGACCGTCACCGCCTTGTTGAATGTGGCCCTGCTGATGGTGGTGGTGGTGGGAGAGGTGAGTGTCGCACAAGCAGTGAGGCTTTCTCACAGGAAGACGCAGGAGCCACTCTGCACTCACTCTTCACTGGGAGCACATTCTGTGGGGATGACGGCTGAGGTGGCACTGGCTCTGGATGCTCCAGCAGCTTCTTGCTGAGGATGTCGCTGAAGAGAATGCGGATGAGAGGCACCCCCCACAGGAACTGCAGCTGCTTGGTGATCAGGTGCATGGATTCGTTGAGGCTACAACAGAGCAGGAGACAGGCCTGTCAGGGCCACCCACTGTCTGCCAGGGAGAGCCCCAGTCCCTTCCCTGGGACCCTCCAAACAGAGGTACAGCCTGGGCTGGCACTCACGCACAGAGAGGCTAAGTAGGAACAGAGTGGATGCGTCACAGGACTGTAATCCCAGCTCTCAGGAGGCTGGAGGATGCAAGCTAGAGGCTAGTCTGAGCTCTATAATGAATCAACCAACCAACAGAAAATCCAAGGGAATTTCTTGTGAAAGGAAGTGGAATGAAGAAACTGCCGCCGAGAGCTGGGTCTGAAAAGGCACCCAGTCCACATGTGCCTGTCACTCAGGCCAGCCTCCCATGCTGCCTTCCTTCCCTGAGGCAGCCATCTTGGAGCTGCCTTCAGCCCTGTCAGGCAAAGGCTGTCTCCTGCCAGCTGCACTGCCCTGCTTCTCAGCTGGCCCAACACCTCCATCTCGACGGTTCCATACCAGCAGCGTCCCCTTGTCTCAGATGGCTCTCCGCTGCCGGCTGTACTCCCGGCACCACCCTGACTCCTAGTCTCCATCAAGACCCTAGGCTGGCTCCCTCTATCTGTGGGAACAGCCACAACCCCCTGAGCATAAGCCAGGCCTGCCATGCAATATGGAGACACAGAAGCAGCTCCATTAGGGTCCAGAGTGCGCAGCGTTACACGATGTAGCCATAGACAACCTTACTGGAGGCATGATGTGCACTGCCCACATGTCACACGAGGACTCGGGGGAGCAGAGTGTCCTGAAGTGGGGATTGCTGCCCCGCTTGCCCAGTGCCCGAACTCTTGCTCTCCAGGTGGGGTGTCACACACGAGTGGCCTTCCTTGGCAGTGCCTTGTAATGTCTGACAGGTCTCAAGGATGTCACTCAGGTACAAAAGAAGGAGTCCAACCTTGGGCACACCGAACAGGGGACCCCAGGACACACCGAACAGGGGCCACCCCAGGACACATACTCTGTCTGTGTGGTGCTGACTTCACCTCTGTCCCTGCATTCTGGCCTCTCTAGTGACTCTGAGTTTATGGCATTCATCCTCTACCTTGTGGGAGGGTCTGGAGGCTCCTACCCCTTTAAATCATTTGCCCTGTCTCAGCACCTGCAGGGCACAGCTGCCTTGTCAATCAGTGAAAGTGATGCTGAAGAAGAAAAAGTATCACGGACAAGTTACTAATGAAAAAAGCCCAAGTGGAAATCACACCCTCTAATCTCTCTCTGTAACAGCTCTCACTAAAGGACAAGGATGAAAGGCTGAGGCCCAGTCATTTTCATGTGAGGATTATCAGCTATTTAATGCCCCCTTGGCTGTGGGGCTTGAGCCCAGGGCCCTCTCCAGTGAGCCCAATCCCAGGCTGTTGATACTGTGCAATAAACACACAAACTCATAAGAGCTGCAAGAGAACAGGAGGAGGGAGGAAGGGAGGGAGGAAAGGAGGGAAGGAAGGAGGGAGGGAAGGAAGGAAGGAGGGAGGGAAGGAGGGAAGGAGGGAGGGAAGGAGGGAGGGAGGGAGGAAGGGAAGGAGGGAGGGAGGGAGGGAAGGAGGGAAGGAGCGAGGGAAGGAGGGAGGGAGGGAGGGAGGGAGGGAGGGAGGGACGGAGGGGGCGCAGAAGCCTCTCTCTGGGACATACCCGTAATCCACAGACTGGGAAAACCAGCCGAGAACAGGGTGCCAGTGGGTCAGGTTGGACTTCTTCTGGGACACGTACTTCTGGCAGTAGCACAGCATCTGTGTGAGCAAGCTCACGAACCCATCTGTTTCTTCCTCTAACACCTTGGGGTTGAGGGAGCCCAAGTGTAGGAGGTTGCCTACAAAGACAGAGGGCTGAATGTACTGGCCAGACAGGTGCACTGTGGGATCAATCCCCAGCCCTGTTCTCCGCCTAGGGCTGCGGCGCTGTGAGAAGGAGTGTGTACGTGAGGGATTTCTGTCAGGACCAGGGGCTGCACCGGCAAGAGCCAGGCCTACCTGACTTTAAACTGCAGTGTGGCCACAGATGAGCTACACAGCTCTCAAACCACTTGAAATGGCTTCCTCACCTCAGCACACAGAGGGAGACGATATTTAGCCTCACATTTTAATATGACAGTGACACAAGACGTGGCATCAGCAAAATGTCCTGGGAGATGGATGCATTCAGTGTTTACCAAGTACTCTCCCCTTAGTGTCCAGCCCAAGAAACACCAACGCTATAACCAAGGCCAGTGTGACCGGCCCGAGGGGCCAGCTCTATCTAAACAGCCTTGCTCAGGCCAGAGCACTAGGTGCAGCCCTGTGTTCTAAGCTCCTATCCAAACACTGACACCGTGAGGCAGGCGGCTCCACTCTGATCTGAGCCACGGCCTCCTCCCTTCTAAGGAAGGGTGCAGCCAGCTCAGCACACGCGTGGCCAGTCTGCCACATCCACGTGTGGTTCTGACTGCTCTTCTAGCTGCACTCCTGCAGGCCACTAATGACCTAACATACACAAGGGCCCCCCTGGCCATAACCAGCCCAAACCCCGTCTCCTAGACTCACCCATGAGACACAGGGTATGGCAGCCTTCTAAACTTTCACAGGCATCGCGGCAGTGGTCTCTGTCTCTCAGAAAGATGATGAATTTGCGAAGCATGTCATGGGATTCTAAAACACTGAGACGCTGCAAGCAATGGCAGACGGTTAACACAGCCAGGGCTTCCCCATGAGGTTAGGGCCTGCCCAGGGCTTGCTGCCCTCACTTGAACAGAATACTGCTCTGAGGCACAAGGGAGGGAGGGGATGAGAACAGGAACCTGATTTTGTGGCTAGTCACGGGAACATGTCTCCAGCAGCTACCGAGAAAGCTGGGGGGAAGGAGTGGGAATCGGCAGAGGTCCTGTTTTGCTTCTGGAGGTTAGCAAACAAGCAGAGACAGAATTGGCATGCTTACCTCAGGGGTCACCGTGCTGAGATGAGTCATGAGAGCAGGTACCGACATGATGTGGATGACGAACGGTCGCATCAGATTGTCTGAGAACTGTGCAGCAACTACAGGGCTAGACAGAGAGGGCAGGGTGCTAAGACAGTGAGCGCACAGATGCCACGGGGGACAACGCTGTACAGACGCCACAGGAGACAACGCTGCACAGACGCCACGGGAGACAACGCTGCACAGACGCCACAGGGGTGATGTTGCACAGATGCCCCGGGCGACAATGCTGCGTAGATGCCACGGGGGACAACAATGCACAGATGCCACCACTGCACAGATGCCACCCCTGCACAGATGCCACGGGGGCAACACTGCACAGATGCCACGGGGGCAACACTGCACAGATGCCACGGGGGACAACGCTGCACAGACACCACAGGGGACAATGCTGCACAGACGCCACAGGGGACAACGCTGCACAGACACCACAGGGGACAATGCTGCACAGACGCCACAGGGGACAACGCTGCACAGACACCACAGGGGACAATGCTGCACAGATGCTACAGGGGACAACGCCGCACAGACGCCACAGGGCGATGCTGCACAGACACCATGGGGTAATGCTGCACAGACACCACGGGGGCGATGCTGCACAGCTAGGAAAGGTCAGTTCTGAAGTGACTGACCTGAGAAAATGCTTATACTGAAAAAATTTGGAACAAACAAACAAACAAACAAACAAGGAAAAAACCCTTGCTATGAGAGAAAGCTTCAGTCGAGCCCACTCAACTGAGCAGTACCACCCTAGTGTGTCCCAGGGTGATGACACACAAATACCTCCCACTGTGAGCACAAAGTTTATTCTAGTATCTATAGCCTGACATTAGCATTTAAAGTATATACATAAATGCCAAAAATATAAAAGAACAAGGAGGGACTCGGGACAGATGCTGCGCTGCCATGGGAAATAACACATGCTGAGAAGGGTCCTCTGTGCCATTTACCCAAGACACGCACGTTGTTCTTAGAATACAAGTGTCGACTGTGCTAGGCAAGCATTAAGAATAAAGAGCTGTGTGGGTGGGCTCCCGAGTCAGACTGACTAAGATTTAATCCTAGCCTGACCTCTCCCTGCTGTGTGACTGAGAGTAAATGTTTTGACCTCTCTGGACTTTATAAAACCAGCATAAGAGACTGTGGTAGGGAAGAAAACCCAGAAGAATGTGAGGTCATGATTTCCAGCTACACGTACTGGAGGACTTAGCACTGGAGGACTTAGTACTGACGGGCTTAGTACTTGAGGACTTAATATGGCACATCTTCCAGGATTTTCACCGTATTCCTGACAAAGGCAGCACTGTGCATCTTTTTAATTTTATTGACTACTATAGTGCGCACGTGTACATGCATGTGTGGGTGCACCAGCTGAGGGCTGGGGTCAGAGGACAGTTTTGAGACGTCCTCTGTCCACCTTTCTGTGAACTGTTAGGCCCACGTGAGTGTTTTTCCCAGTGAGCCATCTTGCCGACCCTGCATCTTATTTTAGGGTCCTGCCCACGCTCACTGACCAGCAGACTGGAGGGAGGAAAGCGCTGTCCAGTACAGCAGCAGCTTGGGGTGCCTGACCCTACGGGGAGGTCAGCAGAACGTGCTGCCAGAGAACTGCAGACCCGGCAGCGCTGAACCAGGGCACACTGTGCCCCAGGCTGCCTCCATCTCCTAGCCACGGATGACTGACTGATCCTTACAGGCCTGTACCACCACATCCGGCCCTATGGCCCTGAAGGTCACTCCCAGGGGCGTTCCAGCCCAGCCAATTGATGATTACATGTGGCCAAAATGGTGAAAGCTCTAAGCCTGGACCACGAGGTCTTCATGGTGCCTGTCCAGAGGCCAAATGGCCCACAAAGCTGGGACTGTTGGCCTTCCAGCCCTTTCCAGAAGATGACAACAGGTTCCACAGAACACAGACGGGGGATAAGACTCAACACACCCACAAGGTAAGGGACTCCAGAAAAGCCCAAGGGGCCTTGTGAGAACCTCAGGTCTTGGAGTTCCCGGCACCGGGCTGCACCATGCATCCTCTGGAGGGGGCAGGGAGGCTGCTCATCCTGAGCTGGCTTGACAATGGCGCCCTTTCTCCCAGGACCAGCTACCAACCTCTCTCCATGTCAGCAATCCTCTCAGCAGATTACACAATCTAGAGCAGTTAGGAATGCAGTTTCTCCCCTTGGCAGTTCTTGGAACTGTAGCTCTGAGTTCCCTAAGGAAGCCTTTCGTGTTTACACACTTAAGAGCTTTGTAGCAACAAAGTGCAGGCAAACAGCACCCCTTCCCCCACATGCCCTCTGTGGCCAGCAACTCCCACCTGTGTACCCAAAGCATCCTCCTAACTGTCCCCCTGCCTTGAGCTGGTCCTTCCTTCACTCTTAGCAACTCAAAAGGAAAAACAACTCTGTACAGTCACCGGCAGGATGGAGCCTAATTCACTGTGAATTGCTTCCCTCAGATCACAAGGAAAAATATTCACACAGAAGGCTGAGCAAAGTCTCAGTTCTCACAAAATGTCACTGTCACTAAGACAAACACTTCTTGCAAATTCTGACAAGGTGGCAGAAAGAACAAGAGGGTGAGGGGAGTGCTGGGCCAGCTGGTTTCTTACCGCAACGCCAGAGAGACGGCTGCTGTTAAAGTGCCTTTGGACAGACAGGGCCGGGATCTGGCCAGGCCTCGGCTCAGCAGTACCTGAAAGAACAGCCAAGCTGTGAGTCTGCACACTGAGGCACCACAGCCATTTGTCCATTTGGAAAAGGGCCGTGGCACCATGGCACACGTTTCAGTCCCAGCACTCGGGAGGCGGAAGCCAGAGGGTCTCTTGGGTTGTCCCAGGGCAGCCTGTGACACAGCAGACCCCTGCTCAGACAAAACAACAAGGAGCAAAAAGGCAGAGGGATGCTGCAGATAAACCCGCGAAGGACGGAAGCTGCCGAGTGGAGATGCCGCAGACTCAGCCCCACCCCAGATGTCACAGGAGCGTTTTCATAATAAACAGCTGAGAAGGTGAGTATCTACGTGCTGGGCGCACTGCACCTTGCAATCCTGGCCTCCCAGGAGTACCTGAGCCCTGGGGTTTGAGGTTGGCTTGGACAGCCCAGCAACCCCCCAAAACAAGGAGTGAAAACAATCCACATAAAACAACACGCCTGAAGCATACTGTTGTCCTGCCAAAGCCAACAGTTGACATGCTGCCTCCTCCTCCTCTTCTTCTTTTTGGTTTGTTGAGACAGGGTCTCTCTGTGTAGCCCTGGCTGCCCTGGACTCGCTTTGTAGACCAGGCTGGCCTTGAACACACAGCGACCCACTTGCCTCTGTCTCCCTAGTGCTGGGACTAAAGGTGTGCGCCACCACGCCCGGTGACACGCCACTTCTTGCCAACACACTACTGTGCTGTGAGATGTGAAACTGAACTAGGAGTCGGCCTGCCCAGCACGGGGCAGAAGGAAGAGTGAGGTGAGCGGCCCTCCTAAAGCCCAAAGGCCCACGGAAGCCCTCAAGAGCAACGGGCTCCCCCTTGGCCTAAACCGGCATCGCATACGGCATGGACAGAGGGCCATCTGCAGTAGCTGAGGTCAAGGTAGAAACACACTGTCCTCTCCACCAAGGAGCTGGAACAGCCCTGGGGCCTCTGTCCGCGACCGCAATGTCAGCAGACTCTGGACGGCCCTTGCACCACTAGACAGAACCTTCTAGGGCTGAGTGCCAGTCCTCCTCCCAGGACCACAGTGACTGCGAGTGAGGAAAGCGGACACTGCGTATTCAACTTAGTGAGGAGGCCGAGAGGCATGTGTAACCTAGGGGAAATCCAGTTCAGGCACTGCAGGGGCACTTTAGGGCCAGGGTCACAGACCTGCAACACAGAGTAAAATCCTCGCTGGTTGAGATGGCCCATTATATTTGCACAAATGTGGTTTAGGGCTGGCCGAAGGCTCTCACCTAAATGAAGAAAACAGTGTGAGAAGATAGCTCTTGCCACAGTGGGACCAGGTCATACAGGGCAGAGGACAAGGCCTTGGCAGGGAGGGGATGAATGAGAAATGTCTCCCGCGGGCTCACGTGACAAGAAGGTGTAAGTCACAGGGTATGGGGGGTAGGCTTCGAGTTTTTATAGCCTCGCCCCACTTTCTGTGCCCTCTGCAAGATGAGATGTGACCACTCTGGCTCCCAACTGCCAGACCAGTCAGTCTCTTGCTCCAGCCACCCAACCTTCTCTGCCATGGTGGACTGTGCCAACCCCGTCAGGCAGAAGGGAACCCCTTTCTCCTCTGCTCTTGTCAGAGGCCCCGCACAGCTACAAGCATCTGCACCATGGCCACGCCAGTGGAGGGGCCACTCTCTGCCTAGGTTCCCAGTCCCTTGGGGAAACCAGAGCCCTGGGAGGCTGATTCCTACAGAGGGTCTGGCTCAAGTGTTACCTCAGGGGTTGGAGCCCTAACCAGGGCGGGGCTGTGCCTCTCCCTACCAGATGCCACCTGCTTGCCAGACGCCAGCTGTGGAGGACCGCTGGCCACTGCACTCCAGTGTCTGACACAGTGCCTGGTGTGTAAGGCTGTCTGTGAGTATATGTGTCAAACCCCAGATGATTTATAGGGAAGAAGGCAACTGTAATTTTTATGGGCAAAATAGTATTATTACTAAAAATATTTTAGATTTATTTGTATTTTTGAGCGCTCTGCCTGCACGTATGTATAACACATGTGCCTGGTCGCCACAGGGGTCAGAAGACGACACTGAATCTCCTGGAGCTGGAGTCATGAATGGCTGGAGCCGCTATGTGAGCACTGGGAACCAAGCTCAGGTCCCCTGGAAGGGCAGTCAGGGTTCCTAGGCTGAGTCACCTCTCCAGACTCTCACAATATTTTTTTTTAAAGTTCTTCCTTTTTTTTTTGAGACAGAGTTTCTCTGTGTAGCTCTGTTCTGGATCTGACTGCCTCTGACTCCTGAGTGCGAAGGTTAAAGCCATGCACCACCACCACCTAGCCTAATTTTTTTTAAAAAATAAAACAAATAATACAAGAAGGGTTCAGCGGATTCCACCACTCGCAAGCAGGGTGCTGGGTGTTAGGAAGGAGAGAAGGGAACAAAGCCTGTACACAGACCCTCACAGGCAGGAGGGCATCCACACATGCTCATGCACACTGGACCCTGGGAAGCAGCCTGGTAGGAAGTGCCAAGTGCACAGGCTAGGGCCTCCCACGCTCCTCACACAGCAGCAGTGCCCCCTTGCTGGCTGGGGAAGTTTTTTTTTTTTTTGGTTTTTTGAGACAGGGTTTCTCTGTGTAGCCATGACTGTTCTGGACTCTCTTTGTAGTCCAGGCTGGCCTCAAACTCACAGCGATCCTCCTGCCTCTGCCTCCCAAGTGCTGGGATTAAAGGCATGCGCCACCACGCCCGGCTTTGGGGAAGATTTTTGAAGCGGGTCCCACATACCTTTTCCCCGGAGAATCTTCCAGGTTGAAGTGTCCGTGAAGGTGACAAGCATGGTGAGGTGCAGAGTGATGAGCCTGGAGTCTTGTAAGATTTCTGGCTGCAAACGATGGAGTAAGATTAACATTTGCACCCAGAATAGTACGCCCCGGGGCATGTGCTCCCCACTGTGCAACAACACACACACACACACACACACACACACACACACACACACACACACACACACAC
>OU015754.1:35077443-35124170 GCA_907169655.1 Acomys percivali | reverse complement strand
ACCTCTCAGAGCAGTGCTCTCAGCACTAACAGCCCAGGACCTCTCAGGGCAGTGCTCTCAGCACAAACAACCCAGGACCTCTCAGGGCACTGTGCTCAGCACTAACAGCCCAGGACCTCAGAGCACTCTGCCTCTGGAGCTGGGAGGAGCCGACACAGCTGCAGGCCACTCACCTTTGGCTCGTTCTCGGCTTCCATGCTGCTCAGGATGCTACGGCACAGCTTCTCCAGTCTCTGTGGGGTAGAAGAGCTAGCTGTGGATTCTTCAAACTGACTGGACGTGAGTAACGGGGGGGGGGGCTATGTGTTTGGGGGGCACACAAAACATGCAGGCAACATGTTGGGTGGTTCATACACACATGATCACATTTAATCCCTGCTTAGAGGCGTGGACACAAGAGAGCACAGGCTACAGACATGCTTCCAACCAGTGGCTTACAGAACTCGCGAGCCCTATAGATGTGTTTCTTCAAGTGGTGCATTTCACATAAAAATCCAGGATGGTGCTTCCTTTGGTCTCACTGTGTGGCTTAGGGTAGCTCCAACTCTCAGCAATCGTGACTGCCTTGGCCTCCCAACTCCCACCATTCCAACCATGGCTCTTCTTTCTAGTCTGTGCCCTACACCTCACACCTCCGAGCACAAGCACTGACCTCTGCCTTGCAGCCAAACGCTCTTCAGTCATCCCTGTAACCCTGATGTGCAAACCAGGAAAAAGTAGAACCTGGAAAAACTGCTTACTCGGGCTGTTCTAGCCCCACATCTGCACCTGAGGAGGGCATGGCTCCAGGGTTTGCTCCCCTGTGATAGAGTTGCCTCCCAGAGCCTGAAAGTCTTCATCTTTGTGACCTTAGGAGCTCAGCGAGTGTGGAGGCCTTGCCTGTCTGGCTTCTCTTTGGGGCTCCCCAGTGGTACCCTGAGTGTGATCACAGGCACCTACTGCTCCCCTGCCATTCTCATGCCACGGCAGCAAAGTGGAATGATTTATGATACAAGTAATGATAAATAAGATGGCAGCATTGAATCTTAAACAGAACGTCAGCGTGACTCAAGCTTCTAGCATTGTTCTGGAGAACTGCAGCCCGGGCCAGCACTGGCCCCGCTGGCCGGGGCAGGGAGCAGATCCCACTGCTCTCTAGGGCCTTGCCCCTGCAACCCACCACTGGCCGAGTGTTGACTCCTGTTCCCTACTGTGCTGTCTCTAGCCTCTGTCACCCATGTCCCTCAGCTGTCTGAGTCTTACACACATCTGAGGATAATTCTGGTTTCTGACAGCTAACGTGCAGAGACGCCAGAAGCAGGGCTGAATCTATCCAGAGACTGTGGGCAGCCAAGGCTATGCCTCATGCAGGTGCCTTAAACAAAAGGGGCCCAGTTTATCAAGCACCAGGCCCTGCCACAGGGCAAGAAGCTTGTGTGCACCCGCCAGGGCTTACCTCATTGTCCTCGTTAATTTTACATATGAACAGCAGTTTCCTGGCGATCTTAAAAATACAAAGTGCACTTCTTTTACTGGACCCGGAGTCGTCAGCAATAAAAAACTCATCAATCTCTCTCCTGGATAGGGAAGGGGGAAGGGAGCGTTCTTAATCAGGAGCACCAAGCAGCTGGAAGCCTGGCGCCCTAGCACAGCAGCGGGAGCAGCGGCCCTCACCTGATGTCTCTGTGCAGTCGTCTCCGGCAGAGGAAGCCACGGACCAGGGCCTGCGCCGTCACAGCCGAGCGCTCCCGCTCCTTCTGCACCAGCCTTTCCTCTCGCGCCTGCCGGGCCTTGTCGATGAACCACGCTCTGGAGCTCTGAGATACAGTGAACATGTTTGCAATGTGACACGAACCCTGCGGGGACAGGAGAGGAGCTGGTGTGGGTCGTGGTGTCGGGAGCACACACGGTAGGGGCAGCAGGTGAAAGCCAGTGGCAGTGAGGCACTCAGCAGCCTCCATTCCCCACGGAGCTCATGGCTCTCCTGACACAAGTCTCAACTTCATACCAGCTCCCTTCACAGCACCCGCAGGGACCAGGGATGCTTGGTGTGAGCTGAGGTGGGTTCCTAAAAGTTTAAAGATGACAATGCATGAGTCATCCCATCCAGGGAGTGCCACTTAACGCCCTGTGTCGAGGTTCCTAGACGCTGCCTCCTCCGCTACATTCCCCACACGCAGAAGGCAGAAAAGCAGCCACCTTCCGTCTTGGCAGGTAAAGGCTTGCAGGAAGAAACAGACATTATTATGTGGTCACCACTGTGGTCACCCATTCCCAAGACAAATGTTTACTGGTGTCTATGCTATGCCACACATGAAAAAAGTTGTTTTAATTATTATTTTAAAACGTTTAATTGCATTTTATTTGAGCAACTGTGTAGTGCCACAGTGATGCCCATCACGCCCCTGAGGCCTGGGGATGAAACTCAGATTGCCGGGCTGGGCAGTAGCCCTTTCCTGCTGTGTCACTGTGCTCGAAATTTAAAAAGTTAAGCGTGTGTTTGTGGACAGTGCATGTCACAGTGCATGCGTGGAGATCAGAAAATCTGAGGGTCAATTTTCTTTACATGGGTTTTGCATGTGTAACCCGAGCCGCCTCAGCACCCCAAGGCCTTTCTTTATATTTACACGAGATGTCTCATGGGTTAAGAGCACTTGCTGCTCTTGCAGAAGACGCAGATTCAGTTTCCAGCAGCCCGTGGTAGCTCACAACCACCTGTGACAGTAGTTATACAGATCTGCTGCGCTCCTCTGGCCTTGGTGGCACTGTACACTCACTGTATACATACATGCCAGCAAAACACTCAGATACACAAAATACAAAGAAATCTTTTTAAAAAGTGTTTTAAAACTACACTTATTTTTATTTTGTGTGTGTACACTTGAGTGCATGCGTGTGAGCATATGCACACGTGGAACATGTGTGGAGGACAGGGGAAAACATGCAGGTGCCAGTAGTCTCCTTCCACCAAACAGGCCCCAGGAATCAAACTCAAAAGTCAGGCTGGGCGGCAGGTGCCTTTGTACCCACTGAGCCACCTTGCCAGCCCCCAAAGTCTTCTGTTCAAGAAGTCATGGTTTTTGTGTTTTGCTTGTGTGTGTGTGTGCTGTATTTCCCATGAGTGAATGTATGTATGCATACACGCACAGAAGACTGAAGGTGAGGTCACGTCTCCTCCATTGCTCACCATTTCAGGTAGGGTTTCTCACTTGAACCAAGAGCTCACAAGTGAGCTGTCTACCTCTTTTGAAGTGACTCTGCTTCTCAAGTGCTGAGGTCACAGATGGGTGCCCAGCACAGGTGCACCCTGGGGGACCCGGCCTCCGCAGCTGGCCTGGCAAGGGCTTCCCACCACTCACACTTGCAGCAGCCACGGCAGCCCACTTAGCCTGGACGGGGCCACTCCGCATCACTTAATCCATGGCCAGGCGGCACGGGGGGACCGCTCCTCCTCACTGACGGGTGCTGTGTGGGGCAGAGGTGAACAGCGAACAGCACAGGATTGCTAGGAACTGTTTTTGCCCCACGTGGGTGGCGTTGGCTGACAGCAGCCAAAGGTACACGGCTTTGCGCCACTGAGCCGCCACCTGGGTAAGATGACAAGGACTACGACTACTTCTTTTTCTTTTGGTTTCTCTTCCTCCTCTTTTCTCTTCTTTCTTTCTTTCTTTTTTTTTTCATAGGCTTTCTCTGTGTAATAGCCTTGGCTGTCCTGGAACTTGCTGTAGACCAGGCTGGCCTCAAACTCTCAAGTGCTGGGATTACAGGTGTGCACCACCACGCCCAGCCTGGGCGACTTCTCTAGCTGCCCCAAAGCACACCATTGTGAGCTTAGCTGACCAAATCATTAACACGAGTCATGCAGAAATCCAGATTTTTGGAAAAGTATCAAAGTATCTTTCCTTGGGTTAGCTCACTCAAAGCAGCAGGCACTCGGAACACATACAGAGTAAAAGGTGGGACTAGATCTCTGCCCCATGGTGCATCCAGGGCCTCTGCGGGCCCTTCCCACCTGACTCACACCTGTCAAACCACACCAGGGATTTGCTCTATTGTCAGCAATACTCAAGATAACAGCTGTTTTGTGCATGCCAGTCAAACATACTACCACAAAGCTCCATACCAGCCATCAGCAACTCCTGAACCAGATCATCATAGGTGCTAACCACAGGTGAGGAACAAAGCTGAGCCGAGAGAGGCAGCCATGTTCCTGACTGTTCCCTCTTTCCGCAGGGCCTGGAGAGCTTACCTGAGGACCTGCCTGTGCAGCAGAGATGCTAGGTGACCATCAGTGACCTCGTGCAGCCTCTGGCTTCAGAGGAGTTGGGCTTTGCTGGCATAAAAAAGACTCAGAGTCAGTACTGTTTTGCAGACATGGCAGCCTAATGTCACCGAGTCTAATACACTGTGGTGTTTTTTTAAAAAACTACCTAGGAGCTGGAGAGATTGGCTCAGCAGGTAAGAGCACTGGCTGCTCTTCCAGAGGACCCGGGTTCAATTCCTGGCACCTGCGGGACGCTCACAACTTCTCTACCTCCAGTTCCAGGGGATCTGACATCCTTCACCTTGCACAGACATACATGCAGGCAGAACACCAATTCAAATAAAATAAAAGGAAACCACTAAATAAATAAATAAAAAGCTCTTGGACTGGAGAGATGGCTCAGAGGTTAAGAGCACCAGCTGCTCCTCCAGAGGTCCTGAGTTCAATTCCCAGCAACCACATGGTGGCTCACAACCATCTGTAATGTGATCTGGTGCCCTCTTCTGGCCTGCAGGTCTACATGCAGGCAGAACACTGTATACACAATAAATAAATAAATAAATATTAAGAAAAAAGAAAGGAGAAATTATTGAAAAAGAAAGAAAGAAAGAAGGAAGGAAGGAAAGCCCTCTAAGTCTCCTCTAATCACACTCTACCTTAGAGCCACTCCAAGAGGTGACACAACAAAAAACGTAATCATCCTTCACATTGTTTCAATGCTCAGGAAAAGGGTTCATGCCTTGGAAGTGAAAAAAAAAAAAAAGGCCACCCGTGAGACAACAGGACTGCACTTCTCTGTGCAAAGGCAAGGCGAATGTGCACACATAGAAACCATACTGCTGTGAAACACATCAAGTCTGGTCAAAGGTCAGATCGCAGGCTTTATCGATAGCATGGTAAAAGGGTAAAAAATAAATCAAAGTGGCCATTTTGAGTAGTGGGATTATGGGGAGCCCCCTTCCCCACAGGAAGCACACGGTGTGGTAGCCCAACAAGAGGCACATGGGCCTGAGTCACACAGAGCTGGCACCAGCCTGTTCCTGTCAACACCACTGGGAGGGAGCCTCAGTCTTCTGTCTTTGACGATCAGCTTTGGTGCCTGTTCTGAGAATAGACATCTGTGTACCATGGTGCTACTCAGCTGATAGTAAACAGCTAAAAAGCCTAGGGGATGTGTTACCTTTATGGATGCAACAAGTTCTTCTCTTTTTAAAATTATTTGCAATTCATCCCCCCCCCCTTTCTCTGTGTCTGTCTGTCTGTCTGTCTGTGAGGATGTGAGAGCAGTGTTCAGGAGGGCCAGAAGAGGGTGTCAGATTCTCCTAGGGCTGGAGTTACAGGCAGTTTGTGAGCCATGTGATGTGGGTGCTGGGAACAGAACCTGAGTCTTCTGCAAGAGCAGTTAAGTGCTTTTAACCACTGCACTCTCTTTTCAACCTAGTTAGATTACTGTTATTTGATCTTTCCACCTGCATAGTCTCATTAGGCTGTTTCCCTAGCCTTGAAGGAACTAAGATGTGCTAGGCCCAGCACTCAGGAAGATGAACCCCTGGTCTTACTCTTTAAACTGTGAACAGTCCAGTTCCTGAGAGGGGCAAGCAGGGTGCAAGGCTCGACCCAACCTTAAGTCCTCTCCTTGAGGTATGCCGACGAGGGGCCTCAGAGATGGCGCAGTGGCTATGAGAGCATGGTACCAGGCATGAACACGGCGAATGCACATACATACATGTATGATGTGCCTACTAGTAGGCAGGACAGGGGAGCAGAAAAAGAGGGCGCCTCCTCACAGTAGAAAAACAAAGAGCTGCATGCCAACTGAAGCCAGCCTCTGCGACACCCTCCAGTCTTTCGCTTCTCCTGAGGACCTGTCAGGATCTGATCCCTTTCTCAGGGTGCCCCCGCACCCCACCCCAGACATCATGGCCACAGGTTTCTGTTGGCACTGCTCAGCAGCTTTGTGGCTTTCTTCCTGCTCTCTTGTGCCTTTTCCACACGCGTGGTTCATGAATCAAGTAAGACGCACAACTGAGTGTTACGTTCTCAGTCCCCTGAAAGCCACAGAGGAACACAGCAAAGGCTGTACCAAGAAAGGCCTCAGACCAGCGACTCCCAGATCCTCCCTCTCAGTTCACTGTCCTTAAGTTCTCCGTCCCTGCTTCCTCAGAATAATAACAAGGCTCAATCTTAGGATTGTTAGGAACACCCCCCCCCCCCACTTTTTAGACAAGGTTTCTCTGTGTAGCCCAGGCTGGCCTGGAACTCAGGGATCCACCTGTCTCTGCCTCCCAAGTGCTGGGATTAAAGGGGTGCGCAACCATGCTAAGCCAGCATTAACCTTAATTTCTTCACTGCAGCGTTGAGCTTAGGGATCTATGGGAACTATTGATAACTGGCAGTTGGAACGCCATCACGTCTAAGGGAGCCTTACCGCACTGTCCCTACAGAGCTTGGAGTCGGGCTAGGGGGGTAAAGACTGCACACGTAGAAAGATCACAAAACATTAAGTTAAGAGTCCAGAGCACCCGGAAGGGAGAATAAGCCAAGTGTCCTCTGAATGTCTCATCTAATGAGGGCGGCAATGCTGTGAGAAGCTCACTTCTTGCCTCCCCTAGGCTGGGTTAAGAAGCAGACCCAACCTGCTTAAAACCAATCTACTCGGGCTGAGAGAGCAACAAGGCTGTACAAGAGGCCAGACTACGGAGTGAAATACAAACTGCTGAGCGATATTTCTTTATGGCAGACGTGGCTAGGTTTCCAGGCTTAATGGGCACCATTTAAGGGCAGACCATGTAACAGACACTGTAGATACATTTAACTAGGCTCTATCCTCTTAGCCTACAACACACCAATTTTAAAAGCTCAAGAATAGAAAAAAAAGATCTTAAAGAAACCATTAATGGTCCAAGATATTTCTCACAGAAAGCTACAGCCCATCCGTATGGGGAAATGAAAAACCTGCCAGTGTCCTCTGGGTCCCTGACTCTGAACCCCCAAAAGGGATCGCTTATTGGCAAGTCAAACAGACAAGGTTCAGGATTCCCACACAACGAGAATTGGCACAACGAAGTTGAGAACCCCCGGGCTCCATTCCCCATTCCGGCTGGGCTGACATAAAAATATCACCAAGTTTTTCTGTTTTTGAGAGCTGTCAGGAACCACAACTAACACACATTCTAAGACAACCCCCCTGTGAGGCAACCTAATTACTTCATTTGCAGAGAAGGAAACTGAGGGTCAGAGATGCGACTGGATTCACCCAAGGTCACAAGCAAGCGAACTGCACTCGGGGTGCGATCCTAAGGCCCAACGCCTCCCACTGACACCAACATCGACAAACACAATCATCACAAGTCCGTCTCGTCCAGAAACAGCTGGTTCGTAAGCTCAGCCGCCTCAACAGGAAAATCGACGGAACGGGGACCAGGGCGAGCCGGCCCTCAGAACCTCCCTCTCCGACTTCACTAAGCCAAGACTCGGCTCCCACACAACCTCCCCTCAGTCACTGGCCGCCCCGCCACCCAGAGAATCGACCATCTTGTTCCCATTCGCTACCCGCAGGCCGCCGGAGATCTTTATCCGTTCGAGGCCCCGGCGCTCGGGGTCCCGGAGGCCGCAGCCGCCTCAGCCGCCGCCGCTGCCTCAGCCCGATACCCCGGAGTTCTGCCAGACCCGGGGCAGCGGCCGAAGCCCGGCCGCCATCTTGCCCCCCGCTGCCCCGGGGTATTGTGCTCCGAACTCCTCCTGGAAGCAATTAATCCAGTTCCGGGAAACAACAGTTCCGCGCAGCTTCTTTGCCGAGGAGAGAAAACCTCTCTTCATTCTGTTCTCTTCTTTGGCAGCCCGAAAAGGAGAGACATCCCGGAAGTGGGGATAAAAAGCCTGACTCAGCCAAGGAGAGGTAGGACCGACCCGAGAGGGAGAGGTCGAGAAGAACAGTCCCCATTTCGGACTACCGGGGGCGGGGGGGACACTTTTAGCAAAGTGTGTCCCTCTAACGGGACGGAAGTGGGGGGGTGTGGACAACGGAAGTGCCCGCCCCGGCCCCGCCTCCGCCCCCTGCCTTGAGTGAGCTGGGTGTTTCCTTCCCCTCAGTCCGGATTTGGAGACTCCGGCGTCCTCCGACTTTTCATGGTGAGGGCGGCGGCCGCGGTCGGGGTGGGGTGGTGGGGGGAGTGGGGGGCTTCGGGCCGGCGAGGACCGAGGGCGGAGGGCGGCGGCGAGAACGAGGGACTCGCTGGACCAGGGGCGGTGGGCGGCGGCCGCGATGGCACAGGGTCGCTGGGTGGCTCCTGCGGGCGAGGTCGGGGCGGGGGAAGGGCTGTGGACGGAGAGCTTGGGGGTGCGGGGGGGGGCTGCTGTGCTGTGCTGTCCGTGAAGGGGCGTTTGGACTTGCGAAAATGCGCGGGTCGCGCGGCGAGTGGACGGGCTGTTGAAATCGAGTCTCGACTGTCGATTTGGGCGATGCGACTTGGGCAGATCGTTAGAACAAAGAGACGGCCTCGGAGCAGGCGCCGCCTCGGGTTGGAAAATGAGGGTTGGAGGGCGTGTGGGACAGGGGACGCGAGCTGGAATCCTCGGAACTGAGCGTTTGGCGTCTTCCTGGAGGCTGTTGTGACTTGAGGGCTCGGGTTCCCCCCCCCGCAAGAGAGGAAAGGGGCCTGCCACGTTCCTCTGAACCCAGGTTCTGGGAGCGAGATGACTAGGGGGACTGGGTTCTGGTATGGGATGCCAAGGCAATCTGAGGTCAGGGTATTCTGACCACGGAGTCCGGCCTCAAGTGGCACCTGGGTACCTACCTAGTCACTTCCGTTGACTAGGGCCCTAGGTGTGACCGCACCTCGGGATCCCAGGATGTCTGCTATTGCTGTCTGAGAGGTCGTGGGATGGTTCCTGTTTATTTGGGATTCTCAAGGGTCTGTTCCTTGAAGGGTTCTTTGTCCTTGGGCGCGGATGGGCAAAGATCACCCCAGGTGTTGTTTGTTTACCCACTCACTTCCCTGGAAGATCCACCCCAAACTGAACACAAACGACTCAGCCTGCATTTGGCTTTGCTCACCTCTGTTTTGTGTAAAATAAGGAACGCTTTGGCGGAAGAGGGACAACACCAGTACTTCTCCGACTGTTTAACCCGGCTAGCAGCGTAACCTGGGAACTTGTTAAGAAGCTGCCAGCTTTTCAACCCTAACACCACCAATCTGGGCACAGGGCTCATCGGTGTGTTTGTACAGTCTCTGCAGGTCATTAGTGATTTGGGCTGTGAAGTGGAGGCGTCTGAAACCAGAGCTTTCGTCCCTAATCAGCAGCATCGACAAGCATCCTCACTGGACCGTTGGAGAAGGGTTCAGGAGAATGCCCTTGGGTCAGGGTCTTGGAATTGGGGGTAACTGCCTTAGAAGCATGTTTGGGGGTACAGTGCCTCACTTATTTGCCTCCTTCAGCTTTGTTTGGTTCAGATGGAGCTGCGGTCTCGTCTGCACTGTGGCAGAGACCTCAGTTTATTTTAGCCTGGGGTACACAGCATCTCTTAAGCTTCCGGAAGAAAGAGTTCCCCTCAGATCCCGGAGGCTGTTCGATAAACTGACCACCTGATCTTACTTAGCAACTGAATCATCTGAAGGAGCTGTTTTGTTTTGTTGAGACAGGGTTTCTCTGTGTGTAGCCCTGTTTGTCTTGGACTCGCTTTGTCGACCAGGCTGGCCTCGAACTCACAGTGATCCGCCTGCCTCTGCCTCCTGAGTGCTGGGATTAAAGGTGTGCACCACCATGCCCAGCGGAGCTTTTTAGACCCAAGTGACTGGCAGCACCGCTGCTGGTCTGGGGTCTAGCCCAGGCAGGCGCCAGTGTTTTTTAAGAACAGGTGGCTCTAGTTGCCTCAGTTGAGCACACCTGGTCTTAAGGAGGCTCAGGAGTAGAAGAGACACGTGCAGAACCAGGTGGCCCATGCTTTGTCTTTTGTCTTGGGGAGGCAGCGTGCGGAAGATTATGGCTTTAACAGTTTTACAACGTAGGAGACGGAGACTTGGGTGCAGTAGCTCCCCTGAACATGACGTAGAAAGTGACTCGCGGCCTGCAGCCCAGGCTGCTGGACCCTCAGCTCACAGGAGACAGCGTGCGGGGACTCGGGATTTCCTGGCGTTTCGTTTGTTTGCTTTTCCTTGTCTTCTTTGCCAGCAGTTCTCTCTTCTGGGTGATTTTTACATAAATCTTTACAAGCATGCCGACGGCTGCTTCCTGCCTTCCGCTTTGAAGCTGCAAAGCAAGACTTCTATTTATGATGCTTTGGTTTGTGTTTGCACGCGGGTCAGGAATTCACTGGGCCAGCAACGTGCGAGGCTAGTTACAGAGCCTCTTCAAGACCACAGAGCTAATTATAGCCGAGTTAAGGGGTACAGAGCCTTTTAGAACAGAGGCTTGTCATCATGGCTGCACATTAGAACCAGCTAAGGGAATTAAAAAAAAAAAAAAAGTTGTCCCCTGGGCCATATCCCAAAAGACTGATAACATCAGAATTTCTGTGAGTATGATCCAGGCATTGCCCTTTTTAAAGCTTCTCTGGGATTTCAGGGCGTGGCCAGGTACAGCCACTATTTAGTAGGCAACAGTATCTTCAAGCAGATGTGAAGGAAGGAAGCCTAGATTCACCCAGCATACCGGAACAAACTTCTGAGTTACCTCCGTTTCCTTGGTAACTGTTACCTCCGTTTCCCTGGTAACCAAGGTTGCTCTCCCCTGCACCCTAACTCACTAATGAAATCAGCCTTTAGAAGGGCAGAGCATAGCACTGTGGGGCAGGCAGGGGCAGGGAAGGGTCGCTGTGGCAGGTGACTGCGGTTTGCCCTCAGTCCAGCATCACTGAGCTGGGGACATGAATGTCGCCAGAGCCTGCCCTCCAAGGGTCTCTCCTGGTGTTAGGCATCGGCCTGACTGGTTGATTTGGGGTGAGGGACCCTGGGAAGTCTCTAGACCTTCCTTGCTTCACTTTGCACACTTTCCTTGGTGTCTCAAAGGACTCTGTTGTGATGCCTTTGTCCCTTAGTAACTCACAACTGGAGACAGTCTCCAAAGCCGAGCTGATGGCTTGAGGCGGAGATAATGTAATTTGAGTGTTTAACCAGCCCGGGCTCTGCTGGGTCTTTCTGTCCAGCGGGCATCTCGAAGCAGGCAGGGAAAGGCAGTGTCTGATAGCGGCGTTGTTCACCGTCCTGCTCTACCATGCCTTGAACATGGGTCTGAAAACCGAGTCCTTAACTACACATTGCTTTTCTTTCATCTTTTTCTTTTAATGAGATGGGACTTTCCTATCTTGATTTATATGTCATAGCTCTAAATATACCAAACATCACCAGCAACCAGGGTCAGCCAGGCCTGGCCACATCCTTGGCTTGCTTGTCACTGACCCTCTTTGGGCCATAGAAAAAAATGACCAGCGCTGTCCCCCACACTGTGGGTGTCGCAGTCAGAGTGGGAGTATGTCTAGAGCGTGTTGGTGTTCTCTGCCTTATGCAGAGTGGGGCTGCACAGATGCACACGTTCACTAAAATCCAGCCGTCTGCACACAAAGTATTTATTATATGCAAAGTGTCCACACAAAAGTACACAGGTGTTTTATGTCTTGCTTTGTGTCAGGCGTCTTGCAAGATGCTAGACTGCTTCCACACACTGTGTGTGTGTGTGTGTGTGTGTGTGTGTGTGGTAAGTTTGTATCTGAAAAGTATTTCCAATTTGGGGCAAATTTCTTTTTATTTTCCCCCACCACCTGTAAGCCTTTCTCCTGCCCTCCAGGTCATCAGTCTTGGAAATGGTTTCTACCTAGAATCTCCTGCCACCATGGAGGATGTTTGGCCACGACTATTAATATAGCATTTTTGGGGGCTGTTTTGAAAGCTCTGTGTGTGTGTGTGCGCGCGCGCATGCCTGTGCATACATGGGCACGAGTGTGCGTCCTGCTTTCCTCCTGGATCTTTTATTTTGTCATCATGCCATAGACTCCAGGAGAGCTCTGGCTGAGCTTTTGAAACTGTGAGCACGCAAACACACACACACACACACTTTTGCGCGCACATGTGCACACACAGCAAGAGAGTTGCCTGAGGAAACTCTTTTGTTGCTTTGTTTCTCAGGACAGGGTTTCTCCGCGTGTGTCCCTGGCTGTCCTGCACCCCAGGGGAGCATTCTATATGCTCTGCTCTGCAGAGCTCTGACACAGGTTCCCCAACTGTGGTTTTCCATCAGCCTTGAGGGTTGGGGGCGACAGAGCTAGAGAGACTAGAAGAAGCTATTTCATAGTGCTTGCTGACCATCCGTGTTGTAACAAGTTACTTCTGTTTTGTCTCCTGCTGTTAAGAAGATGTGTGTCTTGCCATGTACAATGTAGTCAGCATTTTCTGTGGAAAAGCTTTCTGAGAAAAATAGGAAAGCCATTGTTTTTCAGGTAACTTGAAGTTTTGCACTGTCTAGCCAAAAGATAGGAGGAGCATAGCTATGCCCAAGCTGGCTGGCTTACCTCCTGGCTGTGCGGAGAGTGTAGAAGGTACCTCAGGAAGAGGTGCAGGAGTGTTGAGAGAAGGCGCAGCTGTGTGTGAGGTACTGTCAGCAGGCAGCTAATGCCATACTTGGGCCTGGTCACTCTCACCCTGGCAGGAAGAGATGTCAGGAGCAGCGGCCGAAGTGTGCATGGGCCAGGAGAGTGCATGTGTGGTCCTTTCTGTGTTTTTTGTACGGTGCTCGTGCCCTCTGTTTAGGCGTGATGGTGGAATGGTCTTGTTTTTGACCTACAGTAGTGTGGCCCGGAGTGGCTTAATGTGATGGTGGAGCTCTGGGACATTGTCCAGGGCCTTGCAGTGCTGTCAGCCTGGGGTGTCTGCGGGCTGCTTTTTTTTTTCCCTTGTCAGTTCTTGCCCCAGATTCGGAGAGCAGAGCCAGCTCACCCTGGATTCCTCAGGCTCTGGGGTTTGAGAGGTTCCTCCTGAAGTATAGAAAGACCAGGTACTGATACGTGTTAAGTACCGCAGATCTGGCCGCGTCTTCCGGACCCCTGTAGGATCTCGTGTCAGGTGACAGGACGGCAGGAAATTGCTCCTTTTTCTGAACTTGCTTCCTCGTCCCGCCTAGCTCACAAAAGCATGTTTATGGAGTTGATTTGAAAGATGGTCCTTTTAGCTGCTTGCATGCAGCCTTGACTGCCTTCACATGCGGTCCAGGTGCTGTTGGTGTGGACAGAGGACATCACGCAACATAGATTTAGAGACAAGCCCATGCCTACAAGGGCAGCAGGCAGGGTTGGCCTGCGAGTGAGCTGAGGGATGCGTTCCTGACCTTGGGGGCAGCCTGCCCTTCAGCAGCCACCATTTGTCCTCCTGGCCCAGTTAGCTCTTATTTTAAGAGAAACCAGAAATCCAAGGTTGTTTTTGTATTCCTTCGAGCTCTTAAGTTATCAATGTTGGAAGTTTTAAATGCCGTGTATATATGGGCCAAACCAAGCAACCTCTGGATATGACTTCAGTCTGAGTAGAGCAGGCCTGCTGTGCTGACCCTGTCTTCTCCCTGGCAGGAAGAGATGTCAGGAGAAAGTGTGGTGAGCTCGGCGGTGCCAGCGGCTGCTACCCGCACCACTTCCTTCAAGGGCGCCAGTCCCAGCTCCAAGTACGTGAAGCTGAATGTGGGGGGCGCCCTCTACTACACCACCATGCAGACGCTCACCAAGCAGGACACCATGCTGAAGGCCATGTTCAGCGGGCGCATGGAAGTGCTCACCGACAGTGAAGGTGAGTCCAGCGCCGCCGGCCGGTCTGGCATGGCGCTACGTGCCACAGACTGGCTAGTGGCTGAGGGCTGAGGGCTGTTCAGAAGTCCTGCGTTCGAGGGCAGTTGTACACACAGTTGATTACAGGACGCCCTGAGAGTTGGGCGATACTAGACTTAGTCTTGGGCGTGTGGTTAGGGAGGACTCCCTGAGGAAGTGGCACTGAAGCCGGGACCAGACTGTGAGCGGGAGTCGCTTGTGTAGATAAGGACTCTTGGTCTTGACGTAGCAGGACTGCTGTTTGACTCTGAGCACGATCCGTCCTGCTCAGGCCTTGGCTGGCTTCTGTAAGACAGGGCCAGGTGTCCTCCCTTGCTCACTGTCTTCCCATTAAGTGGGGTCAGAGCCCCAAGGCCGCTGCTGTGCTTGTGTTCAGAGAACAGTGGTTTATGAGTGGGAGGCACCCTCTGCTGGGCCACCCCCATCCTGCAGGGTGCCAAGACAATGGCACCCCAGCGGCAGAAGGAGACAGATGCTGTGTGAGAACCCAGGACCCCTGCTCGATTTGGTCTTCCCTGTTGGGTCTTGACTGGGAAGCTTCCTGAAGGAAGCCATCATCCAGGTGGCCTGAGGCCATATTGCAAACCAGACAGGGCTCACATAGCCCTTGTCACTCAGCTGAACAGTGTCTGTGGGCCAGCAGGCCTGCTCCTGTTGTAGACGCGTGCTAAGGGCGACCTTTGTCCCATGCTGTCTGGACAGCCCAGCATCTGGGGAAGCAGTGTTGTCAACAACATGCCAGACGCGTCACGCGAGCCCAGCAGTCACCAGGCCTCCAGCCCTTCTTGGAGCTCTTAGCCCAGCAGTCCATGGCCGCCGTTCCCCTTGATCCTTAGCGTAGTCCTTTGCCTGTGGGAGGTTAAATGGTTTTTCCAGAGCTCTTAGGCTAGAAAAGGAAGTGCAGCTACCAACCCTGAGATCTCTGGTTCTTACAATGTGATTTGGGCATGGGCCTGTTACCCAAGCCAGATCACCTGGTGCCAGGGCCCTTCAGCAGCCCCATGAAGGCCTGGCTGTCAGCTGGTGTCCTGACCTCAGCCATTACCCATGCCCGGTGGCGCCATGCTGTTGCCCTTGGAGGAAACCCTGCATAGCCTGACCCGCTCCTGTTGCCGTTGGAGGAAATCCTGCGTGGCCTGACCCGTGGCCTACACGCCACCCCAGGAGCATGCTTAGGTACAAACAGGAGTCAGCTGCTGCATCTTAAAGAATCACCCTGATTTGGGGGACCCCGCCCCTGCCAGCTGAGCTGACATTTGCTGTAAACAGAAGTGCAGGCCTCTTGGAGAGGATTGAAGTTGACTCCCAGCTCCTGTGTCAAACAGCTCCAAGGGAACATGACGCCTTGTGGCTGCTGTGCACGCCACATGCATGTTCTGACACACACACACACACACACACACACACACACACACACACAGAGAAACTCAAGAGCAGCAGCTGAGAGAGGGACCCACAGTCGGCCTTCGCCCGGGAAGAGGAGCGGTTCTGAGTCCTGATGGTGTGTGCTGTGTTGCCAGACATCCTCAGAGAGTGCGGGAGAGTGTGGCTTGAGAAAGGCCTGCATCCAAGCTGCGCCAGGGTCTCCCTGTTGTCACTGCCGCTAGCCTGAGCACCGCAGTGCCAGAATAAAAAAGAGCATCAGTGTGGAAGCACCTGTGGGCTGGAGTCCTGGCTCTGCCACACAGCAAGGTCACAGCTGACGCTTTCAGAGCCTCTTCCTCACGCCAGGCATGGTGCTAGTTTTGCCTCACACCAGGCATGGCCGTACCCTGGAATTGTGACCCTGAGTGGGTGGCTCTCTCTTTGAACCTCCTCTTGTGCTCCTTGACAGAGCTGTGTGTGCGCTGGAGAGCCACATGGCCGGCATTACTGAGAGATGGAGAGATTGAGGGGCCTGCCTCCATGGCGGGCCCTTCAGGAGCAGATGTGCTGTGGCTCAGAACTGCGCCCTTGGGGTGCCTTTTCTGAGAGGACACATGGCAGTGAGCAGGCTTTCTCTGAGAAGTTGAGTTCTGGCCTTGCTGGAATTTTCCTTTGAGCCCTTGTCACCATGTCCAGTGGCCCAGAGGGTAGAGGCCCTGCCCAGCATGCGCTAAGATGGCTTCAGCCCCTGGCACCACATTAAAAAACTAGGTATGGTGGTGCATGCCTGAATACCAGTTTTCAGGAGGTGTGGGCAGGAGGATCAAGAGTTCAAGGCCAGCCTGGGACTCCTGAAACTGTTCTCCCCTCCCCCACCTCTCTTCAGGCTAGACACAGCACCGCCCCCCCCCATGGCTTCAGGCCTCTGACTAATGCATTCAGAATCAGGGTGTGGGGAGACTAGGCTGAAGCTGTCAGTCATGTTATTATCTGCACATCCTCTCAGAAAGCCACAGAGACTAGCACAGTGTGGCCCGTGCCTGTCTGCTTGCCTCCCTCCTTTTCCGTCTGACTTGGGGTCCTGGGTGCAGCTCAGGCTGCTTATCCAAGGATTGCAAAGGCAACCTACCTTAGGCAGGCCATTGGCACAGTCACCTCCCCAGGAGCCAGGGTCGGGAGCTGCATTTTCGTGAGTGTTGTGTTTCCCACCATGGTGGAGAGTCCTAACCGACGTTCTGCTAGCACGGCTTTAAGTGGTAGGCAGTAGTCTTTTCTGCTGCCCTTCATTGAGCATTATGCCTGTGCGGCCTGAGGAAGCAGCCCCGTGATGGCCCTACAAACGCTGCAGTGCCAGAGTTAGGAATGTGATTCCCCGGGGATGCAGGGCCCTTCAGCCTCAGGGTCTGCAGCACTAAGCTCTTACCCCTCTCTCCCTAGTGTGTTCCCAGAAACAGTTGGGGATAGCGTTGAGTGTTGCCAGAGCTTTCTCTCAGGCTGTGTGCTCTTGTGCTTCACAGCACTGGGCGCTGTTGACCTTTTAAACTCTTGCCAAGTACTGCTCGGATCCAGTGTCTGCCTCAGTCTGGTTCCCTGGTTTCCGGTGGCTGCGCATCTGTCTTAAAGTAGTTGGTCTGGGTTCCATCCTTCTGCTGCCTTGTTGTGCCTAGTGCTGCCGCTTCGTGGAAGCACGTGCTCTGGCCCTGTTTCCTTGTGAGTCGGACTCACCTGGGCTTTTTTCAGCGCCTCTGTGGTTGCACATTACATTTACAGTTAGGTCTCTGCCTCCTTTCTCTCCTCCTGTCCTCCCTGTGCCCTCTTCCCCTCCTCCCTGTGCCCTCCTCCCCTCCTCCCTGTGCCCCTCCTCCCTGTGCCCCTCCTCCCCTCCCTCCTTCATTCCCTCCCCCCTAGTCCTGGGAATTGAGCCTGGGGAATGTCCCTTGCTAGGCCGGGCGCTCCTGCACATCAGCCTGTCCACAGGTCCCTGATCTGCCTCAGCGTTCTCAGATAAGCATTGTTGATGTTGTTTGTGACCTCAGGGACATTTAGCAATGTCCAAAGATGTTTTTGGTTGTCACAAGCTGGGTGACAGGAATGCTGCTAAGTGCCTTGCGTGCATTGGACAGGCTCCTCTCACAGATCCTGCCCTGAGGCTCAGGCTCTGGAATTTGAAAGTGTAACAAGTGTGTTAGAGGGACTGGAGACCTGGGTTTGGAGTTGTAAATGCCTGCCTGTGGTGAAGAGAGGCTTCCTGTAGAAGGGGGGGTGGGGAGCCCAAACTTCCCCAGAGAAGAAACATCAGTGTATTTGCACAAGAGCCAGTAGTCCCCTTCGCAGCACCCCATTCCCACCCCGCAGAGCAGCCCTCTGCCTCGGGACCCTGAAAGACACCGGGTTGCCCTGGGTTCTGGTGCTGCTGCTTGCCAACACCTGCGGCTGTCTTTCTACCTCACTGTCACACACCTGAAGGTAATGGTGAATGCTGCCGAGAGGCCATGTGGGGCTCGGGGCTCTCTGGCGCTGCTCTAGTCACGCCTGTATGCCAGCACTGTGCGTTCCATCAGTAGAAGACACTGCTGGAAGGGAGCCTAAGGGCAGTACTGAGGTGTGGAGCAGGCAGGTGACAGGGCCCCCTGCTCGGCACCCTGTGCCGGGTGCTGAGACGTCATGGAGCTCAGGCAGAGCCTCTGGGCTGCACTGCGTATCCTACTGTCCTGATGGCCCCGGAAGCTTTCCCTGATGCTGTGCGCAATGCTGTGCGCTCCAAGGCAGCAAGAAGCCGCTTCGTGGCTGTTTGTGGTTCTCCATGCAGGCGGTTGAGCTGCTGCGAGGGATGGGGTCCTGCTTGAAAGCAACTAGCTTATCTCCAGTCAGAGTGCTAATGGGAGCCTCCTGGAGCGTGCCCGGCTCCTTTGCCCTTATTTGTTCAAGTGTGCCTTCCCACAGCCTTTCCTGACATTCCTGAGCGGGAGCCCAGTGGGCAGTCCTCCGCCTGCTCGTTTATGGAAACTCTGGGCTGTCGCTTGGATAATGCATCTGGGGCTGTTGGCCTTTCCCCAGAGGTTTGGGCAGGTCAAGCATGTATGCAGGACGCAGGCGGGCCCTTTCCAGTCAGCTAAGTTTGTCACTGCTGTTTCTCTCAGAGCTTCAGGCCTTGGCTCTTAGTGGCTGAATCCTGCTCCCCTCCCCTTCTTGGGGACTCTGTCTGTGGAAATGAGGAATGACACCCCCAGAGGAATGACACCCACAGAAGAGGAGGTCATACCATCACCCCACACTGTGTCAGCATTGGTCTACAGACCTGGGGCTGTAGGCCTGATGCGTGTGGACAGAATCCAACCTGTGAATGTGGGCATGTTATGCGCTTTTTGATGGGCTGAGAACTGTTTGCTTTTTAAACTAGCTTACCATCCTTTTAAAATGAGGAGATTGACAGAATAATTTGAATTTCCGGCTTTGTGTGAAATACTGGAATCCAAGAAGCCCTGGGCCCACTTTCACTTTCCTTCTTGGCCACTTTGGGCTAAATCAGTAGAGGCCACACTTGGGCAAAGGGCACACTGTCTAGCCAGCCCCTGGAAGGAGGTGGCAGGAGGGGACTTGACCTATGGAAAAGGTACTTCTGTTGTCCTTTCCTCCTGGCTCGGCTCTGAGGACCCAAGGCTGGACGCAGAGAGGAAGGCAATGGGAGGCCACATCCTGCTTAGGCCTCCACCATGCTGGGTAATGGGGCTTTTCTTCCAAGAGCTGAGTCAAAAAGGCATGGTCAGGCACCTTGCCTGGGGTCACTGTGTGCTCTGGCTTACCCATCTTACTGCTTTAAAATTTTTTTCTTTAGAGACTTATTTTTTATTTATTAGTATACAGTATTCTGCCTGACTTTCAAAAGACGGCACCGGACTTCATTATAGGTGGTTGTGAGCCACCATGTGGTTCCTGGGAGTTGAACTCGGGACCTCTGGAAGAGCAGACAGTGCTCTTAACTTCTGAGCCATCTCTCCAGCCCTAGATTTATTTTTTATGTGTATGGATGCTTTGCCTGGGTGAGTCTGTGCCCCACATGAGTGCCCAGTGCCCACAGAGGCAGAAGGTAGTTGTGAGCCACCACGTGCATGCTGGGAATCAAATCTGGGTCCCTTAGATGAGTAGTCAGTGTTCTTAACTGCTGAGCCATCTCGCCAGCCTCTCCCCACCCCCACCCTGACTGCTCTTGAGAGCTTCCCATGTTCTCCTGAGATATCACAGGTCTTCATCCTGTTTTCCCTCTTTTTGTTGCCACTTTGTTGTCAGGCTCCAAGCCTGGCCTCTCCTGAACACCTGTCAGAGAAGTCACATTTCAGGAGAGGAAATTTGACAAGCAGTGGGCTCAGGTGGAGGAGGACTGGGCCAGTGACAGTTGGAGAGGACTGGTAAGCAGGGGTAGTCTTCTCAGCCCCTCCCCTGGTGCTGGCCGGCAGGTGGGACATTTTCCGTATCCAGTGGAAGTGGGTTCACCTTCTCTTGGTGACTGAGCCCTTTGGTGGCGTTCTATTGTCTTGTCACCATCCTAGCCCGTAAGTGAGAAGCCACGGGTCGTCTCTGCTGACCGGAGGGCACAGTCGGGGATGTTTGGCCGATGGGTCCTGCTGCTGGCAAGTGGCTGAGCCATGGCAGAGTGGGAGTCGGGTTTTTGGTTTCTTAGGTATGTGCAGAATCCTTCAGAGCAGATTCGGGCTTTGGAGCCTTGGGGTTGCACGGGCTAAGGACCACAGGAGTCTGGGAGCCCTGTGCCCAGCATGGTGTCCCTTCCCTGAGAAGAGCTTCCTTGTCGCCCACTGCAGGCTGGATCCTCATTGACCGCTGTGGTAAGCACTTTGGAACAATACTCAACTACCTTCGCGACGGGGCTGTGCCCTTGCCCGAGAGCCGCCGGGAGACTGAGGAGCTGCTGGCGGAGGCCAAGTACTACCTGGTGCAGGGTCTCCTAGAGGAGTGCCAGGCGGCCCTGCAAGTAGGCACCCCTTCTGTCCCCACGGGGCACCAAACCTTCCTGCCACCTTCCTTTCCCCTTGCGAAATGGGCCCTGCCTCATTGAGGCGCTGGGGACCTGCTGAAGCCGACTGCAGTTGGGAAACTGTCCCGTGGTTAGGATGCTACTGTCTGAGGGACACTTTGTCTGCCCTGCACCACACGAGCTGCCTGGTGCTCTGCTCTCTTCTTCTGTGTCGGGTCATGTCATGTAGATCACAGCCCTCAGAGGCTCCGCCATGAGACCGACTCCCCACATTTGTTATTGTTGGAAGTCCAGAGAGATCTCCAGACACCCTCCCTTTACCCACAAATCAAATGCAGTCAGGAGTTCATACTCTAGAACATCAAATGTCCCTTTGTGCTGTGGTGCGGTCGTGATTCCTGTCCACGAGGCTCCTGTGTGCGCCTTCCCTGAGCCATGGAGCTGTGTTTGGCCCTCGCTGAAGCGGTGCTATTGGCCTTGCCCACACATGCCTTGCCTGTGAGCTTCACACTGTTACAAATCTCACTGGATTCATTCTTAGGTGTGTTGACGTTGTGCAGGGGCATCATTCAGGAAGCACAACGGCGCTGTGTGATTGATGGCTCGCGCCAGCATGGCCTTCCCGCTTCCTGTACCCGTGCCCAGCGGCTCTCTGCTTCTGTGTGTCCTCAGCCTTAGGCACAGTCACCTGGACTCAGCCTCACGTGTCCCCTCCCTTCCCTTTCCACCAAGCTTACCTGTTCCTTTTCTCAGAATAGTTTAAGCACAGCTGTGGGCTAGACAAGTGTTCTGAGTTCACCCTGTCATTGTCCCCGTCACTGTCAGTCTTGAGTCCCGAGGTATTTTGCATCTATCCCTGCTTGAGCCCCGGGTTCACAGATAAGCGGGCCAGGGGCCAGTCTCGTGCCTGACTGTCCAGATGCACCAGAGATCCTCTGTGTCACCTTTGTGTGGGGACAGGTCCCCTGGCTTCCTGTCTACAGGTCTGAGAGGTTCAACCTCTCTGTCCTGTCCTTCTCGTGTCTGAAAGCTGTCCTCATGCCCTTGTTCAGAAAGCACCACATCTGTCCTTGGCGGCCTGGGTGGGTACCATCTGACATACATGTCCTGTCTGTCCCTCTGTGCCTCAGCGCCTCTGTCCCTTGTGGTGTCACCTTTTGTGTTGGAGATGCTCCTCAAGCGTAGTTGGATGAGCCTTGGCTTCTGTTGAGGCCCAAGGACAAGCTGCATGTGCGGGGCTGGGAGGCCTTGTCTTTCAGGGCCTTCATGGTTGGATAACAGACTTGACTTTTTCCTCTGGGGAGCTTCTTGGGGCAAAGATGTCTGCAATGAGTCCTCTGCCACCAGGTAGCAGTGCCTGTAATGCAGGCACTCAGGAGGCAGAGGCAGCCAGCCCAGGCTACACAGCAACACTCAGGAAAAACCAAAGAGGCCCTATACCTCTGTCTGTGGGGTGTAAGCATGGCTGGGTACCATCCATCTGGGCTGAGCAGGCTTGGGGCACTTGTAGGGTGTCCAGAATAACCACACATCTGTCCTCTGCTCTGTCCCCCCACCCCAGGAGTGTAGACTTTCTCCTGCTGACAGTAGGGTGAGATGGCTCTGTGGCTGCGTTGCCTGCTGGCAGGAGGCCCCCTCAGCCCTCACCCTGTGCCTCTAGCCTGTGGTGGTCCCTGAGGACTGTAGGCGTCTCTCCTCCCCTCACATGGGTTCGCCTGTCTCTTTCCCCATCTCTCAGCTGCAGTCTGCTCAGCAGCTCAGCATCTGCTGCCGTTGTCTTCTGACTTCATACATCCCCTTCTCTCTCTCCCCTTCCTTCTGCTGCTGCCATTACAGTGGGGACGAAGGAGCTTTTGATCCGATTTTATGGCAGCGGATTGAGGGATTAGTTCTGAGTGGCGTCCTGGCAGAGAGAGCTGTCACCCCTGTGTCTCCTGGGCCCTCTGGCATAACCCACAGCCCCCACAAGAGCAGATCCCTCCCCTAGTATCACCCTTCCCAACTAACAGGTGCAAAGGGCCTTCCTCTCCTCCACCATAACTGTCCTGTGTCCCCTCATCAGGGCCTGGCTTTGTACTGGCCGTATAGACAGCCCTGTGCTAGGCAGACCCCCGGGCTGAAAGCGTGCTTTGTCCCAGCAGAACAAAGACACATACGAGCCCTTCTGCAAGGTGCCTGTCATCACCTCCTCCAAGGAAGAACAGAGGCTCATAGCGGCTTCCAATAAGGTGTGCAGGGGTGCTGTGTGTGAGTGTGGGGGGTGTATCTGTGTGTATACCCATGTTGGTCTGTCAGTGGAGGAGTCTGTGCATACTTGTGGGGGTGTATGTGTATGCGTCACCGGGGGAGTGTGTGTACCTGTGTGTGTGTCAGTAGGGGAGTCTGTGTACCTGTGTGTGGATGTGTATATACCTGTGAGTGAGGGTGGGGTGTCTGTACATCGTATGAGAGTGAGGGTAGTTTGCATGTACCTGTGTGAGTGTTGGGTCTGCATGTACCTGTGGGGGGCCCTGTTTGAACCTGTGTTAGTGTGCGTGTGAATGGGGAGGAGTCTGTGTGTACCTGTGGGAGTGGAGGGGTCTGTGTGTACCTGTGTGAGTGGGAGGGTCTGTGTGTACCTGTGGGAGTGGGAGGGTCTGTGTGTACCTGTGGGAGTGGGAGGGTCTGTGTGTACCTGTGTGAGTGGGAGGGTCTGTGTGTACCTGTGTGAGTGGGAGGGGTCTGTGTGTACCTGTGTGAGTGGAGGGGTCTGTGTACCTGTGAGTGGGAGGGTCTGTGTGTACCTGTGTGAGTGGGAGGGTCTGTGTGTACCTGTGTGAGTGGGAGGGTCTGTGTGTACCTGTGTGAGTGGGAGGGTCTGTGTGTACCTTTGTTGGGGGAGGTGTTGGTTGTATCCTGTGCTTGTGTTTTGAGACTGTCCCTACTCCTGGAGCATGCAGTGATTTCTCCTGCAAGCTCTGCCAGCCTGTGCCCACTGCCTCTGGGAAGCCAGTGTGCATGGCACCTTCACGACTAGTAGCTGTCCTCTCCTGTCACCCCACAGCCAGCCGTGAAGCTGCTCTACAATAGAAGTAACAACAAATACTCCTACACCAGGTAAGCGCCAGGCTCTGTCCCTCTCACACAACCACCACCCTCCGCTCCTAAGCATAGGTGGGCAGGTAGAGGGAATTTTGAGGTGGAATTCACCTACCCCACAAAGTCCACCACCTTGTGTTGTACACTTGAGTGCTTTTGACAAACCCACCATGTGCAGCCACCAATACTTTCTAATACAGGGCAGTTTCCCCACTAGCAGGCTCCCTCATCTTCCCTGGCCTCCAACAGCTGCTAACCTGCGTCGTGTCATGTGATAGATCATGGTGCATTTTGTGACTGTCCCTTCACTCAATGTGATGTTTTCAGGGTTTGTGCACACTGTACACCATTAGCGTGGCAAGTGTGGTCTTACCATATGGGCCCTCCACATTTCCTTCATTCTTCAGCATGGTGTTTACGGTTTCTGGCTATTACAGAAGGCTTTTTGTGGACTGGCAGGAGGTTTTTATGGACATAGGTGTCCTGTCTCTTAGGTAGGCGGTATGAATGGGCTACTGGGTCACCTGTGACTGGCTCAGTTACTGGGGACTGCACTGTTTAAACAATGCCACCAGCAAGTGGTGAGTGTGTCTAGAGTGCCTTTTGGATCTCAGGAGCATGTTCTATAAATGAGCAACTTGGGGAATGCAGGGATTTGATGAGTTCAGTAGAGATCCACAAGCTCACTTAGGGTCACAATCTTCCCTGGGCATTGCTGCTGTGCACCTCATGGGCCTGGTGGGGAAAGGGTAGGCGGGCTCAGCAACTGGGGCCCAGAGGCCCCACACTCAGTGTCGGACTCAGGCCTGTGCAGGCTTAGAAGCTGTCGCCAGCTGTGCTTACCTCACCAAATGCTCTCTTACAGCAATTCTGACGACAATATGTTGAAAAACATTGAATTGTTTGATAAGCTTTCTCTGCGCTTTAACGGGAGGGTCCTGTTCATAAAGGACGTCATTGGGGATGAAATCTGCTGCTGGTCCTTTTATGGTCAGGGCCGCAAAATCGCAGAAGTCTGCTGTACCTCCATCGTCTACGCCACCGAGAAGAAGCAGACCAAGGTGAGAGCTGTGCAGAGAAGCACGGGCAGCGCCCACTGACACTGGGCCTTGCTCCCTGGTACCTGCAGTGCCCTCTCCCTCTGAGCACTGCTGGGTGGCTCTCCTCTGGGTGCTGGGCTCTCCACCAGCATGGCCCCAGCAAGCTCACAGTCAAAGGACACTGCTGCTGCCCTTGGCTGTCCACCTCTGTCCTTCTTTTCCTGCTGACCTAGATCTGTCTTCCACTGTCATTGGCCCCACATGCCACAACTTTGTAAGATTATCATGTGTGGGTGTGTGTATCTACATGTAAGTGCAGGCGCATCGGATCCCCTGCAGCTTAGCGGTGGGAGAGAGGGGATTTAGCAAGCAAGTGCTTGGAGCCCAAGTGATCCCAGGTGAGCAGAGGTTTCCAGGAGAGCCTGCGCTTGCGAGAAGTGCTAGGTTCAGAGCCTGGCTGGGAGGCCAAGGGCCCTTCTCTTCTCCCTGGCTGCTTTGGTGGTGACCTTGACCCTCAGGAGAGCCCGGGGCCTTGGTTTTCCAGACAGTTGGTGGCAGCAAAACTGGCCCTGAGCAGTAATAGTTCCCCTGTTCCCTGAAAGCTTGAGGGTTTGTCGTCTGAGCTGCCTGTCCTCTGGGGTGTTGCATGGTGGGGATGTGATGACAGCATCCCTCATGCTTTTGTCATCGCTCGGTCCTGTGGACATGGATGCAGTCTGCGCAGCCTTTAATACATCCCTGCCTGCTGCTGAGCGGATGATGAGCCCTCAGAGCTTTTACCCTTCCTTGCTTGGCCTGTTGGGTCACTGTTCAGGTTGTCCAGCTTCTGTGGGAGTCTTCCTTGGCTGGCTGGGTGGATTTGTCACTTCTATAGCGAGCATTTGCTTCTCATACTGACGTTTGCTCTGCGAGTGCTTGCGTGCTTTACTGATAGCTGCTGCTGTTTTGTTCTGAGTGACAGCTGCTTTCAGGTCTTCATCAAGCGATTCCAGCTCTCGAGTCCTCTCAGCACTGGCATCTATTGGTTCAGCTTTACCACAGGAATTGGGATTTTCTTGCTTCTTCACAATCCTGAGTAATTAGAACCGTGTCCTGTTTGGAGCATCAGTTGTAGGATGCTGGGTCTTGTCTAAAACCTAGGGAACTGGCTTTTGTTGTTGTTGCTTTGTTTTTAATATTCTCTGTATGTCTGTCTCCTCGCCCTCCCACTCTGGCATGTGGATGAAGGTCAGAGTGGTTTGTGGGATCTGGTTCCCCTGCCCCACTGGGTGCTGGGAGTTCAACTCAGGTGGTCAGGCTTGCTACCTTTACCCCTGCCTGGGCCATCGCACTGGCTCCAGCATGATGTTCTAGTTTGGCTGCCAATTGCCACTGTGAGATTTAGGTCACAAGTTCCAACCAGCCTTGTGATTGGAGTTCTAGTGGCAGTTTGGTTTTTCCAGCCTTCAGCCTCTCAAACCTGCTGCCTGTGGCTGCTCTGGTTGGGCGGAGGAGTGTCCGTCCCATTGCTGGTCTCTGAGGTTTAGGAGCTGTTCCTGCCACTGGGGTGACAGCATCTCTGGAGCCATGAGTCTCCTGGAGGCTCCAGTGTTAAGGCAGCCCTGCTGAGAGTACATGTGAGGTGGTGGCTGTGTACAGCCTGCTAATGTACTTGCTGTGTATTTTGTGGGGTACAGGTTGAGTTCCCTGAAGCCCGAATTTATGAGGAGACCTTGAACATTTTGCTGTACGAAGCCCAGGATGGCAGGGGACCTGACAACGCGCTCCTGGAAGCTACAGGCGGCGCAGCTGGGCGCTCCCACCACCTGGATGAGGACGAGGAGCGGGAGCGGGAGCGGATCGAGCGCGTGCGGAGGATCCACATCAAGCGCCCCGATGACCGGGCCCACCTGCACCAGTGAGCCAGCAAGCACAAGCTGCCCTCCCTCCACCCCTGCCCCCCGACCCTGTGCAGGCTTCGGGGCGCCTCCCCCTGGGGACTCCACTTTTGTAATAAGCAGATGATTATTTTGATATTTCTTGACAAAGCGGATTGCTTCTGTGTGACCCAAGTGTGCACCCTTCTGAAAGCTCTGCTTCAGGAGAGCCTGGAGCCTGCTTTCTTGGCTCTTGGAGGAAAGTATGAGTGAGTCTGGTGTGTACGCGAGAGCCTTTGTTGCAGTATTTATTACGTGGGTGTTGACTACCTATTAGGGCTTCTTAGATGACACTCCCGGAGGGCTTAGTTCACCAGTTGTGAGGGACTTTGTAGCTGGCAGTCAGCCACCAAGATGTCTGTCTGTGAGCAGCCTGGCCCCTGTGTACTCCAGGCAGGCAGTCTCGCTTCTCCCTGGGAGTCCGCTCTGTACGGTTTTGTGATAGAGCTCGTTGGTCACACTTGCAGCTTGTAGCAGTGAAAGTGGCCTGAGTGCTTCCAGCCTCTCCGTGGTCCCTCAGCGAGGCAGGAGCAGACTACTTCCTGCCAGTGGACCCTGCTCCTCACTGCCTCCTGATGCGCCCCATCCAGGAAGTTCATCTTGCCACCTTGCAGCCATTACTCCAGACTGCGACGTGAGGGCTTCCTCCCTTCTGAAGGGCCTCCTTTCCTCATCAGGAGGGTGCCTTGCCCTTTGCTAGGAGCTGTGCAGCACCAGGTGGGGCGCCAGGAGGAGCTTGCAGACTGACGTGGGTCCCTGCTGTAAGCCCCGCTCTGTAAGCCCGCGCTCTGCTCTGCGCTCCTCTGTAAGCCTGCGCTCCTCTGTAAGCCCGCGCTCTCCTCCTGTAGCTCCCTTCAGTTTCTCTTTCCATGCAGAACAGCGTAGCGTGAAGATACCTTTGGCTCTTGCTTGTGTTTAGGGGACGTGTGTGACTGCCGGTGGGACGTGTGTGACTGTGGGCGCAGGCGCTCACAAGGAGGTACAGAAGTCTCCTCTGCGCCTGTGCAGAAGTGAGTCGTGACTGACAGGGTTGGTTCTGAGTAGACTAGTTATAAGGCGAGTGCGATAGTGATGGATTTTGGCCGCTCGGTAAAGGAGTCGTTACTGTTTTTTAGACCAAAGGTATTTAGTGGGTGATCTCTGACATGTATTAAAGTTTCTATTTTGTGACGGTTTTTACAGCTCACTTTGTACGTGACAGTTGTGTACCTTTCTCTTGTATCTGACGGCAAAGCCTACAATAAATATTCAAACAGTCCCGACTGGACTCGGGTAGATAGATGCTTTTTAAACAGTGGTGTGGGGGAATCTTTTGTATTAAGAGCCAAAAAAGGGAGCTTCCAAAAAAGGGAGCTTACAAATCATGTTTCATAAGTTTTTATACTGTTTGTGTTTTAAACGTCAGCCCTGCCCTGTGGGTTCTACTTTTCTAGGAAGTTAATGTGAGTGAGCCCTGGTGTTTTCTGTAGGAAGGAAAAGCCGTTGTGTACACTTCGTGATGTTCAGGGGCAAAATGACCTGGCGGCACAATCAGACTTGCCTTGGCCTCTGCGCCTTACGGTTACTGTTTTGGCAGCTCTCTCTGCCTTCTTCTCTCTTCAAATCATGTGCCTGTGGCTTTGCACCTCTGCTCCCAGAGATAGGAACAGGCCTAGCAAACATTCCATGGTGCCTGGTACCACTGGCAGCTATCCAGCTAGGGCCTGACCCAGCGTCCGTCAGGCTGGGTCTGACTCCAAAGCTCTGCTTCAGGTTCCATAGCCCACACGAAGGGCAGCAGTCAGCATTTCTAGCTCAGCATCCAGTGAGCCACTCGCCTTGGGTTTGGTATAAGAGTGAGCTTAGGGCTCACAATGAAAATAAATTGGAATAGCTTTTTTGTTCATGGTAACCAAGTTCAGTGTTATGGCAACTGGGGCCCACACCCCTGGCAGGTCCTGGCACAGCCTCCTGCCGCCTTCCCGTGGAGGGTGGACTGTTTGGCCCCTGGAAGCTGTGGTCCCGCTTAGGTGCAACCTCCCTTACCTGCTGCTCACTGCTGGCACTCAGCCCTCCCCCAGAGTGTGTACAGGCTGGGGGCGGGGCTCCACCCAAGTCACTGGTCATGCTGAGCATCGCTGGCCTTCCTGTCTCTGCACTATGAAACAATGCTGGGAGTGTAGAAGTGCCTGCCCACTGTTGTACAAGCATCTGCGGACACACGTAAAATAAACGTTTAACTGTGCTTCTACTCACATCCGCCTTCTGGTCTTTTTGGGACGCCTGGCTCAGCAGGACTGCTGGCATACAACAATAGAGCGAGGCCGCACAGCCTACTTCCAAGTCATTTTTCAGTAGAGCTTAAACACTGAGAGGAAGCTGAGGGGCTTGTGAAAGAAAACAAAAGAAATCAGCTGCTGTTACAGGAGACCCTAGCCCTCCTGTGGGAGTGGAGCCTGTGGGGGCCAGCCCAGTCCCTGGCAGAACGTGGGTGTCATTTACAGCTGAGTTCAAATTGGGCATCTCAACAAAATCCCCTCAAGAGGCACAGAGTCCGCCACCCCCCTATAGTGACTTCTTGGTGTGCCTAAATTGGGTTCTACTGGGGGCAGGAGGATGACTCTATGTCGGCTCCCAGGAAAAATTGAACGCAGTGCCACCTGGCACTCATGAAGCTGAGGTCTGGCTTTGCCATAGCACAGGTTCCAAGAGCTGCTGGCACTTTCCTTGAGCGTGGGTAACTGGACCAAATCCCTGCTTGCTCAGTGCTTTCCTCAGCTGGAGCAGAAGTAGTGGCTGTGAAGGGCAGGGTCGTCTGCTGTCAGGTCTTCTTCCCTGCTGACACCTGGGGAGGGGGACGCCTGTCTTAGAGCCTCAGCCCTGTGCCCTGGAGAAGCAGCCACCACCAGGAGCCCCTCTGCCTCCCAAGGGACCAGCCAGGTTAGAAAGTGGTACAGAGGAACTGTTGGCATCGTCAGCCTTGGGAAGGCATGGGGGAAGATAAACTGCGTGGCCACACAGTCCTGCCAGCATCTCACGTCACTGACCCTTCCTCATGTCAAAGTGACTCTTCCTTTCACTTGTTCCTGATGGGGAACTGCACTGTGAAAGATATGTGAGCTATTTATACATGCAAACTGTGTGTGTGTGTGTGTATGAGATATAAACTTAAGTGTATATGGAAAATGCATCTCATAGATTCCTTAGCACTGGAACACATCCTCAGCCTGTGAGGACTTGGTGACCAGCGTGTGGGGAGCTTGGCAGTGGTTTCAGATCTGAGCCGCCTTAGGCCCAGGGCCTTTTCATCTCAGCTGGGACCTGAGCACATGGCAGAGCCTTTTGTGAGGCAGCGAACAGCTGGGCTTTAACGCTTGAAGATGGCAGCTATTTCATGTGAACCTCGGTTCATGACACCTGCCCCGCCCCCACCCCCCAGCTCACTCACTACTGAGTCACTGTGTCAAGTATCAGCACAAACCAAGGCTGAGGGGAAGTGAACTGGCTCTTGCCTCGTACGTGTACACCCCGTCTAGCGCTTCCTCCCACGCAGCCACTCACCACCGTTAACTGTCCGTCTCTGTCCTTATAGACTTGGTCTTCTGCTCCAGTCTCAAAGACTATGGTGCCTTCTTTCCCAGGACCGACGTAGAACTGTAAACTTAGAACAGTGAGTGCCGAGTTACTGACACGCTTTCAGTCTGATGTAGCTGACAACTGAATTCCTGCTTTACTTCACTGTTGGTTCCATCAGAAGGATGTCCTTACAGGTGGGCAGTGACAGGCTTCTGGAGTCACTGTCACATCAGTTCGGCCCTCTAAAGGGTCATCTGATACATAAATAACAGCCTGCCAGGTCCCTGCTGAAGCCCACAGCCACCCAAGGGGTCCTCTGAGTTCCATCAAGGTAGATGCACTTTTAAGAGGACACACTTGCTCTCTACCTATGAATTCACGATTAGAGTGTGAGAGCTGGGGGCAGAGAGCAGACCTCTGTCCCGGAGCAGCTGGCTGGAACAGGAGCCGTGCAAAGGCAGCGGCGAGTGCCTGGGGGCAGCGAACAGGAGACCACACAGGCTCACTGCCAGCCTCCTGCCTCAGGCATGCTGGGTAGCCCGAGCTCACTTGGAACAGCTAAGGGGCTGTTAGAGTGCTGCTGAGAGATGGAGGGGTCTCTGTCTCCGTGCCATTTCTTCCCCACCCCCACCCCCAAAGAATCCGGCCCTTCTGGCCAGTCCACAGGCACCTGCAGCACTGCACCTGGCCTTTGAAGAGCCGTCCTCCCACCGCAGGGGTGGACCTGCACCCTCTGGGTCGCTGGGTGAGTACTAATTGGTCCCATCTGTGGAGCCTCCCAGTACAGTAGGAGGATTCCTCGCCCCCTCTTCCATTCCCCCCCCTCCCGCTTTTGCTGGAGGAGGCAGGTGGGGCTCAGCCGGCAGCCTTGTAACAGTGAGTGAGCCCCTACCTTCCTTGAACAACACGGACAGCATGCTCCTTCTTAGTCAGCATGGCAAGTTTGGTGGCCACCTCAAACACGTGCTCACACTGCAGGATGACGTCCCCCTGTGGAGAAGTGGCAGCAGGTTCGTTGAGTGCCTTCTTAGTATGGAGGCTCCTCAGCGCTCAGCCTAGGGAAGCAAGCTGCCGTGGCTGAGCTGAGCAGCAGAGGCCAGAAGCCGTAGTTACCTTTTGCTGTTTGTCGGCTGGTGAGACGTGAATGACCAGGATTCCGTCACTCAGGCTGCTGGTGGACACGCCTACGACAGATCCAGACTAGAGCATTAATAAAGAACGGGACTTGGGTTTGGACACCCAGCACCCACATAAAAGCGACACTTAGCACAAGCATCTGTAACCCCAGGCGGGTGGGGTGAGCAACCCGGAAAAGAGTCGTCTGCCCAGCGCTTACCTCTCAGCACCGAATACTCTATCTTCTGCTTGATTTTGGAAAGCTCCACCACATACGCCGCTCTCAGAGTGAGGAGAAGTTGGCGCTGCCGGGCCTTGAAGCCTTTCCTGTCATACTTGATGACCGGGGCGCCATACTGCAAGGTGGCTAGTGTCACCAGGAGGGGAAGGCTACCTCACCAGGGGCTGCAGGGGACAGAGCCTCTTCGCTTGGAACCACGTGGCGCTGCCTCAGGCACTCGGCCTGGCTCAGCTCTTATAGAAACACTTTTGTGCTGTTGCCCTGTGCCCTGGCTCTGGAAGATTGCGATTCGGAGGGAGCTCTGCCTTACTGCTGACCCCCCACCCCGGAGGAAACTGAGGCTACGGCTCCAGTCTCCCAGGTCTGTGCTGAGAGGAGAGCATGCATGGTCCCTAGGGTCTCATAGCCAGAGGGCAATCTCCATTCCCCTGCTGCTTTCCTCCAGAACCAAGCAGCAGAGAGCAGCCACCAGCACATGAGCAAGGACTCACTCACCACAGTCACCCCACAAGCCACATACAATTAGACACAGTCACCTGCCCGGGACCTCCTAGCCCCTGTGCTGAGCCACCCACCAGCGTCAGTACTGATGGTGGTGTCAGTCCACTGCCCCTCACTAACTTGGTGTCTCATGGTAAAGGTCCTGGCTACATGCACAGAAAAGCAAACCAAGGTGGTTTAGGGGCTGACAGAGTGTGGGAATGGCTGTAACCCTCTGTTGGCAAACGCCACCTGGTAACAATGTCCAGAGTGACCGTGAGAAGCCCCAAAGAACCATGCTGCACCCCTGTGTTTAAGCAGCAGAGACACAGGAAAACACGGCCCTGGCCTCAGGCATGATAAGGAAGGGTCTTGGTGGGGGCCGCACACAGTGGCATTGTCGTACCTGGATTTTCTCAGTGCCAAGCAGTTGAAGCACTTTGGGATTTATGTCGCCTTCACCTAGGGAGGGAACCAGAACAGCAGGGGTCATCACCAGTCCTGTGAGGAAGATCTGCTGTCTGCTGGGTCTGTGCTCCTCCCTGCTGAGGCCTCAGCTGAGGGCAGACTCCTCGGTCCTCCCACAGCTTCTGCCAGGAGATGCACTTACCCAGCCGGCTGCTGGCAAAGGCTTGGTTTAAGCTCTCCTCATAGCCTTCCTTCCTCCCCTTGAATATTTCACTCGTGACCACCTTCTGCTGCATCTGGGAACAACAGTCCAGAGCTTAGAGCCACGGCCTTGGGCTGTTTTTGGACAGCTTCATTACAGATGCCCTACGGCTTACACTGGTAGAGAGTGGGCTGGTACCTCTGTGAGTCCCTTACCCACACCTGTTTCCTATGGTGGAGGTTTCGGGGAGCATCATCTCTCTTAAATCAGAGCTCTGCAACTCCGGCCCCGAGGCAGCTTGTGGCCCGGTGCTTGGGTTTGGAAATAAAGCTTTATTGGGACACAGCTATGGCGTTCATGTTTACATGTTTGTGACTGCTTCTTGCCACAGCAAGAGAGCAGTGGAGCAAAGGAAATACACCCCAGAAAGCCTCAAAGATGGACTCTGCAGCCTTTCATAGAAAAGACACAGGTAAGAGTCCTCAGCACGGGGGCTACCTCGTGCAGTTCGGGGGCCATCTGGATTCTGTTCCCGTGGTGACAACACAGGGATGCTGACTGTAGCAGCTGATAGTCCTCAGCACCTCTACATGCCATGGGAATAGTGTGAGCCTTGGCTTATCAGTGGGTGGCCAGTTGATTGAGTGCTAGTAACGTGACTTGGCAAGCCTGGTCCCCACGACCATGCAGATGCCGTGTGTCGTCATCCCTACCATGGCTTTCCTCTCAGCTGAGACTCCGCGGCAGTACTTCCGAAAAAGGTTCCTCATGCACATCTTCCTGAGCAGAGTGGAGGCCTGTGTGGAGAACACACGTGTTCTCACATGTTCTCACGTGTCTCACTCCCTGCCTTGGGTTGTGGTGACCCACATGGCAGCTTTAAGACAGGTCGTGGCATCAGCATCTTATGCTCGAGGCAGCTGGCCTTCCAGTCCCCCTCAGCAGTGGAGCCAGCACTGCTGAACTAGATTTTGCTAACTTAGATATGAGGAGAGCCACTAAGGTGGCGTCTTACACAGTGGGGCTTCCGTGGAGCCCAGGAATCTTACAGTAGCTGCTACCATAGAATAGCAGTACTCAACCTGTGGGTTTCGGCCCCTTTGGGTCGCATATCAGATATTTACATTATGACTCATAAGAGCAAAATTTTAGCTGTGAAGTAGCAACGAAATAACTTCATGGTTGGGGGCATCAGAGCACAATCTGCATTAAAGGGCCGCAGCGTGAGGAAGGTTGAGAATCACTGCTCTAGAAATGTCATTGCATAGCCATATTGGATACGCCATAGTGGATGTATTTGTAATCTCAGTGCTTGGGACGCTGAGGCAGGAAGCGTACACATTTAGAGCCAGCGTGGCCTATATATGAAGAACCTGTATTGTCTGAACAGGTGTCTGTCGCTTTGATACCCGCACTGAGGAATGCTGAGGCATTCCATTTCTTCTGAGACATGTTTGCAAATAAAGACTTTGAAAAGCAGCCCTGTCGGCGGCAACATCAGCATCCCGCTTTCCACTCACGTTTTCCAGGATGCCGGGGGGCCTCAGCCAGCTCTGGTCCAGCACACTCTTTGGCACGTGGTAGCGAAGATTCAAGATGTAGTTCTTCCTCACAAGCACCACAAACTCCTCATTGTCAGGACACAGGGGTTTGTCACGGTTGATAAAGCCCTTGACGAACCTCCAGAGGAAAGTGACAAAGGTGGCCGCACAGCCACACAGGCCAGGAACCCCCAGCCTGCCCCAGCAGCATGCTTTGCTCCACCCACGGTGCTCTCTGTTTTCATGAGCTGGTGTCAGTTGCCAGTTAAAAAATGAGCATCGCCTAAAAGCCAGACTTTGGCTTTTCCTGAAGAGCGAGGCAGGCCACACTGCCTAGGCTCTTCTCCTTTGGGAAGAACGGTGACAACGGGCCTCCTGATCAGCTGCAGTCCCCAGCACACCTTGTTTGATCCCCATGTGACTAAGTGAGACGATGACAACCAGCTGAGCTGAGAGCTAACAGTTGGGATTCAGAGCAGACAGACAGCTGGGTTCCCAGCATGCTCTGAGGGCAGAGCTTTCCTTACAAACCAAAAGCACAGCTGAAGAGACGGCTTGGTGCACTTGCTCAGTCTGAAGTTCAGGCCTTAGTGCCCTCTGCTGGAACGCGCCCACACTCACACACACCCGCTCACACATACACAAACACGCATTCCTTACCTCCCATACACACCCTGAGAAACAATCACAGGAACCCTGCCAAGTCTGTGACCCCAGCGCGCTGGTTCCTGTGGTGCGGAGCCGTTAGTTACCTCCGAATGGTCTGCACTGCCCACTTCCTCCTCTTGATCTCCTTCCGAGCCAGGGCGCCACGCCAATGGGCTTCTAGCTTGGTGGCTGAAAGAGTCCACCGCTGGCATTAGAAGGTGGCTCAGTCATACAGAAATAAGAAAGGCTTTTCTAGAAGGATCTACCCACTCAGTATATGTCCGCCCACCCGAGGGCCCTGCTGGCCCTGTCCTCGGAGCCTGCATGCCCCAGGGTGACAGGATGCTGAGCGGTACAGGAGGGGTCGTCCTGAGGCCTTTGTGGGAACCACACTTGGGACATAGAGACTAGTTTGTTTTTACCCAGGGCTGACTTTTAGTCACCACATTCAAAGATGGAGATTGATAAACAAACGGGCATAAAAAGTCAGGCCCTGTTTGTCTCGTGCTTTAATAGTTTTCTTTCCTGTGTGCCTGCGTGTGTGTGTGTGTTTCTTTGGGTTTTCTTTTTCTTTTTTCTTTTTTGGTTTTTTGAGATCCCAGGGCTAGAGCATGGAGGAGAAGTCTCCCTAGGACTCGCCAGCCACTCTGGTCAAGTCAGCTCCACGCTCAAAAAATACAGTGAAGAAAGAAGATGCCCAGCACTCACCTGCAGCTTCCACAAGCTCACACGCATACGTACCAACACACATGCATTATTGGTGAGTGGTTAAGGCAGTGTGTGCTATGATCTCAGGATGAGTCTGAGCAGCCCCAGACAAAGGTGTGAGGATGGGATGCACAGAGAGGGCACGGGCTCGCCACGCTTCCACCCAGTCCTTACCTGCTTGTCTCTTCCTCACGTATTCTCTCCTTCCTAGGCAGCCTTTGTATGTGGCTTGGATTCTTGAAACTTAAAATAAAATGAAAGTTTTGGTGAGTTGGCGTCTCTGTCTTTGATCATGATTTCCAGAAGCAGGACCGGCCTCTAGCGTGGGCCGCGAGAGCCTGCAGTGTAACCATTTTTGGGGAGCTAACAGTGTCGGAGAGACAGGAGCAGCTGGTGCCACTAGGCCTGCCTCCCTGGTAACGTATGGTTCTCTCCCCTTCCACAGGAAAGGGGGCGGAGTGAGAGTACCCAGTTCATGAGCCATCCTCACGGCCCATCCACAGGGCGGGAGGGACATCTACACATCTCAAGTGCAGGATACAGGCTCACATAGAGATGTCTGGTGGCCTCAAGGTGACATCAGCACTGAGCAGTGTGAACCCCAGAGCACCGCACAGCTCCAGCCTTCATCACCTCCCCAACCCGTATAGTGACTGAGGACAAATTCAGAGGACCCTGCACAGCCGGCAACAGCACGTCCTCCAGGAAGAGGTGCTGATCCAAACCCCAATCCCCCACCCCGGAGCCTGGCTAAGCCAGTGCCTGCATCTCGGCCAGGGGGGTGGCCAGGGGCACTTGCTGCTGGAGGAGTGGCTCAGTGGTAGAGAGCTTGCCTCGAGCTTGCGACCATCAGGCCTTGAAGCCAGACAGGCCCAACTCTAGGCAGCTCTGCTGCTGCCCAGCTGTGGTACTTGGCAGCTCACGGTGCCCCTGTGTGCCAGCTTCCCTGAACACACAACGGGCGCAGCATTACCTGCTCACAGGCTTGTTCTGGGAGCACGACTTTTAGTGCACATAGCAGGGAGCAAGAACCCCCAGGGGCTCAGTGTGCACCATGTATTCAGGCCAGCTTAGGTTTCCAGTTAGCGAATCACCTGGTACCCCATCCAGCAACTACTGCTTGACACTCACAAGGACACCGTGGCTACAGGCTTTGAAGGCACAGCTGTTGTTGTCAGATACACAGAAAAAGTTGTGAAGCCTGAACTGGGGGGAGGGGCAGGGCCCATGACTTTACACCTCAGTGTGTGGAAAGCTGCCATCATAGGATGAGACGCCCCAGACTGCCCACACCTGCTCACGGAGCCCATCAGTTCAGAGCCCATCCCATAAGCTCGCCCCGCACCTTCATCCCTGGCTCTGACGTGAAGCCTTCTGACACATCACACACCATGTTTTTTGTTTTGTTTTTTGTTTTTAAAGATGTATTTATTTATTGTGTATACAGTGCTCTGCCTGCATGTACACCTTCAGGCCAGAAGAGGGCACCAGATCTCATTATAGATGGTTGTGAGCCACCATGTGGTTGCTGGGAATTGAACTCAGGACCTCTGGAAGAGCAGACAGTGCTCTTAACCTCTGAGCCATCTCTCCAGCCCCATACACCCTATTTAAGGTTTTTCTTGCCCCCTCCCTGGATAAATTTGTTCATTTCTCTTGAAATTTGGACAAAAGGAACGTCATACCTAATTGATGTTTACTAAATTCAAAGGCATCTTCAGTAGCAAACAGGGTTCTGGGAAAGCGAATGAATATTTTGGTTCTAGAAGCGGAAAGAAACAATGATTGGTCAGTTGCCACCCGTGATGGTTGAGTGGTGTCCCGCCCCCAACCCACGGCCATCAGAACTTTAGAAGTGACCTTTGTGGGAGGTGGCTGTCTTTGCAGATGTGATTGAAATAGGGGCGGAGGGGGGACAGTAGATTAGAGTACACCCTAAATCCAGTTCAGTGTTATAAGAGCTAGGGAGGGACACGGGGACCAAGCAGGCAAGAGTGATGCTACCGGCTAAGGATGGCCTGCCCGTGTCTTCATCCTGGACCCGGGGCTGTGAGACCACGTTTCTGCTGCTCTGACTTGGTATGTAGCCCTGGGGAGCTAATCCACCATGTGACCTGAAGTTGCTTCAGGCAGGGTGATAAAGGGTGTCACCTGCACCAACCACACAGCCAGCACCTTGTGCTGGAGACTTCCCAGAGCAGCTACTGAAGGGACAGCAGCCTGCCGGGCCCTATGATACTAATTCCAGGCTTAGGGAACGGGGACAGATTCGTGGATGGGTTAATGAAGCTGAAAGAGACCATCTGGGCCAGAGGCCACACAGGCCAGAACTGGCAGGTAGCTCACTGGTCAATATGAAGGCAGGGATCCCTAAAGCGGGAAGGCCCTGCTCTCTGCAAACTGGTCCTCTTGAGGCTTGAACAAGGTTCTGTACAGCCATGCTAACCCTGACCAAAATAACTAACAGTACAGACCCAAGGCATCCTGGGTAATCCGAGCAAGTGGCTGAAAGCATTCAACAACACATGGGGAAGCTCTCTGCTCTGGGATACTGTGGTACCCTACAGTGGTACCCAACACCATTTGGGATGCTAAGAATGTAGCAAGATGAAGTTAGCACTCTGGGAGGTGCTGTGCTCATCTGAACAGCGAGAGCAGCGCAGCCAGCACAGGCCCCACCCTGGCCGCTCTTCACGGTGTAGGCAGAGGCTCTGCCCAGCGGTGGAGCCAGGCTTAGAACACCTGGCTTCACTGAGACCACCGCTGCTTCTCACTGTAACCACCAGCTGCATTTAAACTTAGTGGGTAGAAGAATTGGCGTGCAAACCAACTCTCAACAAACAAACAAACAAAAACCAAAAATAACCCACGAGGCAGTGTAAGGCATGATCACACATCAAACCAACTGTTGGCCTGCTTACAGCCATGGACACTTGTGAATGAGAGTTTTTAAGGGTTTTCCTTTTTTTTCTTTTTTCAATTCAATTGAGTAGTTCTCAGTGAGAACTGTGTAGATGCGTTGTACCTCCACGTTGAAGGCTAGACACGCCTGCTCCATGCAGGTCGGCAGGTGAGATCTGTTGAGTGTAGGAAAGACGGCTTGGCAGTTTTCGTTGGCCACTTACCTCCCTAACTTGTAGTCCTGAGGTTGGTAGCCAATATACTTGATAAGCCGCTCGACGCCCTCTCCTGGGGGTCCGTGCCAGTGCGGCCAGGTGTCTGGGCACAGTGACTTGTACCTGACGGGGACAGAGAAGGACATGTAGAAACCAACAGGACAGCCTACACCGCCCTCCACACACCTCACAAGTCTCCTGGACCCCCTGTAATGGACCAGCCACTCATAGTGTAGCTGTCCCAGCAATGCATACAGGGCAGGAAAGAAATGAAAGTGGTTCACAAAGCCATCGCTGGACACTCAGCCAAGTGACTCAGTCCCACTCCTGGTGCATATCCTTTGTCCACATAGCCTCGTGCAAGCCTCGTGCAGCCTCGTGCCCCAAAGTGGGGCAGCCAGCCAGGCACCAGGAGTAAACGTGTCATGCTTGCTAGTGGAAGATTTCATGTGAGCTTGTGTGCACACTGGAGCACATTTACACATGTCGGGGCACAAGAGAGCATGGGCATGCGCCACAGGCTGGGTGTCTTTCTCAGTTGCTCTCCACTGTTCCTTGAGGTGGGGCTCTCACTGAGCCCACAGTGTACTGATTTGGTTAGTCTAGCTAGCCAGCCGGCTGTGGGAATCCCGTCTGCCTCGTGAGTGCTGGGGTTATAAGTGGGCTCTTCAGCTCCCCAAGCATCAGTGTGGTGCATGCTGGGGATCAGAACTCGGTCCTCACACTTGTGCAGCAAGCACCTTCCCCTCTAAGCCTCCCCGATATTTTTTTTTCTTTTGAGACAGGGTCGGAGCTTGCTCTGTAGATCAGGCTAGCCCCGAACTCACAGAGATCTGCCTGCTCTGTCTCCTGGGTACTGGGATTAAAGGTGTGAGTCACCACACCCAGCCAGAAAGGCTTCCTTCAGAGTAAATCCAATCCCAACCCACACCTCTGGAGCTCCTCTAGAGTCAGCCAAGCTCCTTACCCAGCAGGCAGCCTGGCACCCTCCCCTCTTCCATGGGCCTCTCCGCACCCAGCCTCACACATCCCTCCCACCAGAGAATGAACTGTATTAGCCCGCAGGATGGCTCAGGAGGCATCCACAGCATCAGTGGTACAAGGGAGTGTCTGGGATGCAGTGGTAGGGGTTGAGCGGAGATATAAGATGAGGCATGGAAGAAATGTTAGGGGTGTGTGTTTGGGGGGGTTGACAGAAATGTTAGGCATGTGTTGAGGATGCAGTGGGTGGTGGCTGTGGCCTCCCAACTTCTTCGCCAAGCTGGGAAAAGCAGGTAGGGTGGGTATCACAGCAGATGGCTAGCAGGCGATGGAGGTGCAGCTGGGAGGCTGATGGGAAATGTTCTGTGGACCCTTAAACTCAAAGGAAACCTCATGGTGGGTTGAATGGTCTGAAGAAGCCAACGGTGCGAGCATTTTAACTTCTAAAGATGGCCCTTTGGGACGCTTACCCAAAGTGCATTGCCATCAGTGTGCAGTGGTCATGTGCTGCCCGTCCCTAAAGAAGCCACTGCGGGTGTAGCATCAAACCTTTCTAAACACCTGTCACTTTAACCTCAGCTGTGGGTAAAGGAATTGGTCACATCTATGAGGCTTGGGGACAATTCCTACCCTTCTAGGGTTTCAGAGCCAGTGCCTCCACTGTACCCACTGCCCTTGACAGCCCAGGTCACAGGCACTAACTCTTGGGGTCTGGATGGACAGTGCACCTGTTGGTGGTACGTCTGAGTACCCAGCCTCTCCCCAAGACTGCCCGAGGCTGAGTTAGGACTTAGTGGACTCAGCAAAAGATGGGAACAGGGTGCTGGTTTTGCAGGAGGACAACGTTAGTGCCTTGTGTTCTCGTGGGCCATGTGCTTTGGATCTGGTCTCAGCTCCCTAGGGAATGTCAGCCCCCCCCCCCTGTGGACCTAGCTGTCTCCGGGAGGCCGGCTTGAAGACTGGCACTCAACAGTGGACTCCTCACCTCTGCAGGAAGTGCTCGTACTTGCGTCTGTAGGCGAAGCCGGCCCGCCGCACACGCAGGTGCTCCATTAGGCCCAAGTACTTGATCTGGTGGCTGATGAGGAAGTCATCAAACTTGCCTTTGGGGAAGTAGAAGTGAGAGTGATCAGAAATGTCCCCTTGGCTCCACTTAAACCAAGGCTCCAGGCTCCTACTCTGGCCGGGCCTCGCCACAGAAACCTGTCACTACACCTCAGCTGTGTTTCTTAGCTGGAGGATTTGGTAAGAAACTCTAGTGGGGCTGGAGAGATGGCTCAGAGGTTTAGAACACCGCCTGCTCTTCCAGAGGTCCTGAGTTCAATTCCCAGCAACCACATGGTGGCTCACAGCCATCTAAAGTAAAACCTGGTGCCCTCTTCTGGCCTGCAGGTGTACATTCAGGCAAAACATTGTATACATAATAAATAAATAAATAAATCTTTATAAAAGGAAAAAAGAAACTCTAGTTCCTCCTGATTAACATTCCCAAGGTCCGCTCATGTGGCCTGCACTCTCACGTGACAACAGCTGAAGGGCTTACTGATGCCACCTCTCTAAGGAGAACACACTCCTGGCCCTGCCATCCTGTAGACTAGGGAGCCACCTGCCTGGGTCTGCTTGGCATTCTTCCAGAGCATGCAAGAGCTTGGAAAGTGCCTTCACCCCAGACCACTGTTGGGTGCAATAGAGAACTCCCCTGATTCCTGTCACCTTGGACACCTGCCTGTCTGGCATCGCCTGACTCTGACCATCAAAGGAGTCCCTGTTAATATGTCTATCATCCGGCGGGTTTTTTTTTTTTCTACTTTGTTTGCTTTTTCCTTCCCCTGCCCCCACACTGGATCCTGTGGAGCCATAATTACATGTAGAGGAATGTTAATTCAGAACATGGCTCCTCTGGCAAGAGATCACATCCAAAGGTCTTCTAGGTCTGTGTGATCCAGCTGGAATACAAACATGCCTTTAATCCAGGAGACAGAGGCAAACAGATCTGAGTTCAAGGCCAGCCTGGCATAGAGCAAGTGTCAGGTAAAGAAAAGCTTAGGGGGCTGGAGAGATGGCTCAGAGGTTAAGAACACTAGTCTGCTCTTCCAAAGGTCCTGAGTTCAATTCCCAGCAACCACATGGTGGCCTACAACCATCTACGAGATCTGGTGCCCTCTTCTGGTGTGCAGGTGTGCATGCAGGCAGAATACTGTATACACAATAAATAAATCTTTAAAAAAAGAAAGAAAGAAAGAAAAAGAAAGAAAGAAAGAAAAAGAAAGAAAGAAAAGCTTAGGTCCAAGTGGTGGTACATACCTTTAATCCCAAACAGTGAAGGTAAGTTAGTTTGTAGAAGGAAGCACCCACGTTGGAAAGTGATATCTAATTGAGTGACCAAAAAAAAGGTGACTAATCAGAGAAGATCTGATAGGATAAGACACGCCCAACTCTCACAAGAAGAGAGAAGAGAGGAAAGCTACTTCAGGGGCAATGCAGAAAAAGGAAGGAGGCAGGTTGTTTGTTTATTTGTTTGTTTTTGAGACAGGGTTTCTCTGTGTAACCTTGGCTGTCCTGGACTCGTTATGTAGACCAGGCTGGCCTCGAACTCACAGCGATCCACCTGCCTCTCCCTCCCGAGTGCTGGGATTAAAGGCGTGCGCCACTGAAGTTTCTCTGAAGTTCTTAAGCATGGCCACTGCCTCTCTCCCCGACCCCGCACTCCGCGCTCAGTGGTGGGCGACTCACTAGGTTCCTTCCTCTCGTTTGGCTTGATGCAGCGGATGTACGAAGGCTCCTTGGAGATGAGGATTTCCAGCAGGCTGCTGAGGCTGTTCTTAAACTGAGTCCCAACCTGTGCAGCGAGAACGCACTGAGTAGACGTCCCTGACTCTGGAGACACAGCGTGGCAAGAGGCCTGAACTCTGCCTGTTAGTGCTTTGCCCACTACCTGGAGGCTGTGGGTGTCCTGTTGGGGAAGATCAGTTCCCACTGCCTTGGGGCTTGCTGAGACAAGAGCCACCAGCTTCTTGGGCACAGGAAGATTTTCCTAACTAAAAGAGAGTGGGGCGAAACGCAAGCATGGAGAGAGAGAGGCTGGGCTGCTGCCTGGGGAGGGCACTGTGCAGGAGACACTAGGTCCCCGCCCAGCATCAGCCAGGCTCTTAGCTCAGGGGCGCAGCCATAGTGTCAGCGTGCAGCAGCTCTGGTCTCACTGACTGATTCGTGATGGAGTGAGAGCCCACTGCGCTGGGGGTGCTGGGTTCTTTAGGGAGGTGTGGGCTCCCTAAAAAGTGGGGTGGGGCCCCCTGGGAGGAAGTAAGTTATGCCCTGCCCCCAATCTCTCCACACACCTTCTCTGCTGGAAGGCACCATGCCACCCACAGCAAGAGGCCGTGGAGTTCAATCTCTAAAACCAGGGACCAAATCAGCTTTTAAGTTACCATGTTTTCCTCTGGGATTCTGTCACAGTGCGGGAAAGCTGACTCACACATGCAGAGCACCGCGTGGAGGCAGGCTGCCCCTGGGGTCCAGCCTCTTTTGTCCCCCTTCCCCCCCCACTTAGGTCTCCTGGTCCCTCCTTCATCTCACACCCTCTCCCTCCTAGACTGTAGGCCCCTGAGGTCAGGGAAGCCCAGCACAGCACAGTCGCCTGCACAGCAGGTGTTCAGGGAATGTCTGCAGAGTGAACTGACCTGAGGAGAGCTAACTTACTTCATGGTTCTCTGTTAGAGAAGAGAGAGTGGTTCTGGAGGAGCAGGAGTAGTCACTGTCCCCTGTGAGTTTTGTCCCCTCCCTAACTTCACACTAGCCTCTCTCCCCGCTCACTCAGCTCACCGTTGGGGGCCGCCTCCGGTTTTCCAGCTCAGCCACCAGGAAACATTCCCTCAGGATGCTGTTCTTGGACAGGCACAGCACCTGTGTGAAGAGGCACCCGCACTGAACTCGCTCATCTGGGCATCTCTAGAGGCCGTCAGGAGACGCCAGAGCCACGCGCTCCTGAGCACTTGAAGGCGTTTCCACTACAGCAGAGTGTGGAGAAGCACGAAGAAATGGCACGGGGCTGTAGATTGCTCACTTCCCATAGTGAGCCCCCCCACCCCCCGCTTCCACACCCAGCATTGCCAGAGAGTACACTGGGAGGTGTTCAAATGCTGCAGTCGCTGCCGTGTGTACTTACGGGGGGCATCCAGACTTGTCCCCAGCCCACCTTAGTATTGTGGACTAAGCTGACCTGTGAACCGTCAAATCATAAGAGGGCAGGAGTGGGCAGACGTGATCTGTGCAGTGCACTGCTGTGTGGAGGACACACGGAGGACACACAGCCTGGCCTTAGCCACTTGGAGGGGGACTCTGAAAACCACAGATCCTGCCGCTCAGGAGACACAATGGCATGAAGCCAGAGACTCTAGGCTTTGTATTAGCTGGTCCTGCTCTGTCAGTTTTCAAAATAATCTGTTATAAGAAAAATGCACACCCTGCCCCCCCCTTTGCAGTATATTTGATCCCAACGTGATCCCTGAGATTATGAACTGTAAAAACCTGTCCTTTAGCTTTTTGGGCTTTGAGCTAGCTAGCCTTTGGCCATGGGTTTTTTGGCCTTTTCCTCCTGGGCTGTCAGCTGGCTAGTGAGCCTTCTGGGCCTTTTCCATTGGGACCTGAGCTGAGTAGGAAGGTCAGCTGGGTGCTTTCCCTGCCTCTCTGAGCTAGCAGGCTTTTCGCTCCAGCACCTGTCTCCTGAATCTTTATGGGCAAAATAGAACAATCTGGGATTTTTCAATTAAAACAACACCTCCCTTTTTATTCTTGTTTATAATTCATACTTGGTGCCTTGCGTACGCTAAGCCACCGTCCCAGCCTCTGTCATCATCATCGCTATCACTGTCCTTCTCTTCCCATCTTTGATTTTGTGTTTTTCCTTTAGGCGCCTTCCCCAACTACCCCCGGGCTCACCTTAAACTGGAGGTCCTCCCATGTCCCTCTCTCAAATGCTGGGGTTACAGGTGTGTGCTACCTCATCTGGAAGACAACCTTAATTTGACAAAATCGGGGCTATATATAAAAAAAAATACCCTTTTATTTATCTAATAAAGTGCCATTTAGCCTTAAATCAGGAAGTTCTTTTTGGCTTAGACAGAGTCTCCTGTGGTTCATGGCCACAAACTCCCCTGGTGGCTGAGGATGACGTTGAACTCCTGGTCCTCTTGCTTGTACCTTCCCAGGTACTAAGGAGGATTATAGGCTACCTATAGGCCCTGCTTAGGACCTAAGCCACGGACAAAGAAAGCTCCAGAAAAATCCAGAACCACCGTTGGCTCCTGCCACAGGCTATGTCCTCACTGAACCTGTAGGGTAAAGATGATTCAGAGTTACCTCCTTCAGGTGTCTGTAAAGCAGGTCGTTGTTTTTCTCCAAGAATCCTGTTTTAAAAAAAAAGTCTCACTCAGTGTGATGCCACACTAACTGCTAAGACACATCTGATGATGTCTGAGGTGAGGTTGTGTGATGTTTCCCAGCCTTTGCAAGACCGAGAAAGGCACTGGATCCTGGCTGTGAGCCGTGCTGTATGCTAAGCATGGAGTAACACCCAGGCCTCCACCCACGCTAGAAGCTCGCCCCCTGCCTGCAATGATATGCCTCAGGAAGAGCAGGGCATCATGGGGGACCCTGCCCCGTACATACCCCCAGACAGATCCAGATATCCTGGGGATATGAGCCCAGCATAGCCCAGGCACAGCCAGACGCCATGGGGGACACTCCTTACATTCCCCCAGAGAGAGCCAGTTGCTCTGGGCGGACACCTTCCTTATATAACTCTAGAACGCCAGATGCTCTAGGGAGGCCTTCCCAGGCTGACAGCCAGGTCCTCAGAGGTAAATTTACAGCAGGCTGCTGTGTGATGCGTGGCCTTGATTCTAAGAGACCCAGTTGCAACGCCTTACAGCCTTACGACCCACAGCGACAGTGGAGGGCACTGAGCCCTGGGAGGCCAGCTGAGACCATGTGACGTAGTAGGAAAATCAGCGCCACTGAGACAGGCCAGCTCCAGTGATGTCGTTTTCCACCCACTGGTGTTTTTCTGGGTTTGTTTTTTGGTGCCAGCGTCCTACCATGCAGCTCTGACTGGCTTGGAACTTGCTCTGTAGACCAGGCTGGCCTCGAACTTACAGAGACCCGCCTTCCTCTGCTTCCGGAGTGCTGGGATTAAAGGTGTAAGTCACTGTGGCAGACCTTTCTCCCTTGTTTTTTTTTAACTGGGTCTCATGTAGTCCAGCCACTATGTAGCTGTCTCTCCTGCCTCTACTTGCCAAGCACCGAGGTTATAGGCGTTCACCGGCCTGATTTACATGGTGCTAAAGACAGAAGCCAGGCCTTAATGCACGCTAGGCCAGCACTCTACCAGCCGAGCCACACCTCCAGCGTGGCACCTTCATTGTCTGTATGATTCACAACCTGGGCTTACGTGGTCCACTTAGAGTCAGGAGTGGTGACACATGCCTTTGATCCCAGCACTCCCCAGGCAAAGGCAGGCAAATCTCCAAGTTCCAGGCTAGCCAGGATTAATTACACACTTAGACCATGTCTCAAAAAGCAAACACAGTCCTCACTGGTTCATAGCTAACCCAGGAATTAAATGACACGAGTGAAAGTAGCAACAACTCCCATGTATCAAAAAGCCACATGAGGGTTGGAGAGATGGCTCAGCAGTTAGGAACACTGTCTGCTCTTCCTGACGACCTCCTGCGGCCTCCACACAGGCAGTGCCCACACATGAACACCTGCACAAAGGATTTACCATGGGGTCTGTAAGTGCTGGCGCAGCAGTGTTAAGTCCATCTGTATGTAGCCATCACTACCTGGGAATTTGTAACCATCCCAACCAAAACCCTGTACAGGAACTAGCCCAGTGTGTCTCTGTGTATCTCTGTAGGCCCCTCACTTTGCAACGGGGCTTCTTCCTCTTTGCATCTTGTTCCTGGTCACAGTCTCCTTCCGGTCCAAGGCTGAGTAAGTTCCCTTGTATACCTAGCATGTTGCTTTGCTCCCTGACTCCCAGGGTACCCCTGTGGTTTCCAGCTTTGTGGCTATGGTGAATAATGCTGCCTCAGGCGTGGGTGGACAAAAGCATCTGCACCCTGTGTACCCCAGTTCTTTTAGCTCTACACCCAGAAATGATCAAAGCTAGCTTTTAATAGATCGAAGAAGCCCAATGCAGTGGTGTTTCCAGGAGGCAAACGAGAGCAAGCAGCGCCAGGACTCAGTGCTTTGTGGTGTGTGTGTGTGTGTGTGTGTGTGTGTGTGTGTGTGTGTG
>OU015754.1:35034193-35050954 GCA_907169655.1 Acomys percivali | reverse complement strand
AGGCAGATCTCTGGGTTTGAGGCCAGCCTGGTCTACAGAGCTAATTCCAGGACAGCCAAGGCTACACAGAGAAACCTTGTCTTGAAAAAAAAATAGAAAGAAGTTTAAATTTATATGCATGTACATTTGTGTGATTGGATGCTATATGTGCCTGCCGCCTTCAGAGGTTAGAAGACAGCATCAGAGCCCTTGGAGCTCTGTGGTGAGCCGCCCGATGCAGGGAACTGAACTCAGGCTCTTCGCAAGAGCAGCACCGGGCCCGCCTTCCAGCATACAGTTACGAAAACTTTGTGTGTTAAGTTTAAGAACACAGTCTTGGCTGTGCCTGATGATGTGTTTCTGTAACCTCAGCACATGGGGTGGAGATGAGTGAGGAGGAGCCACGAGTGCAAGGCTAGCCTGGGCTACATGCAGACGCTGTTTCAGAAATAAACAGACCGAAGAGGAGGAAAAAAAAAACAAAAAACCATGCCCTTAAAGTATGGAGAGGTGGCATTGGTGTCCTTTACAGGCACGAAGTGTTCTTTAGTCAGGTAATTTGAACCTTGGTCTGATGTAGATGAGACGCTCCTTTTTTCCCTCTAACCAAACAACACGTGGAAAACAGATTTATCATCCTCATTTGTGGCCCTGGGGATCAAACTCAGATGAAACGTGTGCTTTGCCACTGAGCCAGGCTCCAGCCTAAACTGGACCACATGTACACATGCATGTGCACAGGTGTGCACAGGCAATCACCTGTGCCAGAGGTTGGTGTGTCTTTTATATTTGCTCTGCACCTTGTTTTTAAAAGAGTTATCTTTTATTTGATGGACATGACTGCGTGCCTACAAGCATGCATATGCACGACGTGGCCAGAAGAGGGCGTCAGATCCTCCAGACTGGAGTTAGAGACGGTTGTGAGCCACACCATGTGTATTCTGGTCTGCAAGAGCGACCAATGCTCTTAACAGCTGAGCCTTCCCCTCAGCTCCTCTACCATATACTTTGAAGTAATGTCTCTCATTGGATGTGACTGTCTAGCCTGGCTGGCCAGCAGGCCCCAGGACCTGCCTCCCAGCCCTGGGGTTGTACATGATGCTCTTTGTACCTAACTTCCGATAAGGTCCTCACACGTGGTCAGCAGGCTCTTGGCCCACAGCGCCACCTCTTCGCTCCAGGGTGGCATACTTTTTTTTAAGTTTTAAAAGTGATTTTTAAACATTTATGTGTATATGTGTATGTATACCCTATGTGGACAGGTACTTGTGGTGGCCAGAAAAGGTCACTGGACCCACAGATGGAGTTACAGGCAGCTGTGAGCTGCCCAGCTCGGGTACCGGGAACCAAACGTGAAGAGCGGGATGCACCCTAAACCGTCGGGTGTATGGCCCAGGATGGAATTCTGTAATGATTGAAACGTCAGGGCACGGGGGTGGTGGGGTGGTGGGGGGAGGCGGGTTTTAATCGTCTTCTGGCTCAAAGTAGATCTGAAATTGTATCCTGATGAGGTGGGATTCTGGGGTATGTTCCCTGAGTGGAACCTCCTCCTCTCAGAACACAAATCTCATGGGTGCTCCACAGCAAGTACTTGGCGAGTCGTAGTTTGGGGTGCGACTCACAGTTGGGGCACAACTCATAGTTTGGGGTACTCCCCTTTGAGTTTAGAAAACTACTGATGCTCTGGGTGGCTGAGCAACAAATGTGGTTTATGTCTGCACTCTCTTTGCAGATTTAAACAGAGAGCCACCCCCCCCACCCCGACCAAAAGACGGTTCCTCGCAGCTCCCATGGTTCCTCGCTTCAGTCGTGATGTTTGCTGTGATTAGAGGGCTGGCTGTAGGGATCTCCTTCCCACCTTGTTTTAAGCGGCAGCAGCTCATCTTACTGATTTTCTGCCCTCTCCCACTGCCTGCTCTGTGCCCTCCCTGCCCCGTGCTGAGGACCAGACTCAAAGCCTCCAGCTAGTCACGCAAGCACTGAACCACTGAGTTCTCTAGAGGTGGCTCAGGACTTCCTACTGGTTGGTCTCATGCCTGCTATGTAGCCCAGGCTGGTCTTGAATTATTCTGCCTCCACCTGCTGAGTCCTAGGGTTACAAGAGTGTACTACCAGGACACACACACACACACACACACACACGGGGGGGGGGGGGGGGGGTAGTATGTACGGCATATGAAAACCCAAATTGACTAACACAGAGAGACCTTGTCTCGAAAAACAAAAAAATAAAAAATAACAATAATAAAAAGAAAACCCAAATTGTGACCGACGCCTTTGGTGGCTCTGGAGGGAACCAGAGGCGACACCACTGCTGGCTTTCTGGCACACTAGAACACTCTGTCTAGGCCCAGATAGTTAGACATGCGTATGGTTTACAACAATGCAGTGGGCTCCACCTTTCCCGGTGTGCAGGTGACACCCCAGGATAAAAGGGCTCCAAACGCCGTCACACCACAGTTCCACCGCTCTCGGAGGGGATCGGATGAGATCACGGGCTCTGTGGAGGCCTTTGCTGACATCTGTCATCCTCTCTGGGTATGGTTCTACCAGAAAGCCTCACTTCCTCTGGGAAGTTAGACTCACAAGGAAATCAGCTTGCTCCCCTCCAGGGCGGGTCACTGCTCCTTCCCACCTTCTGAAAGATTTTTGTTTCGATGTGCCACAAAGTCCTGAGGCTGCGTCCTCTCTGAGGCTCTGTTTTACAACCAAAATCCATTATCTGTCTGCCTACGGCACACAGATGCCAACACAAGAGAGAGCTATTCTTCATGTACCATCTATAGGCAATTTCTTCCTATCTGGGAGGGGGAAGCAAATTGGAAGATGTTTGGGCTTTGTGAACCAAAGGTTCTAGAAAGAAAGAAGAATGCCACACGTATGGAAGTTTTTACAAGGCTGAAGTTTGAGTTCACACATCCTCAGAGAGCGCCTAACACAGGTGCGTGTGGCATGCTGGTCAGCCTGGGCATCAGGAAGCTGCTGCTGCAGCCAACCTACTAGCTCTAACAGTGAAAGAGATAGATAGATAGATAGATAGATAGATAGATAGATAGATAGATAGATAGAAGGAGAGAGAGAGAGACAGAGAGAGCGAGGAGGAGGAAGGGGGGAATAGTAGGCTAGATCCTGCACACGTTGCCTGTCAAAGTAGCAAGGACGCTGATGTCCACACTGCACCAACTCAGGAAGCTCCAGAAACTTCCCTCTCTTGTCAGCACGCAGACTTGAGCACCAAGGCGCTGTCGCAGAAAGACATCACAGACAGCCAGAGAGAAAGGAAGGAAGGGATCGGGAGAAACGCAGGCCAAATGAGGTGCAGGGACAGCGGCAGCCCCCATCCCCGGGGTCTCGGGTGGCGGGCGAGAGTCTCCCCCTGCGATGGACAGAGGTCGGGGAGCCGATTCTCTTTCCCAAACCCAAAGGGGGGGGAAAGTAAGTGAGAAAATCGCCCAGAGTTCAAACATTCCTTTACAACCACAACTTTAAATACTAAATGTGTTTCATGGCTGCCATCTTGAAAACATTAGTTAGCCAAAGGCGCCCTTTGATTCCCATCTGGGATGGAAACACTGGCGGATAATCCATTGAAACGGTCCAGGGACAAAGGCCTTTTCTGCGACAATCACGGTGCTTGTGAAGGACAACATTTTTGTGTGCAAAATAAAACACTTTAACGGGCTACAATCCATTACACAGATAGCTGTGCATTTCCTTTCAATAACGATTCATTAGAAAACATTTAACGTCACTGTTGATTTCACACTGGGCAGTCTGGGCACAAAGGGCGAGAGATGGCCCATTTAGAAGGAGCTGGAGCATTCTTTTCTAATCTGAGAGACTCCAAGGAGGTGGGGCCCGCAGGACACAACAGGCCTGCTAAATTGTGCGGTTAACGGTCAAAGCACCCCCGCCTACTTTGACACTCATTTCAAGATGACAGCAAACAATAGAGTTTTGTTCCGCGCAGCCCTTTCTTGCCTGCCGTCCACATCACGGCGCGCACGGAGTCCTCCGATGCTTCGCCCACCTGCCTCCTCCCTCCCGCCTCGTCCACTCCCTCCTCTGCCTCTCTGCCAGCTCCCCCTTTAACACAAAGAGACAGGTGAAGAAAATGAGAAAAGGGAGCCATTCAGATTGTCAGCTTCCATAACACAATTGCCTGTCAGCTTCCCTACCAGCACTCAAATGTCTGGGTTGAGGCCAGACACCCTGCTCCGAGCTAGGTTAGTTAGTGGGTGAGACAGCTCCAAAGCCACTTCTTGCAATCCCTGTAGAATGCCACCTCCTGGGCACGGATCCTGCAAACCGTCTTTAAAAACAACTGGCAGCTGAGGTGTGCTATCACGGCAAGAGATCTCAAGCCATCGGGCTATGTGCATGTTCCTTTTATGCCTGCAATTCCAAACATTTGCTTAAGAAAAAAAATGTATCCAAAGTCAGAGGCCTGTAGGAGAGATTAGAAAATTCTCAGAGCTTTTAACACACACACACACACACACACACACACACACACACACACACACACGATCTCATCAATAACCCTGAACACCTTGTCAGGACATCTGACTTGGAGCTGAGCAAACACACACACATATACACATACACACACACACACACATATACACATATACACACACACACACACACACACACACACACGCTCAGGTGCAAAGAGCTTTTAGCATGCTTTCTGTACTGACACTGCAGCCACAGGCACTCAGTGATGCACTCAGAAGAAATCAGTGACAGTTGGACATGGTGGCTCACACCTGTAACGCCTCAGGAGGCCAAGGCAGAAGGATTATGAGTTTAAGGCTAGCCTGGGTTACAGAGAGAGACTAAGTCTCAAAAATGACAGCCACAACACTAGTAATGAGGGAGGACGGTGGGGAGGGGAGCACTGAGGCACCTACGGGCACTGGCCTTCACAGCCTTGAACTGTGGTTGTTCCTGTCAGAGCAAACCTCACGTGTGACACTTGCTCCTGTATCATCATGTGTTGCTAACACTGGCAAAATGGCGCAGTAGGTAAAGGGGCTTGCTGCCAAGCCCGATGATCCGAGTTCAATCCCAGGACCCACGTGGTGAGAGAAGAGAACCCACTCCTGCAAGTTGTCCTCTGACCTGCACGCATGCGCGCGCACACACACACACACACACACACACACACACAAGTAAACAAATATAATTAGCATATAATAAACCCTGCTTGTGGTCAGCCAGCGGCAAGCAAAACTATGCTAGCTAACATGGCGGGTGCTGAGAGGGGAGTCAAGGTCCCTAATGAAGCTGTTGGCGCTCAGCCAGGCCAGCGAGAGTCTAGCCAGAAAACACGCAGCCTGCTCTAGGCGGATCGGCAAACTGGCCTGAAAGCCTGATCCCACCTGCCTGTCTGAGAAGGCGGAGAGCACGCTCCACTTTGAAATGATACTTAGTAACAGAAGAAAAGCCTGTAAGTTCACGTTTCCATGTCCTTGTGGGAACTTTTAAGGAAGCACAGCCAGCTTTGTTTTTGTGTCTGTCTGTCTCTGTGTGTAGTGTATATGTGCATGCATGTCTGTCTGTCTCTCTGTGTGTGTAGTGTATATGTGCACGTGTATGTCTCTGTCTGTGTATACATGGTGTGTATGTCTCTGTGTGGTGTGTCTGGGTCTGTGTTTGTTTCTGCCTGTGGCGGGCATGTGTTTGTGTGCATGTGCATGTGCTATGTGTATATGGCGCTGTCTCATTGTACAGAGACGTATGACCGACACAGAGGCAGCATAGGCTTGGAGCCAAAGTGAGTGGAAGAAGTTTCCGGTCCAGCCTCGCCTAGTTCCCTTAGGACGCCAGTCCCTGAGTTAAGGTCACAGGCACCAGAAGAACAAAGTGAGGTGCCAAATGCGACCCCAACGGCTTTCCCTAGACTTGCAGGTGTGCCGCTTCTAAGCTAAAGCCCAGCCAGGCTCGGGGGCTTCTTCCTGATGCTGAAGCAGGCCGTGAAGAGTTCAAGGCCAGCCTGGGCTACATCACGAGTACAAATAGGCTCCCGGGAAGCCTCCTCAACAGTGCTCTCCCAGTCCTGAACGCTAAGCAGCTAAAACTGAAACCAAACATTCGCTCAAGGACAGAGCCCAGGCTGGCAGCCCCGCAGTTAAACGAAGGAGGATTATCTTCTGATCTAACGACCAGCAGACAGTTAGCGTTTTTTTTTTTGTTTTTACTACCCAGCTGTAGCCTCTTAATCACCAGCGAGTGTAATTACGGACATCAGCGAGCAGAACGGTGCCTCTAAATTACTGAGGATTAGATGAGCCTCTGGTAAATGGAGATCAGCTCAAGGAATAGTAATTGGCTCGTGAGAGCAGTTACGAGCACGTGGCCGCACTTCTCGGTGGTAGTACCGGGTGGGAGGTGTGGAAGTCAAGACTAGTTTTTTATAAACCATGCAAAAAAAAAAAACCAAGAAGGACACGTGGGGGCTGGAGAGTCGTCTCCTACAGAGGACCCGCATTTGACTCCCGGCACCCATCTGGTAGCTCACAGAGGCCTGGAACGCCAACTCCAGGGCCTTCAACAGCCTCCTCTGGGCCCTGTGGGTACCCGCACATCACTTTACAACAGTAACAATTGATTTAAACAAACGTTTGTGGAAGTTTAGAGCTGTCATAAATGAATGCTGTGTATCCAGCCACACGCAGCCTCCTCCCGTGAAGGTCACGGACGTTCTCTGTTGGCCTCCGTTTGCACATGAACTTGGGTATGAGGTGCTTTCAGGAGCAACATCCAGGCACGCTCAGGCACTCTTTGGAGAAGAGAAAGAACAGAAAGAAGCTTCTCTGTGGCCTGGGAGCCTGAAGCTGAAATCAGCTGGGGCACATGTGGGCCTACATAGACCAGCATTGTGAACAGTTTCCCCAGTGGTGGCTTCCAGCCTCTCTCCTCCCCGGCCCTGATTCCTTCTTTTCTCCTCAGTCTGGTTCTTTTTGGGGTTAAAAGGAAAATTAGTAAACTGCACAACTTTTTTTAAAAAGGGAGGGGGCTTGTAGGGGTGGGTGTATTTATATGTGCACATGTGTAACTGAGAGACTCTGTGTATGAGGGAACTGAAGGTCAGTGTCAGGGTTCCCTGCTCAGACTGTGTCGACATCATCATCATCATCATCATCTGTCACTGTCATCGTCATCATCACCACCATCATCATCATCAACAGCAGCAGCACCGTCACTACGGCAACGAGCTTGCCCAGCACAACACATTACCATTCTTCCTGCAGAGACGGCCTAACGGACTTTGTCTCAGATCTGTCAGGGAAAACGCTGGGCATACACTGACCCAAAAAGATGGGGAAGGTGCCGTTGGCACCCAGACTCCTTCCTCTCCCTGCAGAACACACCTCACTCTGTCCTAAATTCGCTATGACCCTGACTGACCTGTGATGGAGTGCAGAGTGATTGACACATTTAAAACCATCTTTCTTAGGTAGGTGTGGAGGCGCACACCTCTAATCCCAGCCCGTGGGTGGAGGAGGCAGGCGGATCTCTTAAGTTCAAAGCCAGCCTGGTCTACAGAGCAAGTTCCAGGGCAGCCAGGGCTACAAAGGGAAACCCTATCTCAGAAAACAAAACAAACAGACAACCTAAAACTTGCTTTTCTTAGTGTGATGATTTTTTAAAATTGTACATTTTGCTTTAGACATTCTGGAAAGTGTAATAGAGAGAAAAATGTAAAAATATGTAATTCTTTTTTTTTTTTCTGAAACAGGGTTTCTCTGAGTAGTCTTGGCTGTTCTGGACTCACTTTGTAGACCAGGCTGGCCTCGAACTCACAGCGATCCGCCTGCCTCTGCCTCCCGAGTGCTGGGATTAAAGGTGTGTCCCACCATACCCGGCCCAAAAATATGTAATTCTGCAGCTCAGAAGTTACCAGCATTTTCTGCCCACTGATAGATAAATACATAAAGAAAGTGTGGCTGGCATGCATGTGCGTGCACACACACATACTGGAGGGGGAAACGCTCTGGTTTTGGGTTTTGTTTTGTTTTGTTTTTTGTTATTGTTGGGTTTTCTTTCTTTGTTTGTTTTTGTTTTTCTAGACAGGGTCTCTCTGTGTAGCCTTGCCTGTCCTGGAATTCACTCTGTAGACCAGGCTGGCATCGAATTCACAGTGATCCTCCTGCCTCTGCCTCCCAAGTGCTGGGATTAAAGGCGTGGGCCATCATGCCCTGCTTGAGGTTGGGGGAAGCACTCTGAAAATGAAGGCAACCCCATCATTTTCAGCAACATCCTGTGAAGTGAGATAAGTCAGGCCCAGGGAGACAGGTGGTGCTGATCTCAGAGACTTATAAGAGGTAAGCAGGGGCTGGGAGGGTACCAGGGAGGGAGCAAGGCAGAGGCTGTGCAGTGAGTACAGCTGGCTGTGTGGAGACAGCAACTAAATGAATCTTGAACATTCCATCACAAATTATAATGGAGGGGATGCCCTGCCACTACCACACAGTGAAAGCTGCACAGAGCCCCTAAAACATGTGTCCTTACTATATGCCATCTACAAAAAATATGTCCTCAAAAGCACACCATATACATGCACATATGTATACACACACACACACACACACACACACACACACACACACACACACACACACATATATACTGTAGCGCTGGGGATTTTGTGTTGTGCCTGTTTGTATGAGTGTGTGCATATGCATGTGTGAGAACACGTGTGTGCACATGGGACTAGAGATGAATGTGGTGTTCTCCTGGACCCCTCCCACCCCCCCCACCCCCCACCCCCCCGCCCCACACACTTTAGAAACAGGATTTTTCATCGAATCTGGACCTGACTGACTATCTGGGCTGGCTGGCCAGTGTGCCCCAGGAGGCCTCTGCCTCTCAGCCGTGGGATTAGTGACTCACTCCCAGTTTTGACTTGGGTGTTGTGGATCCGAACTCGAGTCCTCCTGGTTGAGCAGCACTTTCATCTAGGGAGCAACAGCACCCGGCCACCCCCCTCGAGTAAGTTCTTAAAAGAGGAATGAGTGGGCGTGTGAGCCTGAGTGAGGCGCAGATGGTAACAGTAGGATGACGGCTTATGTGCTTTGTGCTGCTCTGAAAAGCAGCATTCTTCATAAACGAAACCCACCTTTGACTCTCAGGGGATGGATGGCAGCACTGGAATCTGTGGGCAGCACTGCAAGGTTAGGAATTCACTCGGGACCTGCAGCTACTTCCTGGTAACTTCGATGGATCATGTTAGCACTGTCTGGGCCCACTGGTGACCTCTGGTTATAGGATCAATCCTAAGGACTATACCTACAGCCGTCAATGCTACCACTTAAAGGATCTGTTTGTTTGTTTGTTTGTTCTTTGTTTTTGTTTTTTCAAGACAGGGTTTCTCTGTGTAGCCTTGGCTGTCCTGGACTCACTTGTAGACCAGGCTGGCCTCGAACTCACAAAGAACCACCTGCCTCTGCCTCCGAAGTGCTGGGATTAAAGGCGTGCACCACCAGGCCCAGCTGAGATTTATAATGTGCTTTGTGTGTGTGTGTGTGTATGTGTGTGTGTGTGTATGTGTGTGTGTGTATGTGTGTGTGTATGTGTGTGTGTATGTGTGTGTGTATGAGTGTGTGTGTATGTGTGTGTATGTGTGTGTATGTGTGTGTGTATGTGTGTGTGTGTGTGTGTATGTGTGTGTGTATGTGTGTGTGTGTACATGTGCATGTGTGTGCATGTGCATAGAAGCCAGAGGTAGGCATTGGGTACTTTCCTGTCTCTCTCTTCATTGAACCTGGAGCCCAGGGTTGGCTCTCCTAGCTGACCTGTGAGCCTCTGGGGTCCGTGTCTCTGTCACTGCCCCCCTCACCCCCTACCAGCTATTAATCAAAGCGTGCTTCACTAAGAAGTCACTTAGTGTCCTCAGTTCCCGTGATGAGATGACACAAAAGCTTGGCTTGCTTTCTAAGCTTCCATATAAAATATTTATTTTGCGGTTGAGCTTGGCTAGAGGGAACACCTGATTTTCACAGCAGCTATGTAAAACTGCACCAGTGTGCTTTAGACACGGCCGGGCTTCCACAGGCGGCCACCTGTACAGAGCTGCGGAAATCAGACTTTAAGTTATGTCAGCTGTTCAGAACAGAACGCACTTCAGCCTTGACGACCACAGACACTTTTCTTAAAGATCAGAAGGGTGGGCAGGACGGGGGCAGCTCAGCCTGACATTGAGCTTTTTGGTATCTCTTTATAAATAACTCTAGGCTGGTGAGATGGCTCAGTGAGCAAAAAGAGCCCCGAAGCCACCAATTCCATTGCTGGGGTCTGCATGGTGGGCGCAAAGAGCCATTTCCTGCAAACTGTCCTCTGACTTCCGCATGGAGCTGGGAACACATGACAGTGATGGATGCCCTCCACAGTAGAAAAAGAAATTTTAATCTGTTTTAAAACTGATTTTTTTGCCTTTAATCCCAGCACTTGGGAGGCAGAGGCAGGCGGATCGCTGTGAGTTCGAGGCCAGCCTGGTTTACAAAGCAAGTCCAGGACAGCCAGGGCTACACAGAGAAACCCTGTCTGATATTTTTTTTTTTACTTCGAGGGTATTTTAATAAAACAATCTGTCCATGATTCTGTGCTTGAAGGATAGTGATTCTGTTTTCTACCAACCATTCCTTCATTGGATTCAAGTACAATCAAATAGTTTTTAGAAATAGCTCACTAGAGCCGGGCACAGTGGTGCACACCTTTAATCCCAGCACTCGGGAAGCAGAGGCAAGTGGATGAATCGCTGTGAGTTCAAGGCCAGCCTGGTCTACAAAGTGAGGGCAGAACAGCCAAGGCCACACAGAGAAACCATGTCTCAGAAAAAAAAGAAAGAAAGAAAGAACAGAAAGAAATAGCTAGGGCTGGAGAGATGGCTCAGCAGTTAAGAGCACTGACTGCTCTTCCAAAGGTCCTGAGTTCAATTCCCAGCAACCACATGGTGGCTCACAACCATCTATAATGAGATCTGGTGCCCTCTTCTGGCATGCAGGCACACATAGGGGCAGAGTACTGTATAAATAATAACAAACTCTTTAAAAAAGAAAGAAAGAAAGAAATAGCTCATCTAAATCTTAAAAATGTTTTTACTCTCTGCCCGCAGCAATTTGTAGCAGGGATGCTGGGTCTAAACACAGTGAGTCGTTATTTCTGGTTGAGGAATCTTGAATGACCTGCTTTTTTTTTTTTTGTTCTTGTTAACCTTGTACAGTTCTGTAATACTAAACTATTAGAAACGTGGGCCACTCAGATAGCCGGAGGAGTAAAGGTGCTTGTCAGCAAGCCTGACAACCCTGGGACACATGTAGTGAAGGAACCAAGTCCCAGAAGGGGTTTCCTGCCTACCACACACATTTGCCATAACACACACACACTCACGAGCAAGTGCACACACACACACACACACGCGCGCGCGCGTGCACACGAATGCCATAGAGCGTTAAAGATACATAGGATCACTTAGGCACACCAAAATCAAACGTGAAACCTGCACTAACACCCACCCGTGGGGCTCTCCTGACCTCAGTGTTTTCAGGGCCCAGCTTGTTATATGATGCTGTCGCCGCCTTCAGGGAGTCCCTCCCAGACAAGGGACAGAAAGGCCTAGAGGAGCTGAGCTTGCACCCAGAGTGAAAACGGTGGCCCACCGGAAGTGCTCAGTGGCTGACACAGCTTCCGAACTTCTTACCGAAGTCATTTGGAAGGAGCAGTCAAGTGTCCTGACTATTTACCATAAAAAAGTGAAATTTGGAGTGAGTCACCCCCTAAACACCACCACAGGGCATAGAGCAAGTGTTGGTGGCTGCCAGCACCACCGGCAAACTACGCTTTCTGTCTGCTCTGTCGGTCAGCCACAGTCTCCTTAGCATACACAGTGGTGGACAAGAAACTCCGCCTTAAAACAAAGCAGAAGATGGGGCCAACAGAGAGGTTGTGCTGTGACCTCCACGCACGCACCCGCACGCACCGGCACGCACCGGCACGTACGTACATCACAGCAGATACAAACCTCCTCAACTGAAGATGTCTTTTAAATTGTGTTTTTATCTGTTTTAGGTGGCGAATCATATAACTATGAACGGATGTCAGACAAAAGGGTCTTGGGACCAAGGAGGTAACACTATGGATGGGAAACATGTTGGGTAGAAGATTTTGGGGAACAGGGTTGCTATTTTGGGTCCCCACTGCAGCCCTAAGCCCTGGTTTCTGGTGACAAGGCTCATTTCTGGCCTTGCTATGGGAGGGGTGTGAGTGACATAGCGGATACTTCTCCTAAAAGAATTGGCATGGTTTGCAACATTAGGGAAAGGTGGGGCAACTGTCTCCCCTGAAGCCGTAGGCCCTCAAGTGATTTCAGGTGCAGGCTTGACTCTTGCAAAGGGGCTCTGGGAATTGACAAAGATGGAGACTTTCAGTTTAAAGCAGCTCAGCCGATGGAGCCAAGTGTGTACAGTTGCTGAGATGCGCATTTCAGGCTGCAGAGGTGGCTTGTGAGTAAAGCACTCGTTGTGCAAGCTTGAGGACCATCCCCCAAGCTCGAGTAAAGCCCAGCGAGGGAGGAAGCGCGCGTCTGTAAGTCCTGTGTCTGTAAGTCCTGCGTTCCTACAGCAAGAGGGGGAGACAGGGACAGAACAAACCCAGAAACTCACAGGCCGGCTGGCACCCTGTCTCAATGCAGGTAGAAGATGAGCTGGGCAAGGTGGCACACGCCACCCATTACTTGGGGAGGCAGAGGCAGGAGGATCTCTGTGAGTTCAAGGCCAGCCTGGTCTACAGAGTGAGTCCAGGACAGGCAGGGCTACACAGAAACCCTGTCTCAAAAAACCAAAAAATAAAATAAAATAATAAAATAAAGGGATGAAGAATGACACCCTCTCTGACCACAAGTATGACATGCGTGCGTGCATGCGCACGCGCGCGCGCGCGCGCGCGCACACACACACACACACACACACACACACACACCATGACCCTGTTTGAGGACATGCCTACCTCTTGCACTTCTGTGAATTCTCCCCTCTACCAAGCAATCAGCTCATAACTGCCCTCTGGGGCATCTTCCTGCCTTATCACACTGATAAGCTCTGCAGCAATGGCTCAGAAAGCCATCGCCTTACACATACCTGGGTGTTTATGGCCGCAAGGCTAATGCCATTGTGAGTACTGGTTGCCAAGGCAGCGGCATTTGGTGCTACAGAAACGGAGAAGTAGCTGAAGGGATCCATGGCAGGCTGTAGCTAGAGTTCCTGGTGCGGGAGGCTCCTGTGGGTGGCTGCTGGACTCCGTGTGGGATGGTTCCGTGACCTGTTTTTGTCTCTAGGAAAAGGCAATCAATAAATCATGCCTTCCTAAACAGACACTCTGAGGCCATTCTTTGGCGGAAGGGAATAAACAGAAGAAAGAAAAACCATCCTTGTATGTATGTGTAGAATTAACTCTTATAAATTGGCAACTGGCCAGGATGTGGAGAGGCAGAGGCAGGCGGATCTCTGTGAGTTCAAGGCCAGCCTGGTCTGCAAAGTGAATCCAGGACAGCCAAGGCTACACAGAGAAGCTCTGTTTCAAAAAAGAAAGAAAGAAAGAAAGAACAAATGAAATAAAGAAAGAAAAACAACAACAACAAAAAGGCAATGTTTTATATTGAGGCTGCTTCTGCCTTTGGTTGTTTCTTTGAGCCCTTCCCACTGCTGACCCAGGCAGTTCCGATAAAGAAGTTTACAGGCACTCCTACATCCTACACGACGCAAAAATCACTACAGCTTTCTTCAACGACCCCTCTGCCCAGGCTAACACAAAACCTATGCGGCTCACTGACAAATATTAAGTGAAACAGCATTCCCATCCCTGAGACACAGCAGGCACATCTCAAGTCCTCCCAAGTCACCCTTGGCTCATGGTCTCAGGACTGGACGGTACCAGTCCTGAGACTGGGGGGTAGGGGGTGGGGATTCTCTGTCACCACAGAAAGCTACGCTGTATGCAGTTTGAAACAAGCGTAATGGGCCCGCTTCACCCACTTTGGTTCTAAACCACCACACGTCGCTTGGGTGAAGAGGCAAGTACAAAACTTCATAGCTAACCCAGTTCCCTTGCCTCCTGGAAGCCCAGGGCTACTGTGGAAGAGAGGTCCCCCCAGCGAGGCCACTTTCAAAGCCGTTACCTTGGATTCCATGGTGTTTGGAGGGAGAACGCCTGTTAACCTCACTCTGCTTGAGCTGGGCAGATCTTGCCTCGCAGTGGCTGGCGATCCTGCGTGTGACATGCGACACTTGGCATCAAGGTCCGTGGAGATTCGAGATGGCCGAAGTAAGGGAACAGTGAATAATTCACAGCAGGAGGAGGGGCCTGCACCTGAGGCTGCCCACCTGAGGACGCGCAGGGCCCTTCAAGGTTACAACAGGAAACCGGACCCCTCACAGGATCACATTGCGGCCACTGCTGACCTCTGATAGGTCCCTGGGGCTGCTGAGACAGATCAGCGCCTTCCCTGCGTTGTGCTGTGCTGACACCTACTCCAATTCCACAGGCATCTGCGGGGACTCCATCCACACCCTCAGACTTCCAGCTGGCTGCAGTTAGAGCTGGGGACGCCCATCTTGGAAGGGGCCCTTTGTGGCTCAACGTTCCACCTCTGCTGCCCAACACACACAAGACAGGCTTGCTCTCACGACTGGCCAGCCGCCTTGGTCATGTCCAAGCTGTGAATGTCGTGATGCGGACGGCCCCCTTTCCCTGTCCTCACAGCACCCCAATCACGTCTGTGGGGTGCAATTCCACCTCTCTCCTATTGTGTTGTACTCAGTCCCGCCAGCTGACTCTCTTGCGAGCACAAGGTCAAACGGGCTAGTGAGAAACAAGGGGATTTTCCTTCGAGCATCCAGGAGAGGATGGGCCCAGCTGTAAGTCCTTCCTCCCCTTGGCTAGTGGTACGATGAGCATTCAAGCCTCAAGGCCACCAGTGCCACTAGCCTGTGCCGAAGACTCCTTTGTTGCTGTGGTAAAGAGGGTGACTAAAGTGATTTGGGGAGGAAAGGGTTTATTTCACCTGAAGGGTTACACAGTCCCCCATCAATTGAAGCCAGGAGACCACGGAGGAGCGGGGTTACCTGTCTGCTGGCTCACTCCACTGCCTTTCTTATACAGCGTAGGGGATGGCACCGCCCACAGTGAGCTGGGCTCCCCTTAAATCAATTAGCAATCAAGAACGCAACCCACAGCCCATGGGCCCATCTGATTGGGGCCGGTTCCTCCACTGAAGAGGCCTCTTCCCAGGTGTGTCTAGGCTTGTGTCCATTTGACAAAAGAAGTCAGGTGAAGCCGGGCATGGTGGTGCAAGCCTTTAATCTCAACCCTTGGGAAAGGGCTCGGTGGGATTGTGTCCGAAGCCTAAAACCACTCTCTGGAATTTTCTGTTCCATAAACCAGACTACAACTGCAAACTTCTGACAAGGCAATCAACAGCCAACTTCAGACATACTAACGTCTCCTCTCAGATGCGACTTGGCAGTGCACCCGTCAAGGATGGGGCAGATGGATTCTGAGATAGTATGGAGCAGGTCGGCCTCGGTGTCACCAATGGTCTCCTGTGGGCAGCCGTGCTAAACTCAGCCATGTTAGGAATCCTGTGCTCAGGCTGCTCGCTTGTGACCTACGAGCTGTTGACCTTTGCTGAAGAAGGTCTTGTGTTTAGGCTATCTTCGGATTGTTTACCTTTGAAAGAAGTAAGGAAGTTCTTACAGGGAACTTACTCAGAGGATTATATTCTTGCCTGGGGGAAGTGAGATTGTAACAGAGCCTGTGGTGTCCTTGCAATATAAATTGTACTTCCTTGTAATAAAGTAAGCTTCAATCAGGAATTCCTAGACTTGGCTTCATATTTCTCGCATCTTTGTCCCCCTGTTTCAATCCCCACCCCCTCTTCCAGGGAACTGTGTTCAACTTGGTCTCCAGCCAACTCCTTCCCCTCTTCCACCGCCTTGCTTTGTTTGTACTTCCCTGCAGTGTGAGCCAGGATCCACCCAACCTCAGGTGTAAGGACTTGTTACTTACAAATAGGTGAACACGGGTCGGTGGCTTTTCTAGAGGGTGACTCCCAAGGGATGTGGCTCAGCTGGGCAGTTGCTGGCTCTGCCACGTGAGGACTCAAGTTCAATTCCCAGAACCCACAGTTTTACAAACGCTGGATATGGTAGAACTTGCTTGTTATCCCAGCACTGGGGAAAACAGAGGCAGATAGCTCCCTGGACTTGCCGGCCACCCAGCCCATAAAGAGTTCTGGGCCAATGAGAGACGCTGCCTTGCCGGGCGTGGTGGCGCACGCCTTTAATCCCAGCACTCGGGAGGCAGAGGCAGGCGGATCGCTGTGAATCGCTGTGAGTTCGAGGCCAGCCTGGTCTACAGAGCGAGTCTAGGACAGCTAGGACTACACAGAGAAACCCTGTCTCAAAAAACCAAAAAAAAAAAAAAAGAGAGAGAGAGACCCTGCCTTGAAACACCAGGTGGAGGGTATCTGAGAAATGACAATGTCTTTTGGCCTCTGCACACACCTGTGCCTGCATGCATACAAACAAAAGAAAACAAACAAACAAACAAAAAGCAAAGACAAAACCACTCTGTAGGTATAAGATTATTTTATTATTATTTAAAGAAAAAACTTTGTGCTGGGGCCTCGGCTCAGTGGCAGAATGTTTGCCAGATGGGCAATTCCTAGGCTCCATGGCCAGGTGTGAACACACACATGGCCAGGTGTGAACACACACCTGG
>OU015754.1:35023338-35034183 GCA_907169655.1 Acomys percivali | reverse complement strand
ACACATGGCCAGGTGTGAACACACACCTGGCCAGGTGTGAACACACATAGACTTCTTCAAATCTAAGTATTTTAAGGAGAGCTAGTGAAACCACTGCACACCTGAGCAGCCTCCAGCCCTCGCTTCCGGCTTCTGTCGTCAGTCAACCAGGGCTGCTGGGAACACCAGGGGCCTTACTACTTCTCCTGGCTTCCAACAAAGAAAGTAACTTATCACGGGAAAAATCTTATTCAGGCGTCTCTTCAGAGACGCTCCCCTGTTCTACCAATCAACACTTGCGTCTGTCTGGCTGCAAGTATTTCAAACATGTCATTTTATTTATTTATCTTTTATTTTATTTTTATGGGTTTTCAAGACAGGGTTTCTCTGTATAGCCTTGGCTGTCCTGGATTCACTTTGTAGACCAGGCTGGCCTTAAACTCATAGAGATCCGCCTGCCTCTGCCTCCCAAGTGCGGGGATTAAAGGCGTGCGCCACCATGCTCGGCTAACACGGCATTTTAAAAGGATGGACGTTGAAACTTCATCTCACAGGGGTAGAGGTTGAGTGAACGGCTCCTGAGGCTTGGAAAGGTATGTGTGTGTGTGGGGGGGTGGAGATGGAGCCGATGGGCTAAGAGTGTGTGAGGCAGGAGTGGGGGCTTTTGGGGTCCTAGAACATCTGTAGACAACCCTCCTGAACATCAGGTCCTTCTGTGCTTTGGAAAGTAGCTAGCAGGAAGAATTTCTGAATGTTCTCAGCAGGAGTAAAAAAAATATATATATATTTGAGGTGATAAACATGCCAATTACGCCCATGGAATCATTATACAAGGCACTAGGGTAGATAGATGAGATGTTTCACCGTATACTCCCCGACCCCAACCCCCAAATACTGTGATTAATATCAGGTGGTTTTGTTTGTTTGGGTGGTTGGTTTGGTTTGGTTTTTAGTTTTTTTTTGAGACAGGGTTTCTGTGTGTAGCCTTGGCTGTCCTGGACTTGCTCTGTAGACCAGGCTGGCCTCGAACTCACAGAGATCTGCCTGTCTCTGCCTTCCAAGTGCTGGGATTAAAGGCGTGCGCCACACTGCAGGCAAGTAGTATCAGTTTTAAAGAACATTAAATTATATAAACACCCCAGCTCCCCTCTTCTGGCCTCTGTGGGTGCCGCATGTGGTGCACATAAACTCACATTGTCCATTTGCACACATGCACACTCACACAAATGAAGCTTTTAAAAGCAAAAGATAAAAAATAAAAATAAATAAATTAATTAAAAGATATATATTTTGGGGGTTGGGGATTTAGCTCAGTGGTAGAGCGCTTGCCTAGCAAGTGCAAGGCCCTGGGTTGGGTCCTCAGCTCTGGAAAAAAAAAAAAAGATATATATTTTTAAAAGCCATGGTAGTGCACGCCTTTAATGCCAGCACTTGGGAGGCAGAGGCAGGCGGATCTTTGTGAGTTCAAGGCCAGCCTGGTCTACAGAGTGAGTCCAAGACAGAGAAACCCTGTCTCAAAAAACCAGAAAGATAGTGACTGAGCATACTGTTGCGCAGCTGTTAGGGAGGCAGGTACAGCATTGGGGTGTGGGGCAGGGGGGTGCAAAGGCCTCTCAATGCCATCTGAACTCCCCCACCTCCCCCAAACCATTTTCCTTTCTAATTAACCAAATCAAGGAAAGCCTTTGGTGAATCAGCAGAAAATACAAATTACGGTGGCCTGCAGTGAAATCCACTGCTGTTTTAGGCCCTGAAAGATGTCTGCATACAAACACAGGCCTGACGGTACTGAGCCAGAGCCCGGGCAGTGGCTGGTGTCAGAGGTTTAGTCCATAATCTTCAAGGCAGGAAGCATGGCGCTGGAGGAGGAGCGGAGAGTTCTATAACTGGGTCGGTGGGCAGCAGGAAAAGAGAGTGACACTGGGCCTGGCTTGAGCATTTGAAACCCCAAAGCCTCCAGTGAGGCACTTCCTCCATCAAGGCCCCACCTCCTAACCCCTGCCAAGCAGCACCACTCCCTGGTGACAGAGCAGTCAAGTCTACAGGGCATTCTTTTTTTTTTTTTTAAAGGTTTATTTATTCATTATTATGTATACAGTGCTCTGCCTGCATGTACACCTGCAGGCCAGAAGAGGGCATCAGATCACATCATAGATGGTTGTGAGCCACCATGTGGTTGCTGGGAATTGAACTCAGGACCTCTGGAAGAGCAGGCAGTGCTCTTAACCTCTGAGCCATCTCTCCAGCCCCTACAGGGCATTCTTATTTAAACCACCACAGGGGAACATTTCCCGTCACGAGCTACACAGGGAGCTTATTTTTTTTTTTAAGATTTATTTATTTATTATTATGTATACAGTGCTCTGGCTGCACATACTCCTGCAGGCCAGAAGAGGACAGCAGATCACATTACAGATGGTTATAAGCCACCATGTGGTTGCTGGGAATTGAACTCAGGACCTCTGGAGAAGCAGTCAGTGCCCTTACCCTCTGAGCCATCTCTCCAGCCCCGGGAGCTTAATTTTTAACAACCATGTCCCACACACATGAAGGAATAGATCATCAAGGGCACCTGGCATAATACAGTATGACAAAAAAAAAAAAAAAAAAAAAAAAAAAACCACTTTAAACTGATGAGTTACTTATTCATGGAATTTTCCATTTGATAGTTTCAGACAGAGGTTGACAATGAGTAACTAGAACCAAAGGGGGAGAAAACTGCATTATAAGGGAGTGGTTTCTAAGCTCTGGATGGTAAACTTTGTTACTTAAGGAATTATCACCAGGCTGGGCAGACGGCTCAATGGATAGAGGATTGCCATGGCATGCGTGAGGAACTGAGTTCAAACCCCTAGACGCTATGTAAGTCTGGGTGTAATAGCGTATGTCTGTAATCCTGGTGTTGCTTCTGCAAGGTTAGAGGCAGAGACGGGAGAGTCCCGGGGTGGGGGTGGGGGGTCCCCAGGGCAGCTGGCCTGACGCACATAGACTCCAACAGCAGACAGACTGTCTCAAACGAGGCGGGCAGCAAGGACGGATGGATGGACGTCCAAGGTGGACCACTAGGACCCACACGCTCACTGTGGCACACACATACCGCGTTTATACGCACATCACACACGCATGCATACACATATGCCGGGAACAATCACCAAACCGGCCTCACCCAGGGGACGAGATCTCACAGACCACCCAGACACAAGTTATTGACAGACTCAAGAAGCTGAGCAGTGCACATGTGGCATGGATTCCACCACCACCACCCCCACCCCCATGCCATGTGGGAGCAAGAATACATGAGACAAAACAAAAAGCCAGCCATGGCGTTGGGGGCCTGTTCTGGCCTCTGTCCCCTGAGGAAGCAAGGTGACCAAAGCCTTTATTGAGTCCCTTCACCAGTGTAGTCTCTCTCACAGGGGCCCTGGGCACCAAGGAGGCCCAGATGTTGTGTCTGAATCTTTGGCAAAGTGTGTGGGGATTTTGGAGGCCCCTCCTTACATGCCCCCACTCTCCTGGCCAAACTCAGAACTCCCGCTAGAGTGGATGCTAGTCACACAAACCCTGAGAAGGCCAGTGAGTGCCTGGAGGGCCAGAGAGCTTACAAACAAGAAAGGTTACTTTGAAGATGGCTGCATGGCCAGAGTGGGTCCCTTGAGCACCATCCAGCTTTCAACAAGGACAGCTAACCTTTGAAAATTGGCCTTTGAGCCGGGCATGGTGGCGCACGCCTTTAATCCCAGCACTCGGGAGGCAGAGGCAGGCGGATCGCTGTGAGTTTGAGGCCAGCCTGGTCTACAAAGCGAGCCCAGGACAGCCAAGGCTACACAGAGAAACCTTGTCTCAAAAAACAAAAACAAAAACAAAAACAAAAACAAAAACAACAAGCAAATAGCTTTGGCCGAGCTGACTCTCCTAAGTCTGCCTGGCACTGCTGGTTGTGCCCGTCAGGAAAGCGGTGAAAATCACAACAGCCTGTGTTGCTGGGAGAGCCACTTGTTTTGAAGTTAATTAGGAAAATTGGTGAAAATAAGTTCTCTTCAACAAGGAAGTTCGATTCCCACAGCCTCGTACCTAACTGAGCGATCTGTCCGGCTGCCCTGGGCTGCATTTTTTGTGATTACTTAAACAATGGCTAAGACTGTGTCTAGAAGCCTGGGTCTCCCGACACAGACACTAACTGGCCCAACCCACGGGCCGTCTTTAGCCTGACAGCTCTGAGTGACAACGGAAAGACTGGAAAATGGTGCGAGTTCTTGGAAGTTCCCAACTTCACTTTCACTTTGAACTTGCAAACAGCAAATATCCCGGCATGATCTGCATGCGGCAGCCTCCTTCCAGAACGATGGGCCCCAATTAAAAATAACAAGGCCTGGCTCCAGCCACCAGACCCAATTAGAGGGCTGAGGGCTGATGGCTCCTGACGTCCCTTCACCTCTCTCTGACAGGCGAACTGGGACAGGGATCTTGGTAGGGGTCACTGAGGGAGGCCCAGCACCAGAGTGTGGGTCACCCGAGTTCCCCAAGCCCTTATGACTCTAGTTATTAAAATAAGGAAGGAAGAAGTCCTCTGGCTTGCACCCCAAGGTCTGCACCCCCTCGGCCTCCAGGCATCCTGCTGCACCCAGATGCACAGCCAGATGGTGTCTGCACCGTGAAGACTTCCAAATAATGAGAAAGGCATTTAAATTTCTGATAAGGTTCGAGAGATGGAGGTGCCAATTGCTGTGGCTTGATCACTGAAAGGGGGAGGGGGGATGGGCATGGGGGGCCTCAAGTCATCACCTGCACACCGTAATGTCAGTTAAAAAGCTGCCTGAGGGCTGAGGGCGGGGCACGGTGGGAAGGTGTGAGCCCAGCCAGTGCAGGGCTCTGGGCTCGTCTGCAGCAACCCAGCAATAGAGAAAAGAGAGCACCACAGAGGCAGCCCTGAGCCTGAGCCCCACCCCCCACCACCCCCGGTCCTCCCTAAGCAAACACCACCAATGTCATAGCATTTGCTTTTTTTTTTTTTTTTTTTGGTTTTTCATGACAGGGTCTCTCTGTGTAGCCTTGGCAGGCTGTCCTGGACTCACCTGTAGACCAGGCTGGCCTCGAACTCACAGCGATCCACCTGCCTCTGCCTCCCGAGTGCTGGGATTAAAGTTGTGAGCTACCACTGCCCAGCTCATTTACTTTCTTTAAAAAAAAAAAATTAACTGAAAAAAAAATTCACTGTACTGTGAAAAAAATCTTCAAATTTACCATCTTTTAAAATGGGATATGATATAGCATAGGCTAGCTTTGAACTTGTCGTCCCCCCGTCCCTGCCTCCCGAGTGCTGGGGTCACAGGCCTGCGCTGCCACACCTGGCCTTACACCTTCATCATTTTTTAAGTGTGTACTTCAGGTACTGCATGCGCATTCATGCTGTTCAACCAAGCAGCAGAGTTTTCTCAACTTGCGAGTCTGAAGTATCATTCTGAGTCGCAGTTAAATCCCACCTCCCTTCCCTGGGCCCCCAGGAGCCACTGCTCCGTTTCCTGTCTCGGGGAACTCGACTGTAGGAAGCTCATATCACTGACATTTTACATTTTCGTTTGTGGCCGGCTTACTACAGTTGACCATGGTGTTCTCAAGGGTTATCCACGTTGCCACACATAACAAGGTCCCTTCTTTTTCTTTTTCTTTTTTGTTTGTTTGCTTTGTTTTTCGAGACAGGGTTTCTCTGTGTAGCCTTGGCTGTCCTGGATTTGCATTGTAGACCAGGCTGGCCTCGAACTCACAGCGATCCACCTGCCTCTGATTCCCGAGTGTTGGGATTAAAGGCGTGCGCCACCACCATGCCCAGCTAATCCCTTCGTTTTCAAAGCTAAGTAATATTCCACCGCGTCTATGATGTTGCATCTTTTTGTTCATCAATCTATGCATAGAAACGGGTCTCACCCACCTCCGCGCTGTTGTAATGTCACTGTGTGCATGGGCAGGTGTCCTCCACCCCTGGGCTGTGTGCATGGGCAGGGGTCAGGTGTCCTCCACCCCTGGGCTGTGTGCACGGGCAGGTGTCAGGTGTCCTCCACCCCTGGGCTGTGTGCACGGGCAGGTGTCAGGTGTCCTCCACCCCTGGGCTGTGTGCACGGGCAGGTGTCAGGTGTCCTCCACCCCTGGGCTGTGTGCACGGGGGCAGGTGTCAGGTGTCCTCCACCCCTGGGCTGTGTGCACGGGCAGGTGTCAGGTGTCCTCCACCCCTGGGCTGTGTGCATGGGCAGGTGTCTGCTCATGTCTCTGCTGTCAGTTCCTTTGGGTCTGTATTGATATGGGTCAATTCTTTGATTTTTTTCAGTTAACCGTTTTGCAGTGACTTTGAAGCGCCACAAGCTGCTAGTGTTGAGAGGCCACAGACTCTCCCACCCCTGTTATTACATGGGGCGTTTTACTCAAATAAGAAGCCAGAGTCTGTCCATCTCATTTTGGGTTTTGAGATTTTAAGACAGGGTCTCACTCTGTAGCCCCCACTGCAATCCTTCTGCCTCGGCCTCCTGAATGTCGGGAATACAGGCACATTTATTTAAATTCCACCTGTTTTCCCTTGGTGCCTTCTTCGAGCGGTAAGATCCAGGGACCGACCGCGTTGCACACAGTTGACAGTCTCCCCACCCCCTCTGTGCGATCATTGCTCATTCTGTTTTCTGTGGCCCTAGTGTTGAAGGAGATTGGCTGATCACGCTGCAGGGGACACCTGGATTCGTAAGATGAGGTCTCTCCCAGGAGCAGACTGGGGTTAGGGGTCTGGACAAAGAAATCTCCACTTCCCCTGAGTCTCACAAGCACTGCACACACATGTGCATCTGTGACAGAGCCTCCACTTTCCAGGAGTCTCACAAGCACTGCACATGCATGTGCATCTGTGACAGAGCGTCCACTTCCCCTGAGTCTCACAAGCACTGCACACGCATGTGCATCTATGACAGAGCCTCCACTTGCCCGGAGTCTCACAAGCGCTGCACACACATGTGCATCTGTGACAAAGCCTCCACTTGCCCAGAGTCTCACAAGCGCTGCACACGCATGTGCATCTATGACAGAGCCTCCACTTGCCCGGAGTCTCACAAGCGCTGCACACACATGTGCATCTGTGACAAAGCCTCCACTTGCCCGGAGTCTCATAAGCGCTGCACACGCATGGGCATCTGTGACAGAGCCTCCACTTCCCCTGAGTCTCACAAGCACTGCACACGCATGTGCATCTATGACAGAGCCTCCACTTGCCCGGAGTCTCACAAGCGCTGCACACACATGTGTATCTGTGACAGAGCCTCCACTTCCCCTGAGTCTCACAAGCACTGCACATGCATGGGCATCTGTGACAGAGCGTCCACTTCCCCTGAGTCTCACAAGCACTGCACACGCATGTGCATCTGTGACAGAGCCTCCACTTCCCCTGAGTCTCACAAGCACTGCACACACATGTGCATCTGTGACAGAGCGTCCACTTCCCCTGAGTCTCCCAAGCGCTGCACACGCATGTGCATCTATGACAGAGCCTCCACTTCCCCTGAGTCTCACAAGCACTGCACACGCATGTGCATCTGTGACAGAGCCTCCACTTCCCCTGAGTCTCCCAAGCACTGCACACACATGTGCATCTGTGACAGAGCCTCCACTTCCCCTGAGTCTCCCAAGCACTGCACACGCATGTGCATCTGTGACAGAGCCTCCACTTCCCCTGAGTCTCACAAGCGCTGCACACGCATGTGCATCTGTGACAGAGCCTCCACTTCCCCTGAGTCTCCCAAGCACTGCACACGCATGTGCATCTGTGACAGAGCCTCCACTTGCCCAGAGTCTCACAAGCGCTGCACATGCATGGGCATCTGTGACAGAGCGTCCACTTGCCCGGAGTCTCACAAGCACTGCACACGCATGTGCATCTGTGACAGAACACTCAAGGACTAAAGCAGAAGAGCAATAGGTGCTGGGACAGCCTGGGCTACACAGTGAGATTCTGTCTCAAAAACAAGGCAAGAGCCGGGCGGCGGTGGTGCATGCCTTTAAATCCAGCACTCAGGAGGCAGAGGCCAGCCTGGTCTACAAAGTGAGTCCAGAGCAGTCAAGTATACACAGAGAAACCCTGTCTTGAAAAACAAAAAAACAAAACAAAACAACAAAACAACAACAACAACAACAACAAAAAAGGGCTGGAGAGACGGCTCAGTGGTTAAGAGCTCTGTCTGCTCTTCCAGAGGACCCAAGTTCAATTCCCAGCAATCACAGGCAGCTCACAACTGTCTATAACTCTATCCAGTTCCAGAGGACCAACACTCTGCAGGCAAAATACCAATGCACATAAAATAAAATAAAGAATTTAAAAAAAAAAAGAAAAAAAAACCCAAACAAACAAACAAAAACAAAACAAAAAATCCAACAAGGCAAGAAACTCCAGTGGTGCAGGAGAGCCACAGGGATCTCAGCTGACTCTGGCCCTATTGCAGTGAGTCCTGTAAAGCTGGTTTCTCCCCAGTGTCTCTAGATACATGCCCCCAGGACCCGTCCTAGAGATGTGTGGCTGGGGCCGGCATGGTCTCCCCGGACCTCAGGGAAGAAGGAATGTCGGGAGCTATTGCTTGAAGTTCTCTTGTAAGGAGCATTTCCTTTTATTTGTTTATATTTTTGTCTGTATATACCTGTGGGTATTTATTTTATACTTTGAGGTATAACCCAAGTGTGATCACCTCTGGCTGTCTCTCCCCACTTTATTTTATTTTTTAAAGATTTATTTTATTTATTGTATATGAGTGCTTTATCTGCAGAAGAGGGCATCAGATCACATTAGAGATGGTTGTGAGCCACCATGTAGTTGCTGGGAATTGAACTCAGGACCTCTGGAAGAACAGGTGGTGCTCTTAACCACTGAGCCATCTCTCCAGCCCTCTCTTCCCATGTTAAACAGCGTACCAACAGATTATAAACCTTGCCTTAGTGCATATTTCAAATGGGATAGAAATCGACTTTCCAGGGCAAGGAAGCTAGCCTAGGAGGTAAAGGTGCTTGTGGCCAAGCCTAAAATCCTGAGTTCAGCCCTGACTCTTCTGACATGAACACATGTGTTATGGTACACGTGCTTATGTGTGCATGCACGCGCGCACGCGCGCGCGCGCACACACACACACACACACACACACACACACACACACAGAGTCAATTTAATCCTTTAAAAGGCCTTCCAAGGACTGAGTCTTACCACAATCAGGCTACAGTGTCATTGATTTCTGAGGCGAAGGCTGTGCTGACTCTCTGAATGGGACTTTTATCTAGTCCGTTGCCCTAGGGGCAGCTGGACAGGCACCCTTTGCAGGAGCCACTGACATCAGCCTGATGCTTACAGGCTTCCCTTGGTGACATGGCTGTCAGCCCCTTCTGGGGAGCTAATGAATTGATCCAGGAGACAGGACAGTGTCACTATTCCTGAGCTGGTCCAGCACTGCCCCAAATCCCTGGCTCTGGGCATAAGCGGCAACAGCGCTGGATCAGCAAACGGTATGCTGCGTAACCACGCTGAAAGTGAGGCCTCCTGACCTCAGACTCCAGCATGTCCTCATCAGCTGTCCTCGAGAACCCTCTGTCCTGTGCCAGCCTGACTCCCTAACCCTGTGACAGGGAGAGCCCCCAAAGAGTTAAAACTCTGCGTCCTTGAGAAGAGCTAGGAAGTATCCCATTTCCAACAGAGGATATTGTTTCTAACCCTTGGAATAAAGCCACTTGCAGGGGCTGGAGAGATGGCTCAGTGGTTAAGAGCACTGTTTGCTCTTCCAGAGGACCCGGGGTTCAATCCCAGGCACCCATGTGGCAGCTCACAACTGTCTGTAACTCCAGTCCCAGGAGATCTGACACTCTCTTCTGACTTCCTCAGGCACCGGGCACACACGTGGAGCACAGGCGTACTGCAGGCAAAACCTTCATCCCTACAGCATAGTTTATTGAAATGCCTGAGGCCAAAGCAGAAAGCTGCATGCCCATCCTTGGAGAGGACGGAACGGGTCCTCCGTCTGGGAGCCTATCCTATGGCCTCACTTCCCCAGGCATCCTGGCTTGGGGGTTCTGTGAGGCCCTGTTCTAAAGTTGATGCCTCTGTGTGCTCTCTGCAGGGAGCGCCTGGCGTGCTGTCTGTTTGCAGCCTTCTCCATGGCCCCCTCTGTCTATTCCACGCTCGCTGCCATGGGCTTAATGAACACACTCATTGGAGACCAAAAGCGCAGCAGACATAGGCCAATCTCTTGGCCACACAGAATGACAACAGACCAACGTGGGGAGCAACAGACCCAAAACACAGAGCCAGCCCTGTTAAGAGTCCACACCTGAGGAGGCCAGTGGTCCTGGCACGGAAGCAGCTACACTTTTGCTAAGTGGATAGGTCAGGCTGATTAAACATCCATGTTTACAGCCACACGCTGCTCTCAGCCTTCAGGAGGCTTCGTCCTGCGGCAGAGAGCAGTTGATGCAGAGACTTACAGTCACAGAGCTGAAAATATGTGTCTAAAACGGGACATCTGCAGCCCCTCCCCCCCCCCCCCCCCCGATGACGGGACCATCATGGAAGAGGGCTGAAAAGAAAGGTGTGTGGGGAGACGGTGTTTGAGAGAGGTCTCAGTAGCTCAGGCTGGCCAGTGTTTGAGAGAGGTCTCAGTAGCCCAGGCTGGCCAGTGTTTGAGAGAGGTCTCAGTAGCCCAGGCTGGCCAGTGTTTGAGAGAGGTCTCAGTAGCCCAGGCTGGCCAGTGTTTGTGAGAGGTCTCAGTAGCCCAGGCTGGCCAGTGTTTGAGAGAGGTCTCAGTAGCCCAGGCTGGCCAGTGTTTGAGAGAGGTCTCAGTAGCCCAGGCTGGCCAGTGTTTGAGA
>OU015754.1:35003304-35019337 GCA_907169655.1 Acomys percivali | reverse complement strand
ATGCACGGTGCCCAGTGTGTGAGTGTGAGCCACATGCACCGTGCCCAACGTGTGAGTCTGGAGGCATAAGCAATAGCTCCTGCATGGTAGAAGAACCACACTACACTATACAAGACACACAGTCTAAATGAAATTGGTAATGGAATTCAGAGGCAATACAGTTGTCCCCACTACTGACAGCAAAAAAACTTCCTGATAAGACTTGAGGACAAGAACCCAGAGCACATCGTAGCATGGAGCCATCATCCTGAGGGGGCTAGCCCTCCTGGTGACAGAGCTGTGTCCACCTTCCTGACCACTTCAGTGAAAACCCAATTTTACTGGTTGAAAAAAATCGAGATCCTTCTCAAAACAAAGATGTCAATTGCTGAGGCTGGAGAGATGGCTCAGAGGTTAAGAGCACTGACTGCTCTTTCAGAGGTCCTGAGTTCAATTCCCAGCAACCACATGGTGGCTCACAACCATCTATAATGAGATCTGGTGCCCTCTTCTGGCCTGCAGGTGTACATGCAGACAGAGCACCGTATACATAATAATAAATAAATAAATTTTTTTTTTAAAGATGTCAATTGCTGCCCTTATCTGGGAGGGTCACGCTGCAGAAACTCAGCCCTAGCCACTGAGTGCCCACAATGCACTGGGCGTTTGCCTCAGCTGCCATTCTTTCAGGCAAGGCTGGGGAAGAGAGGCCCAGCAGCCCAAAGCTGCATGGCTGGAGGTGCCGAGACACGTTATTCACTCCCCCAAAATGCTTCAAGCTAGGATTATGCCCCACAACCCATCGTGCCTGTAGAGATTTGGGAGGCGTCTCAGAAGTTTTCAGGGCCTAATGACTGCCACTTACCAGTCTAATGACGGAGCCGTGCATTGGGTAATAGCCACCAAGTGACGGCCAAGGCGAAGCTGTTTTGATTGTAGGCAAACCCATTAGAGTTTCAGTGTTATTTACATTGCCCCTTTAAGGTTAACCCAAACAGGATAACTGCTGGGTGTTATCACAGCCAAGAATGTATTCGCTGAAGTTACAACATGGAGTTTATTCCCAAAGCGTGTGCTCAGAACTCCTCTCCGCCTCTGGGGGGGGCAGGGGAGGGGGGTGGGGAGTCTGCTGCTGTCCATGGATGGAAGTTCTGATCTGACCTCTCGTGTGTGCCCCCTCAGTTGCTGTGTCACAGCTCAGGCCAGAGCAGACACGGCCCAGGGCCTCTGGAAGCCGGAGAGTTTTTATATCTACTAAAAGAATCCTTGAAACACCGAACTCACCCATCTTAACACTTTTTTCGAGTCCCAAAAGGAAAAATTACCCGCTTTTTGCTCTTTAGATTCCCCAGGAGTGGGGGAAGGAGCAAACAGGAGTCCCTTGTGTGGACATGTTGATAAGGACAACCAAACCAAATGAGAACATTCTAAACTGAGGAGAAAAAAAAAAATCCTTCAAACTCAAACGGGAGTTCCTGCAACTTGTCCCACGTGCCTTTACAGATGCCATTCCTTAACAGAACTGATTTTATATAAACGCCCTCTGCCTTTTCGTGAGATGGACACATGACAGCCACTGAGCTGGTTCCGGGTGGAGACAACAGGCTTTCATAAAGATAGAGAGAAGGGACCGCAGTTAGCAGCAGCAGCCATGTCCCCAAGGGGACTCTGACCCACAGGGCAGCCAAGGGAGCAAAAGAGATGAAGGCCTCCCCCCTCCCACCAGCAGCATCTCGCCAAGAAAAAGGGCCCACGCTTCAGTGTTCAGGGACTGTTTTCAGACCGTTGCCAGTGGCCTCCCAGGGCTACTGAACCCTAAGAAATCAGAAGGAGAAGACGCTGTCATGACCACCTAGAAAAGAGGGGGCTGCATCGTGGGGTTCCGTTGAAAACTTTCTCATGTCACCTAAGCAATTTTTGTCTCCGGTGCTTGAGAGAACCAGGAAGTATACATCCTGACTCCAGAGTGCCCACCACTGCGCATGGCACAGCCGGGGGGGGGGGGGGGGGGCAGGGGGCTGTGATCCCGGGTGCCTCCAAGGGAAGAAAGATTTTAGCAATCCTGCTGGCTCACAGACATGCCCTGTCCCTCCCCAGGCTGAGCTGCTTGGGCAGCTGCTGGCTGGCTCTGATGCTGCAGATCATGTGTTTTCCTCACCAGAAAGATCAGAACAGTTAACAAGGAAAAAGCCAAGATCTGTGGGGAAAGGAGAGCCTGCCCATGACCTGTCACGGAGTCAGCAAGGAAAGCGACCTTCGACCTGGCCAGTGAGTCGGTGTTGTCGGTTGCTCGGCGAGAAGGGCTGTCCAGACACGTTTCTTAGGATTTATGGAGTCATTTAGTAAGAGAAGCAGGCTTGAACTGGTCATCCCTGACTCAAGGTGGATGCCACCAGCACAGGTCTCTCAGCCCTGACACTTGCTAAAGAGTAACTGCACACCGATTTTTACTAAATGACTCCCAAGCAAAGAACTGAAAACCTTCATTCTTTAGTTTTAAATGACGACATTCCCAGCCAAAGCCCAAACGGAGAAGCCAGAGTTTTCAAAGACAGTATTTTCTAGCTCTGTTCTCCCCACTCCACCCCACCTCCACCCCTGGCCCTCTTTTCTGTAGCAATTTACAGGGTTCCTTGTTAGTGACCACACCAGCCCTCAGAACACAGAACCCCACCCCTCCAAGATTCTTTCTTTCTTCTTCTTGTTTTGTTTTTCGAGACAGGGTTTCTCTGTGTAGCCCTGCCTGTCCTGGGCTCACTCGCTTTGTAGACCAGGTTGGCCTCGAACTCACAGAGATCTGCCTACAGGCATTCGCCACCACACCCGGCTTGAGCAGGGTTATTTCATAGGGACGTTAGAACACCCACAAACCCTTGGGATAACCAAACAGGTGAATTAGTCCTGGGACATCCGGTGACGTTCAAAGTAACACAGACCATGAGAACTATTTCATCTGCCTTTGCAACCGACCCAAGTCCAGATTTTAAACATAAGTCATTTGGAAAGAGGAAAACTGAGACGTTTCCCAACCACAGCCTGGATCAATATCTGTAAATCTACATTTCTCCCAGTGAACGCAAACCCAAGCGGGCATATTAACCCAGACAGAGGAGGAAGTGAGGGCGCCCAGGTGCCACAAGGAAGCCTTGGCTATGCGCCAAGGTCTTAACCAAGGCAAAGGGGGCTGGAGGTGGAGTGGGGTGGTGAAAACCTGGCACCCAGCCCTGGAAGCCCAGGTTCTCCCTGAACTTCAGGGCTCCTGGGTGGCCGTGCGGGATACCCAGCGGGACAGCCCCGGCTGGATGGGCAGGGGCAGGCAGGGTGCGGCTGCCGGATGGAGAGCAGGTCCACCGGAGTCCACGAGAGGCTGGGGCACGAGGAGAGACAAGAGAGGAGGAGGAACAGGGTTGGGGTGCGGGGCCGGGGCATCCCAGGTGGAGACTCTGACCACTGGACCGACACTCCAGAGGGTGGTGTGGAGTTGCGGGACTCTGTCCCCAGGCCGCCCGCGCTGCGCGCCCGCCACCTTTCCCGCGGTGAGAGCGGGGCGGAGCCCTGAGCAACGCGGGAGCCCGGGCGGGCCAAGGTCCCCAACGGCTTGTGGCGTCCAGGGCGGCCGGCCACGGCCTCAGCCCTGCTCCCCTCGGCGCTCCGCGCCCTGTCCTGGACCCCTGCGTGGCGCAGGCTCAACTTTTTCGGGGCCTCAGATGGCTTGGGCGTGTTCCCAGTGTGTGTGTTTGTGGGGGGGACCCATTCTGTGCGTGAGCCTCTTGCTCCTCCGCCTGCCAGGTCCCCTGCCCGCAGCATCTGCATCTCAGTCCTGCCCATCACCCCCGCACGCATGCTCGCAAGGTTCAAACAGAGGTGTCTCCCCCCCCCCCCCCCCGACCGCCCCCCCCCCGGGCCCGGCGCCCCGGGGCGCCCGCGGGGGGGCGGCGCAGAGACCTACCGCCCCCCCCCCCAGCAGAAATCCCCTGGATCCTGCCCTGTAACTGACCCTTAGGGAAAAGGAGGGGAAAGAACCCCACCGGCACACCTACTGCGCATGCTCAGAGCTGGACAGCTCCAAAGAGGGAAATTTAAAAACGGTTCGAGCTGCGACGGCGGCCAAATTGCAGCCGGCGAGGGGCGAGCACAAGGGAGTCCCCCTGTTGCAGCGCCGCCCCCAGCGCACCCAGGACCCGCTCCAGGTACTATGGTGCAGGCCGGCTGTGCGCCCCGTCCGACCCGCGGTGTGTGTGTGTGTTGGGGGGGGGGCACCGGGGCTGGAGGCTTCCCAAGCCTGCTCCAGGTTTGGCTTGGAGGACTTAGGGGCGCCCCCAGAATCTTATTTAGCACTGTGTTTGTGGGTGGCCGGGTGGGTGACGCAGTGCGTGGACCGGTTTTCCAGCACCTGTGTTTGGAGCTCTCCTTCTAGGGCGGGAGCCCCGCAGACGGTTCTCAGACCCGTCAAGTTCGACTTCATTTTCAAACTGAATAGCAGTGGAGAATGGGGCTTGGAAGCGAATGGGGTTCTTTTCCAAAGCTTGATGTTTCCAGTTAAGGGCTCTCTTCCCCCCTGCCACTTAAATTTGAAAGAATTTAGAATTTTGCCCATTCTCTTTACTTGACTCTAAAGCCCCTGTAGGGTTTCCCTGGGATTGTGTGACCGGTTGTCAGTCATTTCTGATCTGTGGGAAACTGTGGGTCTCTTGCCCTGCCTGCATCCTGGCTGATGCGAACTTTGTTTTTTTCTTGCTTTCCCCCTGCCCCCTCCCCCAAGGAGATGATAGAAAGTGACATCCCACCCAAAATGTCAGGACTGATGAGAAGCTCGGGGCACAGTCACCACCGCCCTCCGCAGGAATACAGGTGAGGCCGGGTCTGTGTGCTGGTAGAGAGGCGCCTGCAGCCTCGATGGTTCTGGTGGTACAGGAGTCAGAAAGCCTCGGCTTCAGAATGTGCCTTTTCCCTTCTCCTGAGTGAGAGACTGGGCAGTCTGACGACAGCAGCAGCTGTTGCTTCCTACCCAGGGATTCCCCCCCCCCCCGGCAGGGGCACCTAGGAAATGGCCCCCCCTGAAGCATTCTGGAGGTTGGGAGGTTGTAGGTCAGAACTCACGACGAGTTCTTGGCCCGCCTGTGTGATTTTTAGCAGGCCCTCTGCCCTCTCTGGGCCTTGTTTCCCCCTCACGTAAATCAATGACGCTGTTGAACTAGACGGTCTTCGGGGTCTCTCTGGAGTTCTTCTGACCAGCTAGTCCAAAAGCGAAGCCCAAGCAAAGCGGTTCTCAAACAGAACCAAAGTTCCGGGGGAGGGGGGGAGGGCGGGGTGCAAGGAGGCTTATGGGAGGTCCTTCCTTCTCTGTGGAAAACCATTAGCGGCTTAGCCAAAACCCAAACCCAAACCCAAACAAAACATTCTTTACAGGTGGGAGAAATGAGGCCCAGAGCAGAGCAGCTCAGTTGAGAGCATGCACCCGTTGGGAGGGAAGGAGGGAGGAGAAGGAATGGCACGGGGTCCCCTGCGAGCCTCTCTCCCTTGAGGATGCTGAGTCTGACCTGGTTCCCAGGGCCCTAACGTCTTGGTTGAGGAGTGGGGCCAGTATGGGGGTTGCCCTGGGAAGGCCAGGCTGTCACCTCAGATCAGCCCTGTTTACCCAGGGGCTGTCTGGCCCAAGGGGCCCGCTGCAGCAAGAGCAGTGCCTGCTGAGGCATCCAGCAGCCTCCAATTAGAAAGGCGGCTGTCTCTGGACACAAAGACAGCCAAGGATTCAAACAGCTGGGTGTATCTTATTGGGGGGGGGTGGTGCCGATGTTGTGTGCTGCACCTGGACCAGGTGCAAAGGCAGTTCCTGTACCTATCCAGTCCTAGCCTCTGCTGAGCCCACTACCACTCAGGTGAGGAAACTGAGGTCAAGTGTCACCCAGCCTAAGCCCTCTGGGCTTCCTTCTCGCTATTGGGGGGTTGAGTGATCGTGAGTGGAGGCTACGTGGGCCATCTCTGGCTTGGGTAAACCTGGCTTCTCTGGCTGTGTGGCACTTTCTAAACCTCGGTTTCTTCACCTGTTAAATGGAGATAAGTGGTTCCAGCGGTATGGGGTTTCTATGGCAACCAAGCAGCATCCCCCCCCCCCCACTGGTCTGGCTTGGCCACTTGCCAATGGTATGACGGTCCTGGGCCACATCGCCTCTGAGGCCTCGTTGGCTTAATACAACAGACATGAGAGACTACTGTAAAATTAGCGGGCATCCAGCAGGTCTGACATGTTCCCTGGGCGCCACTACTATTGTCCTCCAAGTGGGAAGGCCGTGAGGGAGCAGGTTCTCCCCAGGGCTGGATGTCAGAGCTCGGAGGCTCGGGCTCTGATTCCACCCCAAGAGTCCCAGAAAGGTCAGGAAAGGCAGTAGGATGAACAAAGGTTAGAGGTCAGACAACACCCCAGTTCCTTGGCCTGCTTCTAACTGGCCCTGTGACTTCAGATTCCTGTTTTTAAAGTGAGAAGGATTAGGGTCAGTGAGGTGGCTCCGTAGGTAAAGGCATTTGTGGTGCAAAAGCCCCCGTGAGCCAAGTTCCATCCCTGGAGCCTACATCGACATAAAAGGTGACAGGGGGCTGGGGATTTAGCTCAGCAGTAGAGCACTCGCCTAGCAAGTGCAAGGCCCTGGGTTTAGTCCTCAGCTCCGAAGGAGAAAAAAAAAAAGGTACCAGGAGAGAACAGACCCCACAAAGCTGTCCTCTGACCTCTACACTTGTGCTGTGATATGAATGTCCAATAATAGTAATAATAATAATAATAATAATAATAATAATAATAATAATAATAATAATAAAAACACCACAAATGGACACAATTAGGCCTGCCACGAGGGAGTTAATGACAAAGGGGCATGCTGGAATGTTGTTGGGGAATCAGGACCACAGAGAGCATGCTGGAAGCCTGAATCCAGATGCCCATCTGCCACCCCAGTGGAGGCTCCCATGAGGCTCAGGCCAGAGCAACCCAGAAACTGCCTGCAGCACTGTGCACAGCAGCCCCGATCTAACGCTGGGGGAGAGCAGATAGAGCGCACCCCGGGCAGACAGAATGCACCCCTGGGGGGGGGCGGGGATGGCAGGTGGATTCTGTCCACTGACCAGCTGGTGAATAGGGACTGGAAGCGGGCCCCATGCTAACGGCACTGGAGCCCTAGGAGCCTGGACCCCGGCCCTGCGTACCTTTCCCACCTGTGGTCCTTCTTTTCCCTGCACTGGACAGCGTGATCCCCCAGACGGTGGAAAACCTTAACCTTCCTTGAAACCCCTGGGAGCTCTTTGCCACCCGTAAAAGGTGGCGGCCACTCCCAAACCATCCCAGGAGGGCAGCATTCCCATGACATTACGGTAAGGGGATGAATCCAGGGATTAGCCAGGGTGAATGTTTCAGCGAGATGAACTGGAGGTGACGGGCTAAGCCGGGAGTTGCATACACCCTGAGACCCCTGTGCCTCTCCTCTCACTGTTAAAACAAAACAAAACGAACAAACAAAAAAAACCGACAACAACAAAAACCCCACATCACCTCACCACTGTGTGACTTCCCCCTCCCCTCCCCACCAAAAAAACCCCAAGTTACTGCCCTCTCTGATCCACTTTGTGAAAAGGCACCTCTGAAAACCAATCAGCAGGCTGCATTGAGGGCTTTGTGCCTACTGCCCGCCCCGACAGCCACTGCCCCTGGAAGGGAAATTTTATAGTTCCTTGGGGCAGAGAGTCTTTGCCTCCAAACAACGGTTTACAGCTCCTGCATCTCCAGGGATTGGATCCTCTAGGCTACGAGTCCAGGCACCACCAGGGGCCCCATGCAGGCCACAAGCAGCTGCCTGGTGCTCCATCCCCTGGGGCTGCTTTAGCCGTTAGTTAACTTTCAATGCCCATGTTCCGGGAGCATGTTGCTGGCTGCAGCCAACAGCCCAGTTCTGGGGCAGCTGTCACCAGAGCCGCCAGTACCTGCAGCTCTCTCCCTGAGCAGCCTTGAGCTCCGCTAGCTTTAGCTGAGTCTCTTCTTAGCTCTGAGGGTAGGAGGGAAGTCCACTCCCAAGATGCCAAGGAACAGCTCTCATTCTCGAGCACCTGCTGGGTGCTAGGTGTAAGGTGCTTTCTCAGTTCCAGCAAACACACACCTCGTGTTATCCTCACCATGGCAACGACCCTGGCTTCCTCTCCATCCACAAACTAAGAGGAGGCTATCAGCAGCATTTGCCCACAGGCATATATTTGGGGAGAGGAAGGAGAGGAAAAAAAAAAAAAAGTCATGTGCAGCTGCAGCAACTTTTGGAACTTAGCTTAGAGAGGGTCAGGCCAAGCCACAGGTGGGAGATAAGCAAGGAAGTCATGTTGGGTCTCAGGCCCACGCTCACTTGCTCACTCTCACCGTAACTCCTCCACTGAGAGTGAGCCCTGATCATTGGCTTCCCAAAATGTCAGGGTCTGCTCTAAAAGAGGAAGTGATCCTGGGATGGCAAGCGCTCCCCGCCCCATGGTGCTTTGCTTCAGTCCCCCCTCCGCTCCCACCCACCCACACCCCCACGCTCAGTGCCGGGCTGAGATTGGGTAGTCAGTGTGGACTGGATGGATGAGTGAGCAAAAAGATGCCCCTCGCTGTGTGTGAGGGTGGAGCGCTGAACCTCATAAGGGTCCCGCCCACCAGCTGTAACCTCTTGGGTACCAAGCACCGGGTATGAACATCTTTACATCCTCCATCTTCAAGGTCAGTATATTGAATTGCATCCCGGCTACTGTACAGACAAGGAAGAGAAGTGGAGTTGCTGGGGTCCAGTTACACTACATCCCGCAAAATGCACATGCACATGCGCGTACATACACACACTAATTCCCAAGACACTTATTGTTCTAGACTGGGGGTGGGGTAGGTGGGGGGCGGGGAGTCACCGCCTCCCTCCCCCCTCTCCCCAAAACCACATCATTTCATAGCACACCCACTATGCCTTGCAGGGAACTTCTCAGTGTGCTAAGTAGTGTTTGTCCTTTTTCCATCAACCGTTCTGAAAGGCACCACAAAGGACATTAGCTGGGTAAACATGGCCCCGCAAAGGCTTAATCCCAGAAACAAGAACCGTTTGTGAAGATGAAACAGTTTCCCGCTCGCCATCCCCAGCCCAGGAGGGTGGGGGCACCTCCCTGCCATCAGTCCCTCCCTCCACTGTTTGCTGGCACACCCCTTTGGGGCTCATCAAAGGGGGGAGCAGTAGAGGCAGTGCAAAGTTATGTATGCAGCCGGAAAGCACCGGATATGTGTGTGCCTGTGTGTCTGTACCATCCCATCGTAGCCTCCCGCCTACCCTGCGATGAGAATCCTGGTGATTCCATTTTCTTTATGGGGAAACTGAGGCACGGAGAGGCGAACGGAGTTGCTGAAGTCACATGGCTACACATGGCTACAAAGGAATTGAGATGAAGTTAGAGCCCAAACTGTATGTGTCTTCTCCCATGCAATGGCAGTGTCAGCTCTGCCCACCATGGCCTTCGGACTCAAACGTGTGCGCAACTGTAGCCATGTAGGCATGCGTGCACCCTAGCTGGGCGCCCACGGGGTCCCTCTGCACAAGTGTGTGATCAGGAGCGACACGGGACAATGCCATGGAGTCCAGTCCACCTCGGGTGGGCAAACCCATGCCACATGATGGAACGGCAGCCTGAGTTGACTATTCGTGTTGTGAGGAGGTTCTGCCCTTTTGTTTTGTCATCTAAGCATTTAGCAGCCAGCAGGGAGGGAGGGCTAAGTAAGAGTACGCATTCCTGGAGGTTGGTGGGAGATTTCCTCGGCGGTCCAAGCATAACTGACACCATACTATGTATTTTAGGGGCAGGGCAGAGTTCAGAGACACTTGGGACAGTCTGGGAAGGCTTCTTGGAGGAAGTGGTGTAAGAGCTGGGATGGAAGTAGGGGCTGAGGGAAGTTTCTGGCACCAGGCTCAGCTGCTAGATTCTTCCTCTCTTTTCCACACGACCAGGCAGATATACAAGAGATGCCCACAGGGTGCTGAACACATGGCCGTGTTTCCACAACAGGAGGCTAGAAACCTGTGTACATATTGGCACTCACAGGGAGGGCCAGCAGTGTCGAGGTAGTTGAGGAGGGCGCCTCTGAGCGACAGACACTTCAGAGGCTGAGAAAGAGCTAGAATGCGCAGCATGCTGGGCCCTAAGACGGCTGAGAGTTTAGAATGCGTGAGGACCTGAGGTGGGCAGCCAAGGAGAGGCCACTCATTCACCAGAGCTGGTCTCCCAGGCAACCAGGACAGCCAGCTCAGATTTCCAAAAGTGTCCCTTGACTGAGACTGTGTGTGCATGGGGACCCCAGAAAAATGGTTCTTTTTAACAGTGACTCGATGAGGCTGTGCCCTTCCCGACACAGCCTAGCCTGTTACAGCCACGTGGGCAGAGGAGCCAAGAGAGACACCGCAGGGCGATGACCCCTCCAGCTCAGCCACATAGTTCACCTGCCGTGCACCTGAGACTCATTGCTCGGGAGCTGGGGCTGAGCGGTAGCCTCCTCGGTCTATAGGGGCACTCGGGGTGCAGACTGAAGGGCCCCTGGGTATGTGGCTATCGAGGGTCAGTTAGGAAGCCGCCTGCTTAGACACAGGAAAGTGGGCGGCCAGCTCAGGGTATGTGAAGTTGGCATGGATACACCCTAAGGGTCAGACACTGCTAGCCCCGCCCCCATTCATGTTGAGTCCACACTCCTAAAAGGATGAACCAATCACGTGAGCCCCCATCAGTTGCAGGAAGCTCCTCCCTCCTCTGAATGTTATTTCTGCTGCTCTTCACCAGGCCTGGTGCAGCACAGAGGTCCCGTTTTTTTACAACCGAGTAAACTAAGGCACAGAGAGGTAGATGCCCACAGACAAGTCTCAGGGGCCTCTGGACACAACTCAGGTGAAACACCTGTTAGCTAAGGCACATTAACAGGGACCCACGGGCCAGGTCACAGCTAGAGCAAGATAGCTGCTATGCTGGCGTTGATTCTCCAAGTGACTGTTGGAGGTTGGCCTGGTGTCTTCTTTTGATGCTAATTACTGCTTGCTGTCTCTGTGGCCAACCTTGCCTAAAAGCCTAACCTGTTTGACCAAGAAAAGGTCATCACACCTGGGCAGGGTAAATGGGATAGGCATGGCTAAGGGTCCAGGGCTGGGGGAGACAGAGGGAATCTTGGGAACGGGGGGGAGAGAGCTGAGAAGAGCAGGAAGGAAGAGGCCATCCCATGGGTCATGGTGCGCATGGGTGGAGGGTTCAGCCCAGACCGAGAGCATTAACAGGTATTTGGGATCGTGGATGGGAGGCAGCTCAATAGAGACTATTAGAAGCAGGTGGCAGGTGACTGGGGGAGGGTATGGGATACCCGCCCCACTATGGGTGGTAGTTTAGGGGATTAATATCTGCCCTGCCCCCGGTTAGCTAAGGCTATTTTAAAATATAACAGGTGTCTGTGTCTTCATTGATTGCTAGTGGGTTAGGAAATACCTCCGTAATAATAATTATAGGACTGATGATAAACAGTATTAGGCCTTACTGATAAATTAGCCTCACCACGTGACCTCCGCTCCTAAACCTGGATCTGGCCTCTACTTTGGGCACCCCAGACAATGACTCCTTCAGGATGGTTCTGAATGCCCAACATAAGATGGCCGCACCGGGCTGGAGAGATGGCTCAGAGGTTAAGAGCACTGGCTGTTCTTCCAAAGGTCCTGAGTTCGATTCCCAGCAACCACATGGTGGTTCATAACCATTTGTAATGAGATCTGGTGCCCTCTGAATACTATATAAGTAATGAATAAATTTTTTAAAAAATTAAAAAAAAAAAAAAAGATGGCCGCACAGTGGGTCATAAGGGCGTCCCCATGGGTGATAAAACGGGCTACCCCGTCGTGGTATTTCAAATGGGGAAACTAAGGCCCAAGCAGAGTTGGGGGGGGAGGGATATGTGTGTTAGGGCAGGTACCTGGGCTGTGCAGTTGTGGATTTGGCATGTCTACCCGACTTGACCCCACTGTCTCTGAGTGAGAAGATGTCCAGGTGGCATGTGGGCCAGTAAGCTTTGAACAGGGAGATGTGATGTTTGGGGTGGGGCTCACTAGAGAGACACTTAGTTAGAGGTGCTCTGGGACCTACTCACTAACGAAGCCCCCTGAGAATGGTAATGCCCCTAGGATTTGAGAAGGATGCACTGTTGAGGGTCATCCCAGGAACCCCTGAACCAGAGCTTTAATCAGCTTGCTCAGCTACGCCCCTGACTGTTCGGCCAGCTTCTTTTTTTCTCAGGCTAGTCCCTGCTTGCTCAGGCTATCTCCCCCCCACCCCCCGCCTTCCCAGGCTAGCTCTCCACCTGCTCAGACTCTGAACAAGGCTGCGAGCTCAAGGTGAGCTGTAGCCACAGGGAGCACCGGGTCTTCCACGCCTGCTCAAGAGAGTGGGGGTTGGACATCTGGAAAGTGGGGTACATTTGCGATTGTTGAGGGTCTCTTGTGCTGGGCTCTGTGGCTTTCCGTGCAGAAGAGACAAAGTTGCTTGCTTCAATAGTGGGGGCTCCTGGGGTCACTTGCACCCAGTAGGAGGCTCAGCTCCTATCTTACTCTTGTCACTGCTCTAGACCCTCAGGGTCCCTATAAACCTGGGTGGTGCCTGCTGCGGGGCTCAAGGGAATGGAGGTTTGTAGACAACTATATGGCGGACTCTTCAGAGATTAGAGAAACGGGCACCTGGCTGAGTGAGGCCAGGTCACAGGGAGAAAGGTGGCCAGGCAAGGCATTCATTGTGAGCCAACAGAACAGGCCCCATAGAAAACAGAGCTGAGGTCTGTGGAGGCCACGGCAGTGACATCCACCCCACCCACGGACCCACTGAAGTAGTGACATCCACCCCACTCATGGGCCCACAGCGGCAGTGACAGCCACCCCACCCACAGACCCAAGGAAGTAGTGACAGCCACCCCACCCACAGACCCACAGTGGCAGTGACATCCACCCCACCCATGGACCCACAGCGTCTATGAAGCCTCATAGGCCCATCACACACTGCTCCTGGGTCAGAGTGAGGTCACCCAGTCAGCCAGAAGGTTACTCAGCTTCCTAGTACCCAGGTGTGTGGGAGTCACCTAAGCATGGATGGGAGTCCCATCCTCACAAAGCCTGGTGTAGTGACAGGGGCGCAGCAGGCACGTGGGTTACGTGGGAATGAGATGGGTCGGTGCAGTCAGTTGGAGAGGCTGCGGTAGTCCTGTCATAGAGTCAGGAGGAGAGAAAGGACGCTCTGCCTCCGGGGCTGTCACGCCCATTACGCAGATGTGGAAACCAAGTCTTAGAATGGTTCAGAAGTGCATAACATCATCCAACAGAAAGGGTGAGGTCAGGACGTCATCAGAGAGCCTGTCAGTCATGTGACAGAGAGAGAGACAGATGGGGGTAGGGGGAATGGGGGGGAAGGGGGGTGGGGGGACACGACACACAGAAAGCAGAGTGGGGGAGGGGTGCAGGTGGGAAGAGCTGGTCTTGAGTGGTTTTGTCTCTGCCCTCCCTGGAGCTAGCAGGTTTGTGGGCACGGGGGGGGGGGGAGGGGGGACATGGTGACCCCAGGGTTCTCACTGAGAAACAGAAGGACAGGCAGTAAGTGGACAGGCTTGTAGACTTTCACTGCCTTTTCTCCTTCATGTGCAAGTGTCCCCACCTTTGTCTGGTAGAGAGAAAAAAAGTTACTCTGAGCAGAGCCTCGGGGTTGCCCTGTCTTTCCTTCTCGTTCTCTGTCATTCACCCTCTCACGGTGGCAGGAGAGATCTCGAACCAGTCGCTGTGCCGCCCCTACAAACCATCTCTGGGGGGTTTGGAGTCTCTTTACCATTAGTCTCATTCATGCTCATTTTACAGTTTGGAAAATGGGGGTGGAAATTAAGTGTTCTTCTGAGGGCTGGTGGCAGGAAGCCAGAAGCCAGGAATTTTTCCCAAAGCAATGTCCTGGACCCACTCTATGAAGGGCTGGCAGGAAGCGGGGCTGAGCATGGCTGGGCGCCTTCCCGGTGGGTGGGGACATGCAGGAGTTGGTGAGGAAGTATGGAAGCAGCTGTGAAGGTGGTGTGCTCCCGGGCGGGACGGTGAGGACAGTCCCTTCAGTGTGCCAGTCCCTGTGTGGTAAAGGGAGGAGAGGACAGGCTTTGAGATAGCGCACTGCTTCCAGTGTTCCACCAAGGCTGGCTGGGCCAAACGGGGCTGTCTCACTGAGACAGACTTTCCGGGTTAGGGGTTGGGGGGAAGGGAGGCAGCAGGGGTGTCACAGACCCCTAAAATAAACAGAAAACCCCCAAGAATAAAGAATGGGTTTGAGGCCAGCCTGGTCTTACAAAGCGAGTCCAGGATGGTGAAGGCTACACAGAGAGACCCTGTCTCGAAAAACCAAAACCAACAAACAAAAAATTTGGAGCCCAGCTCACACTAAAAGGTGATTGCACGCAGCCTCATTTGATGCTCATATCTGCTCAGGGGACAGGGCCTCAGGGCCTGAAGAGACGTTCCTAAGGTCCTGTTAATCGGAGTCCCAAGGGCCTGCTAAGCGCCAACTGCCTTGGGGTCGTCTCCAAGGGCGGATCCAGCATCCGAGCCAGACCTGCCCATATCTACCCTGGATCTTTCTGCTCCTACAAACTGGCTGAGAGCCCTGGCCTCAGGTCAGGGCTGCCCCCCAAGAAGACCTCTGAGTCAGCGTCAGGAAGGAGCAAGAATGCAGGAGAGACTGAGACCAAGTCCTTGTCACCCCACTTGCACGCAAAGGGACTTTTACTGCATAGCCTCAGTTTCCCCACCTGTAGAGTAAGGTGTTCTGTTCTCTCTAGCCCTCCTGGTGCTTGAGACAAGGAATTCGGGGGTCAGAGGGTAACTCTAGCAGGGCCAGACCAGACCGTCACTCTGTCTTTCTTGGGGGGGTCAGTGCCCCTGGCTCAGCCTGTTTTAGCCATGTGTGCTGTCTGCACACAGGGCCCAGGTCCTTAGTGAACACCAGCGGGGAGGTAAGGATAAAACTGAGAGCTATAGCTGGGCGTAGTGGCGCACGCTTTTAATCCCAGCCCTTGGGAGGTAGAGGTAGGCTGATCGCTGTGAGTTCGAGGCCAGCCTGGTCTACAAAGCCAAGGCTACACTGAGAGACCCTGTCTCGAAAAACCAATAAAAACCAATAAATAAATAATTTTTTTTAAAAAAAGTGAGCTACAGAGCAGCAGTGGGGAGCACACAGGGTAGAGGGGACAAAGCTGGGTTGTGGGCGACCTGGCTGTTCAGAGAGGAAGAGTCTCCCAAGGGAGTCAAGAGCCCTAATGGCCCCTGTCCAGGTTGAGCCTGGGACCCCAGTGTGGCTGTCTCCCTGTGACAATGGGTCATCTGAAAGCAAGTCAGGGGACCTGTGAGGGACATAGTCTGAAGCAGTGATGGTGTCCGGAGGAGGTAGGAGGGAGGGCTGGGCAGGCAGGAACAGCTGTGGAGTCCAGGCTGTGCTGAGCATGTGGCTGTTGGGTGCACAGTGGTGGCTGCAGGAGGCACGAGAGGGACTGAGGGATGCTGGGAAAGTGGGACCACCACCAGGACAGCACCACCCCCAGCCCATCCCGAGAAACACCTAACAGACTGGAGGAGGACTTGTTTTTTTCCATATGTAAAATGGGGACAGTGCTGTCACTCAGGGCCTGACTTCTGTTTTGTTTTGTTTTTGTGTTTGAAGACAGGGTTTCTCTGTGTAGCCTTGGCTTCGGGGCCTGACTTTAAGGGCGGAAGTGGCTAGTGGCTGTGGCCAGGCTAGTGTTTACTGGCTCTGAGCCTGGCTATCCTTAATTATGATGCTAAATTGGTGCTAAAGAAGTGGTCATGGCAGCTGGGTGGTGGTGGCACACGCTTTTAATCCCAGCACTCGGGAGGCAGAGGCAGGTGGATCTCTGAGTTCAAGGCCAGCCTGGTCTACAGAGTGAGTCCAGGACAACCAAACCAAGACTACAAAAAGAAACCCTGTCTGGAAAAACCAAAAGAAAACAGAGAGAGAG
>OU015754.1:34991296-35003204 GCA_907169655.1 Acomys percivali | reverse complement strand
CATGTGTTGGGAAACCAGGTGCTGTTCTGTGTTTCACAGGCTTTACGCTCATAGCGTCCCCTGGTCTGGGATTTACATGTGAAGAGTCAAGTCTCAGAGAAGTTGAGGGAACGGCTTGAGGGGACCCAGGGTTAGAACCACAAGCCCCCGCCTCCCCTGCCTCTGCCGATGTGCTCACTGCTTCCTGGATTCACCTCTGGCAGGTTCTAGTCCATGCAGGTGGCCTGGGGCCTCCTGCAACCCGACGTCAGGGCCTCTCCTCCACAGCCCCCTAGCCTGGCGCAGAGCAGCAAGAAAACTGGAGATGGAGTGTGGCTCTCACAGGCATCCCTGGGCGGTGGGGAGGCTGTGGGGTGAGGGCAAGAGAGTGGGGTCAACCCCTCCCCCTTACACCGTAGTCTCTGGGGGCCCAGGAGACAGATGGCATGGCCCAGGCCAGGGCCTGGACTGTCGCTCAGATGAGTTATGAGCAGGCCAAAGGGGTGGCAGCCAGGAAAACAGAAACAATAGCACCGAGACTTAGAACAATGGGAGCCACGTGCCGCAGGGGCAACAGTCGTTTGGGGCACAATGGGCCCCACCAAGGGACAGCAGCCGGGCCAACTGTTGCCACTGACATGGACCAGCCAGTTTTTCAAATGATTTCCAGGCCCTGTTTTCCTACGAGGCAACCAATGGCCGAGGTAGCCGATAGTCACCTGATACCGGCTTCGTGGGCTGAGGGCCCAGGTCTGTGACAACTGAGCAGCGGTGGTTATGGCAACACTAACTGGGGCTCTAAAAACACAGGGACAGAGAGCAGAAATGGGAGAGAGAGAGGATGCGAGCTTGGAGATGCCAGGCGAAGATGCCAGGCCACATAGGAATCCCCCACGAGGGCGGGAGGGACCTAGAGGCTGCGGCTCTATGAGAGCCTGTCTCACACTGGTTAACTCCAGGGTGTGGGGTGCAGGACCTCTTGGCAACAAAGCAGACAGACTCTGGTACTGGCACTGATGCCGGACTGTATGCGCATCTCAGCGTGGCATATACAAGGTGACATCACAAAGCTGTTGGCCACATGGCACATGGGACTTCAGGGATACCAAGGTCATCTCCCCACTTGGGGTCTTGTCCGGCACCACCTCTTTCTACAGAAAGCTGCTGTGTGTAATCGATGACACGTGTGTATGCATATATCTCCCTGCTGGTGACTGGTAGCCCTGATGGGGACCCAGGGGCAGCCCCTGGCTGCAGGCTGTGCCACCTGCTCCTGGCCCTTCACTTCCTGTGCTACTGGCCTTAACCAAGCGACCCATTGTGCTGAGCCTCGGTTTACCATATGTAAAAAGGGGGTACAGCGTGTGCATATACCTTACCTAAAACGTTTGGAACCAGAAGTGTTTTTGAATGTCAGTTTGGAGGTTTGGGGAGTATTTGGATATACACAGTGAGCCATCTTTGCAGAGAAGCCGGAGAGCAAAGATAGAATTCACGGGTGTCTCTTGTGTCTCACACGCCCAGCACAGAGGGGTTTATAGATGTTCCTTATAGATGCACCCTCCACTTTTGGACAGTGACCCCTGAGATGATCCAAGGTGTGGTGTTTCCTGCTGAGGCATCATGAAGGTAACGTGATAAGTTCTGGATTTTGAGCTTTTGGTTTTTCGAACAGGCTCCTGCCTTCTGTGGGTGACGATGACCTCCCTGGGGACCTTCAGTCGCTGTCATGGCTCACAGCCGTGGACGTGCCTCGGCTGCAGCAGATGGCGAGTGCACGGATAGACCTGAGCAGCTCCAGTGTGCCACACTCACACCCAGGTAAGCTCAAGGGGAAGAGGTGACCCCTGACCCTGCCCCTAGCCTGCTCCTTCTGTCTCTCTGGCCTCTCTGCCTGTACTGTAAAAAGGGGGGAATCCCCTCTTTCTGTGAGCATGTCCATACCTTAGTGATATGCCAAGCCCCAGGGAAGACAGCTGGGACAGCTCAAACATCTCACACTGCCAGCAGATGCGTGGTAGGCCAAATGCACCTGAGGTCCATCCTTGCTTGCACTAAGAGTGGGGTTTAGATTTTTCTGAAGACAGTAAGAAAATGAAGACAACAGGCTGGCACAGCCTTTGCTGTCTGACCATTTAGAAAATAAATGTGGGCTGGAGAGATGGCTCAGAGGTTAAGAGCACTGCCTGTTCTTCCAGAGGTCCTGAGTTCAATTCCCAACAACCACATGGTGGCTCAGGACCATCTGTAATGTGATCTGGCGCCCCCTTCTGGCATGCAGGAGTACATATAGGCAGAGCACTATATACATAATAAATAAATAAATCTTCTTAAACAAAAACAAAAACAAAAACAAAGCAGTGTATTGCCTTCTGTTCTAGAAGACTCTGAGATAATCTTGGCACTTAGGAGGTAACTCCATAAACAGCAGGAAGCTGTAATCAAAGACAGCGGGCTGAAGACAGGACTGACGGAAAATGGTGGCAGAAATGCCACTATGACAGAAGAGCAGGACGGAAGTGAACATCAGTGCCTGGCAGGACGGCTGGGGGGTGGGGAAATCTGTTCTTGAAAAGAGTATGCAGAACAAAGGACCAGGAAATACTCACTTACTTTTGAGACAAGGTCCCCCTAAATATCGCAGATTGGCCTTGAATTTCAGATGCCCCTGCCTCAATCTCCCAAGTGCATTGCCAGAAATAGATATTTTAGAGGTTTGTTTTTTTTTCAACTCATAAAGTCTAAGTCCAAACTATTCAGTACTAATATTGACAGTGAGAAAACAGCCACAGATTATATGCAAACAAGAGGGTGTGGGCAGCCGGGCGGTGGTGGCGCACGCCTTTAATCCCAGCACTCGGGAGGCAGAGGCGGGTGGATCACTGTGAGTTCGAGGCCAGCCTGGTCTACAAAGGGAGTCCAGGACAGCCAGGGCTACACAGAGAGACCTTGTCTCAAAAAAAAAAAAAAAAAAAGAAGGTGTGGCAGTGTGCCAATAACACGCTGTTGACCAAAAACTGTATTGGCCCACTGATACGATTTTTTTTAAAAAAAGATTTATTTATTATTTATACAGTATTCTGCCCACACGTGTGCCTGCCCACCACAAGAAGACACCAGATCTCATTACAGGTGGTTGTGAGCCACCATGTGGTTGCTGGGAATTGAACTCAGGACCTTTGGAAGAGCAGACAGTGCTCTTAACCTCTGAGCCATCTCTCCAGCCCCACTGATACAATTTTTTAACTCTAATCTGGAACCCTGTAAGACTGCTGTGCGCATTGGGATGTCTCTGGCCCTCCGGTCAGGTTCCTTATCTGCAGGGAAAGTGAACAGAACTATCCTTACAGGGCTTTGCTGGGGTGGCCCATGCAGGAGGCATTTTAAAGCAGTTGGGATTTGATCCATGGTAAAATAAGGCAGGGCCTAGCAGCATCTTGCATTGACTTGATTACTTGATTAGAGATGGCGCAATGGGAATCTGTGATAGATTAGCAATGTCTGTCACGGGCCCAGCATCGGGAGCCGATATACAGCTGTTACATCTGTTATTCTTGGGCTAATCTTTTTTTTTTTCCCTCCCCCCTCCAACTTGGGCTAATCTTTAGCAGACTAGTAGAGCTTCGTGGAGGAAGAGAGAAACAAAATCATTCGTATCTAAATCTAGAGGTCCCAAGGATACGTTAAGCTTTTGAGGAGATGAACAGTAAATTGGTGTTTTAGCTCATAAAGGGCCGGAACCAAGGTAGTCCATCATCATCATCATCATCGTCGTCATAATTAGCTCATATTAATGGGGATTTTTATCACATACCCAATCATGCGTTAAGCACTCAGTTGGTAGTGTCTCCTTTAATCATCACAACTTCGTAAGTAGGTAAGGGGTAAGTAGAAATGGGGACACTGAGGCTAGCCAGGTCACATGGGTCGTAGGCTGCCCACTACTAACCACCACATTCCAGAAAAGTGATTAGGAAGCACTTGCTATGTGCCTGGTGCGGGGGTGGGGGGGTGCCGGGGAATGGTGGCCCCCATCCTTCAGAGAGGTGTGTGATGGCCCTGCCCCTCGGTGGCCACCATTTCCAGCAGAGCGGCTTCTCTGTACCTTCCTTCTACAGGTGCCTCGGCTGGGGCCTCTGACCTGCATGTGGGTACGACCCCACGTCCCCTGCTCCGTGGCCAAGCTGCCATGGTCCCCAGAGGCATGCTGGGCTTGGGCCCCATAGGCAGCCACAGAGCCAGCGTAAGTGCCACTACATGGCTGGGAAAGAGGCGGGCACCTGTCCCGTCCCTGACCTTCTGTCTCATCCTCTCCAGGCCGGGCAGATGAGCCAGTTCCCTATAGGAGGCCAGTCATCATCAGGCCTACAGGAAATACCACAGCTGTACTCACCCGCTACCCAAGTCCAGTTCCCCCTGCCTCCGGGGTCCCAGCAGGTACCATAGGCTGGAGAGAGGCTGTCCTGCAGTCGCCTGTACCCAGCCGGGGGCCTTTCTGGATCTCAGGTCACTTCTTAGGCTCCCACAGATAAGACACCCCCCCCTCCCTGCCCATGCTGCTGTTGGTACCCTTCACACCTTGCTGGGGACACGGGAGCATCTCCCTGCGATTAGAGGCCGGGCTGGGATTTGTGGCTCGCCTCTGCTCCGTCTCACCACCCTTTTCTCTCTACTGCCTGGCCCCGTCCCTTCCTGTGAAGTGCCCTCCCGCGGGCCTCTATGGCTCTCCATTTGCAGCCCGGCCTTCCTATCCACAGGCCCACGTGGCAGTGCATTCAACTCAGGAGCTGCACTCCAAACACTACCCCAAGCCCATCTACTCCTACAGGTGAGGTCTGACTACCCAGAAAGAGGGAGCAAGGGCTGCTTTTGGGGCATCTTAATAGACAGCTAGGAAGGGCGACCCGACTCCCAAGGGAACCCCCCGGGTGAGACCTCGTCTTGGGAGAGACGAAGCATGTACCCCGGCCAACCCCAGCACCAAGACGCTGCTCACAAGCTGTGTGGCCTGGCCTCCCCAAGCCTATTTCTTCAGATTTAAAAAGTCAGTCACAGGAATGATCGCCTGTATCTTGGGTTTTGGAGAAGCATCTTGGAGATGAAGGCTGAGCACCCCTGGGAGTGAGGTCAAAGGGCAAGCAGGATTTCTCAGCACACTGCAGTGGCCGGGGCCGGGAGATGGATGGGGAAGAGGCAGGGGTTAGGCCCACAGAAAGGTGGCGACACTTGGAGTGCGGAGGGGCTGGTATGAAGCAGTGCAGAACTCCTGGCAGAGGGGACCCCAGGCTGTCGCCTGAGTTCTGTTTGCTGCCTTATCATCTCTGGCCCCAGCTGTCTGATCGCCATGGCTTTGAAGAACAGCAAGACAGGCAGCCTGCCCGTGAGCGAGATCTACAGCTTCATGAAGGAGCACTTTCCTTACTTTAAGGTGAGGGCTCTGACCCAGGGGAGGGGGAGGGCACCAGCCCTGTCTCCTCCTGGCATTGCTGGGACCCAGAGCCTCCTCCGCGCTCCATGCTCTTAGCCCCACAGTTTTGTCATGCCTGGCAGGGAGGACAGGTGTAAGTACGCCAGTACAGATGCCATTTGCAAAGAGGATGGGGCATCTGAACAGGAGTTTGCCATGTACCTCAGAGAGTGAAAAGCAGAGGGGCCCTGGCCTTGGCCTCATTATTCAGCAGAGACCCAGACAGCAGTGTGGCCAAGCACGGCTTCAGTGAGAGCCTTCGCTGGCGAGTTCAAAAGGATGTAGGGAGGTCTTGTCAGGTTGGCCATTAGTCACCCTGTAAACTTCAGCCCCCAAAGACCGACTGGCAGCCAGGGCTCCCAGGTCACATGATCTCAGGCCCGGTCAGTATCCCAGTTAGAGAGAGATGCTGGGAAGCATGGGCTGGGAGAGCTGGGTACCAGTATCTGATGCCTAAGAGTGCAGTGTGAGCATTTGAGAGTGATTTGTATCTGGGCAGCTGCACAGCCTTTGCCACCAGTCTCCCCTGATCCTACCCCCGTGGGAGATGAGAAGGGACATTCCTGAGACCTAGACTGTGGTCCAACTACAGGTCCCCACCCACCAGGGCAGGGCCTCCTGCGTGCGACAGTCCCCGCCCTTCCCTCTCATCTCCCCAGCTTGTATTGTAGACAGAATTAATTCCCCGTGTCCTGCCCTGACCGGCATGAGTTCGAGAGTGCCCGGGTGGGAAAGGTTGCTGGGGAGGGTGTCACCTGAGGAGCCTCCCGGGTACCCATGTCTCCCCCACAGACAGCACCTGATGGCTGGAAGAACTCAGTGAGACATAACCTGTCTCTGAACAAATGCTTCGAGAAGGTGGAAAACAAGTCCAGCGGCTCCTCACGCAAGGGCTGCCTGTGGGCCCTGAACCTGGCACGCATCGACAAGATGGAGGAGGAGATGCACAAGTGGAAGAGAAAAGACCTCGCCGCCATACACCGCAGCATGGCCAACCCCGGTGAGCCCTGCCCCACGGCATCCCCGGCCTCTCACGGCTCCCTGCCCCCCACCCCCCACTCCCCCATCCCCTTACCCCCACCCATCCTCCACCCTCCACCCCCACTTCCCAACCCCTCCACTCCTCCACCCCTACCCCCATCTTCCATCCCCCTACCCCCCACTCCCCCATCCCCCAACCCCAGCTCCCCCAACCCCCCAAACCTCCCACCCCCAACTCTTCCACCCCCATTGCTGTTGAATCTGCCATTCCTAGTGTCTCATTCCACAGCTCTGGGATGGAATGGGCGGGGCGTGTGTTGGGAATAATGAGAGGTCTGGAGAGATGGCTGCCTGGCTAAGAGTGTTTCCCGCTCTTACAGAGTTGGGGGTGAGGGGTTGGGTGGGGAGGTGAGGAGGGGGTGTCCAACTTATCAGTCTCCGCATTGGGCCACTCACAACTGTCTGTAGCTCCAGATGCGGGGCATCCGGTATCTCTTTATGGCTGGTACCCATGTACATGTGGCAGAGGTGAGAGAGGGAGGGAGGGGGAGGAGAGGGGAGAGACAGAAAGAAAGAAAGAAAGAAAGAAAGAAAGAAAGAAAGAAAGAAAGAAAGAAAGAAGGGAGGCAGGAAGAGAGAGACAGACAGAGAGGAGCGGGGGAGAGAGGCATGGCAGCATATGTCTGTGAGCTGTGTTGGGGAGGCAGAGATGGGTGGGTCCCTGCGGCATACTGGTCAGACAGTCTAGCTGAATAGGTGAGGTGACTTGAGGTGGCAGCGCTGGGGTGGGGCAGTGATGCTCCACTCAGCCAGAGAGGGCCTTCCATGGGGCTCATCCCGGGACTCCTCAGCCCTGGTCTAAGCACGTGCAGTAAGATCCTGGGTCTTCTAGATTCTCATCTCTCAAATGGTCCAGCTAGATCTTGGGTCCCTTGTGGTCAGCCTCATGCTGCATCCCAGGAGCAGCAGCCACACATGAGTGATTTCCAGGGCTGGGGAGATGGCTGAGTGGGAAAAGCACTGCAGTGTGAGGACCGAACCCCAGAACCCAGGTGAAGGTGGTTAAAGGAGCACACGCCAGTCCTCCTAGTGCTCCTTGGGCAAGGTGGGTGGTGGAGACGGCATGCGCTGACAACAGGAGACCTTGTGTCAAGGTGGAAGGAAGGCCAGATACCTGGGATTGTATTCCAACCTGGAGGTGTGGTCCGCGGTGCACATACATGCACACACACTTTTTTAAAAAATATTTTTATTCAGTTTTAATTTATGTGCATTGGTGTGAGGGTGTCAGATCTTGGAGTTACAGACAGTCGCCAGCTGCCATGTGGGTGCTGGGAATTGAACCCGGGTCCTTTGGAAGAGCAGGCAGTGTTCTTAACCACTGAGCCATCTCTCCAGCCCCCCACATTTTGTTTTTAAAGAGAGATTTCTATTCTTCGTTTTCAGCCATTCTCACAGAAGGGGGTCCATTTAGCCCACAGCAAATGGGCTGTGTTGTTTTCAGCGTTGGGTTTTTTTGTTTGTTTGTTTGTTTGGTTTTTTGTTTTTGTTTTTGCACAGACTGGTGAGGTCTCTTTAAGCATTAATGATCTGGCTAGCAAATGGGACCTTCATGCCTACCTCAGCTCCCTCTGGAGGGGCTGATGAGAGTTCAAGTAAAGTTGTAGGGCCACAGGTCTGTGCAGTAAGGTCCTGTTAGGATTTCATGGCAACTCCCATTCCTTGAAGGCCTTTCAATGGCTCAGGATGGTGTTGCATCTCCATAGCAACCCACTCTGTCTCATAGAAGAGGAGACAGAGCGTCTAAGACGGTTGCTAAGTTCACATGGGTGGTGGCACGGGACGTAGGGGCTGGTGACAGCAGGAGCCTCTGAGTAACACTTCCTGTCTGCAGACGAACTGGACAAGCTCATCTCAGATCGGCCAGAAAGCTGCCGGCGTCCTGGCAGACCAGGGGAGACTCATACCACCACTGTGGCCATGGCCCACAGCTGCCTGGCCATCTCCCAGCTCCCACCAAAGCCATTGATGACCCTGTCCCTGGAGTCAGTCCCCCTGCACCACCAGGTCCAGCCCCAGGCACGCCTGGCCCCAGACTCCCCGGCACCGGCCCAAACCCCGCCTCTTCATGCCATACCTAATCTCAGCCCAGGGCCTCTCCCCCAGCCAGCCATGGGTAGGGCTCCTGGGGACTTTGTTAACATCAGCACCGACATGAACGCGGAGGTGGATGCCCTGGACCCCAGCATCATGGACTTCGCTCTACAGGGTGAGGTGTAGGAGATGGGGAGTTGGGCAGGGTTGGAGGCAGAGAGTCTGCCTGCACCCACCCTTAACATCGTCACCATGACAACCACCTCACCTATTAAAACACTTAATGAGCACATGCTGTAGACCAACCGTGCACTTCCTAGGCACCACCTGGCCCCACCCTGCCACCGCCCCAAGGCCCTGCCACTCACTCATCCTCATTCTGCTGCTGAGGACAACAGAGCAAAAAGAACGTTGAGTTGCCAGCCTGGGTTCCCTGGCTACTCACTGGCAGACCCGGGATTTAAGCCTAGTGCCCCAAACTTTTCTTCAGCAACGGCTTCAAAGTTGTGCGCTAGCGCACGCTGAATCAGGCGGGTTTACACTTGGCCCAGTGGCCCCTTCAGTAAGTCAAGAGTGAGGCTACGGTATATGAAAGTCTACGCATCTAAGAACCACACAGGGCATCCTGTGCTTCAGCGGAGGCTCCCAGCCCATCTGACCCCTAACACACATGCACCTGCTGTGTTCTGGCCCTTGTGTCCGGTCTCTCACTAGGGACCAGGAGCAGGTGGCTGGTCTGTCCCAGCTGTGGAAAGGCATGCGTCATCTATCTCCCTGCCCCTCTCACCCTGGACCAGAGAGAGTCAAGCCAGAAGGGCAAACGGTGTCACCCCATAAGGACCACACGCCTTCCACTCATTGCCCCTCCTCACCTCAGAGGTGGGTGTTCGGATAAGATGGCCTCTGTCTTAGACAGGGGCTCAGAGACTAAAGCGGCTCTCCCAGGGACACACAGGAGCAGGAGGAAGACGAGGGCTGGACCTCTGCTTCTACTCTGCTCTGTGATAACACATGACCCGTGCCTCTCTCCCTAAGGAGGGGATTTGAACTCAGGGCCGGTTGGCCCTAAGCCCCTCACCCAGATGCTTTTTGTCTCTACAAGGTAACCTGTGGGAAGAGATGAAGGAGGACAGCTTCAGCCTGGACACGCTGGGGGCCTTCGGAGACTCCCCACTCAGCTGTGACCTGGGGGCCGCAAGCCTGACCCCTGTCCCTAGCAGCGGTGACCAGTCCTTCTCCGATGTGCAGGTGACAGGTCTCTATGCTGCATATGCCACCCCAGACAGTGTGGCCCCGCCGATGGCCACCTCGGCGCAGTACCTGGGCATTCCAGGGAACAAGTCCATTCCTCTGCTGTGAGCCGCCCTCCGGCCAGGAGGAAAGACACCATGGCCCCACAGGGACCCCAGCTGCTGGTTGACAAGAAGTGACAGCTCTTGGTTCTTCCTGCTTCCCTCTTCCTCCACCCCGCTATGCCACTACAGGACACTTATGGGGCACCCAAGTCAGAAGTCTCGGAGAATGGCGAGCACTCCACTTCTCCTTCTGCAGGGCCCGAGACAGAGGCGTGGCCATGTTGAGACCCGGCGTTTCTTAGCCTGGGCTCCTGGCAGGGCCCTGGATGGTGAGCTGCCCACATTGGGACACAGTGGTGTGTCACAGAGACACAGGGGGGGGGGGGAAGCTCTGAGCGCACACATTCTGCTAGGACAGGAACCTCCGCCTATGTCTCAGCATGGCCGAAGGCTGGAGAAAGACCAGGTCAGCCTTGGACCTGCCTTGCGGTGACAAGGCCGACCTCTGCTCACCTCTGCCCATTACTCCTAGAGTCTCTAGAGCCACGCTGACTGTTGGGACCATGTGTAAATTTATTTATATTTATTGCAACTCCAGCTGAGGTTGCTGGAATGAGACTGTTGGCAGACCTCCGCCCACCCCACCCCCACCCCCGCCACTCAGCAATCCTTGCTCCCTAGTGACTCTAAGTCACATAGCCAGCCTGCCCAGCAACCCAGGCAGCCCCACCCCCACCCCCCTCCACGTTCAGAGAATGGGCGAGCACCTTTGCTACTGGGAAGTGCCCCGTAGTTTTCCTATTACGTCAGACCTTTTCCTCAGTGTTTAATCATGGCTTATATATACTCCTGGGGGACAGCCAGGAGGGGAGGTTCCCTAGCATTGAGTTTGAAGAGGATTTCTCTAAGGCCTGTGGGGCTGAGACCTGTCTGGGCCGGGACTCAGACACTCATAACCGGAAGACGTGAACCTGGAGCCCTGAGCCTGCGTCACCCTGAGCAGTGTGGACTACTACTGGCACCGCTGCCTTTTCCTTGTTATGCCCATGATGTCATTCTCTTGTTCCTTAACTGGTTTTTCCAAATGAGAGTTCTGCAGGTAGGTGGGCCATTGGGGAGAAGTGTGGGGGCCACCTCCACCCACTCTTTTCCGCCTTGATGTTGACTCCCTCCCTATCTTGGAGTTCACGCCCTAGGGCCCAGTGTTCGGGAGAACCAGCAGGTGGGCCAGCAGTCTTCAAGGGACCATCTCTCAGGTCTCCCCACACCTTGTCTCTAGATTGTACAGCCCAGCCATCTGGTCAACCTTGCCCAGCTGCTATGTGCCAGGGCTGCCCTGATAAGTCACGCTGTTTAAGTGTTAAGCCCCCATATCTGGGCAGTGCCAAGACTCTGTAGCTATAGTACTGAGTAACTGTCTGTTGTCAATAAAGGCTGAACAACAGCTGTGTGGCTCAATAGAGACGGTGGGGGAAGGGAACCAGTAGTACACAGCATGGAAACCCGGGCCCCTGACACCAAGTTCTCACCAAATGAGGATGGGGGTGGTTAGTGAAATTCACATGGCTGGCATCCACTGCCCCTCAGCATGAACACTTGACAGGTAGCATCTTGGGAGCGAGTTGTAGACAACTGTCAATCACTCCCAAAGAGCAGCAGCTCAGAGAGAGAGAGAGAGGGAGAGAGATGCATGGCGTGAGGATGGTCTACATGTGCCAGCCTCAATTCAGGAGGGGCTGCTCCAAGCTGGGGACAGTACATCAGAAAGACTCCTGCCTGTTTATCACCCTGCGCAACATGCCAGGCCGGGGTTGCGTCACCCCTTGGGGAGGTTGTGGCTTAGTACTTAGTGCCCCTATTTTGCTGGTAAAGAAATGGTGGCTGGGTGCAATGATGCACTCCTTTAATCCCAGCACTTGGGAGGCAGAGGCAGGCGGATCGCTGTGAGTTCGAGGCCAGCCTGGTCTACAAAGTGAGTCCAGGACAACCAAGGCTACACAGAGAGACCCTGTCTCAAAAAAAGAAAGAGAAATAAGGGAGGAAGGGAAAGAAAGAAAGAAAGAAAGAAAGAAAGAAAGAAAGAAAGAAAGAA
>OU015754.1:34941194-34962359 GCA_907169655.1 Acomys percivali | reverse complement strand
GGAGGAGGGGGAATGGAAGGCATGGGGAGGGGGAAGGGGTGAGAGGGAGGGGGAGGGGGAGCAGGCTGGCTCAGCCACAGTGCCTGCAGGGGAGGGAGGGGAGGGGAGGGGAAGGGTGAGCAGGCTGGCTCAGCCACAGGGCTTACATGGGGAGGGAGGGTGGGGGAGGGGGAATGGGAGGAGGAGGGCAGAAGGGAGGGGTAGGGGTGGAAGTGGGAAGGAGGGTGAAGGGCAGCCACAGGGTTTGCAGGGAAGGGAGGGGGGGGAGAAGAAGGAGGCGGAGGGGGTAAAGGGGAGGGGAAGGGACACGACACACAACGACACACAACGACACACACACACCACACACCACACACACACACCCCACACACCACACACATGTTCCTGCTCCCCTTCTCCCTCTTGGTGCTCCACCCTGATGCTCTGACATCTGTGGCATCAGGGCATGCTCAGGCTGGGAAAGGTGCTCGCTTGCTGCCAAGTCTGAAGACCTGAGTTCAGTCTCCAGAACCCACACAGTAGGACAGAACTCACTCCCACAAGTTGTCCTCTGACCTCTACACAGGTACTATGGTTCTCCCACCCTCAATAAGTACATATATAAATGTAATTTTTAAAAATTGGAGTGTCAGGCATGGTGGCATATGCCTTTAACCCTTGCACTCGGGAGGCAGAGGCAGGTGGATGGCTATGAGTTCGAGGCCACTTTGGTCTACAAAGTGAGTCTAGGACAGCCAAGGCTACATAGAGAAACTGTGTCTAAAAAAACAAAATAAATAAATAAATAAATAAAATAAAAATAAATAAATATTTGTCAATGGTAGATTCGATGTTTTTTTCATCACCTCCCCCCCACCCCAACACACACACTGTGTTCATGGGCAGGTGAAGAAATGGGATGTGTATCACGACTGCGTCTTTGTTCACGTAGAGGGCGGTCCACAGATAAAACGGTAATTGTGAGTGTCCTGCACACACTGGCTCTGGCCTTCAGCGGTAGGCCTTCCATTTTGGGATGTAGTCACCTCTAGGAAGGTCACCAGTAGGGTTAGCCTCTCCACAGCAGAATTCTTGGTTTGTTTGTTTTGTTGTTGTTTGAGACAGGGTCTCTCTGTGTAGCGTTGGCTGTCCTGCACTCACTCTGTAGACCAGGCTAGCCTCCAACTCAAGAGATCCACCTGCCTCTGCCTCCCAAGTGCTGGGATTAAAGAGGTGTGTGTGTGTGTGTGTGTTACGATATTCATGTACATATGTGGTGGGTGCTCTGTATTCATGTATGGCTGTACATGTGTGCACCAATGTCCAGGCATGTGTGAACACGTGTGTTTAGGCCTGATGTTGATCTCTACTTTCTTTTTAATTTTGTTTTGTTTTGTTTTGTTTTGTTTTTTGAGACAGGGTTTCTCTGTATAACCTTGGCTGTCCTGGTGGGAACTGGGGGCTGGGGGTGGGGATGAGGTGGGGGAGGGGCGCCCTGTGCCGCCTTACCTTGGTGATCAGGTCCGAGTGCCTAATGATGGCTCGGATAAAGAACCTGTGGTCAGTCACCTCCAGCCCTCCCTTCACCTTGGCGGCTCCCAGGTAAAGGTGCATCTTATGGTTGGCACAGGGCACGGCCGTCAGGTCGAAGTTGCGCATCCTGCTCAGCTCCAGCTGGAAAGCCAGGGCGGGCTCCAAGTGGCGATAAATCCGGTCTTCTGCAAACTGTAGGCCGGCCAGAGAGAGGACAGTTCGTTTGACACTCTAACGACACACACCTGCATGGTCCAGGCTCCCCAGGCTCTGTGCTGCCAACCCCTGGAGCTCGAAGGTGAGCAATTCACTGTTCTACCTCCTCACGACCAACCTCTGAGGCTCGAGAGGCTTTGGAGGTCACAGGCATTGCAAGACCAATGCCTGGGTTCGCCCTGCTTGCCCCAGGACATGCCAGAACCATGAGGCTGCTGTCGGTCAGCATCTCATAGTTTTCAACTTCTGACCCGTAGCTTCTTTATGCAAGTGAGTCCCCCAAGGGAATCAACGGGCAGTTTTGGAAGCTGTTCCCCTGTCCCCTCCCCTCCAAAATGGATGGGGTGTTTAGCTGAGTAAAGCAGACCCTTGATCAATCAAACTACAAAATGCTGAACTTTGATAGCTCTTGGATCTGTGCTGGGAGTGAGGCCACTCGCTCTAGAGCAGGAGTCAGCAAAGGGCCGGGTACGGAATGCTTTAGGGTGATGACAGTGTGAAAAACTGCGGGATCTATCTAACCATGGATGTATCTGTCTTCCAATACAGATTTATTTATAAAGTAGGCAGCCAGAAACCAGCTTAACTGAGCACTGCAGCGAACACAAAACTTATCAAGTGAGCAGGAGGCCTGTATGTCTGAACTTGGTGCTGCAGGAGACAGAAGAGGGGGGTGGGGGAATGGGGTGGGGGGTGGGGGGTATCCTTCTGGCAGTGTGGTTCCAGGGAAGAGTGGGGGGTGCGGGGGGAGGGGGTCCCACGTCTCAGGCTCTGAGCATGCCTGCGGGGCTGGGGCTCATACCTCATCTCTCGCTCTGAAAGTGAAGAACTTGGGAAATTCTCTCTGCAAAAGGAAATCAGTGCAAGAGGCGATTACGTGAGGCAAGGCTCGAACCCTTTCCCTGTGCACTCTGTGGTCACTAAGGACGGTGCAGGCTACTTCCAGGATAAGTCATCTGGAAAGATTGTTCTAGCAATCAATTGCTTCCACCCCACCCCCACCCCCAGAGAATAAATATCAGGCGCCTGGCCTCCAGGCTCAGGGACTAGACAACACAATGAACCAAGAATTTGGACTGACCTGTTGAGCAATAAGGAATGTGATTCTTCGCAGTCCGTAGTCCACAAGGATGCGCCTCTGCGGAGAAAATCACAGACGCAGTGGACGATTATTTGGTCAGTAAAGGCCTGATGTGTGTTGCTATGTGGATGGACCCTGCAAGCAAACTAAGAAGGCTGTGGGAGGGCTTCCGTTCTGTGCTCCAGAGGGGAAATGTTCTAAAACTGGTGGTAGAGTGAGGGCTGTGCAGCTCTGCACACACACTTAAGATGCACCAAAATGTGTATTTTGTGACTTTCTTCCTTTTTTTTTTTTTTTGTTGTAGTGGGATTTGAACCTAGCACCTACAGTATGCCAGGCAAGAGCTCTAGCGCTGAGCTATATCCTCAGCCTGAGTTCAATGGCTGTGTTACACACAGGGTAAATTATATCTTAACAAAGCAAAATGCTGTGTGCACTACAAGTCGTGAGATTTGCAGGCAAAAGTGTGGACTGTGATGCTATGGACAGAAAAATCCAAGGTCAAACTAAGTCAGGACACAGCCACAGTGTCTTCCGGGGACCAGAGTCCACTTCTGGTCTGAACACTGGTCAGCAGATTAAAGGCCTGTCAAGCTGTATCTACGCACGACCCATGGGTTCCTCAGATTTCAATTAGATGCTACACGAGAGAAGCACAGACTTGCTCTCAGCAAACACTACAGTATACAGGTGAGTGGGGAAAGGAAAGCGCACAGGACGAGAAAATAGGGTGGTTGTTTTTCAGCCACCTGTAGCTCCAGGTCCAAGGGACCCATGCCCTCTTCTGGCTCTGATGGCGCTGCACACAGGAGGTACATGTATAAACACACACACACACACACACACACACACATATACATTGCATACATATGATACACATGACGCATACATATGATGCACAGACACGCACAAAGGCAAAACACCCATATACATAACTTTGTTTGTTTGTTTTTTGGTTTTTTTGAGACAGGGTCTGTCTGTGTAGTCTTGGCTGTCCTGGTCTCGCTTTGTATACCAGGCTCGCCTTGAACTCACAGAGATCCTCCTGCCTCTGTCTCCCAAGCGCTGGAATTAAAGACATGCGCCACCATGCCCGGCCTATATAACATTTTAAAAGAAAAAAAAATTTTAAGAAATAACAACAAAGGCACTAAAGTGTGTGAGCAGCTAGATCGCCAGGTCTTTGCCAGGGATGCCGTGTGCCCGTGAGTGAATGCGTGTGGGGGTGTGCGTGTGAGCTGTATGTGGGCCCATGAGTGAATATGTGGGGATGTGTGTGCCCGAGTTGTACATGTGCAAATGTGTACAGACATGCCTAACGCAAAACATCTGTGACCACTCTAAAAGGCAAAGTCTCCGTTTCCCCTGCACGGTCTCTTAGGTGCACTCTCTGTTCTACCTAGGCAAGCAGGGCATAACCTTGGTCATCCAATCACTAACTCATTCTGGGGGAGACACTCAGCCCGCATCAGCGCTGAAGATGTGGGGGCTCCCTGTGTCCAGCCGCCTCTGCCCAAGGACTACAAGGGCGAGAAGAGTTAGGGAGGGACACCAGGCCTGTGCTGCTGAAACTCCCGGGTCCAGCTCAGGTGCACAGCACCCTCAACCAGGCCCAGCCCTCCCCTCAGAAGGAACCTGTCTTCTCCATGGTTACCATGGAAACCGACTGAGGCTTAGTCCCTTGCAAGTGTGAAAGGCTCTGAGGTGGAGCCTCTAAGTCACATACATCCCTGAGTCCTGGAGACAACACCCTTGGAGAGGGCCAGCGGTCCAACAGGAGGGAGTCAGTTCATTGCGGGGGGGGGGGGGGTGTTTATATTGAGAGCAACTACAGCCTCCTCATTTTTGTATGGATCCTCTCAGTGGACCAGTATCCAAATGCAGGGAGTTGGCGGGGGGGGGGGGGGGGGGGGGGGGGGGGGGGGGGGGGGGGGGGGGGGGTCCTGTGGTGAGAACTGGACACAGTTGGTGGCACAGCCTCCAGGACCATGGGCTACATATGTTTTTAACTCAGATTTACGTTACGTATATGAGTGTGAGGTTTCTATGTATATCAGTGTACCACAGTGCTACAGATGGTTGTGAGCTGCCATTGGATGCTGGGAATTGGACCTGAGTCCTCTGCAAAAACAGTAAGAGCTCTGAACTGCTGAGCTCTCTCTCCGGTGCCCCCACAAACTTTGTTCTTTATTCCCAGCCTCGGGTGTTTTGTGACAACAGCAACACAAAGGTCAAGACAGCCTGTCCTCTGACCCCAAGAGGTCCAGCGGGGTACCTTGGACTGTACGAAGGCACGGAAGACTGGCACCAACGCCTCGTCCTCAGGGTGGTCGGCACACTGGATGGCCACATTCAGGATGTGGATGGGTTCTTCTAGAACGTTCTACAAGAGAAAAACAAGGGCTGTGGGCAAGAGGGCGGGGCTGTAGCCTGCCCCTCTCCCAACACTGCAGAATGCCCACTGGACTTACCTTGCCATCATCCTCTGAGTACAGGGAAGTGCAGGCCTTACTGAAGAGGGGAGCGTCTGTAGGCACATTGGCAAAGCAGGAGATGACCTCATCAAAGTTCCTGGCATGGGAAGGACAGGGGAAAGCTGAGAGACCTCTGCCTCAAAAGGGTGTGGCCGGTCTCTGCAGTGCTATAGCAAGCCAGAACTTTGGGATCCTGTCTAGCCAAGTCCCTTAGGACCATGGACCAACCTTTCCCATCCCTCCCAACAGAGTCTGTAATCCTTTTTGTTTGTTTGTTTTTTTGGTGTGTTTCTTGTTTGTTTTGTTGTTTTATTTTCTTTTTTCAAGACAGAGTTTCTCTGTGTAGTCCTGGCTGTCCTAGACTCGCTTTGTAGACCAGGCTGGCCTCGAACTCACAGAGATCTGCCTGCCTCTGCCTCCCAAGTGCTGGGATTGAAGGCGTGAGCCACCACGCCTGGCGAGTCCATAACTGCTTGCATTGGGGTCTCCCTGAGCCCAAGTGTTAATAACAGAGGAGTGGCGGTGTTAGAGGCGGGGCCATGCAACCCCTACACTGTGCATACCTGGTGAATTCCTCAAATCTCCTGAAGGCGACCATGGCCCCCATGCGTTGGCACAGCGGGGAGAAGCCGCTGTCCATGAAGAGCTCCGTGCTGTGCCTCAGCAGGTCAGGGTTCGAGACACTGATGGGCATGGCCATCCTGCAGGGCGACAAGAATGGGAGACTGAGGCAGCCGCTGCTAACCTGCCCTAGGAGCTCTTCCCGTGGAGGATGCTTTGGGAAGCCGGAGCAGGGTAAGGTCCTTCCCTAGGTGGGGCCTGAAGTGGGGACTACGAGGGGAGGCTTGCGGTCGGGGTGGGCGCTGAGGGGTCACATCAGGTTCCTCAGGGCATAGAGTTGACGAGGAGCCAGGAGGGGAGTGAGTGGCTGGGTGAATGAATGAATGAATGATGCATGCACAAACACGTTCAGTCCCACGGTCAATCCAAAGAGGTGAACAAAGACACAGAGAAGTCAAGCTCCCAGCCTCAGTTTCCCCTGAATTTGATCCTGGGATCGCCCCCAGGCCTCACTCCCTTTACTTTTCTCCCCCCATCAAAACACTCTCTTGGGATAAACCCAGCAGCTGGTAAGGGTTTAGAGAAACCAATGCATCCCAGCCATGTGAGGTGCGGAAGTGGTGAGTCCAGAAAGTGCCAAAAAGAATGTGCGCTGTACCGGATGCTCTGATCCCAAGTGTGGGATAGGGGGCTGCTTTTAGTTTGTCCACAGCTGTTAACTACGATGGCCTCGTGTGGGCTCCGAGAGGGGCGTGGTCTTTGCCAGCTGCAGAGGACTCAGAGAGGGTTTAGATGCCAGAACCCTGAGAGGAAATGGAGTCTGAGGAGGAAGAGGGACTGCTGCTGGGCCATCCTGCTGCTGTGTTTGCTGCTTGATGGTTTGCTAATTAGCTGGACCGCCAGATAGACTGACTACGGACAATGGACTCACCCCAAGGAACTAAGTCTAAAGAGGTCTAGGTCCCCCTGTCCCCCATAACCCTGTCCTCCTACCTAGTGTTTGGGGGGTTGGAAGGTATTAGGGTGGATGAGGGTTGGAAGGGAGGCAGAGGTATAAGAAATCCAAATAAAGTAGATAAAAGCAGCCGGGCGTGGTGGCGCACACCTGTAATCCCAGCACTCGGGAGGCAGAGGGCAGGCGGACAGCTGTGAGTTCGAGGCCAGCCTGGTCCTCCCTAAGATAGTATATGACCCCCATATCCCATAGGGAAGCCACAGACTCTTCTCCCATTTGCACTCACTGTTCAGGCCAAACAGTCAAGACAGAAAACAACTCCTGTGGGACAGACAATTTCAAAATTCTATACAGCACGCACCCAGACTACCCTTTTCTTTTCTTTTCTTTTCTTTTGTTTGTTTGTTTGTTTTGGGGTTTTTTCTGTGTGTTTTTGTTTTGGTTTTTTGTTTGTTTTGATACAGGGTTTCTCTGTGTAGCCCTGGCTGTCCTAGACTTGCTTTGTAGACCAGGCTGGCCTCGAACTTACAGTGATCCACCTGTCTCTGCCTCCTGAGTGCTGGGATTAAAGGCGTGTGCCACCATGCCAGGCTCTTTTCTCTTTTTAATAAAGATTTATTTATTTATTATGCATACAACATTTTGCCTGCATGTACACCTGCACACCAGAAAAGGGCACCAGATCTCATTATAGATGGTTGTGAGCCACCATGTGGGTGCCAGGAATTGAACCCAGGTCCCTTGGAAGAGCAGACAGTGCTCTTAACCACTGAGCCATCTCTCCAGCCCTAGGCTACCATTTTCAAAATAGCTGAATCAGTACAACACTTGCTTCACAATGAGGCAGGGTATTGCAAGCCTTTAAAAAGAAAAATATAAGGTTAAAAAAAAAATAGTCAAGACGAAGAAGCTACCTTGCTATCCTAAAGCCAACAGAAAGAAAAACCACTTTTTTTTTTTTTTTTTGAGACAGGGTTTATCTGTGTAGCTCTGGCCGTCCTGGACTCCCTCTGTAGACCAGGCTGGCCTCGAACTCACAGCGATCCGCCTGCCTCTGCCTCCTGAGTGCTGGGATTAAAGGCGTGCGCCACCACCACCCGGCTGAAAAACCACTTTTAAAGTCCCAAGTGAGGGGCTGTGGTGGGTGTGTAAAGGCACTTGCTGTGTACTGAGTCCCACAAGGCATTTGCCTTTATACACAAGCCTGATGGTGCAAGGTCCATCTCCAGAACCTATGTAAGGGCGGGAGAAAAGAACCTCTTCCACAAGGTTGTCCTCTGACCTCCACACACTCGCTGTGGCTCATGCACACATCACATACACACACACACCTGCACACATCACACATACCTGCATACCTCATAGTCACACACATACATATGTCACACACTTGTATACACATACTCGCACACATATCACACACACCTGCACATGTCACACATATATCTGCATACCACTGACACTCACACACACACATGCACACCACTCACACTCACACATACACATGTCAATACATATCACATACACCTGCATACATCTCACATACACCATCTCTCTTCTCACACTCACACCTGCACACGTGTCACACACATACACACGTGCATATGTCACAGTCACACTCACACATACATGTCACACATCTGCATGCACATATATCACACATACACCTGCACACCTCACACACATTCACACATGTCACACACACGTCACATACACACACACACACACACACACACACACACACACACACTGATAGGTAAAACAAAAGCCTAAGAGAACCAGGAACACCTGCTCAAAAACAACACAGACCCTGCCTCCTGTAGACAAGATCTGATCTGTGGAACCCAAGTCACATGACCTCCATTCCAGCCGTAACTGAGGCTCTGGGAAACCCAGTAAGAACCCAAAACAGAGAAGCCAAGAAGAGTGGCAGTTAGGGAGGACATAGCTACATTCTAGAAGGTTCTGCAGTCAACCTGGCTTCTGAAATAAGAGGGGTAAAGAGAATGTGAGCAGTGTACAGACAGATGACCTTGTGAAAACACTGAGGGCTCCCAGAGGACACAGACAAGTCACACCCTTGGCCCTGCTTCTGCCTCCCAGCAGCCCCTGGGTCAGAGCACGATTCATGCTCAGGTTCCTACACTCAGCCTGTGGGTGGAAGGAGATCGGGATTCTGTCCTTTGAAACATAGATGGGGAAAACATTGGTCATCTGATGGAAGGGCTGAGGGGAGTGAAAACACAGAGGCTTCACATAGCGGCCAGCCCGTGTTACAAGACAGTTACTCTGTAAGAGTGCAAGTCAAACTCACTCAGCGACGGCTGACACAGCTTCATCTGTGTTGGGCACCGCCCTGGGCATGTTGCCTCATTTACTTACTTTTCCCAGTGGTCTAGGACAGTTTGGGCCACTACCGTGGTAGAATGTTCCAGAACCCTGTGCTATATGGTAGCCAAGATCCACATGTGGTGGTTGTGCGCTTTAAATGCTTGTTTTTATTACTGTGTGTGTGTGTGTGTGTGTGTGTGTGTGTGTGTGTGTGTCTGCACGTGCACATGTCAGAAGACAACTTCTAAGAGTCAGTTTTCTCCTTCTATCATGTGAGTTCCAAGGATCTGAGCTCAGGCTGTTGGACTTGGTGACAAGCGCCTTCACCTGCTGCGTCATCTCACTGGTCCACACCAAGCACTTTAAATGCTACCGTGTGACTGAGGGTCACATTGTCATTTCATGTTTATTCATTGCTTAAGGCAGCGCACGTGGGTCACTGGACTGGAGGAGGACGAAGAAGAGGAGGGAGGAGGAGGGAGGAGGAGGACGGTGGAGGAGGATGGAGGAGGATGGAAAGAGGAGGACGGAGGAGGAGGGAGGAGAAGGAGGGAGGAGGAGGACAGAGAGAGGAGGAGGAGCCACTCCATAGATGTGCCTGCAAGGCTGCAGGAGACCTACAGTGAGGAAGGGGTCTCCCCAGCTGGATCCTTCCAGAGACAAGACAAAGAAACAAGGAGAAACCAGTCCATACCGGTTGGGGTGGGAAGACGGCAGCATGAACTGGAACTCCACCACACAGGTGCCGTCAGGGAGCTCCCGGTGCTGCAGGCTGTTTAGCTCGTAGGCGATGTAGCCTCTCCGCACATAAACCTGACAGAGCAGAAGACGACGGTGGACAGTCAGAGACCAGCAGATGCTGAGGGAGAAGGGCTGTGCACAGGTCCTCTACGGGGCTCTCTAAGCTGCATGAAAGGGGATTTCTCAAGAGGCTAAATAGCAAACATTTCAGACTTTGGGAGACATCATTTCTGCTGAAGCCATCAGATTATGCCATTGTAGCATGGAAACTGTCATGAAAAAAAAAAAAGTGTATGTATCTGTGTTCTAATAAAACTTTATTTAAAAGAAATAAGCAGTGGCATAGCTAGCCCATGGGCTGTAGTCCATCATCTTCACCCTAACCATATAATTTTAAATTCATGGTAGCCACTTAGGGGGGAAATATTTTCTCTTGAACTCTCTTTTTCTCACACATAAAAACTGAATTTATTAACTAAATGAAGTTTTTTAAAGCTAGAAAACTTCCTCACAGATAAGCCTGGGAATTAACACTTGTCAAAATTGTGTCCGATGGGGTGCCCTGGGCCTTGCAAGTGAGGTCTTTAAAAGGTAACAACTGCAGGCCCAGGACCCCTTGCAGCTGTCACATGATCAAAAGCCCAAACTAGTGTCCATAAAGATCTAGGCAAACCTGGCATGGCGTGGTGACCTACAGGGTCTCAAAGATGCACAAAAAGATAGGGACCCACGAGGAGTGGAGACACTGAGCTTGAGGGCCAAGGGTGAGAGCAACTGTCAGCCACCCGACTCAGTCCAGGGTCAGGAAGGTCCTGAGACCAAGAGAGAGAACCTCCTAATTTGCAGGAGTGGAAGTAAACTGCATACGGAAAGGAACCAATCACCCGAGAGCCCAGCGGACACTCAACTGGACAAGCCGTTTCCCGCTCAAGGGAGGTGGCCTGTGTTCTCTCTGCTCCACACAGAAAAGTCTTTCTGAGATATTGAATCCTCATGAATAAGAAGTTTGGACAAGCTGGGAGTGGTGGCGCACACCTTTAATCCCAGCACTCAGGAGGCAGAGGCAGGCGGATCGCTGTGAGTTCGAGGCCAGCCTGGTCTACAAAGCGAGTTCAGGACAGCCAAGGCTACACAGAGAGACCCTGTCTCGAAAAACAAAGCAAAACAAAACAACAAACAAAAAACAACAACAACAAAAGAGGTTTGGACAAGGTGCGTCTGGCTTGGCACTGCATCGTGGCATCCAGCTGCATGTGTGCCACCACAGGCCATAGCAGGATTACTGGCACGGACTTCACAAGAAAACTAATGCAGTGTGAACTGGCCCTGGCTGTGTGGCCTCGAGAAAGTCACCTCACGTCTCTGAGCTCAATTCAGTCCCTGTGAGAGAAGAACTGTAGCCTCTCTTCCTTGGAAAGAAAAGGTCACATCTGTAAGGTGCACAGCCCAGGGTCGGGCCGCGCAGGCGGGCCGGCAGCAGACGCTTGCCCACTGCCTCTGCTTACCTCCAGGGATGCCATGCAGACAACCTTGTTAGCGTGGTAGAAGAAAGTGGGCAGGACGTCGAATATAGTTGTTTCCGAAAGTATTAGTTTCTATGGGAAGTGGAAGAGGCCAAAAAGCAAAAGGAACATGAAAGTCCGACCCAGATGTTGGAGGATGGGCAGGAGGCTGCAGGTGGCCGTGCCACAATCACTGTTGCAGCCAGTGGCCTCTAACACAGGGGACTCCTTTGCCCAGAGCCTTGGGATGTGGGACTATGAAGGAGTGTGGGGTGACTGTGCCCAGGGCAGGGTCCCAATCTCAAAGACTGATGGGCGCCTAGAAGTTTATGATAAGTGAGGGCCCTGGCAAGAACCTAGAAAGAGGAGCCGTGTGCCGGCCCCACCCCTATCCTAGTCCCGCCCCCCCCCCAAATCCCTACTCCAGTTCCACGACCCCCACGCAAAGGGCTCACATCTCCTGGGTGTTCCAGAAAAACTTTAATTTTAAAAAGAATTTTCTTTTTAAATTTATTTCTATGACTGTTTTATTTGCATGTATAAAAGAAGAAGGCATCAAATCCCATTACAGATGGTCGTGAGCCGCCATGTGGTTGCTGGGAATTGAACTCGGGACCTCTGGAAGAGCAGTGCTGAGCCAATTTTAACCCTGTGCTGACCAGGAAAGCCTCAAGCCGGCTGCCCTGTGCCTCCTGTGCATCCCGCGCCTCCTTTCCACGCCCGCAACTTCCAGAGCCTGCCGACGTCCCCCCCCCCCCCCCCGGGGAACCATCCCAGCCACTCTGAACTGGATGTCACTAAACTGGGGCCTCCTTGAGAGTAGTAAGTAAAAGCCATGGTCCCAAAGACTCACCTTGAGGTTTTCCGGGCAGAACTGGTGGCCGTACATGTCGATGGCAGAGAGGAAGATGGATTCCACCTGGTTGTGCCGCAGCTCATAGGAGGGGAGATGGGAGGCGATCAGGACCTGCAGGGAAGAAGTGGGGAGAGAGGACTGGGATGAAAGCAGAGGGGAGGCGGGAGGGCCACAGACACCAGACGCCATGCTTTGAGACCAACCTGCCTGGCTCTGAGGGCCACCTTGCAGTGCTCGCTCCTGCTCAGCTGCGTGAGCTCACTGAGGATGGAAGTCAGCTCATCTGACAGGGCAGGGTCTGGGCCACAGAGCTCATCCTTCGGGGACACAACAGAAGCCACATTAGCTTCGCTTTGCCCAAGGGGATCCGGCCAGCAGTTGGCTGGTCTGGGAGGTCGGGGGGGGGGGGGGGGGCGGAAAGAGGGTAGGGAGGTGAGGGGTGAGGATGTGAAGGGGTGGAGGTGGGGTGCGGGGAAGGTCTAGTCTCAATTCCCTAAACACATCTAGCCAGCTTTTTAAAAAGCCCTTAGCTGGATGGACGTGGTGGCGCACACCTTTAATCCCAGCACTCCGGAGGCAGAGGCAGGTGGATCACTGTGAGTTCGAGGCCAGCCTGGTCTACAAAGTGAGTCCAGGACAACCAAGACTACACAGAGAAACCCTGCCTCAAGAAAAAAAAGAAAGAAACAAACAAACAAACAAACAAAAGCTCTGGCCTCTCCTTACTATAGGTACATTTCATTCACTCACTCATACTCTCATTCACTGACTTATGCACCCCAAAATATGTGCCCTCACATGTGCCAGCGAGTATACGGTGTGCGTGAGCACACACATGTGTGCACATGCATGTGAGAGTGAGAGCAGACACCCTGTGAATCTTCACTGCACTCCACTTTGTCTCTTGAACCCGGGACTCGGAGCTCAGTGGTTTGGCTAGTCCTCGAGGCTGTTTGCCTTGGGGGTCCCTTATCTCCACCTTCAGAGTACGGGGTTCCAAGCGGGCCACCCCGTCCACCAGCTTTTCACGTGGATGCTGAGATCTAAATTCTTTTCCTCGCACACGTGCAACAAGTTCTATCCACTGAGCCATCTCGGGGTCCGGCCAAGCATCCCTTCTGCGGAGTGAGGAGCAGATGGTGCTGTGTGCATACAGCCCCTGTGTTTCCTCTCGTCCTCACTGTAAGGGGGGCCTGGGGACATCTCAGAGAAGGGGCTTCCTAAACATCCACCGGAGACTGATTTGTGACTCAAGGAAGCAGGGTTGCTGAGCCACTGGCATCCACACCTGTATCTGCCCACATTGACCTCTAAGGCACCTTGTCACGTCCCACCTATATGCATGGTCTCAATCATAACAACCCCTCGGTGCTTCTGTCAATCTCTCCCTCTCAAGCCCCAATGGACCAGACAGCTGTAGCATCGCTCTTACCCTCCTCCCATCCCTGTGGCTGCAAGGGGAGCACAGAGCTTGGGTACTATCCAGCAACGAGACTTCCTAAGATATTCAAAGCGTACTGTGTATGGGCTGACGAGATGGCTCAGCAGTAAAGGACATTTAACGGTCTTGCAGAGGGCCTGTGTTAGGTTCCCAGCACACGTGTCAGCGAGCTCACCACCACCAATGACTCCAACTCCAGGGGCTCTGGCGCCCTCTTGTGGCCTCTGTGGACACCTGCATTCAAGCATGCTTGCACACCGGTGCACTTACAACACGAGGTCCACACCCTCCACATACAAAAGTTCAGAATATTCTTTTCCTTTCTTGTTCACGTCTAGGAAGCAGCTGGCATCACACAATTTCGCTAACAGCATTATGTTCTATCTTCATTTTCACTAACGCCCTATGATTGCCGAATGGCTCTGAGAAACCAGACTAGAAACCAGAGTTCACTCCAGGGTCACTGCTGCACTGGAAAGTCCCTGTCGCAATAGTCAGGGGTGTTTAAGTTAATCTTGCCGCCATCTTGACAGCATCTAGAATCAACAGCTGGAAGAAACCATGGGTCTCATCTGTATGACCCCTCTGACCACGGCTTGGGCAACAGGCTCAGCCTTCTAAGAAAAGGCCCCGTTGCCTGGGCTGGACCATCCTACTGTTTTCTCCCAGCTGATTGTGTGGCATGTAGGAAATTCATGGTCATGGAAGTCATGATGTACACAGGTGCAAACAGCATCAGGCTAACCCACAGACTAGGCCTGCCTGTCTGTCTGTCTGTCTGTCTGTCTAGAGATCTCAGTCACCATGTCACCCTGGCCAGTCACTGTGTAGACCAGGCTGGTCTCACTGAATATAACTCAGTGCTAGGATTAAAGGCGTGCCCACCACACCCAGACCTGACCTGAGTCCACAGCTTAACCGGAACAGCATCTGGCTGCAAATGGGACCCACGGGCGGTCTCCATCCTCAGGTGGATTTTCTTAGCCTTGGGACCCCCTAAAGGGTGGACTCTCCCTGGGCTTCAGCTTCCAGTCCCAGCTACACAGCAGTCACTTTGGAAACGCCTTCCCCCAAAATGAATACTGAAAAACTTCAAAACTGCACAAGTAATCAAGACCCCTGTGCTGAAGACCCCTGAGGTAAAGACCTCTGAGCTGACCACCTTGAGTCACTACTTTCAGAACTTTACCATGTTGGCACATTTGCTTTTTCCTTTAAAAGCAGATTATCAAAGAAAAAGTCTTCAATTATGAAATACTGCTAATTATCACTTGGGAAAAAACAAGGGAGAAAACACACACACACACACACACACACACACACACACACACACACACACACTTTTCTAAGAAGGCAAAATGAAAGGCCTACCGCGACAGCTAGGACCCAGCTGGGCCAGGCTAGCAGATCACACTCCGGGAGCACGCAGTGGCTTCAAACCCTCACTCTGCACCAGCAGCTGAGAGCCCCAACATAAGCGGCCTCACCTCTCTGTGCTCTGCCAAAGGACATGACAACGTCCATGTCTTGGAGTTGGAGAAAACTTAGTAGTGATGGGTGCACCAGGCCCAACTGCTGGGAATCTTGTCTTTCTTTTTTGGTTTTTCGAGACAGGGTCTCTCTGTGTAGCCTTGGCTGTCCTGGACTCAATTTGTAGACCAGGCTTGTTATGCTTTGTTTTTTGAGACTGGGTCTCTCTGTGCGCCCCTGGATGTCCCCGAACTCACTCCATAGACCAGGCTGGCTTCAAACTCAGAGATCCGCCTGACTCTGCCTCCTGAGTGCTGGGATTAAAGGTGTGCGTTACACCACCCGGCTATGGATGCAGGCTTCTCAAAGATGTACCCAAGTATGAACACGAACTTTTTATTGTTGGAGTTTGGTTGTTGGTTTGTTCGTTTTTGCTTTTCGAGACAAGGTTTCTCTGTATAATCCTGGATGTCCTGGAACTTTTTTTGTAGACCAGGCTGGCCTTGAACTCACAGGGATCTGCCTGCCTCTGCCTGAGGATTAAAGCATCCACCACCACCACCACCTGGCTGCTTGAGAATCTAAGCAGAAGGTTCTCTCTAGAGCCAGCCTGAGCCACACAGGGAGCCCTAGCATCAATAGCAACAACAACAGTAATAAATGAATTTAGTATATAACCTTTAAAACTAATTAATATGTTTTTAAAGCAACCAAATGGGCTGACACAGGACAGGTGCTTTGTGTTGCTGCCTACTGTTACAAATAAAGTTTTATTGTGCAGCCATACTGAACTTCACAATGGCGAAGTCAAATAGTTAGGTCAAAGACCAAACCACCTGAAAACTCTTAAGTCTTTACTTTCTGGCCCTTTCTAGAAAATAGTTGGGGACTAGGCTGGGGATGTGGCTTTGTGACAGAGCACTTGCCTGGCCTGCGTAGGACTGGGTTCCATGCCAGAACTGAAACGGGGTGGAGAGAGGAGAGAGGAGGAGAGGAGGGGAGAGGAGGGGAAAAGGAAGGAGAGGGAGAAAGCCCCTGCCCCACCCCCACCCAGCCCCCATCTTACGATCAGCATGATGACCAGCTGGTTCTTCTTGGCCACCTGTGAGTGTGAGAAGATGCGGTCCAGCACCTGGGTCATGTCCGGCTTGTACTGCTCCCTCAGGTTGATCACGCACTTGTCATAGTGGGCTGTGGGGGCAGACGGGAGACTGAGAAGGGTGAGGCGGGGACACCTCCCAACTTGCCCTGCCCAGAGCTTGCAGCTGACACCGGTGGCACGCGGTGTCTCTTGCCTTGCTGGAAGTGATGCTCCACATTCAGGTATCTCCTCAGGAGATCCAGCACCACAGCCTTCATGTAGCCGCGGGTCCCGCTGCGGTATCTGGGGAACCAAGCACAACCCTGTCACCATGCCTGCCACCTCCTGAGCACCAAGCCGTCTTGAGCTAGAGCTGTTATTGGCTGTAAGCCGGGGAAGGGAGCACAGGGAAGGAGGGTCATGCCCGCATGGCCGCCAGAGCAGGCTGCCTACGAGGGTTTGAGTTTGGAGGGTGGCCTGCACTGTACGGGGAGACACTGCCTCAGAAGACCAAGGGCTGCGATGATGTAGCTTAGTGGGAGAGCCCTGGCTACAATCAGCTTTGCAAGACAGAGGAGGAGGAGGAGGGGGAGGAAGGAAGGCAGGAAAGGAGGAATGAGAGAGGGAGGAGGAGGAGGGGGAGGAGGGGGAGGAGGAGGGTGGAGGGAGGAGGGGGAGGAAGGAGAGTTATAAAGCATCTGGGGTCCACTCCATATCCTCAGGAGCCACGGCTTGTCCATCACTAGCCTGCAGACTGGGCTGGCACCGAGCCTCAGGCCCCTAGAAGCACCCGCTCAGGCCCAGAGAGAAAGGAAACCTTGACACTCTGAGCTACTAAAAGAGGAAAGCCAATTTTAGCAGATTTTAACTCCACAACAAAAAATTTCGAACTACCTCTGCGACATACGAGGACATCCTCAAAAGCCAAACTTGGAGACGCTTTGCCAAAATCCTTTTTGTTTAACTCCCTTCCTTTTCGAGACAAGGGCCGCGTGGTAACCCTCCACGTGTTTTTTACTTTTCTATGGTATTTCTACACATGGGACCAGGGTTTCCTTTCTGCCTCTCCCTCCCCGTGCAAGGGGTTGAGCCAGGGCTTCCCACAGGCTACTGAGGACCCTAGCGGGCCCAGGGCACACTTGCCTCTGCACCAGCTGCACGATGCTCTGTGTGTTCATAAAGAAGACCTCGCGGTCCGCCTTCCGCTGCAGGGTGGCGGCATGGCAGTCCAGGATGGTGGCTATCTGGATAAGAACACAGAGCAGGTCGGGCCACTGCCAGCTACATGATCCGCTACGTGGGGTGGGGGGAGGGGATAGGGGAGGGGGGGTGTATTATGTGGGACCCACCACAGGCTCCCAGGGAGGTCCCAGCCTGGTTATACTCAAAGACCCAAGCCCCCTGGCCTCTCCATAACAGCCCTGTTCACTCCCTCAGTGCCTCTCTGGGGACCCAGGAGCTCAGAAGGCCAACGATCACACAAAGATGTGAGTGACAATAGGACCCTACACAGGAGGAAGGGGTGTCCAGAGAAAGTGTGGGTGCAGGAGGGAGAACTCTTTCCATCAGAGTTCATGTGACTGGATTTTTTGCTTTTTGAAATTACTGGGGTGTGAGCGTACGTGATACACGCACGGGGGCTACGTGTGCCACGGCCCACGTAGAGGCCAATGTTTCTCTCCTTCTACCGTTATGTGGGCTCTGAGGTCACCATACCTGCTGAGTCATCTCACAGCACCCTACCCCCCAAAAAAAGGGGATTTATAAAAAAAAAGAAGAAGACCTAAAACTTGCATTAATGAAAAACTCCAGAAAGGTTCCAAATGCATCCTTTTTTTTTTAATGTGGCCTCATTGCTTTTGGTCGGGATACAACTTCCTTGCTACCCCAGCTGTGATGTGTACACTCAGTGGGAGGCCTGTCACTCAACTGCGCCCTGCCGTCCTCTCCAAGCAGCTGGTCTTTGCCTCCCCGGCCCCTCCCCCCAGCTGGCAGCCACTGGTAGCGCCCTTTCTACACTGGTTGCCTGTTCTGGACATCTCTTTGGACCGGCTCCCGTCCCTTAGCATAAGGCTCGTCCATGTGGGAGCACGGGGCTCAGAAGGTCATTCCTCTATATGGCTGAACAGTGTTCCAACCTTCAGGAGCTCGGGATGTAGCTCCGTGGGAGAGTGCTTGCCTAGCATGCCTGAGGCCCAGCACTGCAAAAAACAAGACAAACAATTTCAACCTTTAGAATTGTTGACCTCAGGAACGGCCTGACCTAGCTCCTCAAATGGCTAAGGTGTTGGGGGGCGGTCAGCGGGAGAGAATGGTGAGGTCAGAGGGAAAACTGACCTTCATATGCTCAAAGGCAAACTATCCAGGCCAGAGGGAGTGGACAGTTTTTATACTAACGGGATGTACATACTAACGGTTTCCGTTCCTACGACGCAGGAGGCCCATAGCTATGGACTTCAAAACCTGGGACCCAGGAACAAGATTCTGGACTAATGATTCGAGTAAGCCAGCCTAGGCGGGGACAGAGTTAGTTCTGCCTGTACCCTGACTTCCCCCTGACCCTGAGCTGTTGGAGTGAGGCCTGGGGACTGGGGTGCACCTCAAACTCCTGACCCGTGGGAGAAACCACTGGAGTTCTACAGAAAAGGTTAAGAAGAAACCATGGGCCGCAACAGTTAGTGTTAGCTCAGCTGCAGAGAGGCCAGACAAGGAAACGGCACAGATAGGTATGGCTGGCCGGGGCTGGCTGGTGGTGGCCAGAGCTGGCCGGGGCATGCACCTGCTGGCTGGGGAACTGGCAGAGCACTGAAGTAATGTTGCCAGCATACTGGGCCATCACCCTGCGGACCGCCTTCTCCACAGGTGCGGGGATGCGGCCTGCCACGCTGGTCATGATCTCCTGCAGCTCCAGAAGAGGCAGAGACGGGTGCCGGAGTGTCATCATGAGCTTCTGGACCCACTCCTTCAGCTGTAGAGCGACAGAGACATCAGCCGCCACCTCGTACGTGCGGGCACCACCATTTGCCCTGGGCGGCCACCCAACTCAACCCACTCAGGCTATAACCTCCAATGGAGGAGGTGTAGGCCCAGCAGCCTCTGAGGCAGCTTAGAGCGGAGTGTTCCCAGTCTCCCCACATAGGGGGGCCCTGTGTCCCTCTCTCAGGAACTAGAAAGCCTGCATGTCATCGGGGAACAAATAAGATCACATGACAAGCTTATGCTTGTGGGGTACTTGCTTAGCACTAAGTAAAATCCAAAACCTTTCTTCACCCATTTTCTTGTTTAATTTATTTTTATTGCTTTTAAATTATGTGCATGAAAAAATTATATGCACGTGTCTGTGTCTGCATATGGGGTGTGCACATAAATACGGGGCCCTCCACGGCCAGCAGAAGGCATTGGATGGCCTGGAACTCGAGTCACAGACCCATGAGCTGTCTCACATGAGCACTGGGATCCCACTGAACTTGGGTCCTCTGGAAGAGCAGAGGACTGGGCCACTGAGCAAATTTTTTTTTCTGTCTTTACCTATTTTTCTTTTCTTTCTGTTTTTTTTTTTTTTTTTTTCAGAGACAGCATAGCAAGCCGGGAAAGTGACTGTTCTCCCCATTTGCAATTGCAATGAAAACAGAGAGGTCAGTTACGTGCTCCAGAGCCACTCAGCTGGGTAAGAAGGCCCTCGTGCAATGATGTTGCAACTCTTCCCGGCTCCACACAGGGCCCTGGGCACGCCAGGTTGCAGGCTTTTACCTTTATGCTGAAGAAAGGCTCCGGCAGGCAGTAGCCACTCATGACATTGGTTAGATTTTCCAGGACACCGTGGAACACTTGATGTAGTTTCTCCCCAAGGATGGGCAGAGTCTGCTGGGCAGGGAGCTCCCCTGTGAATGGCTGTGCCTGTGAGACAGGAGGACAGGTCACACACAGACCAGGGAGCCTGTGACACACAAGGACAGGTCACACACAGACCCAGGCAAAAGACTGACCTGAATCCCACCAGCATACTCACTTGAAGCATGAGAAAAAAAAAAAAAGAGATAGTATGATCCTAGGACCCCAACATTACTAAGTTCAAATCTGGATCCAGGGTTTTCAAATTATCCCCTTTGCAAATGGCACAAATTTGGCAAGTTATGCCCCCAAACAATTTTAAAGGAGTTCCATTTTTACTCTGATTTCCTTTTTGATGAGGTGTATCCTCATTTTCTTTTTGGTTTTCCTGGTCGGCTCTGGCCCTGAACTTCTGCAGACTGTTTCCACTACACGGCACAGGCCGGCCTCAAACTCACATTTCTCATGTTCCCGTATCCTGAGTACTGGGATTGCAGGCCTGTGCCACCATGCCTTTTAAAATTTATTTTGAAATTAAGATTTATTTTAATTATGTGCATGCGGGAGTGGAGTAGGTGCACACGTGTACAAGTGTCCTTGCAGAGAAGAGGCACACTGGTTGTGAGCTGTCGGACACGGGTGCTGGGAACTGAACCCAGGCCCTCTGCAAGAGCAGCAACTGCTCTTAATCACTAAGCCACCTCTCCGGCCCCAACTGTTTTATTTCTGTGTGGTCCTGGCACTTGAACCTCAGGCCTTGTACGTGCAAAGCACGTGCTGTGCCACTGAGCTATATGCTAAGTGAAATCAGTTAGTGACAAAGTGGCGAGTTCTGTGTGGTTCCCGTATTCTGAACAGTGGGATCCCCAGGGGCGGGGGGCAGGGGAGTAGGGGGGGTGTGCAGACTCGTGGTTAGTTGCCGGGGCTAGATGAGGAGGGAGCAGAAAGTCAGTATCTGGTCGGCAGAGGTTTTAGTTTTGTGAGAAAGAAAGGGTTCTGAGCAGTGGTGATGGCTGCTCAACAATGCAGGTTTAGCACCCTGAATGGCCAACTGCAAAACGCCAAAGGCAGGGAGGGTGCAGGGGCTCAGCAGTGAGGGTGCCCAGTGTGGCC
>OU015754.1:34931127-34941184 GCA_907169655.1 Acomys percivali | reverse complement strand
AGTGAGGGTGCCCAGTGTGGCCGGTGCAGGGGCTCAGCAGGGAGGGTACCCAGTGTGCTTGAAGCCCTGGGTTCCATCCCCAGCATGTGGACACAGAACACACACACACACACACACACACACACACACACACACACACACACAGAACGAAAGACAAGAGAGAAGCGAAGATAATAAGTTACATATATTTAACCACAGTCTTAAACAATAAGGAAACATGAATAACATACCCTGCTGGTCATGCATCATATGATCTCACTAGTAGATACATCGAAAGTGATTAGCAATAAATACTGTTAAGTTAACAGCAGGGAACTGGGTGCACGGAGCCCTAGAGCTCTTTGTGTGATCTGTAGTCCTATGAATCTAAAGCTGTATAAGAGGTAAAATCTGGTTATATAACACATATTAATTGAACAAAATAATATTTTAAGGGTGGACCCAGATAGCTCATAGAGCCAGGCATAATGGGGTACACCTACATTGGAATGCGGAGGCAGAAGGACCTTGAATTCAAACCCAGACTGGGCTGTTTGGTGAGTCCAAGGCCGGCCTGCACTACATAGCAGGACCATATATATATATGTGTGTGTGTGTGTGTGTGTGTGTGTGTGTGTGTGTATGTATGTATGTATGTATGTATATATATGTATATATATGTGAGGTGGGGGTGGTGAGATAGTGCAGCAGGTAAATGATTACCACACAAGTCAGAATCCACAGTAGGACAGAGCCAACTCCCTAAGGTTGTCCTTGGACCTCTACTCACACACAATGGCACACAAGCACACACAAGCACACACAACAACAACAACAACAACTAAAATAAAATTTCCAAGGGCTGGGGTGTAGCTCAATGCTGGAGTGTTTGTCAACCACGATCAAGACCTTGGATTTATCCCCAGCACTGAAAGAGAGAGAAAGGGAAAAAAAAAAAAAAAGCCAGCTTCATGGGCGAGTGAGAAATGAATACAGTCTCCTAAGGGTTAGAGGGAGCTGACGCACTGCCTGGGCAGGTCCTTCCAGCAGAGGGAACAGGCTCCAGGCGGGAGGCTTCTGTGCACCCCTGAAGAGAGGGACAGAGAGAAAAGCACAGACTCTGAGGGGGGAGGTAGGGATAGAGGAAAACCGTAAGATTGTAGGGAGCGAAGAGAGAGAAAACCATAGGTTGGGGGGTGGGGGATGCTGCTTGGTTTTTGGTCTTTACTCCAAGCAAGATGAAGAGCTGCGAAGGAAAAGGAAGTGACAAGGGCACGGCTGTCGGGAGCTTCCTCGTCATATCGTCACCTGAGCTGAGCGTGTCTGCAAATGAAGCAGTCCAGTAAGGAGCGACTCTGGGGTGACACGGCGGGACCACGCGCTACGTACCGCGTGCACTTTTGACGCATCGTCAAGTTCCAGTCTTGCCACCACACAGCCGGCCTCCAGGATAACCCCCGGTCGCTTGATGTACCTCAGCCGGCCGCTCTCCTGCACACTCAGCGTCATGATCATCTTCATCACCTGTGTGGCAGAGAGGAGACGAACAGGTAGCAGTGTGGGGGAGGGTCTTCAGATGCTGTGGTCTGTGCCCCAGAGAGCTGGCCGCAGGCGACACTGGCATTGTGGTCATTATGAAGCACCTCCTGACTCAATGTGGGGTAGAAACTGTTCTCCATCACTTCTGATTGGTTAATAAAGAGCTGAACAGCCAATAGCTGGGCAGGAGAAGACACAGCGGGGGAGCTTCTCAGGGTCCAGAAAAAAAGGGGAGGGGAAAGAGAGGGAGAGAGACTCAGAGAGTGTGTGTGTGTGCGCGCGTGTGTGTGCATTCAACACACTTAGATCAGCATCTGCTGAATGGACAATGCTCAGTCAGTGAGGCCTGTGGGTTTTTTTTTAAAGATTTATTTATTATTTATTATGTATACAGTATTCAGCCTGCATGTACACCTGCAGGCCAGAAGAAGGTTGTGAGCCACCATGTGGATGCTGGGGATTGAACTCAGGACCTTTGGAAGAACGGACAGTGCTCTTAACCTCTGAGCCATCTCTCCAGCTCCAGGCCTGTGGTTTTAATCATTGCTATCACCATTACTAAGCAGTTCTTTGTTTTGTTTTTGTTTTTCAAGACATAGTATCACTGTGTAGCCCTGGCTATCCCAGAACTCACTCTGTAGACCAGGCTTTGCCTCCCTGAGTGCTGGGATTAAAGGCGTGCGCCATCATGCCTTTCCAGGAGATGTGAATGATCTGAGGTCTTTTGTTGTTTGGTTTGGTTTTTCGAGACAGGGTTTCTCTGTGTAGCCTTGGCTGTCCTGGACTCACTCTGTAGACCAGGCTGGCCTCGAACTCACAGAAATCCACCTGCCTCTGTTTCCCAAGTGCTGGGATTAGAGGCAGCGCCAACACACCCAGCCCGATCTGAACTCTTTTAAAAGTGGAGTCTACGCTGAGCCTCACAGGCCAAGGAGAGCACCGAGGCCAGCTGGCTGAGGGACAGGATTTCAGGGCTGCAGCCCCACAGCCCCACTGGAGACTCTACCTCCATCTCGGCGTAGCTGCTCCCAGCTTCAACGTGCTCTCCGTCCTCTACCGTGTACTGTGTCAGCTTCCCAGCCGAGGGGGATCTCAGGACTGTGGGGTCGTTCTCCTTTTCAAACACGCACGTCTTATTGCCGATAGTGATCCGGTAACTACGGGGTTGGGGAGTGAGATGGAGGAGACAGATGTGGCCCAGCAAGGGAGCCAGACTTTCGGGGACCTTCCCTTTTCCTAGGGCAGGCATTCTTTTACCCTGTGTGAGGCGTTAGGGCCTTTATTTCTTCTGACTGAACACTAGTTTCTATTACTGACATAATCCCCAGGGCCTGGCACAGGGAAGTCAATCAACCAACCAACCAATCAATCAATCAATCCTATTCACCAACTCAACTAATTTTAAATCAGTTTAACTTAGCTGAGAGAGGCAGGCTTTGGGGTGGAGCCTGCAAGAATCTTGACTATCAGCCGGGCGGTGGCGGCGCACGCCTTTAATCCCAGCACTTGGGAGGCAGAGGCAGGCGGATCGCTGTGAGTTCGAGGACAGCCTGGTCTACAAAGTGAGTCCAGGACAGCCAAGGCTACACAGAGAGACCCTGTCTCGAAAAACCAAAAAAAAAAAAAAAAAGAATCTTGACTATCCTTAGCAGATAGAACATGGTTAGAAGACAGTATAAGTGCCACTCAGGTACGGCTTTAACCTACCTTCTTCTAAAATATTGGGGATTGAGAAAGGAGGCCCCCTCATCAACGTAACGTCCAGGAGCGGGCTCTAACACACGCACACCCTCCACAATTAGTTCTCTTTGACGAAGGTCTGTGTGACCTCCTCTGCCTGGGTCATCTATGTACCACTGTGACCTCAGCATGGTCAGCCAAATGGGAGCTGGAGTTATCTGGACCCATCATGCAATGCCCCATGCCTAGAGCTTCCAGCATCCAGCATCCAGCATCCTTCTACCCATCATGCAATGTTCCAGCATCCAACATCCTTCTACCCATCATGCAACGCTCCATGCCTAGAGCGTCCAGCATCCTCCACCCTTCTACCCATTAGGACACTTCGTCCCATAGGCTGGGAGCCGAGGAGTGGTGCTATCAGTGCTGTCATCCTCATCCCTACCGTCCACACTGACCAGCCGCTGGACGGTGCATCTATTCCATGCCCATCCTCCAGGGCTGTGGGCCCTGCAGCTCCGACCCAGGGCAGTCGGCACCTCCTCACTTAGCCTGCAGGTTATGGAGTTGGTTGCCATATCCTATTTGGCTTAAGTCCTCTGGTAACCATAAAGGGGGTGCCTGGGAGCCCCCACCCTCAAATTCTAGCCAGGTGGATGGAGTTCTAGACAGGAGGGAACCTCCTCCGGCAGATGCCCGAGAATGGGGCAGCGCGTGCTTTATCTAGAACCCTAGGCCTGCACAGAGGCCAGCTTTGCATTCCATCCTCCACGCTGCCCGGCCCGCGGCGCTCACGCACCTGTCCACCTCTTCCTTCATGTAGGTAGTGTAGCTGCTGCCGTTGTAGGACAGAAGCAGCCCCCCGTCGTTCAGCCGGTGGGCATCAATCTCGATGTGGCACCCGTTCATGATGAGAATGAACATCGTCAGAGACTGCCGGGCAACCTGTGGGGACAGCCTCACATCAGGACCCCCGTGGCTCCTGTGACGGTGACGTGAGCCAACAGTCTGCTCCTGCCCCGGGTGTGGGCAAATGCAGGCCCTAGGCAGCCGCCCCTGGCTGAGCTGAGCTTCTGTAGAACATCTGTCTCCAAGCGTCGCTGTGGCCGGCGGGGACTGGGCTTGCACTCCGCGTGAGGCACCTGTGGAGGCGTCATCAGGGACCTAGTGCACTAGACTGTATGTGCCTCCCAAAACCCTATGCTGGAACCAAGCCTCAGACGAGATCTCACTAGGAAGCGGGGCCACTCAGTCAGGGGCACACATCATGAGGGCGGAGCCCTCTTGGTACCCTTACCAAAGAACCCCCAGAGTCATGAGAGAACACTGATGCACACACAGACAAACACACACACACAAGTAAATAAACAAATTCAATTCAAAAATTTGAAAGGAACACCAAAGAGCACCCTTGGCCCCCTCTACCACATGAGGACACATAACAGAGGAAGGGATCCACTCAAAACCAGGAAATGGGCCCTCAGAAGATGCTGAAGCGGCCCGCGCCTTAACCCTGAACGCCCGTGCCTTCGGGACCGTGAGCAATGCCTCCTGTTGTCCACAAGCTCCTGCTCTGTGGTATTTTGCTATAGGAGCCTGAACGGACAGAGACACTCGAACACGGGCTGTGGCTCACAAGAGATCTGGGGCACTGGAGAGAGGCGTGTGCAGTGAGCCCGAGCCCAGGCTCTGCACTTGCACACCTACACGGCTGGGGTTCATGTTATCTTCATAACATACACGCAGGTCTTACATCAAACGTACATCAAATGCTTTGGGATAAAAGACAGCGAGAAACATGGTTCAGCGTTCTTTGGGTACCGCTCAGAATCTATACTGACGGTTCAGGATTCCAAGTCATGGACTGCGCAGCGAGTCCCAAGGGACATGCCGCTCAGAGCCCAGCATGAAGACTCCACGCCAGGTTCACAGAAGAAATGAAACAAGCTCCCTTCTGAGATGCACAGGCCTTTACCTTGAGAATGTACTTGACGCCTCCGTAAATCAACTCGACGTCCACGATGTTCAGCAGGGAATCAGCAGGGAGGACCTGACCCCTGAAGAGACAGACAGACCTGCTGTCAGTCCAGGATGAGCATAGATCCCTATAACACCCCCTTGGGCTCAACGACATCCTCCAAGGCCCAGAGAAGGCTGGGGTGGAGCTCTGAGGCAGACCGGTGCCCCTACGTGCAAAGCCCTGGGCTCCGGCATCAACCAAGCAGCCAGTCATCTGGCTTCTTGTCCTTTGTGGGCATCAGCAAACCAGACAGAACTTATTCTATAGTCTGACTAGAGGTGTGGGGCATGAACCCTGTAGTGGGAGTTCGGAGGTCTTTAAAAACTCAGTCATGGGGCTAGAGAGCACTGACTGCTCTTCCAGAGGTCATGAGTTCAATTCCCAGCAACCACATGGTGGCTTACAACACCTATAATAAGATTGGATGCCCTCTTCTGGCATGCAGCCGCACACACAGGCAGAGTGCTATAAACATAATAAATATATAAATCTTTTAAAAAAAAAACTCAGCATGTTATGTAAAGCTGTTTTTGTTTTAATCCCAGGGGTGGGATATGGGGCTGCTTCAAGATTGTCCCCAGCAGCTGACTATTTGCCTCATGTGGGCTCTGAGAGGGGCTCTGTGCCAGATGAGGACAGTTTAATTCTGAAGACTCCAAGAGGGAATAAATTCCAGAGCCCTGAGCGGGAAAGGGCTCCGAGGAAGAAGAAGGCTGCTGGTGCTCCCCGCTGCCGCTCCTGGTTGCTATGGATGCAGTCTGATAAGTGAAGTTGGAGATGTCCTGAGACAGACTGGACTTGCCCAAAGGAGCCCGATGATCGTGAACAGCAGGAAGTAGCTAAAAAGCAGTACGCTTCCTTTCCCCGCTAACTTTTCTCTCCTGCCTGGTGTTGGGGTGTTGGAAGGGAGGCAGAGATATAAGAACCCCCAATAAAGTAGATGAAAAGGTGTTAACAGGACCCCAGAAAGGAACTGGCACCTAGTGAAGAATGGGACTTTTAAAACAGCTTCAAACCCTCCGGGAGAAACCCCCACATGGCGAGGGGCATGTATGTGCCTGCAAGCCTGGCACTGGGGAGGGTAAGTCAGGAGGGCTAGTGAGCTTGGGATAGATGTCCAAACCGTTTCACAAAAATACAAATGGGAGGGGGCCTGGAGAGATGACTCAGTGGTTAAGAGTACTGGCTGTTCTTCCAGAGGTCTGGAGTTCAATTCCCAGCAACCACACAGCAACACACAAGGGTCTGTAACTCCAGTTCCAGGGGATCTGACACCCTCACACAGATAGATATGCAGACAAAACACCAATCAATGCACATAAAGCAAAAATAAATCATTAAAAATATATACATGTTATATATTTATAAATGGAGGGAAATGTCCGGTCTAGGGGCCTGCCACCCTCTAGCACATGGGCTATGAATGTACTGTCACTCAAAGGTGACAAGCATGCGCTGCTGTTTTTTTTTTTTTTTTCTTTTATGCTTTTTGTGGGCGCATTTTGACATTCCTCTCTCAATAGAGGGCAAATTGCTCCTATTGCTGGGACACTCAGGGAATGGGCCTCCCTTGACCTCTAGTTGGCAGGAGACATGGCTGTCACCCTACAACGCACGGGACAGTCCTCCCAAACGATGATCCAGGCAGAAACCACCTTGCCGGCTTTACCCCACCCTATGGACCCTGCAACTCACAAGCCTCTCTGCACACCCAGCCCCTCGCCCAGCCAGTACAGGTTTGCCGAAGGCAAGCCTTAAGGAGAGGCATCCCAGGTCCCTGGTGGCTGACTCACCCTCAAAGCCCACCATAGCTAGCACAGGGGCACCTAGTAAGAACAAGTACACACAGAAGGGAGGGATCCTATTGTGACCCCAGCCCCAACTACATATGGAGAGTCTATCTCCAAACCACAGCAACAGCAAAACCCCTTCCCGCCGCCGTCCACCCCACCCACACATCACAGGAGAGGACCAAGATAACTGTCCGCCCTACCTCTCCAAGGAGTGCAAGAATTCCGTCATGCAGGTTCTGAACATCGCGTCTGCCACGTTCAAGGCCCCACACACCACCCCGAGCATGATGTCTGGCTTCTCTGCCTAGGAAAGACACCAGGTCTCAGTACCCGCGGGAAGTATAGGGCTCAGCCACGCCCACCGGGGGACTAAGCCACGCCCACCCCACGGGGGACCGCTCAGCCACGCCCACCAGGGGGCGGGAGGCAAGGCAGCTTCTCACCTGTACCCTCTGAGCGATGAGGTGGTCCAGCCAACCCGTGTCGATGTCGTTGTTCTGGAAGCTCTCAGTCTCCAGGAGGTTAACGAGATATTCCACAGTGGTCCGGAAGTCACCCCGGATGGACAGCTCCTTCAAAGCCATCACCATGTTCCTGGAGAGCAAAGACACGCGACTGGTTTCCACACTTACCCAGCATCCCTGCGGGGTTCTGTGATGTGCTTCTCAGAGCACATGAGGGCTCTGCCGGCAAGAGTGGGATGACCAAGCTCTCAGTCTCAGCTCCACGTGGACTGGCTGAGTGACTTCACGGGAGCAACTTAGCTGCCACCCTGGACCTCAGTGACCTCATCTGAAAAGTGCAGTGACACATACACACACACACACACACACACACACACGCCCCCCCCCCAACCGCCTGCAGTGGTTGAGGGTTGCATAGAGATACTCCACATGAATCAGCTACAGTCACCGTGCCAGTGGCTATGACTGTGTTTAGGCCCCAGAGTCTAATCACTAACTGGCCTGGCGTGTAATGATCGGTTCACAGGGCTGAGAGCAAGCTCTGTCCCCCTTGGCCTATCAAATCTCCTTTCTCACAAGAGCCACTTCCGTCTGTCCCCTCGCAGCTCTCCCCAGGTGTGTCGGCCGCCCCTGGCTCAGCAGCCTGGCAAGCTGCATGGCTGTGGGTCTGCAGCTAATGTTTTTGGGAAAAACCAGATGAAGCATATTTCTGGAAAGGAGGCTCCTACCAGTGACAGCAGCCTGGTGAGCCATGAGTAGCTATGGGTGGAAAGCAGTAACAGCTATGTTTTAGCAATGAGAAAATCAAAAGACACAGTGAGGCCAAACGAAGGTGTCAACAGGCCACACACAGGCACAGTGTCAAGACCTGGATCTGCGTATGACATGGCCACCTGACTGCAGGAGACCAGCTTGCCCCAGGTAGCTTTGCCAGCAGCGTTGATGGAAGAGGCCAATCACAGAATCCCAGACGAGCACCTCCCTCTATAGACTCTAACAGCAGTCAGAGCTCCTGAGTCGGCTGCAGCTGCAGGCAGTACCACAGCACGAGCCTTGGAGCAAGTTGGGCCACCTCCTCCCGTTAATTAAGTCTCATTTGCTGCAAATCTCCCTCCTCACTCTCCTAGGACCGCAACTTGCCGCAGAAGGTGATCAAAATGAATTAGTCTAAGCTGACAGAGGAGCGCCATCTTCAAAACTGTCAAACTCAACAAAACTAGTTCATGGTTAAACAAGCAGGCCTGGGTCTAAGGCTTTTTAAATGGAAAACTCCCAAAGCCTTTGGGTGCCTTTCACCCTGAGGAGTGTTTACCTAGCAGCATGGGATGGCTAATTACGACATATGCTGGACTTCACCTTCCTGGGCCCGTGTCAAGGCAGGAAGATGGTAAGAGGAGAGACAGGGGTCTATGGTGAGTTGGTGTTTCTCAGTCTGCAGAAACTACTGTGACAGGATTTGAACTAAGCAGGGAACACCGGCCACCTCACAAGCTTGGGGTGGAGACAGGGAGCAGCAGCAACCCCAGGAGTGAAGATGGTATGGGAACTCTTTTTTTTTTGTTTGTTTTTTTGTTTGTTTTTTTTTGGGGGGGGGGGTTTTTTTTTTTTTTTTTTTTTTTTGAGACAGGGTTTCTCTGTGTAGCCTTGGCTGTCCTGGACTCACTTTGTAGATCAGGCTGGCCTCGAACTCACAGCGATCCACCTGCCTCTGCCTCCCAAGTGCTGGGATTAAAGGCGTGCGCCACCACCACCCAGCTCGGGAACTCTTTTTTTGGGGGGTTGTTTTTCAAGACAGGGTCTCTCTGTGTAGCCTTGGCTGTCCTGGACTCGCTTTGTAGACCAGGCTGGCCTCGAACTCACAGCGATCCGCCTGCCTCTGCCTCCCGAGTGCTGGGGTTAAAGGCGTGCCCCACCACTGCCTAGTAGTATGGGAATTCTTTATGAAGACATTTTAAGGGGCCTCTGTCCTCTTCTGAGCCTCATACTTGGCACCCTTTAGACACCTTTAAATAGTTTGGGGGTCTCTTTGAAGTTAGACTCCTGAATGCTCAAGACCCAGTGGCCTTGGCAAACTCTCTGCTCTTCACAGCAGGTCTCCAGCAAAGAAAGAGACTTTGTCATCCAACTTCAGTATTTAAAACAGCAAGAGATGCACTGGGAAGGGTTTGGGGTGTGTGCGCACAATTGCGTGGGTCAGAGGGCTCTTCTCTCTGGTGTGTGTGTATACAGGCGCAAGCGACTCTCCAGCAGCCTTGTGGGATCTGGGGTCAAACTCTGGTGATCAGTCCTGTACACAAACACTTCTGAATGCTTGTTTCTTAAAAGTAAGAGGCAGAAGCTGGGCATGGTGGCGCAGCACTCGGGAGGCACGCAGATCGCTGTGAGCTCGAGGCCAGCCTGGTCTACATAGTGAGTCCAGAACAGCCAAGGCTACACAGAGAAACCCTGTCTCAAAGAACCAAAACAAAAACAAAACCAAAAACAAACAAACAAACAAAAGTAGGAGGCAGGGATGGAGGGAAGGGGAGAGGACGGAAGGGAGGGGAGGGGGAAGGGAGGGGACAGGAGGGGAGGGGAGGGGG
>OU015754.1:34915834-34927831 GCA_907169655.1 Acomys percivali | reverse complement strand
CCTGGGGTGGGAACAGCTGCCTGGGGTGGGAACAGCTGCCTGGGGTGGGAACAGCTGCCTGGGGTGGGAACAGCTGCCTGGGGTGGGAACAGCTGCCTGGGGTGCCTCACCAGGGAGAACATGTTCTGCCTGGGGCCCTCTTAGTGGTCAAATGCTCCTGCAGACCTTTTGGTCCCTGGATTCCCCAGGGGGGGTTCCTGCGTGGTGGCCCATGCGTGGTGGCCTATGCGTGGTGGCGCATGCGTCTAATCTAAGGCGCCCCCGCCATCCTGTTCCTTGCCGCCTTATCTTTCACCTGTTTTCTGCACACTTAATAAGACAAACCCGTTCAAAACCCAAAGCATGACTCATAGATCATTCTCCCTACAAAACAGGGTGGAACTCCAGGCAGCGTGAAAAAGAGAATCTTCCTCCTTTTCTGTGAAAAGCAGAGTCGGGAAAGCACCCGCCCAGGGCTGGGGCCCATTTCCCAGGTCCTCACCTGCAGCTGTGCGGCCGGCAGGTTGACATCTGCGATCATTTCAGTGCACGGATGCTCCACCTGCAAGCGTGGGTTCAGCTCCAAGAAGTGGAAGCTGCCGTCCTGGCTGTACAGGTACTCCACAGTCCCGGCACTCACGTAACCCACCGTCTTGGCCAGGAGGACAGCACACTGCAAGACAGAGACCAGGGCTTCCAGCAGCTCTCTCCCCAGTGCACACTGAGGCGCAGTGACCGGTGACCAAACACATATGTGTGATGCCGAGATATCACACACACACACACACACACACACACACACACACACACACACACACACCCTCAGCCACCATGGCTGTAGCCAGTTTCTGCCCAGCTACCCCAATCCCACTCTGCCAAAGGCACCTGTTCCATGAACTCAAACACTGCAGGGGCGGCGATGGTGGCCGGCGCTTCCTCAATGATCTTCTGGTGCCGCCTCTGGATAGAACAATCTCGTCCGAACAGTGACACGGCGTTTCCATACTGATCTGCCAACACCTGGACCTCCAGGTGCCGTGCGTTCTGGGCCAGCTTCATGAGAAAGATGGGCGAGCCCGGGATCTCACTCTGCACCTGTCGGGGGGTGGGGTGGGGGGTAGGGGGGAAACATGGGTCATTGCTGACCCCAGAGAATCCAGTTCTGGAGCTTCTGGACGTTCTCAGAAGGGAACGTTAAACACCAGCGATGGTATGGGGAGGGGCTCCTGCCCGCCTCCACTCCTCCCTCACTTTCACTTTTCTTCCCACAGACATGTGTCGTACTTTCTCGCTGTTTTTAAGTCAAACACTGTAAAAGGACGACATTTCCCCGACTAAGTGGCACACAGTGGTCCACGCCTGTAATCTCTGCATCCAAGAGACTGAGAAAGGAAGATTGTTGTAAGTTTAGGACCAGCCTGGACTACATGAGGAATTCAAGACTAGCCTCGGCTACACAGCAAAAACACAAAACAAACAACAAAACTCCACTCACTGAGCAGTTTTCTGGGGGAGTGGCGTACAGCATGGTGTAATAATTAGCGTACTGTGCACTTGGAACTTGCTCAGTGAAATCTCAACATTCTTCCCAAACACAGAGAAGCACGTGAGATGATGGGTCTGTGAGCTAAGTTGACTGTGAGAATCACCCCAGCAAATCTATGCAGGACAGAGCAGCACGCCAAACAGCTTAAACATACACAACTGTATCCGTCGGATACAGATCCATAAAGGTTGGGGGAGGGTTGCAAGCTAATTTTCTCCTACACATGCAGTAACACATAGAATACTTCTTGGGGCTGGAGAGATGGTTCAGAAGTTAAGAGCACTGGCTGCTTTTCCAGAGGTCCTGAGTTCAATTCCCAGCAACCACAGGGTGGCTCACAATCACCTATAATGAGATCTGGTGCCCTCTTCTGGTAGGCAGGCACACATGCAGACAGAACACTGTATACATAATAAATAAATAAATCTTAAACAAAACAAAAATGAATACATCTTTAGACAAACCCCACCCCCACCCCCATGCCTCTGGGCTGCAGGAACCTGGGTGAAGAGCAGTTGGCAACCATCCCTGCTGCTGTTCACAGTTTCCAGAAGTTCTTCCTGAGGCCCCGCTCAGCTCAGCAGACACAGCAAGGCAGTGAAAACCGCTATCACACGTGCTGAGAGCGGGACCACAGGAAAGCCTTTCTAGCAAGTTCCCAAAGTGCTTTTGTCAGGGCATGCAAAGTGTGTGGGCTTAATTAAGCCCTTCTCTGGAGTGGGGCTTCTGCTGTTGCTGCAGACAGAGTCTCACTGTAGCTCCAGCTGGCTTCGGACTCACTCTGTGGCCCAGTGCAGCCTGGCACTCACGGGGGTCTCACTCCAGTTCCAGCCCTCTTCTGGCTTCTGTGGGCACCGGGCAGGCACGTGGTGCACAGACATGCATGTAGACAAAACACCCACACACATAAAATAATTTAAGGGGAAAAAAAAAAAAACACAGAAAAAGAGTTGAGGTTATCAGCCTCCGGGAGGCAGAGGCAGGTGGACTGCTGTGAGTTCGAGGCCAGCCTGGTCTACAAAGTGAGTCCAGAACAGCCAAGGCTACACAGAAAAACCCTGTCTCAGGAAAAAAAAAAAAAAAAAAGAGAGTTGAGGTTATCAAGCAACATAAAACCCTTCTCAAAAAGTGGAGGAGGGGCTCAAAGCTGAAGCCAGAGTGTTTGTACAGCATGCGCAAGCCCTGGTTCAGTCTCCTGCACCCTTCACCCAAAAATGAAGGGTGATTGGTAGGATTAAAACACACACAGTCTGTTACGCGCCTGCAGCCTGGGGGAACAAGGCTTGAGCACACTGCTGATGAGAGGAGGCCGAGGAGGAAAGCTTGCCACAAGCAAGCAGACACAGAGGTTATGCCCACACGGAAACTGAGCATCTAGACACCTGAAAACATAAGCCCAAACTGTAAGACTTACAAAACACCCTGTGTGGAAATAGGTGACCACTTCAGCGTCACCCTAACTCACGGACCTGCCCATCGGAGGAAAATGCTGCAAAGGCCAGGGGCTTCTGTGAGCCCCGATGGGCACATTTGCTTCAAAACAGGACACAAGGTGGGTGTGTGTAGCTCAGTGGCAGAGAGCACTGCCTAGAAGGTGTGAGACCTTGGGATCCCACCACAGCGTCACCGAAGAAAGAAAGAAAGAAAGAAAGAAAGAAAGAAAGAAAGAAAGAAAGAAAGAAAGAAAGAAAGAAAGAAGGAAGAAGCTGGGGAGGGGGCTTAGTGGTGTGGGGAACCAAGTTCAAATCCCAGAACCCACAGAAGCAGTAGTGCGGTGAACGAATGTCTACGGTCCCAGCACCCCTACAGAGAGACCGGGGACATAAGGAGCCCCGGAAGCTCAAAAGCAACAAGCCTCCTGTGAGCAACAGCAGAAACATTAAGAGCCTGCCTCAAACAGGCGGAGGCCTGACAACTGACGGTGCCCTGTCGCTGGCTTTGGCTGCTCTGTGGGTTCCTCTTTCTTCCGCCTTCTCCAGCCTGTGTCTACCCTTTCAACCCCCTAACACTACCTAAGAGAGGAGAGAGAGAGAGAGAGAGAGAGAGAGAGAGAGAGAGAGAGAGAGAGGAAAGAGATCCCCGAATAAAGTCAGGAGTCAGGGAAGCGGGTAACGCTATGGTTAGGCTACTTCCTGCTGATGAGGGGCACTGAGTTCCTCAGGGCAAGTCTAATCTTCGCCATTCGGATACCTAATTTCTTCTTCTTGTTTTTTCTTTGTGCACAACTACTTAACGAACTGCAACCAACAACCAACCAGCAACCCAACAACCCCCTTAGGGCCCTAGCACTTATTACCCTCTGAAAAGTCCCCAGAATTCCAAACATCGCACAATCACAGCAGCCGCTGGCAAAACCACGCCCCCGCCAAGAGCATGAGGCAAATCATAGTCCGCTGCTTCCGACAGCGCAAAGCATCCCCACATCCCGCAGCTGGGATTAAAATGAAAACATATTCTTAGAATGTTTCTGGGGCTGGAGAGATGGCTTAGAGGTTAAGAAGCACTGTCTGTTCTTCCAGAGGTCCTGTGTTCAATTCCCAGCAACCACATGGTGGCTCACAGCCATCTACATTGAGATCTGACATCCTGTACTCAGATACATAAAATAAATAAATCTTTTTTTTTTTAATATTTCTGTGTTTTTTGTTTGATTTTGTTTTTCGAGACAGGGTTTCTCTGTGTAGCCTTGGCTGTCCTAGACTCGCTTTGTAGACCAGGCTGGCCACGAACTCACAGCGATCCACCTGCCTCTGCCTCCCGAGTTCTGGGATTAAAGGCATGCGCCACCACGCCTGGCTATTTCTGTGTGTGTGTGTGTGTGTGTGTGTGTGTGTGTGTAAGATTTATTTATTATTTTATACAGTATTCAGCCTGCATGTGAGCCAGCAGGCCAGACGAGGGCATCAGATCTCATTACAGATGGTTGTGAGCCACCATGTGGTTGCTGGGAATTGAACTCAGGACCTTTGGAAGAGTAGTCAATGCTCTTTCTTAGCCTCTGAGCCATCTCTCCAGCCCTATTTCTGTGTTTTTTAAAGAAACCAAATCTCTCACTACAATATCCTCTGACCATCCTTAACCTTGACACTCATATGCTCACACACACATATACTCACTCACCCATGCTCACACTCACACATGCTCATATTCACTCACATGCTCACACACACACACACACACTACACATGCTCACACATGCTCACACACACTTACATACCACACACACATCGAACAAGCAAATGCACAACAATAACAAAACCAGCTGTAAGCCCAGCTCCTGCACGTGTCCTCCTGACCTTACGGGGTACTGCTAGTCGACACAACCATCCGCAGTGGCCTGAGGCAGCCCCCAAAGCAGGAAGGCACAAGGCTAGAAGTGCTCACCTGTCTGAAAAGCATCGGGAAGTCCTCTGCACTCTCAGCCTTGCGGATTCCTTTCCCTCCTCCACCCTCCGAGGCTTTGATCATCAACGGAAACCCGATTTTCGCTGCTGCCTGAAGGAAACAGACAAAGAGGCCCCTTTAAAGGTGGCACAAGCCCAATAGCAGAGTGGAGGGAAGGCTGTGTCCCACGCTGGCCTGCAGCTCCCACGCTGGCCCTGCGCAGCCGGCAGCTACCTCCAAGCCTTCATCCACATCTTTCACGCAGCCCCGCTCATAAACATCTTCTGGGACACTGATGCATTTGCCCTGCTGCCGGCTGTCTTCAGTCCACTCCACTGTGAGACCTGAAGGGGACAAAGAGAGTTGTGTCCTTCTGAGGACAGTAGGAACGCAGCCCAACGACCACACTCGAGTGTCTCAGGACCCTGAATAGGAGTCAACTTAAGGAACTTGCCGGGCATGGCGGTGCACGCCTTTAGTCCCAGCACTTGGGAAGCAGAGGTAGGTGGATCGCTGTGAGTTCAAGGCCAGCGTGGTCTACAAATCAAGTCCAGAACAGCCAAGGCCACACAGAGAAACCCTGTCTCAAAAAAAAAAAAAAAAGAAAGAAAGAAAGAAAGAGGAGGAGGAGGAGGAGGAGGAAGAAGAAGAAGAAGAAAGAAAGAAAGGTATACAGGGCTGGAGAGCGCTCAGCGATTGTGATGCTTGCTGCTCCTCTGAAAGACCTGGGCTGCTCCCAGCACCCAAGTCAGGCTGCTGTCCAGTCCAAAGGGTCTGATAGCTTCTCTCTCTGTCTGTCTCACTCTCTATTTGTCTCTCTGTGTTGTCTCTCTCTCTCTCTCTCTCTCTCTCTCTCTCTCTCTCTCTGTCTCTCTCTCTCTCTTATACACACACACACACACACACACACATACACACACACACACACACACACACATTTTTCAAATCTTTAAAAAGAAACACCCAAAGCAAGATGGACCTGAATCCAACGAGAGTGCCCTGTCTACCCTAGGGAGCCACTTCTCAGGGATCACGCTTTCCAAAACCATGTGAAGACCTAACAAACGCTCCATGCTGGAAAATGTTTAGCCTTTAGAGGCAAATCATATCACTCTCAACAGCAAAACTGTGACACGTTTCTCCTTCTGTTGCTTAATCTGCCCTAGAAGTTCTACTTTGGGAGATTTATCCAAACATGGTTAAAGTCACACATATTTGCCTGTAGGATTGATTACCTAAGCCCCATCACCTCTGGCATCTTTTTTTTTTTTTTTTTTTTTTTGAGACAGGGTCTCTCTGTGTAGCCTTGGCTGTCCTGGACTCCCTTTGTAGACCAGGCTGGCCTCGAACTCACAGCGATCCGCCTGCCTCTGCCTCCCGAATGCTGGGATTAAAGGCATGTGCCACCACGCCCGGCTTCTGGTATCTTTAAATTACAAAACAAATCAGGAAACGGTCTAAGCTGTAAAACTGCAGAGGCTAATGAATTAAATCACAGCGTAGCCACACGACAGCATCCGGCACAGGCTCCACGTGTGAGGTGCAAGCCTGCAATTCCAGCTACTCGGGGACCGTGGCAGGAGGATGTCGAGTTCTAAGCTAGCCCAAGAACCTAGAGACCATCGCTAACCAAACACAAGAGTTCAGAAAGAAGCTCAGGGGCGCAGTGTGCACATATAAGCCCAGGCCTGGATCCCGTCCCCAGGACCACGAACACTACAGGAGTAACATGGGTGTCTCAAAAGGCTCGAAGTCTATTGACTGGGACAGAAAGATGACAATTATGCAAAAGCAGTCACAGAGTGGGCTGGAGAGATGGCTCAGCGGTTAAGAGCACTGCCTGCTCTTCCAGAGGACCTGGGGTCAATACCAGGCACCCACACTGTGGCTTCCTACTGTCTCTAACTCCTGTTCTAGGGGACCGACACCCTCACACAGACATACATGAAGTCGAAACCACCAATGTACATAAAATAAGAATAAATTAATTAAAAAAGAAGTCACAGAGTACTTAGCTTACATCTGGGACTGGCCCTGGGGCTCCCAGACAATTCTCCTGCCTCCGCTTCCCACCTATCTCAACACAGGAGGGCTGAGGTTTCAGGTGTGCACCGTGACATCCTGCCTGTGCTGGGTTCTGGGGATCTAACTCAGCTAGATAGCAAGTCCTTTTCCTGGCTGAGCCACCTCACCAGCCAGATCTGGTTTTTAAAAGGACATGCCTAGGAAGTGGCTGAAAAGGAAACATCCATAGTGCCAGTAAGTGTCCCATATTGGCTCATGCAGGACTCTTCTTTCTTCCTCTTTTGCGTGTGTTAGTGTGTGTGTGTATGTTAGTGCGAGTGTGTAAGTGTGAGTGTGTATGTGAGTGTGTATGTTAGTGCAAGTGTTAGAGTCTGTGTGTGTAAATATGAGTGTATATGTTAGTGTGTGTATGTGTTAGTCCTAGTGTTAAAGTATGTGTGAGTATGTGTGTATAAGTGTGAGTGTGTGTGTAAATGTGTGTGTGTGTGTGTTGGTAGTGATGTTTTGAGTCAAGGTCTGTGTGTGTGTGTGTGTGTGTGTGTGTGTGTTGGTAGTGATGTTTTGAGTCAAGGTCTCACACCTTGGCCTAGGCTGGCCTGAGACTCACTGTGCACTCTGAGCCTCCCGAATGCTGGGATTACAGACTTGAGCCACCACAACAACCATTTTCATGTCTCTCATATGTTCTTGAGACAGGGTTTCTCTGTGTGGCTTGGCTGATTTGGGCTCGCTTTGTAGACCAGGCTGGCCTCGAACTCACAAAGATCGCCTACCTCTGCCTGCCCAAGTGCAGAGATTTAACAGTGTGTGCCACCACGCCCAGTTGAAGTCATATCTTATTTATTTCTTATTTCTAAAATTTTTAAGCAAAATAATTTTTAAGCAGACACATTCCCATCACCCCGAAGGGCTGGATCCCTTACCACTTCCGCTCCAGGGCAGGGTTGGGATCTGCAATGTCTGGGCTACGATGGTGGAGGCAATCTTGTCTCCCAGGGCCCACATCGCCTCACTGGGGGGACCTGCAAGGGCGGGGAGGTAGAATGGGATGGAGTCAGCCGCTGACAGGCAGAGCTAAGTGCTAACCTAGGGCACAGTGGGTGGCCGGGCCAGGAGAGCGAGGAGAGAGAGGAACATCCTCAAGTCTCGGCTCCGGCCCTCAGCGAGGAGAGAGAGGAACATCCTCAGGTCTCTGCTCCGGCCCTCAGTGAGGAGAGAGAGAGAGGAACATCCTCAGGTCTCCGCTCCGGCCCTCAGCGAGGAGAGAGAGGAACATCCTCAGGTCTCTGCTCTGGCCCTCAGCGGCCAAGAGGCCGCTACTGCGCAGGTCAGCTACCAGCATGTAGACCGTAACCCTGACCCAAGTGAAAACCAAGTTGTGTGGCTGACGCAAAGACTCACTTTGGAAAGATTCAAAACCTGCAGGAAGGAGTCAAACTAAAGGCTCAAAGAGCCGGACGGTGGCACAGCGAGCATTCCCTGTGACACCAGGACAGCTCGGCCTGTGCAACCAGCCTCCCCTCGTGAAGTTCTTCGTCTTTGACCGGATACTCTGCTCTGTTCCGCTCCGAATCCAGCACAGAGTATACAATGACCGCGGACCGGAAAGATTTTGAGTTGCATCTGGACAGACAGAGCCTGTACAGACATTTTTCCTGGTCTCACCTCCCTAACTGATATTATGTGACCCAGCCCGGATGCTGAACCAGTCACGAAGGCCGTGTCGCTTTATAGAAGGGGCATCAATGTCTGTGGGTGCTCCTGGAACCCAAATCCTGAGGACACAGAGCTGCCTCTGCGTATGCAAAGTTGACCAACATGGCCACAAATAAAAGTCCTGAAACCCACAGGTCAGACATCAGAACTAGGAGTCATTTTACCTAACAAAAAAGTGAGGGGCTTTAGTCCTTCAAAAAGCAGCCCAAGGCCAGGCATGGTGGCGCACGCCTTTAATCCCAGCACTTGGGAGGCAGAGGCAGGTGGATTGATGTGAGTTCAAGGCCAGCCTGGTCTACAAAGTGAGTCCAGGACAGCCAAGGCAACACAGAGAGACCCTGTCTCGAAACCCCCCCCCCCAAAAAAAAGAAGCAGCCCAAAGATACGGACTTCTCAGACATGTGACCCTTGGGCCAACCTGGCTAGTCCCTTAATACCAACAGGCTCTGCTGACGACAGCATCACTCCATTGCAACAACCACAGCAGTGGTTCCTGCTGCCATAGTCCGGTCCGCTCACTGCCTGTCTGCCACCCCTGCTCTCTGCGCCTCAAGACGAAGCAACCTGATCTCCGCTCTAAAGAACAGTGCAAGACAGGCACACTGACCCAGCACCATCCCAACACTCTACCTAGGAAAGCAATCTCGTGCTTGCACAGCAGCTCTGGAAGTTTGGGGTTCTCCGAAGCGTGACCCCAACCAGCCCACACGGCCTGCAAAGAAAGAGAGGGGTGAACGAAGATCGCCCCCCAAGACCCCACCTGCCCTTGCACCCAACACTCCCTGCTGCGTCCCACCAGACCAAGAACCATAGGATGGGGCGATCCCGCCCCTGACCCCGCCCCCATTCCCCACCCCTGGCCCCGCCCCCCGACCCTGACCCCGCCCCCCACATCCCCGTCCCCGCCCCGCCCTTGGGAGCTGTGGCCGGTCACCTGCACAGGGATTCGCTTGGCGATGTCTATGATCAGCTCCACGTTGGCGTAGTTGTTGTTGTTGGGTCCTCCCGGGACAGGAACGTACTGATCCGCCATCTTGATGTACTCTACAATGAAACCGGAGAAAGCGGGAAGAGTCGCCCATAGAACAGCGAAGTGCGACGCGTTCTGCCCACGCACAACGGTGAAGACGATGTGGTGACAATGGGTAACGTGCGCGCGCGCGCGCGCGCGCGCACACACACACACACACACACACACACACACACACACACACACCCCAGAAGGAAATCGGAGTTTTAGCTATACGGCCATAGTTGTGCCTTAGAATAAAAGGGGGAAACTCAGGATGGCTGCTATCCCTACTTAAGGTTTATCTTGACGCTTTATCGTTCGTTAAACAATAGAGCATTTGTTCGTTTGGGGACCGGGCCTCTTGCAGCCCAGGCTAGCCTCAATTCGATGAAGCCGAGGATGAACCTTGAAGTTCCGAGCTTCCTGCTTGTGCCTCCCAAGCACTGGAATTACAGGGATGCACCACCATGCTGGAGACTTTGTGTTGTGAGGACTCGAACGTGGGACTCCGCGCACGTCAGACAAGTACTCTCCCAGCTGAGCTACATCTGTATTTCTTATTGTATGTAAAAAGTACATAAACAGAATTTAGAACCAAAACCACTTTGTATGGGGTTGAATCTGTGCCAATTCCTGGGCACACCCCAAAAAAAACCGTTCACCTTGAAATCACAGACTGAGCCGGGCGTGGTGGCGCATGCCTTTAATCCCAGCACTCGGGAGGCAGAGGCAGGTGGATCGCTGTGAGTTCGAGGCCAGCCTGGTCTATAAAGTGAGTCCAGGACAGTCAAGGATACACAGAGAGACCCTGTCTCGAAAAACCAAAAAAAAAGAAAAAAGAAAAAAAGAAAAAAGAAAAAGAAATCACAGACTGCAGGCTCATGGACAACTCCCCTTCCTCCCTGTGGACTCTGGAAACTCAATCGGCTCCCTGTGAACTCCGCCCCCTGACGAGCTCTTCTGGTGGAATCCCGCCCTGACTGCCTTGTTTGTTTGCTTGCTTTTGTTTTTGAAACAGGATTTTTGTATCCAGATTAGCCTTGAATGCTTGACCCTCCTGCCTCAGCCTCCCACGGGCCTGATTACAGGTGTGAAGAGATTTCTTTCCTTAGAAATGTACTTGTGGTAGGGCTGGAGAGACAGCTCAGAGGTTAAGAGCACTGTCTGCGCTTCCAGAGGTCCTGAATTCAATCCCCAGCAACCACATGGTGGCTCACGACCATCTGTAATGAGATCTGGCGTCCTCTTCTGGCCTGCAGGTCTACATGCAGGAAGAGCACTGCATATATAATAAATAAATAAATCTTCTTTTAAAAAAGAAATGTACTCATGATAAACAGCAAGGATACAGGGAGGGGGGCGGGGGGGAAGGATGGTCACCTAGCACTGTTTGGACCATAAGTTCAGAGCCAATCCAAAGACGAAGGTTGATGCATCAGACTGTGGAGTTCCCCAAGATCATGAAAACGTCTGCAGTGGAATTTCCAGGTACAGACACAAAACAGAACAAAAAGTCAAGCATGGCTGGTCCTCGCCCTCCTGCTGCTCCCAGTGTCTGTGGCGCCGTGAGCATCAGTCGCCGGGGAGGTCCCCATGCTGCAGGGACCAGTCTTCAGCCATCTTGTCTTCTCCGAGTTCTTTAATGTCAGAGAAGATGAACAGAGCTACCGACAGGGCTCCGTGCCAGAGGAAACTGACCTAGATTCTCCCTGAGAAGCCCGGGATGGGGTGGGGGTGCTGCTGAGAGAAAGATGGGGTACGGGGAGGTATGCAGAGTGCTTTGAGAAGGAGCATAATCCGGCTGTGAGAGCAAAGTATGTGTGGTCCAGAACCCAAGACAGGGACCCAGACTCAGCAAGAGGAACAAACAATCTGGAGCCGGAGCCAACAGGAGCCAAACTGTGCGGAGAATATCAGTGTGGCGTGACAGGAGACCCCGCAGGAGAACGCCATGTGCCAGCCGGCCGGGGGACGATATGCAAATGATGACCTCGCGTCCCTGTGCCTCTACTGCTGTGTCTGTTAACTGGGACCAAGTATGAAGGCAGGCCATGTTTGTGCAGAGCCCAGCCTGTGTTCTAGAGGGACTGGGGACCGTGATGAGGTTGCTGGCACCAGGAAGGGCACTGCGGGCTCTGAGGCACGGCTTTCAGAGGTCACTCTGGATGCTGATGGAGGAGGGGCCAACGAACGGATTTAAAAGCAAAGAGTTGACAGTGGTTTTTACAGTATGTTGCGTTTCAACAGGACCGAAGGCAAATCAGTTAACAGAAATCAACAAATAAAACACAGCGCACAGGGCTGGAGCGATGGCTCAGAGGTTAAGGGCACCGCC
>OU015754.1:34879939-34909912 GCA_907169655.1 Acomys percivali | reverse complement strand
AAAGAAAGAAAGAAAGAAAGAAAGAAAGAAAGAAAGAAAGAAAGAAAGAAAGAAAACATATGACAAGGGAGACACGATGGCTCAGTGGGTAAATACACCTGCTGCCAAGCCTGACGATCTGAGTTCAATCCCCAGGACCCACCTGGTAGGACACAAGAACCAACTCTTAAAAACTGTCCTCTTACCTTCACAGGGTGCCATGGCACACGCACACACATACATGCACACATGTGCACATGCACACACATGTCCACACGAACCCATATGTACACCGCACGCATGCATGTACACATGAGCATGCACTAAGTAAATAAATACAATTAAAAATAAATGCATCACAATACAGTGGAGGTTCCTGCCTCACTCCTCTCCAACCCCCGGGAAAGGAAATCGATGCTGGCACTGGCGTCTCACGTCCACAAGGTTCTACACCGCCCGTATGCACAGACACACACCTTTTCCACCCAGAAATCCACACCCTGGGGCTCTGTCCTCAAATGTCGCCTTAGCTCTGTTTCCTCCCTACTGTATCCTGAAGTTTGGATGTTGAAGTCCAGAGGCTAACGCACTCTATTATATGTATTGAAGTTCTGAGGCTAGCCCACTCTATTATATGTGTTGAAGTTCTGAGGCTAACGCACTCTATTATATGTGTTGAAGTTCTGAGGCTAACGCACTCTATTATATGTGTTGAAGTTCTGAGGCTAGCCCACTCTATTATATGTGTTGAAGTTCTGAGGCTAGCCCACTAGGTTATTCATTTTCTTCTCTCCTCTTCTTCTGCCTTCTGGGCAGACGCCTCAGCCTTCTCTTCTGAGCAGGAACATTCCTCATCTTGGCCCCGACATTCTCAACGTCCCATGGTTTGTCTGGGGTATGTGAAAGTTCCCTTTCGGTTTTCACAGAGCATGTGCGTTCATTTATGTGCAGGGGGTGTGTGCACATGTGTGCACATGCATATGAAGGCCAGAAGACAACCTTGGGTGCCATCCTGTGGAAAACCATCCACCTCCTTTGGGACAGAGTCTCTCGCTGGCCTGGAGCACACCAATTAGGCTGCGCGGACTGTCGGTAAATCCCACACACCCCACTGCCTGCACTCCCGGCCCTGACAATTACTTTTATAAGGGTTTGGTGGAGTCAAAATTGGGTCCCTCAACTTACGATCCTGACCTAGCCATGTCCCCAGTCCAGATGCCCTCACATGAGAGCATCCTGTTCTTAGACACAGTGACCTGCAGGCCCCCGTGAGGACGGTAGTGACCCCTACTTTAAGCGTTCCTCTCCTGAATGACCTCTTTGTTTCCAAAGCCATAGCTACCCCACTGTCCCCTGAAGCACTCAGTTTCCCCACCTAGAATATGGGGACAACAGCACACACAACCTTCAACAGGGCAGCACATTTACCCAGGATGAAGCAAGGCTGCCCGGGTCATCAGCACAGGGTAAGCAAAGGGCTCCGTGGGGGGGCCGGTGCACCCTGAATAAACTGTCACACCAGGGGCATCAGGTCCACCTGTTCCTTAGCCAACAGGACCAACACGCTGCTCAATGAACCCATTCCACAAGGTCCCCATCTGAACACTGCCCTTGCCTTCCGTGACCTTCCCTGACAGGCTGAAGTCATCCTATGTCAGAAAGTCAAGCGCCTCCCACTCTCAGACACACAAACCTTCCACACCATGCGACTTCGTAGAAATGTGCAATAAAGAAAAAACTCCGTAAGCCAGGCGTGGTGGCGCACGTCTTTAATCCCAGCACTCGGGAGGCAGAGGCAGGTGGATCGCTGTGAGTTCGAGGTCAGCCTGGACTACAAAGTGAGTCCAGGACAGTCAAGGCTACACAGAGAGACCCTGTCTCGAAAAAAAAAAAAAAGAAAAAAGAAAAAACTCCGTTTTGAGGTCCAGAACCATCTGTGGCATCACTATGATTTTAGGCTGCTGACAGAATCCATTCATTAGGTAGGTTGCAAACACATCCCCGCAGACAACCAAGGAGGCAGGCAAGGATGCAGCCATGACCTCGTGTCAGGCCCCTTCTCCGGGCTCCCGGCCATTTTGATTCTTTTTGACAATGCTGAAGGTCAAACACCGTTGCCTCCAAACAGACGACCTTCCCCTGGCACTGGAGCCAGCTGTCCCTCCGCCCAGCGCTAAGCCTTGACCTTACACAGAAGGACGGGGCGGGGGGGGGGGGGGGGGGGGCTGAGGGCCGAAATGTTCCACAGTGGCTTTGGAAATGGCTTCGAGTAACAATCAACAACAGAGATGCCAGCCAAACACCAGGCCCAGTCAGCTGCTGGGCCTGAGACCAAGTGGCGCTGTCCTGGGAGGAGAGGAATTCAATGTTTTCAAGGACGTATGGTGCCCTGGGACTTCCCGCTGCCTTCTTCCCTCTCTGTGTAGGAGACAGCTGCCATCTCTTCTCAGTAATGAGACAGAGGTTCAGAGAGGTCGGCTGACCTCAAGTCGTGCAGGCAGCGAGCGGCAGAGCTGGCAATCCAACCCTATCCAAATATTGATTAGGGTACAAAGACAAACACTGCAACGTCGCTTCTGGAAATAAGAGTGTGGACATGGGAGCTGTCAAGCAAGGCGCTTCTGTTCCCCAGGAGGATGTGTGCTGGAGACCAGAGACGTTGCTCAACCCCGTATAATGCACAGGATGGTCCCCAGTACCAGTAGAGCTCCAGCCAGGAACCCCGAGTGGCCTGGAGCAGCCCCCCAAGCTTCCGCTACCTACCACCTACACGACCCTGGATGCCCCTCTAGTAAGTACCCTGTGCCTCCTCTCACAGGGATCTGAAGAGGGGAGTGGTGGTACACACATGAAATTCCAGCACCTCAGAGACAGGAGGATTGCGAGTTCAAGGCCAGCCTGAACCACATGGAAAGTCTCAACAAAGTAAGTTCGAGAGGGGCCAGCCAACCTGATGACCTAAGTCTGAGCCCCTCAACCCACAAAGTGGGGGGGATGAAACAATTCACACAAGTTGTCCTGACCTCCTCAGGGGTGCTGTGGCATGCACACCTGTGCACACATGTACACACGGATGTGTGCATGCACACACACACACAGCACATACAGACACACACATAGAAATAAAAATAAATCTTATGAACAACTAGGATACCAGATATGTAGACCTTTCGGGATTTCTATTTAAATTTTTCTTCTTTTTCTTTTATTAAATATATTTTATTAACTTATTCATATTACATCTCAATTGTTATCCCATCCTTTGTATCCTCCCGTTCCTCCCTCCCTCCAATTTTCCCCTTACTCCCTTCCCCTATGACTGTGACTGAGGGGGACCTCCTCCCCCTGTATATGCTAAAGTTTTAATTAATTTAATTAGATGCATTAATTAATTTATTTGGGGGTGGGCTGCATGGTCAGAGAGCAACTTTTGGGAGCCAGTTTTCTCCTTCTACCATGTAGATTCTGGAAACTACCTGCTGAGCTGTCTCGCCAGCCCAACCCTTGGGAATTTCTTAGGCCATGCACCCTCCAGATGCCTTCTTGGATGATACGAGGTCAAGGGTGAGCAAACAGGGCCCCTGGGCCAAACTCAATCTGCCGAGAGTGGGCTTAACAGACTCAAGTGGCAGGGGAGGGAGGGGGTCTGAAGGAGTCTATATCGTGACACCATAAGGAATTATATAAAGTTCTTATTTCGCGTCCCTTAGAGGAACACAGACAGGCCCATTTAACTGTGTGGCTGCTGCCACAGGAAACAGCAGTGAGTAGCTGTAAGAGGCTATATTGTCACAAGGTTGAAAGTATTAACTATTTGGCCTTTTAGGAAGACAGCACACTGACCTCGAGCAAGGCTGATATGGCGGGGTTTTGTATTGATGCCTGAACAAACACACCTGTGACCCAGCACTCAGAAAGTACAGGCAGGAGGGTCAGGAGTTTAAGGTACTCAGGCCAGCCTGGGCTATGTGAAATTGTGTGTTGGTGGCACACACCTCTAATCCCAGCACTCAGGAGGCAGAGGCAGGTGGATCTCTGTGACCAGCCTGGTCTACAAAGCAAGTCCAGGACAGTCAAGGCTACACAGAGAAACCTTGTCTTGAAAAAAACAAAAAAACAAAAACAAAAAAAGGAAAGAAAGAAAGAAAGAAAAGAAAAGGAAAGGAAAAAAGGAAAAGAAAAAGAAAAGTTACCCGAGCAGAAATAGCACGGAAACAGAATAGTGATGAGGCAACCCTGAGCGGCACTGAATAGCCTACATGCAGGCAGCATACACAGAATGGATACAGTGGAGGAAAAGATGCTTCGCATCCCAGATGGGATGTCACAAGACTTCATCACACCCCTCAGGGTGTATCACCGGTTGGCAACAACCTAATGAACTACATCTAGAATCCTTTTTTTTTTTTTAAGATGTATTTATTATTATGTATACAGTGCTCCGCCTGCTTGTACACCTGCATGCCAGAAGAGGGCATTAGATCACATTATAGATGGTTGTGAGCCACCATGTGGTTGCTGGGAATTGAACTCACGACCTCTGGAAGAACAGTCAGTGCTCTTAACTGCTGAGCCATCTCTCCAGCCCACATCTAGAATCCTTAACTCAATATTTTCAGACCATGACTGGTTGATAGATAGCAAAACCACACGGAAGGCGAGGCTGATGAGCTGACCGGACGTTCGCCTACACACCAGACCAAGAGTTCCTGGAAGGCGCAAGTCGTTCTTCCCAAACACGATATGTCCCTTCTTGTTTCCAGAGGTGAGCTTTCTACTCGGGGTGCGTACAGTGGAGCCTTACGAACCAGGGGCTCCTCTACACCAGAAAGCAGCACAGAAGGAGGCAGAGACTCAGCTACGGACTGCTACTGGCAGAGCTGTTCCGTATCACAAAGAGGAGACATGCGTGGCTATCCGCTGCATCTAGTGGCTGCTTGTACATTTTATTTATCTTTTTAAAAAATGATGTATGTATGTATGTATGTATGTATGTATGTGTGTATGTGTGTATGTATGTATTATGTATACTGTGTCTTGCCTGCATGTACACCTGCAGGCCAGAAGAGGGCACCAGATCTCATTATAGATGGTTGTGAGCCACCATGTGGTTTCTGGGAATTGAACTCAGGACCTTTGGAAGAACAAGCCAGTGCTCTTAACCTCCAAGCCATCTATCTCTCCAGCCCCTGCTTGCACATTTTTAAAGAGCATCCATTTCCAGGAACACTCCGGACCCAGTAAAAGCATGGTATATAGAGCAAGGGTTGGCAAGTCCCAGCTAGTTGATACTTCAGAGTCCACTACTCAGGACTTCTAGCCCTCAAGTGGAGCCACAGGCTTTCCAGAGACCAGTGAGTGACGCTGTGTGCCAATAAAACTTTATTTGTGCACTCTGGCCTTTGAATGTCTCACGGTTTTCACACAAAGAGTGTTCTTCTCTTGATTGTTTCCAACTACTTAAAAACTTGAGAATCATTGCTCTCAGGCCAGATAAAACGGATAAACTCATACTTTGCAGAGCCAACTTGGGGGGAAAAAAAAGCTAAACAGGGATTACCATACAATCAATTCTGTATGGTTCAATTTTATAAATTAAACATCTGCACTGAAACAAGACTTGTCAAGCAACTCCTGCTGACCCAGGTGAAATTAATATCTTTACTTCTCTTTTTGTTTATGTATAATTTTTCAGAGTTTGTTCATTTGTTTGTTTGGGGCTTTACTTGTGTGGGTGTTCCTATATAGCCCAAGCTGGCCTCAAACTCAATCCTCCTGCCTCAGCAGTGCTAGGATTACAAATGTGTGCTACCCTCAGGATAAAAGGCTGGATTCCCGCCAACAAATATAGCCTCCTTCCGGTGACTGGTTTAAAGTGTAAAGAGACAGTCAAGTGAGGGGGCCTAGAAGCTCCTCCTAATCAGTACATTCAGAAAACGACCTTAAATACAAGGCCTGCTCAGGGTGCCTGGTTTCTCCGGAGGCTTCAGCTTCAAGAGCGTTGCCTCCCACAGACGAAAATTTCTCAAGGCCAAAGGGACAAAGACGGAGGGAAGGGTGGCGCGACCGGGAGATCAATCTTGAGGCACCTGTGTGTTGGACAATGCTCTCCAAACAATGTCCCTGGGTGCCCACCTAGGATGCCAGCTGGAGAGGTTGGCTCCTTCCTAAGGCGGCCAAGCTAAGCTCACATCTCCTCGGGAGGAAGAAGGGGAAAGGCGGAGTGCTCAGGAGCAGACAATGGACGGGGAGGAGGGCATAAGTTTGCAAAAGCAGTTGTTAAAATCGCGGGCTTACTTACTTTCCTGTGAGCTCAGGGAAACAGACCTTGCTTTTGGCAGGGCTCATGTTGCCCGGCCCACGGGCCAATCCCAGCCTGCTCCAGCGGGGATGCGCAGTTTGCACCCCCTAATCCCAGGAAGCGAGCCCCGCTCCCAAGGCACAGCAGGGGCGCCAGGACGCCACCAGAGGCAGAGGCCTCCTCCGGGAGGGGCTCTGGCCGCAGCTTGCGACAGCTGTGGGTCCCGGGACAGTGCGCCTCGCGGGCCATCCCGAACTGTTTCCGACTCCTGGAAGCCCTAGCCAAGGCCCGCCTGGCCACGCCCTGCCAGAGCCACAGCCCCGCCCAGACCACGCCTCCCGTTAGACTGCCAGGCTCCGCCCAGTCCCCCCTCCCGCATATGCCACGCCCCCACAGGCCACGCCTCCCGTTCTGCTCCAGGCTGCGCTCAGGCCACGCCCCCAGGATCCTGTCCCACCCAGGCCCCGCCTCCCCCGGGCTGTTCCTGCTGTCCTACTCCTCCTGCCCTGACCTTCAGGTCTCTGGGTGTCTCTCATCTTCCTCCCTAGCGACCTCATAGAAGTCGCTGTTTAGGTTCTAGACTCTAGTCCCAGACGTTGGATACGCACGGTAGGGATCGGATGAAAATACTGAAAACTGGACGGACGTGGTGGCGCACGCCTTTAATCCCAGCATTTGGGAGGCAGAGGCAGGCGGATCGCTGTGAGTTCGAGGCCAGCCTGGTCCACAAAGCGAGTCCAGGAAAGTCAAAGCTACACAGAGAAACCCTGTGTCGAAAAACCAAAAAGAAAGAAAGAAAGAGAGAAAGAAAGAAACTACTGAAACTGAATATCAGTCCCTCCTGTGCCCTGCTAACCGGCCCTCAAGAGCTTCCAACAAGCACTTTAAAGACTTTTAAAGTTACATTTATTTATTTATTTATTTATTTATATTTATTTTTAAGATTTATTTATTAATATGTATGCTTGCATGTACTCCTGCAAGCCAGAAGAGGGCGCTATATCACATTACAGATGGTTACGAGCCACCATGTGGTTGCTGGGAATTGAACTCAAGACCTTTGGAAGAGCAGGCGGTGCTCTTAACCACTGAGCCATCTCTCCAGCCCCCTTATTTATTTATTTATTTATTTATTTATTTATTTATTTATTTATTTATTTGTGGGCGGGGAGTGGCCATTCCTGAGCAAGTGTGGCGATCAGGGAACAATTTGTGGGAGCCGACCACGTGGGTTCTGGGCACTGAACTTGGATTATCAGGCTTGGTGGCAAGTGCCGTTACCCTCGGGACCATCTCACTGCTCACCAGGACCCCTGAGCATCTACAGAACGGGGGAAAGCCTGGGAACCTGCCCTGTCTCGTCCCCACCTCACTTTAGCACCACAGATGAGGAAGGTGTGGGCCAAAGATGCACCTTACTCATAGGGACAGGGGTGTGCTTAAGATCAAAACAGCCAAACGACCCTTTCGAGGTGGCGTGGCGAGGGCGTGGCTTAATGGTAGATACCAGCAGGCACCTGCGCTCTGGGGTCTATGCCCCAGGTATCCCTGGGGCCACTAAACGCCCCGTCGCCTCCGTGTGAACTGCGACCCTTGCCTGGTTTATTCAAGAATCCAAGGTTAGATGTGCCCTGACCAGACAGTTGAAGGGGGAAAAAAATGAGTGAGCAAAATTCTCAATTTGGATTTTTTTCTAGAAGTTTCCACCATGGTTTTAACTTCACCTCCTCCGCTCTTGAGAATCTAAGGCTCAGGAAATAACAACAACATTACCGTTTTTTATCAAGCCTGTTGGTTCAGTAACTAATTCCCAAATTGGATTTTCCTTGAGCACTATGTTTAGTTCACACTGATATGATAAACTCTAGCAACATGGGGTTGCTTACATTTTATATAAGTAAAGTTTTTAATTGGCCCGGTATGGTGGCCCATGCCTGAAATCCCAGAACTCGGGAGACAGGGGTAGGAAGATAGAGATTCAAGGACACCTTCTGTTACACAGGAAGGCCAGCTTGGGCGGCACAAGATCCTCTCTCAAAAAAAGAAAAGAAAAAGAAAAAGATGAAGCTGGGCAGTGGTGGTGCATGCCTTTAATCCCAGCACTCGGGAGGCACTGTGAGTTCAAGGCCAGCCTGGTCTACAAAGTGAGTCCAGGACAGCCAAAGCTACACAGAGAAACCATGTCTCAAAAAACCAAAAGAAAAGAAAAGAAAGAAAGAAAAAGATGACTAGAAAGTGGTTCAGTGGGAAATCGCTCACTGCAAAATCATCAGGGCCTGAGTTTGGATCCCTCAAAGCCAGATATGGCAGTAGGTGTCTGTCACTCAGCTCTGGAGTGGCAGAGGCAGGAGGATGCCAGGAGTTTGCTGGCCAGCCAGTAGACTGAAACAGAGCCTCAGGCTCAGTGAGAGACCTTGCCTCAAGATAAGGGCAACGAAATGGCTCGGTGGACAAAAGCCTGACATTCTGAGTTCAGTCTCTCAACTGACCATAGAGTTGCTCTCTGACCACCACACCTGCACTATTGCATGGGCATGCTCCTGCCATGCACACATGCACACATGTAAGCACACACTTGCACTCACGCACATGCGCGCGCACGCGCGCGCGCGCACATACATACATCACCAATTAGAACCCTGGAGTAGTCACACCTGTAGTGACTGTACCGGTTTTGGCTTCAACAGTGGAGTTGATAGTAGGTGGCAGAATTTGAGATTCTGCTGGGTAGCATCCCTGGGGATTAGCTTACTATTGAAGGAAGGAAGGAAGGCAAGAAGGAAGAAAGGAAGGAAGGGAGGGAGGAACTGCTGTCTCTTAGGAGGCACGGAGACTAGTCTCTCTTCGCAGACTCCTGTGATGCCCTGGGGTTCTACAACTGGTAACTAGTCACCCACAAGATCATCTTTCCCAGCTGGGCTGAGAGCTTTAGGAAGCCATTTTCCTGGCATAGGGCACTGTGCACCCAGCAGGTGTACACAGCAGATGCTCCCATCAGGTGTACACAGCAGGTACCAACAACAGATACACCCAGCAGGTGTACACAGCAGATGCACCCATCAGGTGTACACCCAGCAGGTGCACCCAGCAGGTGTACACAGCAGATGCGCCCATCAGGTGTACACAGCAGGTGTACAATCAGTGCTTCTGAAAGGAGGGAACAGGAAGCAAAGAATTCAGGCTTTGCCTTCTGCTCTTCAACATGGCTACCCTCAACTGTTAGAAGATGAGAGGGAGGATTCAAGGAAGGACGGAAATCCCACTGCAAATCAAGAACACAAATCTTCCGCTAAGTTTTCTCCCAATTCCCAATATGAAGAGAAGTTCCATTACCTCATAGTCAGCGTGTGGGACTCAGGATCACTTGTGTTCAGTGCAACCTCCGGGGACAGGGTACCCAGGCTAGCCCTGCTGCCCTTCCTGGATGTGTCCTTGAAGGAGCCAGCACTAGGGTCCTCATCAGAGGAGTTGTCATCGAAGGAGCCCAGGATAAAGTTGGTCATCAGCTGCCTCTTGATGCGAGCCTGCTTCTCGTCCTCTTGGGAGGGGGGCATGGCTTGCGGGCCTGGAAGTCTGGCTGGGAAGGACAAACCATTAGCATCTGGACCCTCTGGGCCTTGGGCCGCTCTACAGTTGGTTTGGAGATCTGGAGAGGGCCAGGTATCATTGGAAGATAGTGGGTTCCTCGGAGGCTTCCGGTGTGAGGGTGGTGGGGAGTTCCTCTGCTCGCTGGCAGCCCTGGGACCTCTGTGGGAGGCCAGCTCCTCCTGGTCAGGAGTCTTTGACGGGGAGCGGCAGTCACCATGTTTTTGCAGCAGCTCCTCTGACTTGTCCAAGGCTGGGAAGGACTCCTCGCTTGAAAGGAGGCTCGCTTCCACCTTATGGTTGGTGAGCGCCTTAGAGTCTGTCATCTTCCCCCAGATTTTCAGCGTCAGGTAGGAGAAAAACAGGCAAGTCAGAAAGAGGAGCAAGACCATTCAGACAAGCTGTCAAGAGAAGAGAGAGAGTTTACAGTTAGCATCGACAGGTTTCTCTCTGTGTTAGGCAAGCCAGACAACAGTATGATGGGGCTCTACTCAGGCCTCAGCTCTTCCCACGCCCAGGGCATGTTGCTAACCTCCTGGCCGTGGGCGTACTCTGTGGTTTGAATGTGTCCTCCCAAAGTTCATGTGTGATCCCCAGTGAAACAGGACCAGGAAGCAGTTAGAAAAAACACGGCGGCGGGAGGTGTGCTGTCACGAGCACGGGTCTCCTGCCCATCTGCTGCCGCTGTGGTATGAGGCATTAGAAGATTCTCACAAAACACAGGCTTTTCAACTTTGGGCTTCCCAGCCTCAAACCAGGAACAGAATGTATATTCTTGGGGCTGGAGAAACGGCTCAGCAGCTAAGAGCACTGGCTGTCCCTGCAGAGGACCTGGATGATTATTCCCAGCACCCACACATTTATCTATAACCCCCGTTTCAGGACATCCCATGCCCCCCTGTGACCTCAGACGGTACCAGGCATACATGTGGTACACACACACATACATGCAGGCAAGACATCCGTACAAATAAAATAAAAATAAATAAGTCAGGGAACAGATGCCAGGCCTCAACCCTACACAAAGGACTATAGGCAACTAAGGAAAGCTGAGTGGAGAAATAGTCTTCCGGAGGGAAGAACACGTAGCTGGTTATCCCATACCAAATGGTCAGCCCTGAAAAAACACACAGGCAACATTCGATAGGCTGAGTGGGTGGTACTTATGTATTTAGGGATGTGTGTGTGTGTGTGGGTGTGTGTGCGCACGCTAGCATAACAACAACTAATTTAAAAAGAGGCCATGAATTGATTTTTTTTTTTTTGGAGACAAGGTCTATCTGTGTAGCCTTGGCTGTCCTGGACTCACTTTGTAGACCAGGCTGGCCTCGAACTCACAGCGATTCGCCTGCCTCTGCCTCCCAAGTGCTGGGATTAAAGGCGTGCGCCACCATGCCCGGTTGAGGCCATGAATTGAAAAGACAGCAAGAAGGGGTCTTTGGGAGAGTTTGGAGAGAGGAAAGAAAAGAGGAAATGATGTCATTGTAGTCTCAATAAATACTTACAAAATAAAAACAAATAAATCTTTCCTTAAAACAAAATTAAAGCCGGGCGGTCGTGGCACATGCCTTTATTCCCAGCACTCGGGAAGCAGAGGCAGGCGGATCGTTGTGAGTTCGAGGCCAGCCTGGTCTACAAAGTGAGTCCAGGACAGCCAAGGCTACACAGAGAAACTCTGTCTCGAAAAACAAAAATAAATAAATAAATAAAATAAGTCTTCTTAAAAGACATGTCTGTTCTTTATAAGTTACATAGTCTCACATGTTTAAGATCTCACACCAGCACATTCTCAACATAAGCCACACATGAGAGAGAACTAAAGAGCGTAATTACTATGTTGTTGTAGAAGCATGATCTCTTGCATCAAAACCATGGAAACTATTCAAGTATCCTTTAAGGCACCGCATGGTGGCGCTGGCCCTTAATCCTGACACTCAGGAGGCAGAGGCAGAAGGGCACCAGTGAGTTCCAGGCCAGCCAGGAATACACACTGAGACTCGGTTTCAAAAAACAAAAGTCAAAAATATCTTTGAGCGGACAGATAAAATGTGGCGCGTCCACACAGTGGGACGTTATCCAGCCACAGCAGGAAGGAAGCGTGACCCACACTGCAGCGTGGCTGAACCCGAAAACCTGTGCCAATCATGAAAAACCACAGGTTATCATTCTGTTTCCTCAAAATGTCCAATCCACACAGACAGAAGGATTAGTGGTTTAGTGAGGGACAGAGTGGTGGGGGTCACAGCTAAAAATGCGTCATCTCCCGGGGGGAGGGGTGGAAGTGTTCTAATGCCGACTGTAACCAGCATTCTGAACACACTAACTGCACTGGGTTGTTCTATTTTCTTAGGGTGTACTTATTTTATGTATGCGAGTATCCTGCCTGCATGTATGTATGTACACATGTGTGCCGAGTGCCCTTTGAGGTCAAAAGAGAGCATTAGATGTCATGGAGTCAGGAACGGTTGTAAGCTACCTTGTGGGTGCTGGGAACCAAGCCTGGGTCCTATGCAAGAGCAGCAGTGCTCCAGCCAGTGCTAACTTGTTCTTTACATGTGTGGATTATATTCTATGTAAATGACCTGTGTGCTGTGTAAATGACCCGTGTGCTATGTAAATGACCCGTGTGCTGTGTAAATGACCCGTGTGCTGTGTAAACTATTTACACGCTCTACAAACGACTGTAGCCACATTGGCATCCCTATGCGCCCAGAAGCTTCTTTGCAGTTTTAAAACTAACTGCTGAAAACATTTGGAAGAAACTGGATCCACTGCACATGGCCTTTTCCGGCATTCTCTAAACAACGGAGCCTGGCGGCTGGCTGGCTCTCTACATAGCATTTACATGGCATCACCCAGAGATTAGCGTATGCATGGGCCCTGTGTCGGCATCAGGCAAACACACTACTGTATGGAGGAGGGATTTTGGTATCTGTGGAGGTTCGTGGAATCAGCTGCAGAGTCAGGGTGCTATAAACCACACAGGAAGAGAAGTGTTGCTGCTACGGGAGCTTCCTCTCCCTCCTCATAGCGTTTCCACTGTCCCCATGCCCTGGAGGAGGAACTGCATCCTCCTGATCCAGGTCCAGTCCACCTGACCCAGGTGTTCACAACCAGAGCGGTCGCTGGACGAAACCTGCGGGGCCAAGCAAGCGTGTGTGGGACGAGTGAGTTCGGATGTCCCACACACCTTCCCCTCACAGCTCTGCCCTCTGAGCTGTCTGATCAAAGTGTCCTAGAAGGCATGGGATTTATGGCCTGGAAGACGGCTTAGCAAATAAACATGCTAATTAGGTAAGGCTGAAGATCTGTGTTCAATCCTCCCAGAACCCCTGTGAGAAGAGGGGCGGTGGCTCATGTCTGTGACGCCAGTGTTCCTACAGAGTCATTCAGAAACGCGCAGGCGCAGCAGCCCAGTGGGACAGACAAGAGAGGCACTGCCTCAGAAACCAGCGGGTGGATGGAAGGAACCAACTGCCAGCAAAGTTGTCCTGGAACCCCATGTACACACCATGCACATGTGTGAGCACACCACACACACAGACACACACAGACACACACACACACACACACACACACACATGAGTACAAATAATTAAGTCTTTTAGAAATCATGACCTGAACACGTTTCAACATCTTTGAGCCAAGCCATCCTGCTAAGGCTGCAGCTGAGGGGCACGGCGCTTGCCTGGCACGTGTGAGGCCTTGGAATAGCCTAAGCATTTGCAAAGACAAAATAAATTAATGAACGATGCTCTCGGGGTTATGTCAGAAACGCTGCAAACCAAGGATGCAGGGCTCAGGCAGAACCCTGTAGCATCCGGATGGCATCTTCCTTCATGATTTCAACACTATGTTCTTTAGAGAAATGGGAAGAGTTCGCAAGTTTTCCTGGAAGTGTTGGAGCCATGTGGAAACCTCATGCCTGTTTGGCAGCTGCGTCCCTTAACTACTGGCAAGGCTCTAGTTCTGGGTAAGGCCTAGACACAGGTTTTATTTTCACTTGAGGTCATCAAGTTTCTTTTTAAAGAAAAGCAAGTCAAGGGTGACTCAACGTCAAAGTGACATGTCACAATTAAAGGTACAAAAGAGAAATCACATGGTCATCTCAACTGACAAAAAAAACAAAAAACAAAACTTTTTAAAATAAAATTCAACACCTTTTCTTGATTCAAAAAAAAATTTAGGGGGCTGGAGAGATGGCTCAGAGGTTAAGGGCACTGCCTGGTGTTCCAAAGGTCCTGAGTTCAATTCCCAGCAACCGCATGGTGGTTCACAACCATCTGTAATGACATTTTGTACCCTCTTCTGGCTTGCAGGTGTACATGCAGACAAAACATTGTATACAAAATAAAATCTTAAAAAAAAAAATTTAGAGAATCAGGAATAGAAAGGAGCCTCAAAATAACAATGATTGCACCCTCCCCCCAAGACCAGAGACAAGACTAGGAGAGCCACCTACCTGTACAGGAGTACCACTAGCCAGAGCAAGTGCCTACATGAAGAGGAGAAAGAAAAAACAGGCTGTCTGCGGAAGGTTTGGCCACACACAGACAGCCCCAAAGATCCAGGGGTAGAGTGATGACAGAAAGACAGAGAGAAATTGAGAACTGCTAAAGGCAATATGTTAAATTTGTAGGATCAAAAATCACCACCACCCCCCAAAAAAATCGCCACCCCAGAACCAATTAGGTTCCTACACACAAACAACTAGCAAGCCGAAATTCAGGTTATAATGACATTTTAAAAAAAAAGGAAAAATGTATCCAAAGAGTATGAAAGGTATTGTGTACTGAGAACCAGAAAACATCACGACAAGCTCACAGATTGGAAAACTTGCTGCTGCGGAGCTAGCCACGTCACCCAAGGCGATGAAAGATTAATGCAAAATGAAATGGGTCCCAAGCCGGGCGTGGTGTAGCACACCTTTAATCCCAGCACTCGGAGGCAGAGGCAGGCGGATCGCTGTGAGTTCGAGGCCAGTCTGGTCTACAAAGTGAGTCCAGGACAGCCAAGGCTAACACAGAGAGGCCCTGTCTTGAAAACAAAATTGATCAATTTGGCTTCATCAATTTTTTTTTTTTTTTTGAGAGTTGGGCGACGAGACAGCTCAATGAGTAGCGGCCAAGCTTGATAAGGTGAGTTCAATTCCAAAGCCCATCTGCTGGAAAGAGAGGACAGACATCATCTTCAGGCATCCTTGTCCTCAATGTCCACACTGGGAAATCAACAAATGTAATTCTAAAAATTAAAACCTTTTTGTGAAAAAAACAACAACAAAAACCCAGATGCCTATAATGCCTGCCCTGGGGAGGCTCAGAGTAAAGGAATAATTCTTTGTTTTGTTTTTGTTTTTGTTTTTTTTTTTTGCATGTGTATGTGCATATGGTGATGTGTGCCTGGGTACATGCACACTCATATGCACATGTATGTGGAAGTCCCAGGTTGACATTGTGTGTCTTCTCCAATCACTGTCCGCCTTATATACAGAGGCAGAGTCTCACTTGAACCCAAGCTTGCTGATTGGCCAGTTAGGAAACCCAGAGATTTCTGGTTGGCTGTCTATCAAAGCCAGAGCTTGCTGATTGGCTGTCTAGCTTGATGTACAGATTTCATCTGTGCTTCCTTCCAACTGCTGGAGTTAAGGCGGGCGCTATGGCAACCGGGCTTGTTTATGTGGCTGCTGAGGTGCAAGCCCTCACACTTGCGAGACAAACATTTTACTCACTGTGCCGTCTCCCCTGCCTCAAGGACTGTGGGTTCAAGGCGGTATTCTGATGAGGATGAGTGTCAAGAATATATAAAGAGCTCCTACAACTCAACAACAAAGAAGATGCTGCAACTGAAAGTGGGCCACGAGACGCTTCCCGAAGGAGACACACAAAGGGCCAGTGAGCGCAGATAGCGGATCTTGTGCTTGGAGAGCTGGCTTAGCTGCTAAGCACCTTCAGTCCCAGTCAGTGTTCTATTGCTGTGAGCAGACACCACAAAAAACAGCATGAAAGCAAGCACTTGCCAGGTGGTGGTGGCGCACACCTTTAATCTCAGCACCGAGAGGCAGAGGCAGGTGGATCTCTGTGAGTTCAAGGCCAGCCTGGTCTACACAGTGAGTCCAGCACAGGCAGGGCTCTATTATGCAGTAAACCCTGTCTTGAAAAACAAAACAAAACAAAAAGCGTTTAATTGAGAGAGCCTGCTTACAGTTTCAGAGGGGTGGGTCTATCACGGCAGGAAGCCTGGCAGCAGGGAGTAAGGCATGATGCTGAGAGCTTTTGGAGACCAAGAGAGAGGTAGATTGGGCCTGGATGGGCTTCTGAAACTCCAAAGCCCACCTGCAGTGACATCACCTCCAAGAAGGCCATGCTTTCTAATCCTTCCTCAACCATCCAAAACTGAGAACCAAATAGCTAAATATGTGAGTCTATGGGAGCCATGGCCACTCAAACCACCATGCTGTTCTTACAGGAAACCCAAGTTCAGGTCTCAGCACCCATATCAGGCAAATCACAACAGCTGGTAAGTCTTGCTCCAAAGAACTCAACTCCCCCTTCTGGCCACCAAAAGCACTACACACACACACACACACACACCAGATATAACCACAGCGGGTGCAGAAGAGATGGCTCAGAAGTTAAGAGCGGTGGCAGCTGGTCTGGAAAACTCAGATTCAATTCCCAGCACCAACATGGCTGCTCACAAACCGTCTATAACTCCAATTCCAGGGGATCTGACACCTTTTTCTAGCCTGTGTGAACACCAGGCACTCATGTGGTGTATAAACATACAGACAGACAAAATATCCACACATTTAAAAACATTAAGTAATAAAAAGAAATAATTTAAGGCAAGCGCAGTGGTGCACGCCTTTAATCCCAGCACTCGGGGAGGCAGAGGCAGGTAGATTGCTGTGAGTTCGAGGCCAGCCTGGTCTACAAACCAAGTAAAGAGAGTCAGAGAGCTAGAGACAGAAAGGTAGGGAGCACACAAGAGCTCATGCACTAGTTTTGATGGGTGGTCCCTGCAGGTTCCCAATGTGGTGCTCCTCAGAGTGTGTAGCATCATTGGAAGGCAGGGCCCAGGGGGAGTCATTGGGTCCCCAGAGGGGAGTCATTGGGCCCCAGGGAGGAGTCATTGGGTTCCCAGGGCATACCCTCAAGAGGCAGCACTTTTTCTATTTTTTTCCCTGGCTGAGGTGAGCAGTGTGTGCTCCACTGCCTACTCCACGTGCTCTGGCTATGGTGCTCCACCTCATCAGAAGCCTACAGCGGGCTGGGAATGTGGCCCAGTGACACAGCAGGAGGCCTATTATATCCCCGACCATAAAACAGCATGCAAGCATTAAGGCCCAAAGCAGTGGCGGCACTTGATGTTCAACTGGAACCTCCGATGTGTTCAGCCCAAACCAACCTTTCTTTTTACACTTGCTTTGGTTGGTTCCTTATAGCAATGGAAAGCTACCAGGACAAAAACAAACACACAAATGAGCGTGGGTGAGGGTGCGTGGCCCACTGCTGCTGGGAGTTTAACACAGAGCAAATGTCGAGGAAGGCAGTGCAGAGTGGGTCTTTCGAAGAACTCAGTGTGCAAGGAGTGGTGGGACATGCAGAGGCAGGTGGGTCTCTGTGAGTTCGAGGCCAGCCTGGTCCAGGTCAGCTAGGACCAAATAGAGAGCCCCTGTATAACAAAAACAAAAAGAGAACACAGTGCCAGGCCTGGAGGTGCATGCCTACCTTGCCAGTAAGGAGAGGTGGGGGCAGGAGGATGATGAGTTCAAGGTCATGCTCAGCTATAGTCACCTGGAAATTAGCCCACTTGGGACTCTGTCTCAAATATGTAAATAAATGGCTAAGTCATATATAAATAAATAGCTGCTCTCAGAAGTTTAAAAAAAGAAAACAAACAAACCAGGCACCTGTGTCCCTCGCAGCTCTCCAGGTGGTTTCCTGATGCCAAGCCCATCCCCACCCCACTCCTCCCTGGGAGTCTCAGTCCCAGTGTCATCGACCGTTGAGATTAGAGACTAGTGTGTGGGGCATGTCCCAGAGGACTGCCCTGTGCTTTACAGTACACGCCCCTGTTCTGCCCAACAGGTGGCATTAGTTTTTGCTCCTTCAGTTGTGACAACCAAAAAAAAAACGTCTCCAAGACCAATAAGATGATTCCACAGCGAAGGTCAGCTGCTGCCGAGCCTGAGATGACCTGAGTTCAGTCCCCGGGGCCCACATGGGAGAGGAGGATAACTGACACCCGCAACTTGTCCTCTGACCTCCACACAAGTGCTGCGACATGCACACGCCTACATACACGGATACATAAAGCCATAAATAAATGTGCATTTTAAGTGTTCAAAAATGTCTCCAGAAACTAAGATGTGTGTCATGAGGATCAAAACCACCTATCGCTTTTCTGACACGTGTGCCACACTGTGCCTGGCTCCCTCCTGCTTCTGGGTGTTGAACAGGAAACTTCTAAGGCCAGACATGTGTGTGTGTGTGTGTGTGTGTGTGTGTGTGTGTGTGTGTGTGTGTATCTGTCTCTGTGTGTGCATGTGTGTGCGCGTGTCTGTCTTGTCTGTGTGTGTGTCTGTCTGTCTGTCTGTCTGTCTGTTGTGCATGTCTGTCTTTTTATGTGTATGTGTCTGTCTGTCTGTCTCTGTGTGTGTGTATGTGTCTCTGTGTGTGTGTGTCTATGTGTGCATGTGTGTGTGCGTGTCTGTCTTGTTTGTCTGTGTGTGTGTGTCTGTCTGTCTGTATGTGCATGTCTGTCTTTCTGTGTGTATGTGTCTGTCTGTCTGTCTGTGTGTGTGTGTCTATGTGTGCATGTGTGTGTGTCTGTGTGCCTGTGTGTGCATGTGTGTGTGTGTCTGTCTTGTCTGTCTGTGTGTCTGTCTGTGTGTGTCTGTCTGTCTATGTGTGCATGTGTGTGTGCGTGTCTGTCTTGTCTGTCTGTTTGTTTGTGTGTGTGTGTGTGTGTGTGTGTGTGTGTATTTGACAGGGTTTCTCTGTGTAGTCCTGGCTGTTCTGGACTCACTCTGTAGACCAGTCTGGCCTTGAACTCGCAGAGATCTGCCTGCCTCTGCCTCCCAAGCGCTGTGATTAAAGGTGTATGTCATCATGCCCGGCTGGAGTTTACTGCTAACATTATCTCTCTTGCCCTTGGTAAATTGTCACAAAAGGATAATCAATCATCAGCAAGAAAGGTCACCATTCTGAAACTGTTGCCCCACTCAAGCCCTAAGGAAAAAGGATTGTCCTGAGTTCATTGACAGATAGCAATGCCAGAAGGTTGCAGAAGTGACCCTGGCATCCTCAGAGGCTCAACAGGTCCCTCAGGCAGGAGGGTGGGACACGCTTGGCTTCTGCTGAGAGGCCACTCCTGTCTCACACCCCCGTCTCCATCTTTCCTGACAGCGAAGTGACCCATAGAGACTTAGGATCCCTGTGCCTGGCCCAGTACTAAACATACAGTAGGTGTTTAATAATGGCACTGAATGAATGAATGAGTGAATGAAGGAAGGAAGGAACCCAGGCACGAACTGAGCACCAAGCAATGGCATGAACCAAGATAGACCTTTGCATTTTAGAGGTGCAGTTCCGCAAGTGCACTTGGGAGCCAAGGGAGTGTCACCACCACAGCTTTGCAGGAAGTTAGCCAGAGGCCGTGACCCAGGGAAGGCCATTGTCTGGCAAGTTCCACATGTGTACATATGAAATAATGCAAAGTTAGAAATAAAAAGCATGCCAGGCGCCTTTAATCCCAGCACTCGGGAGGCAGAGGCAGGCGGATCTCTGTGAGTTGAAGGCCAGCCTGGTCTACAGAGTGAGTCCAGGACAGCTAGGACTACACAGAAAAACCCTGTCTCAAAAAACCAAAAGAAAAACGGAAAAGAAAAACTAAAAAATAATAAAGCATATAAACGTATTTAAATTATTGCTGAGGAAAGAGCAGGATGCAAATAAAAAACGCTTGGAGGGAGCAAAACTTAGGTGATCTGACGGTGCTTTGTTTGTGCTGGTTCCGCTGGGAAGCCCCGGAGCTGGTGCAAGCTTTGTGTTGTGCAAACTCCATGGCACCTGCTTTAGAAAAGTCTGGCTGCCTAGGAGAACAGACCGGAGCCTGGGACTGTGGCTATGCTGGACCCCCAAGGGTCATGTGCCAGGATCTTGTCCCCCGCGGGGATGATGTTGGTGACTGCAGGAACATTTAAGAGGGAGGTGTAGCCAGTGCAAGCGAATCCATATGGAGACACAGACACAGCCACTACAGAAGGGACTAGTGCTGGCCTCCAGGTGACAGGTCTATGCAGGAATGAGTTGCCATAAAAAGAGTGGGCCTGCTGCTCTATCCCTCTGGCCTCCTGTCCCACTATATTCATGTGTTCCCATCAGCATGCCATCTACCATATTATGATGTCACTAGAAGGCCTTTAGCAGAGCCAAACAGAAACTTGGATCTAAGGATCTTACTCCCAGATCTTCAGAACTTGATGTTAAAGAAACTTTTTATTTTTATTTTTTAACACAAAGTATCTTGCGTCGGGTACCTTGTTACAGCTGAAGGAAAGCTAGCACAGACCGGTGGGCAGGTGAGCTGAGAAGGCGCTGACTGTGAGTAGATGGGCAGATACAAAGCTGCTGGGCAAATGGGAGGGGGAGGGGTGCTGCCACACTCAAACCTGGAAACTCTAATGAACAGAGTAACCAGGCATTCCCCAGGACTGGGCTCCTTCATTCTATGCTATAAATCCTATTCTGATTTAAAAAAAAAAACAGTGATTCTAATGCCGAGCTTTGCTAGGGCTGCCCACGTGGAAATATTCAGGGTCTTTTATTTATTTATTTATTTATTTTTAAGATTTATTTATTATGTATTCAGTGTTCTGCCTGCATGTACACCTGCCCACCAGAAGAGGACACCAGATCTCATTATAGATGGCTGTGAGCCACCATGTGGTTGCTGGGAATCGAACTCAGGACCTTTGAAAGAGCAGCCAGTGCTCTTAACCGCTGAGCTATCTCTCCAGCCCTAATCTATTTCTTTAAAGACAGGGTCTCACAATGTAGACCAGGCTGGCTTCAAACTCACAGAGATCCACCTGCCTCTGCCTCCCAAATGCTGGGATTAAGGTGTGCAGGCATGCACCACCACATACACATGTATTATTATTATTATTAGTAGTAGTAGTAGTAGTAGTATCTTAGGACCCTCTACAAAATGCAGACTCCCCTCGTTGCCCTGCAGTTGTCCTTAGAACGGCATCTGAGTGCACACTCAATCTACACACGCTTGTGCCTGCAGAGGACCTTCAGGTCCACTTTCGCCCCCACCCCTGTCCCACCTGCTCCCCACCCCACCACCCTCCTCAGAGCAGCACTGTGCAGCAGCCTTCCCTTACCTGACTTCCGCTGCAGTTTGGACACATATGGCTCCGAAAAGCTCAGTCAATCAGCCCAGCTCAAATCCCGGCCCAACAACCACACCTTCCCCTTTCAACACATGGACACGAATAATTCTCATATACCCAGCACTCCGCCATGAGCTGTGCTGAGATGCCACATCTGGATGTGTGCCTTTAAGAAGGGCTGGCCAGACCCACAGCTCACCTTTGCTGCTCAGACCAGCTGGGCAGTACTCTGAGCAGCGGAGACTAGAGGAGACTTCCTAGTGAGCCCAGGTGGTCCTTTTCCCCTGAACTGACTCAACTGACCCCCAAATTGGATACTAGTCAAAGATCTTTTTATTTAGTTTCTTTTCTTTCTCGTTTCCCCACAGCTACATGCAAACCCAGGACCTTGCACTCACTGAGGTGAATGCTCAGCCACTAAGCCACACCCTTAGGCTTATTTTTATTTCTTGCCATTCAAACCCAAGCAACAACTGTCTGCTGCATAAGCCATGGAGCCTCCCATGACCAGTGCAGGGAGCTGCTGGGCTCCGGCAAGCTCTGGCTAGCGGCCAGCACCGCAGTGCAGCAGGTGGAGGACATGGTTGCATTTCCCACACACACACACATAAAATTACATTCAACCTGTCTACTAAAGGTCTCGGAGGGTCAGTGAGGCATGTCAGCATCCTGCAGCCCCAGTCTATACTTGGACTTTTCCCTCCCACCCAGTTCAGCTCCCAAGTGTTTGGGGCCACTTACCGGCACTGGGGACACGGCCACCAGCTCCATTCTCATGAAAGTCCCACAAGTGCCCACAGGGTGACTAAGGGAACTCAGCCTACAGAGTGTCACCTTTCAGCGGGAGGCTGTGGGTGTGCTGTATCAGGCCATGGGGGGAGGGGCTTGGCCGGTGCTCCGCGGCTCAGAGGAGCTGGGATTCTCTGCAGCCACACCCTCACCTGCCACTGTGGTTCTAGCCCTAGCTCGGTCCTCACATGGCTCTCGCCACGATCTGGCCAGCACAGAGAGCCACCACCCCCTTGGCTTGCCACATTCCTGTACTTCAGCCTACTTCGCACTCGCGCAATCACTTTCCTTGCCTAAGGCTGCTTCTCTGGAGTCTGTGTGAAATGTTCCCATAGCCCCAACAGGTGGCTTCCGGGGGGTGGGGGGGTGGGGGGTTGCAGCCCTTGTCCTCAGCCCTCAGGCACCTGCCTGGAGGGGAGGGTAAGGTTCAGCATCTTCTTGGGATGGGCCACACTGGACACTGTGGAAAAAGAGGTGATAGTGTCGGGACAGAGAGCGGTTGGCCAAGGACTCCCCAGCTGTGAGGAGAGTGGCACAAAGCCAACTGTAGCCACTAGGGTACGAAGCACTGCCCCTGGGGATGGCTGTAGGGTCAAGGATATCACAGGCCATGGTATTTCTGGCAAGTCTGTCCCATTTGCAGCCTGATGCAGGGTGACGCAGTGTCCAGTGTGTTTTGTACCGGAGTAAACAGAAGCCCAATATCACACATAGGCCACGTGCCACCTGCACTCAGAGAGCCTGGGGCAGATGTTCGGACTCCCAGTGGAGCATCGTCCTGGCAGATTTTGAGCTCATTCTGAACCTCGGTTTCCCTCACCTAGAAAAGGGGACCATTCCCCACTCCCATCCACCTTGCAGGGTTACCCTGAGAATCAACAAAGCCTGTGTAGTCACTTCCAGCGTCAACGTTAGTGGCTCTCCCAAACAGAATGAAGCAGACAGCTTTGGTTGTGAGCACACACGTGGCACAAGGACAGAAATGTGGCTGTCAGACTATCACACACACGCAATGGTGTACTCAAACCCACGTGTGTACATACAAACTAAATAAAATAACGTAGTTAAAAAAAGAAAACCCCCATGCCAGGCATGGTGGCGCACGCCTTTAATCCCAGCACTCGGGAGCAGAGGCAGGTGGATCGCTGTGTGTTCGAGGCCAGCCTGGTCTACAAAGCGAGTCTAGGACAGCCAAGGCTACATAGGGAGACCCTGTCTCAAAAAACAACAACAAAAAAAAACCCCAAATGTGTATATGTGTCTATGAGTGAGCGTAAGTATGAGTGCATTTGCCTGCAGACACCAGAAGAGGGCACCAGATGCCCCAGGAGCTGAAGTTACAGGCAGTTGTGAGGGGCAGGAAGTGGGCGCTGAGGACCAAAGCCCTTTACAAGAGCAGCACGTGCTGAGCCGTCTCTGCAGCCCCTGGAAAGTATGATCCTTATACTGCTTTAAAGATGAGACTCTAAAGCCAGGCAGTGGTGGTGCATGCCTTTAATCCTAGCACTCGGGAGGCAGAGGCAGGCGGATCAATGTGAGTTTGAGGCCAGCCTGGTCTACAGAGTGAGTCCAGGACAGTAAAGATAATATAGAGAAACCCTGTCTCGAAAATCCAAAAAGGAGGAGGAGAAGAAGAAGAAGAAGAAGAAGAAGAAGAAGAAGAAGAAGAAGAAGAAGAAGAAGAAGAAGAAGAAAAAGGCAGCTCAGGTGATTGCATGTTGTAAGCACTGTGGGAGTGTTGGCCTAGAAAACCATAGCCACGGTGCCCAGCACACATCAGGCACCCAGTCAATGCCAGGCGAGCCCACCTGAATCTCATTCAAGCTGGAAGGCTACCCTTTGACAGTTACATGAGCCTCAACTTCCCCGTATGCAGAGCAGGGACAACAGTAGCAAGCTCATCAGCCTGCCGGGTGATGGAGTGCAAACTGCTTCGCCTGGCCTGAGTGACCATGGCGACCCCCACCACAGCTGTACTCTTATTCGGTGATCCTCAAGGCAGAGCTGGCTGCCCCTGGGAAGCCTTGTCTTTGCTTCACCTAGTAGCAGCAGGTGGGCGGAAGCGCCTCTACTACCAAGTGTGTAGAAGAGATGGCTTCTCTCCCATCTGCCCGAGGCCTCCCCGAGGCTGGTCCTAGGGCAGGTCTATTACAACATGTAGCCTGTGTGCAGTGAAGTAACCGCCCAGAGGAGACCGGGGCTTTCCACCAGCCTCAGAAGCTGAGGTGACGGTGTTGGCGGGAGCTAAGCTCCAGAGTGTATGGCCTCCCTAAGAAAGAGCAGCCTGTTCCCAGGGGTCCCTTTCCAGACAAAACCAAAAAGCCACTCTAAGTCTAAGCCCTGTGGTCAGAGCTCTGCACCACTGGCTTCTGGGTAGCGCTTCAGCACTGTTAACATTTGCCGCTTCCCGGTGTGCCAACTGTGTGGGAAGGACTGTAAGCTTTGTCACAGGTGAAAGCAATCTTGGTGGGCTTTACCCTTGGGCACCCCATGGAGACCTTGTGATAAACTGAGTGGAGCCATCTTGGGCCTGGAATTCAGGAAACAGACCTGGGGACTCCACCTGGACTATTGTTTTTCTAATCGACCCTCAATGGGAGAAGGAGACCACCCTTCGCAGGCAGGCAGGGAGGAAAGAACAACAGGTTGAGACCAGGCTTGAGCGCACGTGGATCAGCGAACAGGCTGGACCAGCACACAGGCCAGAGATACCTAAGGACCTGTCCTGTGGAATGGATACCGGAAGGTTCACTCTTTTTTCCCTTTAACCTTTTTTTCCCTCTTGTGTAAGCTAGTTGGGTTATATAATAAAGTTTAATAGTTAAAAAACAGAGCCTACAGACCTGGCTGTTGAGAGGCAGGCAACAGGTCTCTGGAGAGCTGGGAGGTTGTGGAGGTCAAGGGCATTGAGAGCATCTCTGAAGGCCCTTTCAGCTTGGCAAGGTCAGTGATGTGGAAACTCTAGGTGTATGCGTGGAGTGTGACCCAGGGCCCAGAACTCCGGCTGGAACCTGTCCTCCACTTCCCCATGTGGGAGCAGGGTGGAGCGAGGAAGCCAGTCCTGCCTGTGTCAAAACCCAAACACGGGGGCTGGTGAAATGGTTCAGCAGATACAGGCACATGCTGGCAAGCCTAATGACCTGAGTTCCATCCCTGGAAGCCACATGATGTAAGGAGAAAACTGACACCTCGGGTTGTCTTCTGACTTGCACACACACACTCACAGAGAGAGAGAGAGAGAGAGAGAGAGAGAGAGAGAGAGAGAGAGAGACCGAGGGAGAGAGGGAGAGAGAGTGGCTTGTGTAACTCCCCAATATTGTTTAATAAAAACATAAAATAAAATAAAATAAAAAAAGAAAAGAAAAGAAAACAAAAAACCTGAGTTGGCTCAGCGGTTAGAGCACTGTCTGCTCTTCCAAAGGTCCTGGGTTCAATTCCCAGCACCCACATGGCAGCTCACAACTGTCTGTAACTCCAAGATCTGACACCCTCACACCAATGCACATAAATTTAAAAAACTAAATAAAAATATAAAACAAAAACCCCAAGAACCCAGCTGGGCATTGCAGCACAAGCCTACACTTCCAGTCCTCGGATGTAAAGGCAGGAAGATTGGTGCCCCACAACAGCTACAAGTGTGACTCCAGCCTTGGCCACACCAGACTGTCTGAAAAATCCAAACCAAACCAAACACCCAAGAACCCCACAGATAAATGCATCCTGTGGGTGTTCCTGGAAGGGGCTGGCTTCAAGTGCTCCCTCGCTGCTGTGAGGTCCTGAGTTCTCACCAAGCTCCTGATTCTTGGTGTTTCTCATGTACGCAGGAGAAAAGCTGGCTGATGACACCTGGGCTCGCCAGTTTCCTAGGTACCACGTTCAGCATATTACCTGATATCAAGTTCAAGCTGTTGTGAGCCTGGGGCCGTTGCACAAACTGATTACCCAGCTCCCTGGCCTCAGAGGAGCCAAAAATATAAGAGGCTGGGCCGTGGGTGGCGCACGCCTTTAATGCCAGCACTTGGGAGGCAGAGGCAGGTGGATGGAGGCCAGCCTGGTCTACAAGCGAGTCCACAGCAGCCAGGACTACACAGAGAAACTCTGTCTCAAAAAAAAACAAGACAAAAACAAAACAAAAACAAAAACAAAAAACCAAACAAGACAAAACAATATATAAATATAACATAAGAAAGTTACAGATGCCGGGCGTGGTGGTGATCCCAAGCACTGCAGAGGCTGGAGCAGGAGGATGGCAAGTTAGGGGCCAGCCTGGGTTACACAGAAAGGCCCTGTCAAAAAAAAAAAAAAAAGCTCAGTAGAAATCCAGGGGTGTGGCTGGTCCCCACATTATGATTCTAAGTACTCTCCCCACTGAAAGGAACCAGGCCCTTGAAGAAACGGAGGGCAGAATGTACGTGGTCAGCTAACACACCTTGTCCTGCGTAAAACCAGGGACACTCCCAGGCTTCCCACGCCATCGAGAGGGGAGAAAGGGCAATGACAGCAGTGGGTCACAAGGTGTCACGCGTCTTTTCAGGGACAAGACGTCGCAGTGCCATCCAAAAAACGAAAGTGCCAATGATTGCCCATGACTCAGCATTCTGAAAATAGACTTTCACAAAAAGGGTGTGTATGTGTGTGAGACACAAGCGTGTGTGTGTGTGTGTGTGTGTGTGTGTGTGTGTGCATGAGGGAGCGGCACACGAGCATGTGTGAGTGTGACTACGTGCATGAGGAGGTTGGGGTGACACACAAGCAAGCATCTGTGCGTGTGCGTGATGGCATCTATGCGTATGTGTGATGACGTGTATGAGGAGGGCGGAGCGGCTTTCAGGAGTCATTTCTCTCCTCCCACTGTGGCTTCAGGGGGATCAGTGTCACACTACCAGGCTGGCATGGCTCCTCCCAGGTGGCAGACATGTGAGCTACTGTCCTGTATAAACATGATAGCATTCTCTGCTGATGAAATGAGCCAATTCAAGCAAGTCAAATTAAAGTATAAAGGCAGGCTTATAGGGGACAGCTGGTCCCAAGGAAAGAGGCCAGGGAAGTCACCATGCATATGGGGAGATAGAAAATCGGGGCAGGGGGAATGGAGAGAGAAAGCATGTTGGGGGGCGTGTAGGAGAGAGCATCAAAATGCCGGGAATATATAGTGAAAATCCTCAGGGGGAGAGGAAGCCCTGGCCCTGGGCTGGAAAGTTCAGGTATGGACTGAGGGATGCTGGGAGAACCTGAAGGCCAGGTCCACTTTCTATGTTAAATAGGCATCTCAGCTGCTTGTCCCGGGTCTGAATCCCAACACTGTGGATCTCCCAGACAAGGCTTCTTCACAAAGAGCCCCCAATTGACTTCCTCTGCCCAGCCCCTTCCCACCAAGACACTTGAAACACAGCTCTAAAAACAACTCCCTTTGCAGACCGCAAATCCAGTACAGACTCAGCGGCACAGAGCAGGTACTCAAGACGTACAAAGGCCTTGCGACGACACTGAGTGCTGGCCGTGGGAGTCACTGGCACCTTTCGTCCCCCTTTCACATCCACAGACACTCTGAGCTCCATGATCTTGACACCTGCTGTTCGTGGGCATAGGATAAAGCCCAGGAGCCCCCCACCCCACCCCACCCCACCCCGGCCCCCAGGAAAAGACAGGCTACAGCGTTAGAGCAAAATCTATGAGTCCTTGTAATTTCTGTCAGCTGCAAGGCTGGCATGGGCCCGCTGGGAGCTGGTTACTTTCTCTCTTTCTAGTCTGGGCGAACTGTAAATATGTGTTTTCCTGTATTGGTTTTTGCTTTCTACTTTCTTTTGGAATATAGAGAAACTAAGGTATCAGATCATGGGCCTGCGTGACTTAGCAATGTCCCCAGGAAGTGGGAGAGCTGGGACAGAGCTAGGGGAGTGCCATGGTGCGGCAGCCTGCAGTGGATCTAACTCTATTCCGTCCTCCTGCCTCAATTCAGCTGGAAGCCTGGAACCCTGGGGCAAACATAACAGAGCCCACAGCTCTGAGCCACGCCACACCCGGCTCCCAGGACCCTGCAGAGAAACAAGCAAAGCGTGCAGCGAAACCGCTCCTGTGAGATGGTCCTCCCCTCTGCCAAGCCGCATCCTGGACGATCCTCCCTCAGGGTGCTCCACAGTGAGAAGACCCTGACAGGACCTGCCACAAAGGCTCTGTGCTCTCCAGGGGCAGTGTGGGTCCCAGCCTGGTCCACAGCCCAGCCCCACCTTGCTCACTCAGTGCCCCCATCCTAATGGGAGTGTAAAAATTCGACCAGCTGTCCTTCATCAGAATAAGGAAGGCCGTCCTGTCAGGTGACAGCGTTTCCCAGATTTGACAGTCCTAAGACTATCCTACAGTAGCACTCTTATTGGCACGTTATTTTCACGTCACAAGATTGAGCGAGGGCCAGCAAGATGGCTTAGCAGGCGAGAAAGGCCCTGGCTGCCAAGACTGATGACCTGATTGGGTCCCTCAGAACCCACATGATGGGAGAGGAGGACCAACTGACCTCCACGTGTTCCACGCTTATGCAAATAAGTAAATGTTAAGAAAAAAAAAGTTCAGGGCTGGAGAGATGGCTCAGCGGTTAAGAACACTGACTGCGGTACTAGAGGTCCTGAGTTCAATTTCCAGCAACCACATGGTGGCTCACAACCATCTACAATGTGATCTGGTGCCCTCTTCTGGCCTGCAGGGGTACAAGCAGACAAAATACTGTATACATAATAAATAAATAAATAAATCATTAAAAAAAAAAAGTTCAAGAGAGAAAAAAAAATGGGCTGACTAAAGGGGTCTTTCCTAGAGAGTGGCTGTTCTGTCCCCATGAACCACACACAGGCATGATGTGGATAAGAGACCACGGAGAAGGGTGGACCTTTACCATCCGCCACTGGCTGGGGCCATCATGGAAATTCTCTGCAGCTTGGCTTTCTGACCCCGGGGAAGTGCATAAATAGCACCTGTTGCCTCTCCCTGCCCTCAGAAGCTCAAGGCCATTGAGTGCCCTGCTCACACCTGCCACGCAGTGACCCATCCCTCAGCGTCCCAGGCTCAGCCTGCACTCATGTGACAGGAGCCCTGGATTCCCGGAATGAATGTGCACAGGGCTGGGAGCCCCCCACCCCAGCGGCCAGTGCGGAGGCAGCAGCGTGCCCTTTTCAGGGAGCTGCTCCCACACCCGACTAGTGATCCACAAACCCACCTTGGAAGTGAAATTTCTGGGTCAAAATTCAGAGGCAATGTTACAACAAGAGACAGGGAAGAATCTAGCAGAGGAAGGGCCACCTCCATTTCAAAATACGGGCATGCCCACATCCTCGGACAGCCTGAGAACCACATTTGATGCCTTGATGCATTGGACTGAAACATGATTAACCACAACAACAACAAAGACCCCACACAAGGTGGTTCGGACAAGTCTTTTACAGGGACAAGCACAGCTCTAACGCCTTCCCAGGGCTTTTGAGGAACGTCATGGATGAAGGAAGTCCCAGACCTGCACCTCCAATCTGCCTGTTTGTTTGTTTGTTTTTAAAAAGTAGAAGGGCTGTCATGAGTTCAAAGCCAGCCTGGATGACTCAGAGAGCTCCAGGACATCCTGGGTAAACAAACACTAACCAAAGACACAACAAAAGATAATTCTGAGTCCCAGGCATTACTCTGTCCAGGACAAGTTGAGATGGCCATCCATCCCAATATGTAAGTCTATTTTAATTTTAAAGTAACAGTAATGGCAATGCTATGGGGAAGAGGCATGTAATTGTACTACATGGGGGCACAGAATCAAAGACTGGTTTGCATAACCAACTGCTCAGCAGCTCCCTCCCTCAGTGTCCCCTGACACTTTCAACTCAAGTGGTTCACACACACACACACACACACACACACACACACACACACACACACACAC
>OU015754.1:34867133-34879929 GCA_907169655.1 Acomys percivali | reverse complement strand
CACACACACACACACACACACACACACACACACACACACACACACACCATCAGTTCCCAGGAAGGGGTGGGCACACTTACTGCGTTAACTCTTCGGCCTTGCTTTCCCCATAGCTTCCCAGCTGTGTGTTCAGGGTGACATTTTCAAGCTCCTTGCTGCTGGCAGCTCACCGCTGTGTCTGTAAATGTCACTTTTAGATTAACCAGCCCCTGCTGTTTAAAAATATCCCCTGGAGCATTTAACCTTCAAGGCACTGAGTGGCGGCCGTGACCCAGGCAGGGAGGAAAGCAATCTACAGCAGTCCACTGGGGCTGCGCGCTGGTGGCCCGGGAACTGGTCCACTCCTCAACCCCACAGCTCGCTTTATTTCAAAATTCCTAGAGACTTAAACAGGAGGCATCTGAGGCCCAAGGTGTCATCAGCAACAGGGGAAAAGTCACTCTGGCCTGTGGCAGGCTGCTGGTCATTAGGGAAATCCATAGTGAGGCAGGGAGGGCAGGTCCTCCCAACAAGGAAGCCCTCGGGAATCTTGCCCTGTTCATAGAATATTCTAATACCTTGGGACTTAGGGGAACAAGGCTGCCTTTATTCGTGATTGGCTGGCTAAGTATAGGGCTGAGTGAAGCAGGAGCCAGGCCATGCGGCAGCCACAGGGTGTTCTGAGAGATGTGGGCCAAAGGTCACCTCCAGGTCCCAACCCCAATTGGCAGCAGGCAGAGAAGCAGAAACCATACCCCACCCACCGGGAGGAGAGCCCAGAGGTAGAGCCGCCCAGGTGTCTGTAAACTCCGGCTGTGTGACAATGCAAAGCCAGCAGGGGCACAGAGTCGGTACAGGGAGGTTCTGGAAGGCTGCTGCAGTACCTTTTTACCCTGCCTGGGCTACTTTACCTGTAGGCTTATTTTCCAGTAAGGAAAAAAAGCAATAAACTTTAGGTTTCTTGGGGTTTTTCTCCAGTGGACTTGAGAGCAGGAAGCTAACTTCCCGAGTCACCCACGTCCTCTTCAGGCTGCCGTGCCACTGGCCACACACCTTGCACAGCAGCGAGCACACGCTTGGGGATTGAGGGTGGAGTCAGCACTAAGCACACCTGACACCAGCATCTCTCTCAGACTGTTAAAGGAGTTCATGCGATCTCCTGACTTAACAGGTTCCCTGGAAAGCGCATCTCCTAGAAAGCCACGTGTGACTGAAACCACTTCAGATGACCTCGTCAAACACTCCCAGGTAGGAGGTGCGGAGAGTAACAGAGCTCTTAGCATTTAAAGGCCTTGGTACCCGCCGCAGCCCCGCTCCCATCCTTCCCAGGGCCCAGGGCGTTGTGAGTGGCAGGACTATGGAGCTGTCATTGGTCTGATGTGAGCTCACTCCTTGCTTAGCTGCTCATGACCTTGAGGTTGCATGTGGTCATCTGTCATTTCACCATATGGTTGAGGTGATGGCGACACTAGGCTCTCGGCACAGTGGTTTTCTCTCCGATGTGTTTGATAGGGACAGAATCTCACTGTAGCCCAAGTTGACCGGAACTCATACAGGCCCGGCTGTCCTGGAACTTGTGAGAATCCTCTTCCCTTGGCCTCTGTGGTGCTGGGTGACAGATGTGGACTACCACACCTGGCTGAGCATTCCAATGAGGCTCACCGCCTCCTGCCAGGTGTGGTAGCACACACCTGTGAACCCACCAGTAGCCAGACAGAGACAGGATTGCCGAAGTTTCAGGCAAACCTGGTCTACACGCTGAGTTCCAGGCCAGCCAGAACTACCTTATGAGACCTTGTCTCAAAACACAATAAACCAGCCGGGCGTGGTGGCGCACGCCTTTAATCCCAGCACTCGGGAGGCAGAGGCAGGCGGATTGCTGTGAGTTCGAGGCCAGCCTGGACTACAAAGTGAGTCCAGGACAGTCAAGGCTACACAGAGAAACCTTGTCTCGAAAAACCAAAAAAAAAAAAAAAAACCCACACACAAAAAAACAAAAGAGTAACTGGCTCTATCATAGACATAGACACGCAGCTCTCTCTGAACAGTTTTTTTTTTTTTTGGTTTTTCTGTTTTGGTTTGGTTTGGTTTGGTTTTTCGAGACAGGGTTTCTCTGTGTAGCCTTGGCTATCCTGAACTCACTTTGTAGACCAGGCTGGCCTCGAACTCACAGTGATCTGCCTGCCTCTGCCTCCCGAGTGCTGGGATTAAAGGCGTGCGCCACCACGCCCGGTTTTTTTTTGGTTTTTCGAGACAGGGTTTCTCTGTGTAGCCTTGGCTTGTCCTGGACCCGCTTTGTAGACCAGGCTGGCCTCGAACTCACAGCGATCCACCTGCCTCTGCCTCCCGAGTGCTGGGATTATAGGCGTGCGCCACTACGCCCGGCTCAGATTTTATTTTTTTAAAGATTTATTTATTTATTATGTATACAGATCTCGTTATAGATGGTCGTGAGCCAATATGTGGTTGCTGGGAATTGAACTCATGACCTTTGGAAGAGCAGTCAGTACCCTTAACCTCTGAGCCATCTCTCCAGCCCCTCAGCAGATTTTAATGTGGAGATGTGCTATGGAGTATATCGTGCACATTCATGAAAGTGCCAATGAGGCTCTGTCTGTGAAAGGACAAGGACTGAGCTCAGAGCTCAGCTCCCATGCAACAGTGGTTATGACGGCCCACATCTGTAATCCTAGTGCTGTGCAGGGGTGAGGCTGAGGCGGAGGGTTAGAGATGGCCCAGTGGCTGAAACCCGTGCCATGCAAACATGAGGACAAGAAGCTCTGGCTTCAACTGGGTGGCTCTGGTGGTCTTCATCTCATTGCAAAGTTCCGAAGGCGGGCATGGGCCCTGCATTCAGCTGGCACTTTGCTGCAGTGAATACGGTGGAGTGCTAGCCAGGAGGGCTCCTGATGTCAGCCTTGAGCCTCCACACATGTACATGGAAACACCCTCACACGTTGTTTTTTTGGTTTTTCGAGACAGGGTCTCTCTGTGTAGCCTTGGCTGTCCCGGACTCGCTTTGTAGACAGGGCTGGCCTCGAACTCACAGCGATCCGACTGCCTCTGCCTCCCGAGTACTGGGATTACAGGCGTGCGCCACCATGCTACTCACCATTACATTATTGTTTCTTTTATGTTGGAGACAGCCCTGCTGTGAGGCCCAGGGCAACTCCAGACCATCCAGCCTCAGACTAAGAGGTGCTGGAATCACAGGCGTGTGCCACATCAGCTTCAACTTGGTGGATTTTCATTTCCCAAATGAGACAGGACTTCTCTGTGGAAGAGCCCTGGCTATTCTGGAACTTAAAAGACCAGGTTGGCCTGGAATTTAAGAGATCTCCGCCTGCCTCTGTCTCCCAAGGGCTAGGATTAAAGGCGAGCGTCACCACAGCTGGCTTCAACTTGGTTGGCTTTGGTCTGTGTCACCCTAGCTGTCCTGGAACTTGTTATGTAAACCAATTGCACTCATGCCATGGGGCATGTGGAGGTCTGAGGGCAATCTGTAGAAATGAACTCTCTTTGCCTCATGGGTCCAAGGTATCAAACTAGGTCAGGCCCAGGGTGATGTGCCTACCCAAATCCAACTCAACGTCAACTGTTCCCTGGCACCTACACTTAGTTACAACCCTCAACAAAAATCATTCTGTTACATGTAGGTACTTTGGTCCACACAAGACGGGTGCCTGGTCCAGCTGTGTTCCTTGGAGCTGGAGTGACATGCGGCTGCAAGCCACCTGATGTACATGGTGGGGACAAACTCAGGTCTGCACAAAAACTCCACCGAGCCCTCTTCACCCACCTTGGTTTTTTGGGACAGGGTTTCTCTGTGTAGCCACGACTGTCCTGGACTCACTTTGTAGACCAGGCTGGCCTTGAACTCAGAGAGATCTGCCTGCCTCTGCCTCCTGAGTACTGGGACTAAAGGCGTGCGCCACCACGCCCAGGCACACTCACCTCTCTATAATTCATCTACCGTGTATGGGCATGTGCCATGGCAACCCATCAGCAGCTTCCTTTATGTGGACTCTTGGGCCAGTTCAGGCCCTCACTGGGCAAGCCATCCATTCACTAGCCTTCAGTTGCTTAGGATTTTTTTCCTTCCAAGCCCTGGCTGCCATGGACTTGAATTCATTGCAATCTGCCTGCCTTTCCTCCCAAGTGCTGGGATTAAAGGCCTGGCTGCTTAAGAATTTTCAATTTTTTCTTTTCTTGAGACAGGGTTTCTCTATGAAGCCCAGGCTGTCTTTGAACTCACAGCAATCTGCCTGCCTCTGGCTCCCCAGTGCTGGGATTAAAGGCACGTGCCACCACTGCCTGGCTAATTGCATGTCTCCAAGTGGGCACATAACAGTTGAGCACAGGTGTTAGATCTGGTGGTGGAGGGAACTAAACTCAGGATCCCTGGAAGAGCAAGTGCTTTTCAGCCAGGGCCATCTCTCCAGCCCATGTGTACATAGGTGCCTGCTGGAGTTTTTTAAATATTTATTTACAATCCTATGTGTATTGAGTGCTCTCTCCGCACGTACTGCTGCAACCAGAGGCTGTCAGGTCACATCACGGATGGCCGAGCCACCATGTAGTTGCTCAAAATTGCAATCAGGACCCCTGAAAGAGCAGTGCTTCTCGAGACAAAGGTTTTTCTGTATAACCCAGGCCTCACTTTGTAGGAGGCCCAAGCAAATTTGTGGTATCAGCCCTGGGCTACTATAAGAAAGCAAGCTGGGCATGGAGGCCCACACCTTTAATCCTAGCACTCAAGAAGCATAGGCAGGTGGATCTCTGCGAGTTCAAGGCCAGCCTGTTCTACAAAACAAGCCCAAGACAGTCAGGGATACAGAGACCCTGTCCTGAAAACCCAGAAAGCAAGCAGGCTGAGCAGGTCACCAGCATTTCCTTTGTGGTCTGTTCCCGCCTCCAGCTTCCCGTCCTGAATTTCTGGAAGCGTAAGTTGAAACAAACCTTGTCTTCCTTCCCCAAGTTGCTTTTGGTATTTCATCACAGCACACAGTGTGGCTAGGTGTTCTGCCTGCATGCATGTCTGTCTGTGCACCACGTGTGTAGCTAATACCCAGAGACCAGAAACAGGTATTAGAGCTATAGACGGTGATGAGATACCACGTGGGTGCTGGGATCCGAGCCCAGGGTCTCCTGTAAGGATAGCCTGCGCTTCCAATCACTAAAAAGAGCCACGTCTTTAGAATGTGGTTTTGGTTTTCTGAGACTTGCTTTGTAGACCAGGACTGCCGCCAACTCAGGAGATCCACTGGCTTCTGCGTTAGCATTAGAGGGGTGTCACTGTCCGGCTCAGGCCTTCAGGTTTTAAAACTTAAATGTCCCCTCCTTGCCCTTTTCAGTGTAGCTTTTGAATTTTTTTTTTTTTTTTTTGGTTTTTTGAGACAGGGTCTCTCTTTGTAGCCTTGGCTGTCCTAGACTCACTTTGTAGACCAGGATGGCCTCGAACTCACAGCGATCCGCCTGCCTCTGCCTCCCGAGTGCTGGGATTAAAGGCGTGCGCCATCACCGCCTGGCTGCAGTGTAGCATTCTTATAGTCCCACACAGGGAGGTGTGTGTCACCCTAGCTGGTAGAGATGGTCCCTCACTTTGCCTCAGAGCAGGGCTTCAGGGAGGGGCCCCCAAGGGACCAGCAGGTAAACTCAGGGATCTTCCTCAGCAAGGAGCCTATCTGTTAACCCCAACATGCTTTTTTTTTTTTTTTTTTTTTTTAAGATTTATTTTATGTAGATGAGGGATTGTACCTTGGTGCATTTTGCTTCCTTCCTCAAACACCGGTGGATAGCAACTACTAGGAAGCCAATGGTTTGGCCACATCTGAATTTATCAAGGACAGGCAAGCCAAGATCCCTGAAGATGCAACTTTCCCCCAGGAAACTGTTCCTTTGGGGTCCCAGCCTGCCCTGTGTATCCTTGCATCACCGCTCTAGGCTGGCAGTGTGAACCCATGAAGAGCTACAAGTAGGGCACCAGGACGAAGAGCTGCCCTTCCTGCAATCAGTGGTTGTCCTGTAACAACACAAGCACAGGGCATCTGCAAATAAGTGGAGACTAGTTAGCACAAAGCCAAACTTCATCCATCTTTTATTATTCTGCTCAGGCAGGGATACCAACTGGCTGGACCCACTAGATCCAGGTTGGACGTGTAAACTCACTTAAGACTGTCTCTCAAAAAAGGACTGAAAAAATAGATGTAGCTGCCTACCTTGTAAAAGGCACAACACTCCAGTGTTGCAGAAAACACAACCTGTGCGCAAGCCCATAAAAACAGCAGCTGAAGCTTGGTCACCCACTGTCACACACAGACTGACGTCTGGCTGTCTGCTGTGGGGAAACGGCAACTCCACAGGCACTAGAATAGCCACCACCCCCACTTAAAAAAATAAAAAAGCAAACCTTTCCTCTGCTTAGTTCTACTTCACCATCTGCTTAAGGCAAAGACCTGGACAGGAAGTAGGATGCGACAGTCACTCCTCCTGAGCCCAGGCAGACACACACACTCACCTCCTTTGTAACCAAGCAGAGCCTCTATTAAGCCAATTTCTCAAGACTAGAATAACACCCAAGGGCTCCTTGCATGGCAGAGGGCCTCCTGAAGAAAACACCCACACACTTAGTAATCTCCAACTCTCAACAGCAGCAGCCACCAACTACAGCACACCACCCCTACAACCCGAGTACAGCCCACAGGAGGGCCAGGTATGCGTCTGCTGCTCTGTGAGAAGTGGGCGTTTAAGCAGCCACCTTGTCTGGCTGCCAAAGCTGCGGCTTCTGCAGCCTGGCTGGCTCAGAACAGTTTTACAGAGATCTCTCCGCTTTCCTCACCCACGGGGGGAACTTAAGAACAAGGGCATTTCCAGTGACTTCTTAGCTGGCAAACACTTCTGTGGCGGCGGTGACGGCGCTGCTGGAGACACATGCCTGCAGCTCAGGCTCACAGCTCCTTCCAGTTGATGGGCGTCTTGCCAGACTTCTGGAGCAGTTCGTTGGCTTTAGAAAAATGTCCACACCCAAAGAAACCTCTGTACACCGACAACGGGGAGGGATGAGCTGTCTGCAGGACATGGTGACGCTTCTGAAAAAGAACAGAGTGAATGCAATGTGGCGGCTGGTACCTTGTAACACAACCACAGCCACTGCACACGCCATGCCCTGCCCACCTCTGGAGTGTCTTCACCCCTGTATTCCTGTCATCTGTGGGGCTACAGCAGAGGGCACTTCCTGCAATGCCCTGCTCCAACTACACTCAGGACACACTTGCTGAGGGTGCTGCGAACCACAAACCGGCACAGGAGCTGATCAGCACCATGTGCAGCAGCAGTGCCTCCAAGTTTAGAGCCAGGCAGCTCAGAGGTGCCTGATAGGCGTGCTAGGAACAGAACCTTGTCCTCGGTGAGAGCCATTAAAGTGCATCACATCAGGCTGAGCTGTCTCTCCAGTTGAGACCGACTCTCTAGCCCCATTGTAACCCTAGGGACTGTCCCAACCAAATGCCCACCTGAGACTTGACATCTGTGGTTCAGTCTCACTGCACAGGCACCTGGCTCCTTTAGTCCTTTCTGTGGTGAGCCTCCTGGACTCCTTCCTCCCGCCCACACCATCGCCCTCCTCCAGCCATCACTACAGACAAAGGCTGGTGCCCAGCCCAGGAGTGAGGGCAGGGTGACTGGGTCCACAGGTAAGACAGGACTTAACAGGAAGGAGGTAAGAGGATTCACAGATGAAGCTGGCTCAGGTCCCTGTCTCAGAGACTTGTGGGTAGGGCACAAGGGACGCACTCTGGTCCCGATGAGCTCACAAGCTGTGCTCTGGCACTCCTGGGTCAGTTGGAGCTGATTCAGTGGAATCCATGTTCTCTATGCAGTGCCGCAAGTTTCTCAGAAGCAGGACACTTGCCTCATTCATCAAGCATTGCAAAACACGTGAAGGAGGGATGCCAGGGCTACGAGCGCTCACTACAGGGCACGCTGTGCTACTGTGTTACTAGCTGCAGTGGAGCGCCCTGAGCACCCCATTGTCTGAACTTGCTCAGCTATCAATGCAAACTCTACTCTTATAATAGATCACACGCACACACACACCACTTACTCCACAGCTCAGGCTTGCCCACACCTCACAGCACTCCTCCCAGGCACTGGGGTCACATGAGCTACAGTTAGACTTCTACGCTGGGTACTGACAGAGATGGCGGCTCCCCAGCTCTCTATAGAGTAGCTGAAGACACGTACCCTATCGATGGCGCTGCCCTTCTTCTGGGCATAAGAACCCCAGAGCAGGAAGACAAGGCCGTTCAGGTTCTGATTTAACCAGGACACAACTGCATCAGTGAACTGCTCCCAACCCCTCTCCTTGTGGGAGTTGGCTTGGTGGGCGCGGACAGTGAGGACAGCATTGAGGAGGAGGACACCTGTCAACACAGCAGGGAGAAAGGTTAGGATGCAGCTAAAACAAATGCTAATGGGTTACATAGAGCAGCTAATCACAGTAGACCCCGGGCAGAAGTGAAATCAAGTCATGAAAGTGTTACCCAGCAGCAGCGGTGACCTGCGAGCCCCACTCAGGGGCTGTTTCGTGGCAGCTCCTTGACACCTTCCAGTTTGGAGTAGTAAACAAACCCCCAGTGTCCAGAAGTGCATATTAAAGAGCCAGAACAGAATTGGGCGTGGTGGCGCACGCCTTTAATCCCAGCACTTGGAGGCAGGCAGATCGCTGTGAGCCCGAGGCCAGCCTGGTATACAAAGTGAGTCCAGGACAGCCAGGGCTACACAGAGAAACCCTGTCTTGAAGAAAAGGAAAACAAAATAAAACAAACAAAAAACACCCCCCCCCAAAAAAAGGGAGGGCCCTAAATAGTTGATGGCAACAAAAACAAACTGTCAGAAGCCAAGAACAAACCGCCAGCGGCAAGCGTGATCAAACAGTGGCTGGGGACACGAGGTGTAACAGGCCTCCAGGCCCTCAGAGCCTCCACACAGCATGGCCGCCTTTTAGAAATACAGCAAGGGCACCAGAGAAGGCTTAGCAGCAGTGCCAGCCAACCTTCGCAGAGAACCGAGTTTAACCCCTAGGACCCATGTCAGACAACTTACAACTGACTAACTCCAGCTCCAGAGGACTTAGTGTCTGCCTTCTACCAGCACTAGCACTCATGGAGACAGACAGACAGACAGACAGACAGACAGACACACACACACACACACACACACACACACACACACACACACACGGTGCAAGGTATTGCCTAGCGAGGCTTGGTTACCTTGTTTGGCCCACCCTGACAAATCTCCATGGCCAGGATGAACAAAACCCTCGATGTCTGTGGACAGCTCTTTAAAAATGTTTTCCAAACTGCAAATAGGGAGAGAAAAGCATAAGCAGTCACAATCCCCAGCAGTTTGCACGAGTGAAAGGGCTAGAAGTGTAAAGCCAGCCTGAGAGGGACACAGAAACTGTGCCATTGCAAGAGACAAACACACACTGCCCTGTCAGGTCCACCCACCACAGACCTCCACCGTGGTCTGCATCAGACTGCTTCCCCCCTGCCCCAAGCAGTGCCCGCCCCAGCGACCCAGTCCACACACTCTTGAGTAATGGCTTCTGGCCTGGGGCCAGCTGCAGCAGGCGTTACCTGGGCGGGGGCGGAACTGGTCTTTGAACACTGAAGCAGAGCCCATGAGCCTGATTAGGTCCGTGATAGGGATCCTGTCCCAGGATGACAACCTTCACCTGTGAGCACATTGGACAACACTGTGGACACACAGAGGGACCCACAACCAATAGCAGAGCTCCATGACCACCCAGCTGAGGAACCCAATGAAGCAGCCCCTTGCACGCCAGCGTCCAGTGACAAGCCGTCCTGCACTCTGTGGCCCACTTAAGACAGGTCAAGTCTGGTGTTTCTTTTCTTCACTTCTCAAATGACAAAACTTGTAACAAGTGGAACCACTCAAAAACAAACCAAGGCCGGGCATGGTGGCGCATGCCTTTAATCCAACACTCAGCACTCAGGAGGCAGAGGCAGGCAGATAGCTGTGAGTTCGAGGCCAGCCTGGTCTACAAAGTGAGTTCAGGACAGCCAAGGCTACACAGAGAAACCCTGTCTAGAAAATCCAAAAACCACCCAACCAACCAAGGAGGGACCATCCCAGCCGATTACAAGTCATCCACACACAAGGATGGAGGAGGCCTTGCAAGCGATTTTCTTTACCTATGTAACAAGAATCCCTGCAGCCCACTACCTTTATAGGTGACAATGTCAAAAGGCTAGACACTCCAGTATCTCTGTTCTGTCAGCCTGTCTCATGTCAGTACACTGCTGGGCAAAGGAAGAGCTCCACCTACACCTTGGCCAACCTACCCAGGCCCCTCCAACAGCAGCTGCGCTGCAGTGCTGAAGGGCAACACTAAGAGAACAAGGCGAGCCGACAGGTGTGGGAGCTGCTGGCAAGCCTTAAGGACCAGCACCTTTCTCAGGTGTTGAAAGTTGACCTCTGGACACAGACCGTTTTGTCTTCACGATCTTGCCAGACAGTTTTGTCTTCACGGATCTTGCCTGTTTTTTTTTCCCCCTAGAATTTCCTGTGTGGCTGACACCCTGTCCCTTTAGAATCCAGCTGCAGGCTTTCACTTTCCTGCCCTGGGACTCCAGTGGCGGTCAAGGACAACTGGACACCTGGTTTCCCTGAGCCCACGTGCGCCCCACAGAAGTTCCTGACAGGCGTGGCTGCAGCATGATGGCTTGCTCACCTGCTTTACACCTCCTGGAGCACCATGTTTACTAACTTCTAAGACCTCTGGGGCCACCAACAATGACAGGGGAAACCCCTCAAAACCCTCCTCCAGGCAGGTCACCTGTCCACTAGCGAAGGGGTGACCGGGTCACATGTGAACAGCAATAGGCTCCACTGGCCCTGCCAGAAAAGTGGGGAGACACAGGTGGTCCTGCAGACTGTGAAAGGCAGGGGCACGGCTGCATGCTGCACTCTCACAGGTCACACGGCCAAGACACACACTGACGTGGCCAGTGGGCAACTGACACACAGGAGGAGCTGGCAAAGGCAGGCAACAGGCGAAGAGCCTGTAAGTGCCACCCACGCCTCCCGACCAACTATAACAAAATTTACTTTCCAGAAGTAGAGAGCAGTGACTAGCAGAACGTGGGGAAGGATGGGGCGGGGCCAGTGCGCAAGGGGACACGCTCTAATGCTCCTCAGCGCACTACAGTAGCCACAGGTGACAACAACTAAGTATTGCAAAAATAGTTTAAGAGCGAGGACTGGAACGTTCCCAATATAAAGCAAAGGGCTGTTAATGAATACCTGGGATCGTGTCCCAGCACCCACACGGCCCTCTTCTGGCCTCCACAGGTACTGCAGACATGTGCCGCGTATGTACGGAAAAATTTAGTTGTCTTTATGAGAAAAACAAAATAAATGCCTGGGGCAACGGACTTGTCAAATGTACGGCAATCACACCACACCCCGAAAGCAGGTACAGTCAGTATGTGTTATTAAAAATAAAAAATACGGGGTTGAGATGGTTCAGTGGGTAAAGCTGCTTGTGTTTAATCCCAGGACCCAGTGGCGGAGGAAGAGAATCCCCTACTTAAGCCATCCCCAACTACCTTGAGTGTGCTGTGGTGCACACCCCTACACGCTCACACAAGATAAATGTAAAAAAAAGGACTTAAAAAGAGAAAGGAGGGCGGTGGTGGCGCACGCCTTTAATCCCAGCACTTGGGAGGCAGAGGCAGGAGGATTGCTGTGATTCAAGGCCAGCCTGGTCTACAAAGTGAGTCTAGGACAGTCAAGGCTACACAGAGAAACCCTGTCTCGAAAAACAAACAAACAAAAACAAACAAACACAAAAAACAAAAACAAAACAAACAAAAGAGAAAGGAAGGGCACCCCTCCAGCGGGGTGAGGGGGACTGTGATTCTTTCTGCACCAGGGCACTTAAGGACTCCACTTGCAGAATGACTGCTCAGGTTATAATCCGAGCTACTTGTGAGGCTAAGTCTTGGCGTCAACACTTAAGGGTAGATGGGGCTCTTCCTTTGCCCAGCAGTGTACTGACATAATGAGACAAGCTGACGGCCTAGAAAGGCCACCAGTCAGTGGCGCAGGCTACAGAATATAGGTACCGGAGTGTGGCTCCGTAGTGAAGTGCAGTAACCAAGAGTGAAGCCACCCACACACCCCCACACACCCCGCACGGCAAAAAACAAAACAGAAAAACGAAGGGGAGACCAAGTGGGTTTTTTTGTCCTTGTCCTTTTTAGGCAGTTTCTCCGCGTGGTCCTGGCTGTCCTTGATGAACTCAGATCTGCCTGCCCCTGCTGGAATTAAACGCATGTGCCACCACTGTGGAAGGTCAGCCTCAACTACAGGGTAGGTTCAAAGCCGGCCTGGGTGACTTAGATCTGTCCAAATAAAAAGGATGGAGGCCCAGCGATAGAGCACTTTCCCAGCATTCCCGGCCCACACCACCCCCAACCAGGCACAACTAACAGCAAAGGTCGGGACAGACAATGCTGTGGCAACTGTGTGGTCCTCTCCACCCTAACCCACAGGCCCAAGAGCTTAAGTGAGCTTGGCTGCAGGGGTCACAGGGACACCGTGAAGGTTTTTTGGAAGTTGTGGGTGATCTGCTCACTCACTCATTTCTTTACCAGTTCTGAGAAAGGCTGGGTGAGGAAGTCAAAGACATTAGGTGAAAAGCGCCACCAAGAAGCTGGGAAAGCAGAGGCAGGTGAATCGCTGTGAGTTCGAGGCCAGCCTAGTTTATACAGCGAGTCCAAGACAG
>OU015754.1:34810729-34867123 GCA_907169655.1 Acomys percivali | reverse complement strand
GCTGTGAGTTCGAGGCCAGCCTAGTTTATACAGCGAGTCCAAGACAGCCAGGGCTACACAGAGAAACCCTGTCTTGGAAAACAAAACAAAACAAAAACCCCAAGAGTCACCGAGAGACTCTAGCCAGAGGCAGGCGACGGCTGTGAGTTCAAGGCCAGCCTAGTTTATAAAGCGAGTCCAAGACAGCCAGGGCTACGCAGAGAAACCCTGTCTTGGAAAACAAAACAAAAACCCCAAGAGTCACCGAGACACCGAGAGACTCTAGCCATCCCGTAAAGGATGGTCACTCAGATTAGCAGAGGGTCTTCGCACAAGCTGGCAGGCCACCCTACCGATGGCTGTGTGAGACAGAACTGTCCTTAGTGTTGTTGCCTTTTGTTTTGCAGAGTCAGGGCCTCCAACCCCCAAGTGCTGAGATTATAGGTTATGTGCTACCACAGGCTCCTCTTCACCCCCCCTCACACACAACGCACATTACAAACACAAAGACCAGTCCTACTGCCTATACCCAGCTGGGCACGGTGGCGAACACCTTTAATCCCAGCACCACGGGAGGCAGAGGCAGGCAGAAATCTCTGAGTTCGAGAACAGCCTGGTCTACAGAGCAAGGCTGTCTTGGAAAAAAACCAAAACCCAAAACTGAACATTTGAGCAAAATGCATATCCTTATTGTGGAAACAGCAGTCAGATTTGGATAAAAGAATAAACACGTGGAGACACATACAAGTGTGTGTGGGTGTGTTTGGGGTGGGGGTGGGGCTGGGTGCCGCCTGGTACAGCTTTCCACAATGACCGCAACCGAACCTCACAACTTCAGTGTCTCCCTTAAGCAGACCCCAGCTTTGCTCACATCTCGGATGTCGCACATCTGGGTCCACGTGAACACCTGTTCCGGGGGCGGATAGACCTTGTGATGTTTTCTTTCTTCAGCAACAAATCCCATTAGCTGGTTAAAAAGATACAGGAGACTTAACAACCGAAGCTGGCACCTGCTCTCCTCCAAAGGAATTTCCTTTTATTCCCGGTCTAATTTCATTTCTCAGCGACCCCGTCTCTCTTCCTGTTTTGTTTCTGCCCCGTCCCCCCCCCTTTTCTTTATTTTTAAAAACGGGTTCTGCCGTAGCCCCGAGTCTGAGGCTGACCCTCAAACCCCTGACCAGCCCTGCTCTCCAGCTCTCAAGATTTGGGGCTACAGCCCCGGGGTCATTCGGTCTGGTGGATGGTTTCCTGGCGCGAAAACCAAGTGGCTTACAAGAAGCCATAAGGGCAGCTGGCGCCAAGCGCGCCAACCTGAGTTCAACCCCCCCCCCCACACCCAGCCCCACGTGATGCTCCCCAGATGGTCCTGTGACCTCCACACGCCCATTAAAAAAAAAAAAGGAAGCACGATACCACCTCCCAGCCCTTCCCTTTAACTCAAAGCCCGAGCCATCACTTCAAGTTCTGCGCGGGAAGGGAGGGGAACACGCGGGGGGCCCGGGTGGGGGTGGGGCTGGAAGCACAGCACCCCACGGACGCGGGGGTCACACCCGGCCCCGCGCCCACCGACCGACCTTGACGAAGTACGGCTTCCCGAACTCGCCGCTGAGCTGCCGCTTCCAGCTCTCGCCGAAGCCGGCGGGCACGTTGCGGGCGGCGAGCCTGAGCAGCGCCGCGGCCTTGTTCCTCTGGATGCGGTCGAGCTGCTCGGCGCTGAGCGGCGAGGAGGGCGGCGTGGCCTGCTCGTCCGGTCCCACCCGGGCCTTCTTAGCCGGGCTAGCCTGCCAGGAGTCGGGGTCGGGAGTCAGGCTCCGCAGCCTGGCACCCCTGGGCGCCCGCAGCCCCCGCGCCAAGCCCGCAGCTCGCCGCCCGAGGACGCCCATGCTGGACCCGCCGCCGCCGCCTCCCGGCTCCGCCCGCTTACGCGCCTACGGCGCTCCACGCTGCCTTTTCGCGGCAAAACGGCTCCCGCCCACTGCCGCCTGGGATTGGACCGCGCGGAGGGCGGGGCGGACGCGCAAGCACGCCGATTGGCTGGGCGGCGGCCGAGCCCCAATCCCGTTGGCCGGTGCCTCGGCATGGCGGCCGTAGACGCGCGCGGTTGTTTTGAACCCCCTACGGTGGCCCGGTCGGGCTGGGCAGCGGCGTGCGCGGAGCTCGTGTCCGGGACCCCGAGATCCCACCCCCCCACCCACCCCCGGTCCCGCGCTGCTCCGCGCGCCTCACCACCGCATCCCCGCCGTCCCCGGCCGCCACGTCGCCCCCCGGGGCCGGCTCGGGGCTGCTGCGCGCGCTCCGCTTCCCGGCTGGGGTCGGGGAGAAGAAGGAGTAGAGGGTCTTCTGGCCGATCATGTCTGCACCGAGCGAGGACGCGGCTCCCGGGCGCTCGCTGCCGTGCTCAACCCTTGGCGAGCAGCCACACGCGCGGGCTCCGATGCAGGGGGCGGGGAGGGAGGGCGGGCAGGGCAGGGGGCGGCGGGGCCCAGCGCGCATGTGCGGGAGGGAGGGCCTGCTGCCTGCCCGGCCCCCTTCGTGCACAGGTCTTTCTCGGCTCCCTGTAAAGATTGGAGACTCCCAGAGGTTAAGCCCCCAAGGCGTATCTCCTCCTCCCCCAGATAAGCCTCCCTCCCTTCCTCCCCTTCTGGGTATTGAACTCACGGCCTTTGTGCACGCCGATCCGCCGCTCGGCCCCCGAGCTATACGCCCCAGTTGTATTTTTTTTTTTTTCGAGACAGGGTTTCTCTGTGTAGCCTGGCTGTCCTGGACTCACTTTGTAGACCAGGCTGGCCTCGAACTCACAGCGATCCGCCTGCCTCTGCCTCCCGCGTGCACCACCACCGCCCGGCCTCCCGTTGTACTTTTATTACCTCCCCCCTGTAAACAGCAAACCTGGACTTGCGCAAATCCCGGCTGTTCTTTCCTGCTGAGTGATCTTTGAGGGTTGTAGACTAAAACCCTGACCACTGCCCAGGAAAACCCCCTCCCGCCAGCTTCTCCCCAGGACCCCTGAGATCTTCACACCCGGTACTCTTTGCCCCATGGCTGGAAAGTTTGAGTCCTGGTTTTAGGACCCTTCCTTCCCTGTAATGGCCCTTCTGTCCCCACGCACCCTGTCACCCTGCTCCTAACTCCCGTACTGTACAAAGCGATGTTAAACGCAGCACCATTCACAGAAAAGCTTGAATTGGACATGAATATTTATACCGACTTTGCTGTGTCACCTGGAGCAAGAAAGGACTGTCACGGTCTTTCCATACCAGCAATGAAAAGGAGAAGAAGAAAAAAAACTGTTACAAATGTCATATATATGATAGATACACACAATGTCCGTACTTGATACTAGGGATCAAACCCACGGTTATATCTAAAAGCATTGAGCTTACAAAAAGAAGTCAGACACAAAAGACTATACGGCACATTATTCATTACATTTATTTGGAAAATCAGCCAGGGGCATCAGGCAAGGCCGGCAGGGGCCATCAAGTCTGTATACCTAAGGGAGGATCGTGTGGGACGGTGTAATTGCTCTCCGTAGTGACTGTGGTGGCCAAACAATGCTGCGGCTTTGTCGGATGCGCAGGTTTGTACGTTGCCCCCCACCCGGGACCGCATCCTACACGACACTAGCCAGGTCACCAGTGTGAGGTGACCCCAGCCGGAGCCAGTCTCCATCATCCATCCACCCAGTCTCCAGAACCATCATCAGGGAGAAGGCAGCATCGTGCGGTGCGCAGAGCGGCCAGCAGGTGGCGCTGCGCCCGGAAGTCGTGCGCAGCGGGAGCGGCGGGGTGAGCACGCCCGTGTGCCCAGCATCTCGCGTGGGACACCAGCTCCCGACTCTCCCGTGTCAGTGCCTTCCCCGCGGGGCGCAGGACACGGACACCTGCTTTTCTGGGTAACCCTGGGCGGACCACCCGTGCCTCTCTGCGCGTGCGCCTTCCCCTCCGCAGCCTGAAGGTCTTTGCAGCCGGTGCACGCGGATTCCGAAGGGGGGCGGGCTGGTGGGGTGTGCGAGCTCACCACCCGGCTAGTGCCGGTCCCTGGTTGTTTCAGTGGCCTCTTGTTTCCTTTGTAGGACCCTCCTGCGGCAGGAAGGTGGAGGATTATTGAGCCCCGGCTCCACCCCCACCCCCCACGGCTGTGTCGGGGCGGCGGGATGGACAGGTCCCTGGTGAGGGCGGACCAGGGCGACCTCCAAGGGGGAGAGGAGGAGCCCGCCCCGGCGGAAGGAGCCTCTGGCCGCCTGCGGAGCCCCTGCTGGCGCCGCCTTCGCGCAGAAGGTCTGAGCTGTGATTACACCGTCCTGTTCGGCAAAGCCGAGGCAGACGAGATTTTCCGAGAGTTGGAGCAAGAGGTGGAGTATTTTACCGGTAGGCGGAGGACTTAGGTGTGTTAGCCTTGTGGGGTGAAAACGGTCTGGGCACCTCCAGGCTTGGGACGGGAACCATCCACGAGATCTAGGAGGAGATTACATGGGGAGTTAAGAAACAAACACCAAGCCGGGCGTGGTGGCGCACGCCTTTAATCCCGGCACTAGGGAGGCAGGGGCAGGCGGATCGCTGTGAGTTCGAGGCCAGCCTGGTCTACAAAGTGAGTTTAGGACAGCCAAGGCTACACAGAGAAACCCCCGTCTCGATAAAAAAACAAAAAACACCAAAAGGCGGTGGTGGGTGGTGGAATCCAAACCATTCGGGGTTCTGGTGATACTGATTTAGAATAGCTGGAGGTTGCAGCTTGGGCCTCAGTGATTTTTTGTTTTGTTTTTTGTTTTGTTTTTTTAAAGACAGGGTCCCTCTGTGTAGCCTTGGCTGTCCTGGATTCGCTTTGTAGACCAGGCTGGCCTTGAACTCAAAGAGATCCGCCTGCCTCTGCCTCCCTAGTGCTGGTATTAAAGGCGTGTACCACCGCGCCTAGCCTGGGCCTCAGTGTTTTATAGTCCTCCAAGCCAGTGGTAAAGTGTTTCTGTAGCATTGCACAAGACTCCAGGTTAGACCCCCAGCATTGTCAAAACAAGCACACTCACGTGCAGCCAAGTTGTGCTTGAGCTAATAGAAGAGACCACACAAAGAGCCAGGTAGTTTCTCCTTGAAGGCTGGGTTGCTCGGGGCTCTGATGGCCCCAGACCCTTGTAGTCCAGCATCTGAGGCTTTGCAAGTGGTGCTGATGCTGTTGCTTGGAGACCACATGTTGGGAAGCTGTGGTAAGCACACAGGGTCTGTAGCAGCTGGAGCTACTACAATAAGCCCATCTTTCATAAATCCACATATCTGTCCAGACCATCCAGGCGTCACAACTTCGCCACGCCGAAGCTGTCTCTGTATGCCTCCACTTTAGATAAGGCAACGGGCGTAGAGTTTTAAAAACTGAAGCCAGGAGCCGGGCAGTGGTGGCGCACACCTTTAATCCCAGCACTCGGGAGGCAGAGGCAGGAGGATCGCTGTGAGTTCGAGGCCAGCCTGGTCTACAAAGTGAGTCCAGGACAGCCAAGACTACACAGAGAAACCCTGTCTCCAAAAACAAAAACTGAAGCCAGGGAATGGTGGTGTGTACCTTTAATTTCAGAGCTTGGGAGGTGGAGGTCGGAGGACCGGGAGTTCAAGGTCGTCCTCAGCTAAATGGAGTGTTAAGGCTAGCATAGGCTGCCTGAGACCCTGTCTCTTTTTTTTTTTTTTTTGAGACAGGGTCTCTCTGTGTAGCCTTGGCTGTCCTGGACTCGCTTTGTAGACCATGCTGGCCTCAAACTCACAGTGATCCTCCTGCCCCTGCCTCCCGAGTGCTGGGATTAAAGGCGTGCACCACCAGTGCCCGGTGATACCTTATCTTTCAAAGGCCACAGTTAAATATATAAGAGGGCCCAGCAGTTAAGGCCACTAGCTGCTGTCCCAGAGGACCCAGGTTTTATTCCAGGCATTCACATGGCACCTCACAACCCTCTGTCACTCAGTTCCAGGCACTTGAATACCCTCTGCCAGCCTTCAAGGGCACAGACACGCAGGGTGCACAGACATTACGTGCAAGCAAAATAACAAGAGGAATAGAAAGATGGCCTCAAGTATTTTCTCATAGACCAAGTCATACGTGTTTGTTTTTAATTCGTCAACAATTTCATGTCCGTATATGATGCATTTCGGGTATTTTCATACACTCTCTATTCTCTCACCCCGCTGCCTGAAAACGTTCTTTGTCTCAAGCCCCCTCCTACTTTCTAGCCTTGGCTGTCCTGGACCCGCTTTGTAGACCAGGCTGGTCTCAAACTCACAGCGATCCACCTGCCTCTGCCTCCCGAGTGCTGGGATTATAGGCGTGCGCCACCACGCCCGGCGGCCCTCTGGTTTCACTGCTAATGTATCTGCGTGCTTGGTGTGTCTGCACACGAGGGGGCCAGAGAGCCGTGCTCAGTGTGTTCTCAGTAGACGAGCTTTCATTCCTCTGCCCTTCATGAGGCAGTGCCCAGCTGGAGACACCCCACCCTCCCGACCCCGACCCCAGTCATGTTTGGAGATAGGGTCTCTCGCTGATTCTGGAACTTGCAGATCCAGCGAGACCAGCTGGCCAGTGAGCCCCAGCTGTGGGATGTGAGGCAGATTCAGCAATACCTCGCGGTAGACACTTGACCCACTGAGCCGCCTCTCCAAACCTTGTTGTCCAGCAGTGTGATCACAGCCCTGCGCCATCACACCCTTTCTTTCATGAATGCTGGGGCAAGTCACAGTGATGTAGAGTAAAAAGTCCCCAGCAGGCAGTTTATACGGAGTGGCGTTCCCTCCCTTTGGGGTACTCAGCGAATGAGGGTGTGGCTGCCTGCATCCCTTGAGGGTCGTGATGGAACTGCCATTTTCTTCGACACAGGTGCGCTGGCCAAGGTCCAGGTGTTTGGAAAGTGGCACCCCGTTCCCAGGAAGCAGGCAACCTACGGAGACGCTGGACTGACATACACATTTTCTGGTCTTACCCTGACACCAAAGCCCTGGATTCCAGTTCTAGAGCGTGTTCGAGATCGAATCTGCAGGGTGACAGGACAGACCTTCAACTTTGTGCTCATTAACAGGTGACACTTCCTCCACAGGGGAGAGTTTGGGACTCCACCATGCTGTGCTCGTATGTGACAACCCTTCTGTAGCAGCCGAGGTTGGAGAGGTGGGCATGTCGCTCTTGCAGACAACCCAATTCTGTTCCCAGCCCCAGCTCCAGGGGATCCAACCCCTCTCATGCGTGAACCCCCACAGAGCAGTCCCTGTACTCACATGCGGAATTATGAATCTTTTCTTAGAGAAACGAGTTTCCATGGAGCTGGAAAGTGGGAGTGAGTGAGAGGGGTTGGGTGAAGTTATCAGGAGAGTTAGGCAGGCTGGCTCTGAGGCCTGGGCTAAAGGGGGCGCCATTTCTCATGAGGTGGTTAGAGGGAGGCCCTTTGAGGCAGGGACATTTGACCAGGTAACTAGTTAAGAGAGCTGGGGAGACCCAAAGTCTAGAGTAAAGCAGAGAGCGCAGTGTCCATGGGGCGGTGATCCCTGTGTGGCTGCTGCGGAGAGGGGTACGGAGGGCGGGGTAGCTGCACAGGGTGGCGGTCAGTGTGTGTGGGCAGGACGGCAGGTTTTCCATATATGAACCGGATGACGCTGTGAGCCCTGCAAGGAGCAACTTCTGTGTCCCAGTCAGTGTTCTGTTGTTGTACGGGAGATCCCACAACCAAAGCGACTCTTACCGAAGGCTTGCTCACTGTTGTAGGTTAGCCCACAATCAGCGCAGCAGGAAGCAGACAGGCATGGCACTCAGTAGCTGAGAGCTTTACATCCTGATCTGCAGGCAGTGCGCGCGCGCACACACACACGCACACAAACACACACACAGAACCTGGTGTGAGCTTTTGAAACCTCAAAGCCCAGCCACAATGATACATATTCCAACAAGGCCACACCTCCTGATTGGTCCCAAATACTTCCTCTAGCTGGGGACCCACTGTGCCAACAAAGGGGCCTATAGGGACCTTTGTCATTCTAACCACCACACTTGGCAAAGGCAGCTTGAGGCTGGCCTCCCAGTGCAGAGTCGGTGCCTGGACAGTGAGGCACCTGCAGCTTTAGCAGGCCACAGAGAGTTTCTTCGGGACTGTGATTGTTTCTGATCTACAGGTACAAAGATGGTTGTGACCACATTGGGGAGCACAGAGATGATGAAAGAGAACTGGCCCCTGGGAGCCCCATCGCATCTGTCTCCTTTGGCGCTTGCAGAGACTTCATCTTCCGGCACAGACTCTCTCGAGGGAAGAGAACGCGGCGGACGGTGGAGGCGGTCAGACTGCAGCTGGCCCATGGAAGTCTCCTGATGATGAACCACCCCACCAACGCCCACTGGTACCACAGTCTCCCTGTCCGCAAGAAGGTCCTGGCTCCTCGGGTTAACTTGACTTTTCGGAAAATTTTACCTACTAGGAAATAAAAGTTTTTTATTCCTTTGGGGTGTGTGTGTGTGTGTGTGTGTTGCGTGTGTGTGTGTTGCGTGTGTGTGTGTGTGTGATGCCCAGGGAGGCCAGTGTAGGGTGTAAGATGACCTGGTGCCGACACAGGTGCTGGGAACCGCATTCAGTCCTCTGCAAGAGCAGTGCCAACTGTGAGACATCTGTCCAGCCCCTACACCTACTTTTAATAATCAGTACTTTGTGTTTTCTTTTTGCTTGAAAGTGTTGGTGTTTGCTTTACCCACAGAATACACCAGAAGTTTAATAAAAACCTAGTCAGCACTCAGTTCAGGAGGAGGGTGCTGTGTGGCATCCGCAATAAAAGAACAGCACTCAGGCCTGCTGTGGGCACCAGTCTTTAACTGCAGCATTCAGGAGGCAGAGGCGGGAGGATTGGTCATGTGTTCACGGGTAGCCTGCTGTAGCGGCACCCTGTTGAAGAGACTAAGCCCACCACTGAGTGTTTTCTAACAAACCATCTTTATTGCTACAGTACACAGCAGATAAAAAAGTGCTTCAGCAGATCCACTCAGCAGCCCACGGCATACGCACTAGCTGAACTTGGGTTTCCCGGGAAGAAGCTGCCTACCGTGAATAACTTAAAGCTAGACTACCTAATGTCTAATAATTTACAAAATGAGGACATACATGGCGCCCAGTAGGCTGACACTTTCTAGCTGTGACTCAATCCTGGCCTCTGATCAGCATCCCACACTTGCCCTGTCAGCCATCTCTCTTCCCCAGATGACCTCAGGACCTCAGGATGAGTGTCAGGACTGACGATGTACCCGTGGCCCTGCAAAGTGCTCTAAGGTCACAAGTGCCTCCTCCACCCGAAAGCCAGGTCTGTAGGGCCGCTTTGCTGCCCCCTTGCGGGAGCCATGGCATGCAGTTAGACCTGATCTCATAGTGATGTTGAGGCCCATCTGGAATGTCTGCCAGTGAACCCCAGCAGAGGAAACACATCCTTGGCCTTACCCCACTGGCCCTAGATAGGGCTGGTTCCAAATCTTAGATGAGAGTTTGCGTTTGGTATTTTTTATTATTACAAACTTAGCTAACACATAGCTAACACTGTGCCGTCCAGACTCCTCCTCCCTGGTTGATGATGAGACTGGTCTGGGAAGGGAGGAAGAGGCCTTGTGTGTCCTCTGCTTTACAAGGTCACTGGAGACGCACACACTGATAATACATGGAGCCACAGGATGTATTAACTACAGTTCTGCTGTGGCATCGTGCTGCTTTCCTCCTCACTGCGGCTCTGACTGAAAAGCAAGGCCTGGAGTCTGCGGGCCTGGACGGTGCCTCTCTTCCTAGCCAGCTCTTGGGTGCCTGGCCCAGGCTCCTGCCTACAAACCCTGTGGTGGGCAACCAGTGACATGGAGCCCCGTCTTGGGGCAAATGAGCAGGCAGCATGGGTGCCACAGCGTTAGAAGAGTTAATGGCCTCTTTTCAGGGTGGGCTTGACCATACAGAGAACTGAAGATTACAAAAGGCATACTTAAAGGTGGGGAGGTGTTCTTGAGGCTTTTAGGAGGACACAAGGTGTTATTACCTAGCACAGGCTGGCCTGGAATTTGCAGTGATCCTCCTGCCTCGGTGTCTAAGAGCTGGGATTCTAGGCATGAGCCACCATGCTGTTTCAGACATCCTTGAATTGGTCTTCTCAACTCTGAGGGGCTTGGAAGGACCAGGCTTTCCCAACACCATGCCGCCTGTGGCCCTAGGCCATGCCTGTTCTCACAACCGGAAGTGAAAGGCACTTTTTCTTCTGAATTGTTGCCTTTAGTAAGTTCACTAATTCTTGTCAACGCTATTCTATGCTGAACTGTCAGGGGACTGGACAACGGCGACCCCTCTCAGAACACCTGGCGTATCACAGTATAGAGAAGGTGGGTTGGTCACCGTGTCAAATAGGATGCTGCAGACACAGCGAACGCCCCTCAGGCGAGGACACCATCTGTACGCCCTGGCAGTGCTGCATGGACTGGCTCCTGTGCGGAGCCTGCTCTCAGAGCACACAGACGGCCGAGGGGCTCAAGAGGGGCTGGCTTGCGCGTGCACTCACGGCACGCCGCTGCTTTACCCTGGCTGTGCGGACCTCACTGTGGGCCCTGGCCTGAGCTGGCCGTCACTCCTCTGACCTGTACTCCCGCCCCTGCTGCTGCACCCTGGTCAGAACTCGCTCATAGAACAGCAGGTAGGCACTAGAGGACAGGACCTCCTGCAGGCTGGCCTTGCGGACAGTGTCATCAGAAATCCACAGCCACTGGTTGCTGGTTGAGAGAGGGTTCTTGGCTGAAGGTGGTGACCGTCTGTAAGTGACAAAGTGTCCAGAGTGCATGTCTCCATGGTGGACGACGACGGCCATCAAGCGGAAGAGGTATGTGGAGGAGCTGATGGGTGGAAAAGTACCAGTTAGTTATGACAGAACCAGCCCTTGTAGGCTAAGGCAAAGCTAAAACACCCTATGTGTTACATACACTACAGGAGGTGAGTGTGACAGTGCACATAACAACTAGCTGTTAAATACAACTTCACACAGCAGGGTGTGGTGGCGCTCACCTTTAATCCCAGCACTTGGGAGGCAGAGGCAGGCGAATCTCTACGTTCAAGCCTAGCCTGGTCTACAAAGTGAGTCCAGGACAGCCAGGACTACAAGAGAAACTCTGTCTCGAAAAACCAAAACAAGCAAACAAACAAACAAACCAACCACAACAGCTCCACACTTGAAGCAGAGCAGGACATGCACTGAGGGTGACACATGCTTCTAACAGGGATAGCTACGCCTGCACTAGCTGTGTCGCTGGAATCCCAGCAAACACTTCTCTTCGAACTTTACACATGTGCACACACACGCTCACACATGAATTTCATACACTTCCATAAATTTTACTTTAAAATTATTTCCATGTGGAAAACAGAGTGGCCACCCATGTCACACGGAAAGAGGGAATGACGTCACGTTTCCATGTGGTTAGGTAGGGAGCCTTTTTTGGGCCCTGGGCACAGTGGGCTCTTCAGCAGCCAGTCTCCTCACCTGTAGTCAGGAACCACTGGCAGTGGGAAGGCCACAGGCGAAGGCAGGGCTGGCAACAAAGATGGGGAGCAGGCGCCATTCATAAAAATCTGTGTCTTGGGGGGCCCTGGCTGACTCAGACCTGTAAGAGAAAAGGACCTGAGTTCCGTAGAGATGGGCAGCTGACCTGTGCAAACAATTGGGTTTGGTTTTTGTTTAGTTGCAGACAAGGTCATGCAATGCAGCCCAAGCTGGCTCTGAAATGTTGCATAAAGGTCAAAAGTCAAAAGGTCAATGCAAGATGGCCCACACTGTCTCCCTGTGCCTTTCCATCTGTATAGCTTTAATTTTATTTATGCCTCACGGTTTTTAAATGTACTACTATTACTGCATGTATGCACACTACCAGCAAACGTGTGGCGGTCAGGGGACACTGTGCAGTCTGTCTTCCCCTTCCACCTTCGCGTGAGAGTGCTTTTCCCTACAAGGCACTATGGCCCTGCAGCACTTTAAAGGCTACAAGGCTCGTTACTATGCAAGCTTAGCTCTTTGGCCGGGCCACAGCTCACTTGCCTACAAGTGAGGTCTGCGCTCCAACCCCAGTGCACACAGGAGCCCCAAGCCCGTCCCTTCCACCCCAATCCTGCTGCTTTGAAGTTAATCAACCACGGCACAGCCAGTGTGCCTGTCACAAGAGCTGCAGTGGGGATGGCAAATCCTCTGTGCGGAGTCCCACAGCACACACCTGGCTTTGGGGCTGTGTGTGTGCCCTGCAGGTCCAGGGCCGGCCCTAGGCTCTCGGGGGCCTTGGGGCCATGCTGAGTGGGTTTGTGGCCCAGGAGGCGGTACTTATACACGTCCATCATCAGGAACTCGTTAAACTGCACGTGCTCATGCCGCTTCAAGGGCGTGCCGTGGCTGGACCAGCTGAGGCGCTGCAGGTGGATGCAGAGGCACTGGGGCAGCTGTGGGCAGAGGGAAGGAAAGTGCTACGGCGTTTCAGGAGCTGACAGAATCCCTCTCCTCTCCGAAAGCACAGAGGGCCGCATGCACAGGTGGGCTCACCTTCCCTAGTTTCAACTGCTTAACAAAAGTGGTCCTCTGGTGTTCCACCTTCTCCCCATTCACGGTTGCTTTTGCCTCAATCTGCAATAAAGCAAGAGCGTATGTCTTTGGGATCGCAGAGCAGACACCTCCCGAGCCTGTAGCTCCTGCTGACATGAGCTCCGTCCTCACAGATTCCGCTCAGTCAGTAAATGACAGGAACCATGGAGGGAAGACAGTAAAAAAAAAAAAAAAACCAATACTGACATGTCAAATTGTAAAGTCTTCAAGGCTTCTGTGGAGAGACGGACAGAGCGCTCCGTCTCAGCAGTTCAGAGAGCTTGTGGCTCTTGCGGAGGAGCCAGGTTTGGTTCTGAGCACCTACACAGATTCCTCACAACCCTCTATACCTTCAGTTCCAGGGGGTCCAGTTCTCTCTTCTGACTTCTATAGACACCAGGCACTCACATGGATGCACGCGCACGTGCACAGACACACAGACACACAGACACACACACACACACGAAGGCAGAAATACGTAAATAAATCAAAACACCAATTCTACGTGGAGTCCTCAGGCCCTCCTCTTCCTCTCAAGCTTGTATGCTTCACTCAGGAGCCACTTGAGTAGCTTCTGGGGACAATTATGGACGTCTTGGACCTCCCTGCTTGAGAGAGCCTCAGTATCTAGGGTCCTTGGAATTTCCAGGCAGTGTCTGCTGATGGTGGGACTGGGGCAGGAGGTGGAGCAGCAGTCAGATCTGTACTGGACACCAGTGGCGCCCGTGAGCAGCATCGTTCCCGCCATGTGCGGCTCAGCAAATACCAAGGTTGCACTTCTCCCAGGGCAAAGCTTCCTTCAGGAGTGTGCAGGGAGCTGCTGGGGCCCTGGAAACTCACAAGTTTGTGCCAAGCCCAGGAAGGTCACCAGAACTCAGGAGCCCCACCCCCAGCCCAAGAGATTATGTAAACAGAGTGATTGCTGGGAAAGAGGATGCTCTGTAGTGGGGCTGCCTGCAGCCTGGGCAGGACGCTCTGGAGGAAGCTGGCTCTGTGGTCTGGATGCTGTGTGGAGTCAGCCCCCAGAAGGCCATATAGCTTTTCCTCTGGATTCAGAAGGAAGTCTGGCACAGTGAGAAGGTGGACAGACGGGAAGGAAGGCAGCACACACTGGAGTAGGCCTGCCTCAGCTCTATGCACAAAGCTTTGGGTTTTTCTGTAAACACTGTGGACAAAACAAAACTTATCTGGGAGATAAAGTCACAGGCAGCCACTCTGCAAGCCATGGCCGACGGCAGCGGCTGCTGCCGGGGTGGAAGGAGCTCCTGTGTGATGCGCACCTTTGTACAGTTGTCACACACAACGTCTCGCACCGACTCAGATGAGATGAAGTGATGAAGGCAGTGGTCCAGGGTCAGTGGGTGCCCCTAGAGCAGGAGTAGGCATTTAGAGCAGCTCATAGGAGAGCTGTGCTGAAATCATTAGCAGGGGCAGGCACCTCCCATGGTGCTGTTTGGAGTATGCAGGTATCAGGCTCCACTCACTACTCTGCTGCTGCTACAGGCTCAGGCGGGAACTGTGCACAGGTGGGGAGGGACAGTGCACAGGTGAGGAGGGACAGTGCACAGGTGGGGGGCACATGCACAGGTGGAGGGGACAGTGCACAGTCTGGGAGGGAGACAGTGCACAGGTCAGGGGATGACTGTGCACAGGCTCAGGAGGGGACTGTGCACAGGCTGGGTGGGGAAAACTGTGCACAGGTCAGGGGGGACTGTGCACAGGTGGGGGGGACTGCACAGGCTCAGGGAGGGGTGGAGGGCATGTGCAACTGTGCACAGAGCTGTAATCTGAGAGTTTGAGATGTGTGCACAATGCACTAGTATCCAAAATACCAATGTGTTTTCAATGAGACCAAGTGTCACTCTCTGTCTCCCACAACCAGGCCCTTAAATCAGAGCTAAGACGGCCTGGCCTGCCACATGTCTGGATGGTACTGACGGCCTAGCCTGCCACATGTCTGGATGGTACTTAGTACCTGGGCCACAGCAAGTGCCTCAAAGCTGTCGGAATAGACCCAAATGAGGCGCAGGTCAGTACATACCCAAGTGGCAGCTGGGATGCTGAGGGAGAGGCTGTCAAAGGTGTCAAATCGAACAGGACTCTGAAACAAATATTGCAGAAAATCCACAGAGAGCTTAGTTAGACTCAAAGGTAAAGTGCCTTAGTGTCCATAGCCAGATGTTAGCACAGGAGAGCAAAGTGCACGACAACAGTAAACAGTGGAGTGGAAACAGTCCAGCCCAGAAGCTTGGCTTTTTAATATCCTGAGCAACTAGTACCAACTGCCAGGATTTCCATCAGTGCCACTGACAGCACCAAATCGAGGAGTCACTGAGGCCTCGGGAGCCATCGGACAGTTATGGTGTCGATGGAGTGACGCAGAGGAACAGGTAAGCTTCTGCACAGATGTCCACGCTGTGTTAGGAAGCATCACTGTGTGAGGTGAGTGGTGGCTCATACCTGTCACCCCTGGAAAAGCTCTAAAAGCAGGAACATTTGGGTGGCCAGAGATGGGCTTCTGGTGAGGTCTGCCCACCTACTGTGCACAGCTTAGGACGGAGACGTCAGAAGACAGCAGACAGGGCTGGCAGACAGACAGGCTATTACAGAGAGGATGAGGCCTGGACTCTGTGGACACCCGCCTATCCCACAGCTGCCCACCGAGCCACATAGCTACAGGGGACCTTGAGGGTCCTGGCAGACGTGTGGCTGGAAGTAAAGCAGAGCAAGGCATTTTCTGTCTGAGAAAAAGGGAGAGCTCGGGATCTGAGCCAAATTAACGCCTGTCAGAGCAAAACCATTTTCTTTTCTGTGTGTGTGTGCGTATATGCATGTGCACACACGTGCGTGGTCTTTGTGGGTCTCATATAGTGCCCAGTTGGCTTTGAACTCACTATGTATCTGAAACGGCCTTGACTTCTGATCCCAAGGCCTATCTCCATACAGTTATGGAGTGTGTGCACCCTACCTGCAAATTCATTTCCTTAGCACCTAGTGACACAGGGGAAAAGAAAACAGAAACCAATGAGAAGTCAGACTCAGTGTGAAGCTGGCACGGAAGTGCTGCACAGATTTGCTCTAAGCATTCTCAGGGCAGAGGGAAGCTCCACAAGGCAACAGACAGAGAATCTTAGGAGAAAAGTTACTGGAAAGGAAGGAGAGGAAAACTTTACATTGTGTGTGTGCGCACATGTGTTTCTGAGTGTGTGTGCCAGCACACATGTTTATATGTACAAGGTTTGCATGCACTGGTCACAGTGCCTGTGGGAGTCAAATTTTCGCCCTCCACCGTGTAGGTTCCGGGGATCAAGCTCAGGCTGTCAGGATTGGTGACAAGTGCTTTCCCCACTGGGTGTGGCAGGAGAGACACCTGTGGTCCCCAATGGGTGTGGCAGGAGAGACACCTGTGGTTCCAGCTGGGGAGCAGGAGAGACACCTGTGGTCGCAGCTGGGGAGCAGGACAGACACCTGTGGTCCCAGCTGAGAGCAGAAAAGACACCTGTGGTCCAAGAAGGGGAGCAGGACAGACACCTGTGGTCCCAGCTGGGCGCAGGAGAGACTGTCCCTGTGGTCTGGTGATGGCCAAATCGAGCCAAAGCACAGTGTCAGGATAACTGAAGAAGCCAGCCAGTTGGCTGGCCCTCTGGCATCCACAAGCATGTACCCATGTGCACACGCTCCCTCCACATAACAACACAGGGTAACAACACTGAGATGGTATTGTCCTTAGGACAGCAGTCACTTGTTCCCTAGATTTGAATCGGAGTGAAGACACAGTGGCCTTCACCACCTTCCTCAGCTTTGGAGGCCGCGCCAGAGACAAGGTGAAGAGAGCACACAAGCCGCAACGAGCTGCAGCTGAGGCCCAAGAGAACTCCCATCCCAGACATGATCAGCCACTGTGAAGAACCCACAACAAGACTCCAGAACTGAGGATGTGCACAGGGGCAGTGCTTGTCTTGCAATCACAAGGGCACACCCTGGGCTCAGTCCCCAGCACTATGAAATAAAATAATAAAATAAACATATTTTAAGCCGGGCGTGGTGGCGCACGCCTTTAACCCCAGCACTCGGGAGGCAGAGACAAGCGGATCGCTGTGAGTTCAAGGCCAGCCTGGACTACGAAGTGAGTCCAGGACAGCCAAGGCTACACAGAGAAACCATGGCTCAAAACAAACAAACAAAAACCAAGCAGCCAGCTGGGTAGTGGTGGCGCACACCTTTAATCCCAGCACTCGGGAGGTGGAGGCAGGTGGATTGCTGTGAGTTCGAGGCCAGCCTGGTCTGCAAAGTGAATCCAGGACAGTCAAGGCTACACAGAGAAACTCTTGTTTCGAAAAATCAAAACCAAAAACCCAAGCAGCCAGGTGTGGTGGGAGTGCCTGTACTACTCACACGGGGGAGGCCTCCTCTAGAGGCAGGAGGAGCACTTCAGAGGTCAGACCCTGCTCCAAAAACAACAAAAAGGGGAAAGAAAGGAGGGAGGGAGAGAGGGAGGGAAGAAAAGAGAAGGAAAGAAAAGAAAGGGGGTGGAGGATGGCTCAGTGGTGAAGAGCACTAGTTGTTCTTGAACAGGAGCCAAGTTTAGCTCCCGGCACCCACATGGTGACTCAGAAGTGTCCAAAACTCCTGCTCCAGGCCGAGCTGGGTTCTGCAGGCACCAGCCACACATTTGTACATGACTCGCCAAACATTCAAACACATAAAAGGGACAAAAAAAGGAGGTGGGAGGGAGGGAGGGAAGACATAAAAAAAGGTAGGCAAGTGAGCAGGATGGAGGGAGGGAGGGAAGGAGGGAGAGAGGGAGGGAGAGGAAGGGGGGGGGGAGGAGGGAGGGAGAGAGAGGACAGAAGGAAGGAAGGGAGGGAGAGAGAGGACAGAAGGGAGGAAAGCAGGTTGTCAAAGAACCCTCGAAACCATTTCCAATAAGACTCTGACGTCAGGGAGATGCTACTGAATCACAGAGGAGAAGCAGGTGCCCGCACACGGCTCAGGGCTCCAGTGCTCACCTTGTGAGCAGGAGGGCCTGAGGTTGCTCCCCAGGCACAGTGGCACACACTTGTGATGCCAACACCAGGAAGGTGGAGCCAGGCAGAGTCTCAGGGCTCACTGGTCAGCCAGCAGAGCCTACTTGGTAAATTCCAGACAGAGGGAGACTATGTCTCCAGAAGCAATGGAGACGGCTCCTGACAAGTGGCCCTGGAGGCTCACACTTGGCCTCCTCACACAAGACAAGACATATCAGCAAAAGGATGGAAAAAAGGACCCTTGCTACATTGTGGTAAGAACCCAAACTGGGGCAGTCACCATGGAAAACAAAATGGAGAGGCTTCAAAAAAATTACAAACAGCTAGACACATCTGGCACCTGTGATTCCAGTCCTTGGGATGCTAAAGGCAGAAAGAGTAAGAGTTTCTGGCCAGCCTGGGCTACAGCTGTGACAGCCTGGGCTACAACTGTAGGCCAGCTTGGGCCACAGCTGTGACAACCTGTCTCAAATCACCCAGCCAAGCAGACGGCCACCAGAATTATGGTATGACTCATTCCATCTCTTTTGGGGTGTGGGCTGGGAGGGGATGAGCTCAGGACATCAGAGACACCTGCGGCTCCACGCTCACAGAAGCCCCAGCACAACACCTAAGACACAGAAGCAAGCTCAATGTCCACTTGAAGAGAGGGTAACAGAAACATGCAGACACACACGTGGACACACGCACATCTTGATAGGCTTAAAAGATTTTTAAAAATGGCTAAGCTCTCAGTATAAGAGACAGTTAGGCAGACCCAGGGAGTAACTGGGGCTGCATTCCCTCCTGAGCTAACACGATACTGTTCCTGAGCAACCCACTCGGATGGTCACAGAAACTACAGCCACAGCCACATAGCTGGGGCCGGAACCACGACAGGCCTCAGTGTCCATCTCTTTCTCCTTGAAGAGACAGACTTAAAAGGTAGGAACACAGGTTAAAAAAAGTAAGGAGATTTGGGCTCACAGCTGCAAAGAAGAGCGCCATAGAGAGAGCGTTGCCTAGCAACTGACCCGGAGGGTCCCACCAGAGATAAGAGTTGCTAAGGGACCCAGTTTTATGGCCACGTTCCTTCCTGCCCACCAGAGATAGGGTTACTAAGAAACCAGACACTTCCTGGACAAGGCAGTGGACACAGAGAACAAGAGAGCTAAGCCATGGTGGTCTTGGCGCCTGTTACCTTTAGACATTAGGCCTCCTTATGTTGCTCAACCAATAGGTGACTGCCAGGCTGGAGCTCCCCTGCTTTAGGGGCATTGGGAGGAAAGGGACTTAGACCAGCTGAGAGTGGTGGCGCACGTCATTAATCCCAGCACTCGGGAGGCAGAGGCAGGCAGATCGCTGTGAGTTCCAGGCCAGCCTGGTCTACAAAAGCAAGTCCAGGACAGCCAGGCCTACACAGAGAAACCCTGTCTCAAAAATAAAATAAAAAATATTTAAAAAGCCCCCAAACCAAGATCCCAGGATTCGCTTCTCAATACTATTGAATTGGTGTTAGTCACGGCCCAGCTCAAGCTGAAATTAAAGATTCCTCTTGCAATTACAGCGGTTTTAAGTCTTGGTGGACTTTTAGGGATCTCGAGATCTGGGCATCACAACCTGTACTCGATGGGCACTTACTCTCCCAGCAAAAAGAAGGAAGCGCTATCTTTTCCCACCACTCGGGTGAGCGAGGAGGAGCCCTCCAAACAGTAACTCCCACCTGACCTCCCTAACGACAGACTTACAGAGACTAGCGGTGACTGTCCAGGTGGACGGCAGGACAGCGAGACACTGGCCCAGCCCTCCAGGGGTCTGGCAGACAGCATGGTGACTGCAGTTAGCAGAGCACACTTGACATTTGCTGAGGGGGCTGTCATCGTTCACACTGAGGTGTTACTCAGGAGATGGCTGCTTGACTGTGGGAGTCAGAGGACTCTCCCATAGCCATCGCCCAGCATCCTTCAAAGCTGTGTGAATTCTGCATGTTACTTATACCCAGGCTGGCGGAATTCCACAGCGAGGGATTCTCTATAGCTGCAAGGAAGGCTGTCGTCAAGGAATCAGACAGAGGGTGCAGGCGAGGCCTTGGGTGCCCACGTGGACAGTGCTGGTGAGGCCTTGGGCACCCACATGGACAGTGCAGGCGAGGCCTTGGACGCCCACATGGACAGTGCTGGTAAGGCCTTGCACACCCACATGGACAGTGCTGGCGAGGCCTTGCACACCCACATGGACAGTGCTGGCGAGGCCTTGCACACCCACATGGACAGTGCTGGCGAGGCCTTGCACGCCCACTGGGATGGTGCAGCTGCTCTGGAGAGCCATCCGGAAGCTCCTCAAAAGGGTGAATCCGGGTCTGCACACATGGCAGCTGCCAGCTCTAAGGCACACTCACTCACTTAAGAACATCACCACACAAAACCCCCACGTGTAGACAAGGTAAATACCCCTCAACAGACAGTGGACAAGAACACTTGCAGGGCACATGACACAGCAGTACTGGGTTTTAAACAGCAGGAGGTGCTCTTACAGGCACCACAAAAGAGAAGGCCCAAAGTCCAGCCCATGTAACCCAGGAGGACCAGCACTAGATGAATGGTTGTGTGGTGTTCAGGAGAGGATGCTCATGTGTCAGGCTTTTGGGGTATTTTGGGGGGTGGGTGGAGGCACAGCAGTGTGTCAAATGCTCTAAAATTGTCTATTTGCACTGTATTGAAATTTTCCCATAGAAAAGGTTGAACCTTCAGATGCAAAGCAAAAGCCCCTCCCCCTCCTGAGATCCGCTGTGCCATCATGGGCAGACAGGCCTCAAACTCAGGACCTGAAAGCCTCCTCTGACAGCAGGTCTGCTGCTCTGGGGCAGATGCTGTTTGAGGGTCAAATGACACTGACGTGTTGTCGATCCTGCAGCCAGCCCAACTCTGGGCCCTCCCCCGCATCCTGACTTGAGCGGTCTCCCTGAATGCTGGGGCGTGCAGCCACTTACCTGGTGCTCACAGTGTTTGCACACCATGTTACTGGTGAGTCTTCCATGGAAAGGGTGTTGGGACTTCCAGTGACTGGACGTGGGGTGAGGAGACCCTGGAAGGCAAAGCACTTGTTGACGTGCCGCACCACCTGAGACCCACTGAGACCCACCCTCCTCAGCACAGAGCAGGCACTCCTCCTTTAGGAAGATGTTCCTCCCAGGGAGGCCCAGGCTCCATCCTCACGGAAGGGCCTCAAGGCCTGTGCCTGTGGTGGGTACCATGGCAGTAGACCATGGTGAAGTATGCTACGCAGGCTGTACAGGTGCGCGTGCTGTGAGAGGGCAGGGGGAGGCACAGGCGTGCCGTAAAGCAAGGGCGGCTCCGGGAACAGCCTGAGGAGACAAGTTCTAGAGAAAAAGGCTGCCCCTGACCAGGGTGGGTTAGTGAACAAAACGCAGGAGGGAAACGCCGAGGGAGGCTCTGAGTCAGCTCGGTAGTCATGTGACCAGGAAATTCACGTCATCTCTCTCCCCAACTATAAAAAAACTTTACTCTCTTGGATTAACTGTTGTCTTGGAGGCTGTCTCTCCTGCTAACCAAGGTCTAGTCCTGGAAGCTTCTAGCCTCTGTACAATCTACCCTAGGCCTAGAATGTTTCCAGCCTCTGAGACTTACTGCTGAATAAGCTCACCCTTGCTTGTTCTTTCTGATCTGAGGCCTGGCTGGTTCAAGCCAGCTGTTCTGGCTCAAACTCCTCTCCCAGCTGACTGATTCAATCTGGCTTCTCCCTCGGCCCCTGAGTTGCTTCGCTTGGCCTCAAACTAACTGCAGCAGTCTGCTCTAGCCTCCTGGCTCCTTCACACTGTCTGGCTCGTTCTGTCTTCACCTGAGTCTAGCTTGCTCTCACTGTAAAGCTCTGCTGGTAACCCTGCTCCTCGCTCCCTCATTCTCTGTGGTGCTCCCTCATTCTCTGTGGTGCTCCCTCATCCTCTGTGGTCCTCCCTCATCCTCTGTGGTCCTCCCTCATCCTCTGTGGTCCTCCCTCATCCTCTGTGGTTCTCCCTCATCCTCTGTGGTTCTCCCTCATTCTCTGTGGTGCTCCCTCATTCTCTGTGGTGCTATCCTCAAGTGGCTCCGCTTTCCCCTCTCTTCTCCTGAGAGCTGGGCACGTCCTACTCCGTCAGATTTTCTCTGACTCGTCATCTTTTCTGCCACTCAATAGACATCACTTTCAAACATGTGTGCTTCCTTCTACAAACTAATTTTACCTTTGTTTAGGAGTAAAGGCTTGTACCACCACACCTGGACCTAAGCTTTTCTTTACCTGAAACTCATTCTATTCCAGGCTGACCTTGAACTCAGATCTGTTTGCCTGTGTCTCCTGGATTAAAGGCGTGTTTGTATTCCAGCTGGATCACACAGACCTAGAAGATCTTTGGATGTGATCTCTTTTGCCAGAGCAGCCATGTTCTGAATTAACATTCCTCTATACCCAACCTCTCTTTCTGAGAAACAGAAATATGGTCTTATGCTATAGTCCAGGCTGACCTGAAATTCACTATGTAGCTCAGGCTAGCCTTAAAGACAGAGTTAATCCTCCTGCCCAGCCTCTCAAGTGTGGGGTTACAGGTGTGAGCTCAGACTTGGCTTCCGTAAACTTTCATTGGTGGGAACAGGGTTAATTGTCCCCAGGACCCCATGAGAGGCTCAGGTGAGAAGCTGTGCTGCCTGGGACCACCAACCCAGAGGCTGTGCTGACTGCAGGTCTTAAGAAAACAAGGACTTCTCAAGAGACCACAATACTCGGACGTGAAAGCTGGCCAAAGTGTTGATGCTGCAGGAAGGACAGATTCTGTTTACCGACTGTGCCAGGGCCTAAAATTCTAGCAGTGAGAGGAAGTGGTGGGAGGAGCCTGGGTTGGGCTGGGATTGGAATGCTCAGAGCCGCTCATTCAAAGCTGTTTCCGGAGCACACTAGGCCCTCGGCAGGTGCGTGGCAGTCCAGCACAGCCCGGCTGGACACAGTCAGCAGGAGACACGTGCAGTGCTATCCTATCTAAAAGGAACACATTTTGTTCTCATTCATTTCTTTAAAAATACACATTTTATTAATAAAAACCGACTACCTCGTGTGTGGCAGGTGACTTGTCTGGGAATCACTTCTGACTGCTGCTGTAGGGAAAAAAGAGAGATACTGAAAACCTGACTGCTGTCCTTTCAGCCGCCCTCCCCACGGGGAATCTTACAGTTCCCAGGCAGGCTGCACCATGAATGCCAACCATCTCCACAGCTACCATTCTGAAGGTGGCGTGACCTACCTTCTGGTTGGTTCTGCACAAGTTCCTTTATGGTGGCCACAGACCCCTGCTTCTCCTCTCTGGGGAATATGCCTCCTTTGCAGGTCAACTCTTACCAACCCCTAACATTACAGTGTCACAGGAGGTGAGCAGTCACAGAGAATGCAGCGGTCCTTGCTCCCCTCTACTAACAGGGGAAAATAAACCATTCTCTCCTCAAGCACAAGCCAGGCTGCAGCAATGAATCCTCTTAAAGAGCCTGCTCCTGGGGCACCAGAGATGGCTCAGAGCTTAAGAGCACACTGGCTGTTCTTCCAAAGGTCCTGAGCTCAATTCCTAGCAACCATTATGGCTCACAACCATTTATACATGAGATCTGGTTCCCTCTTCTGGCCTGCAGGTGGAATACTGTATAAATAATAAATAAATCCCCACCCCACCCCCCAGACAGGGTTTCTCTGTGTTGGCTGTAGCTGTCCTGGACTCGCCTTGTAGACCAGGCTGGCCTCAAACTCATATTGATCTGCCTGCCTCTGCCTCCCGGGTGCTAGGGTTAAAGGTGCACACTCTGCGGTCTGGCAGCTTTGTAGCCCCTGGCCCCTGGGCCTAGAGGGCTCATGTGCCCTATATTTACTGAACATGCAGACTGACACTGCCAACATTACCTCCAGGGAATGCACGTCGAATAAGTGTGTGACGCGCGGCTGGCGGTCCCGCTCGTCTTCCAGCGATGAGGTGATGACATGGAATAACTCGTGAGCATCCTACCAAAGGACAAAGCTTCCTGGTGAGAGGAGAGGCTGACAAGCCAAGGCCAGGATCAGAGCCCAGACCATGTGCAGCACACAGACCCAGCCCAATAAATGGAGGAGACCTGTACCCAACTCTGGGGGGTGGGGTCACTTTAAAAAACCAGGCAAGATGCACACAGAACAGAACTAACCGCCTTGACCTTCCCAGGTGTACAGCAGCAGCCCTGAGCACATGCAGATGGCTGTGCAACCAGTGCCACATCCATCCCCAACTGAGACTCCAGACCCAGTGGACACACCCTGCCCCGCTGCTGACACCCATGTAGTAATCTGACAACTATCTGAATGGAAGCAGACACTAGTGTCCTGCTTCTGAGGCACCGTGCACGGCAGAACAAGCACTTCACTGAGTACACTGTCCTCAAGGTATATCCACAGTGCAGCATGTGGCAGAGCCCCTGCCCTTTGAGGCTGACTGTATTGCACTATAATTTTGTTTGGGGGGTTAAGAGCACCGCTGTTCTTGCAGAGGACCCGGTCCGGTTCCCAGCACCCCCACGGTGGCTCACGACTGTCTGTAACCCCAGCTTCAGAGGATCTGAGGCCCTCTTCTGGTCCCCGTGGACACATGTCCAGCGATGAGGTGATGACATGGAATAACTCGTGAGCATCCTACCAAAGGACAAAGCTTCCTGGTGAGAGGAGAGGCTGACGAGCCAAGGCCAGGGTCAGAGCCCAGACCATGTGCAGCACACAGACCCAGCCCAATAAATGGAGGAGACCTGTACCCAACTCTGGGGGGTGGGGTCACTGTGGTGCACATCAGGCTAAACACCAAACAAATAATAAAAATAAAACTTTAAAAAAAGTTTTGTTGTTGTTTTGGCTAAAGATGCAGTTTAACAGTTGGGCAGGCTTTCCCAGAGGCAGCGTGGAGCAGCGTTAGCCAGCAGCATCGCTCAGCTCCGCTCTGTCGGGAAGGAGAAGCAGCTGTGAGCTGCACTTTCTGTAGGCGCAGGTGGCCTGTGTCAACTAGCTTCAAGCTGGCACAGCATTCGTGAAGCAAAGGGCAATGCTGCAAAGAGGGCGGAGACGGAGTGGCAAGACCTCCGAGGCGGCGTCCATCTGTCCCTGACTCCCTACAGGGCTGCCATGGGGTACAGTCAGGTAGCGCACATGAAGGGCTGAGCTCCTGGTTTAGACGCAGAATGGCTCTGGACAACTACATGGCGAGATGGTGCCGATGCGGGCAACACCAGCCGCAGACAGGTGGGCAACCTGCCTCGAAGGGCAAGAGACTAAGACAGACAGGCTCCCTCCGCTTTGTAGCTGCCTCAGCCCATCAACTGCCGTGCACCAGCCAACGGGCAACAGTCCCAGAGGTGGCTGGGCTAAATGGGTCCTTGATGGAAGGATGGGACTTAGAAAAGTTATAGTATCCTTGAGGAGTGACCTGAGGGTCTCAGCTGAGACACAGGGAGAGACAGCTTTCAGTGACGTAGGGGAGGGTCGTTCCAAATGGAAACAGACACACATCCTAGCACACAAGTGCAGCTAGCAAGGCAACTGGCAAAGACACACAGTGCCCACTTAATGCTGGCACCATGGCACAGGGCTTCAGATTGGGGAAGAACAGGAAATGAGAGCAAGGGGTGGGGGCCCGCACCCTGCCCATAGCTTCGCTGTCCCTCTGCCCCACCCAGCCTCAGTTGAGGAAGGGTCTCTGAGGAGCTGCCTCAGTGTGTGATGGTGACGGCATGCACAGCCACAGCCGCCTAGAGATGCAGCTGTGGAAGGCATGCCTAGGTGCCAGGGATCCGGCCCTTCTGGCTCAGCCTCGGAGTGGCCCTGGCTAAGAGTGGTTAGGAGCGTGGACCACAGTGCAGTTGCAAAAGGGAAGGAGAGTGTCAAGAATGAAGCCCTGTGGCTGTGAGGGACACCTGCTCGAGGTTAAGGACAGTCAGCCACCCTGAAGATGGGTTTTTAAAAGCAAGCGTAAGAGCTGAAAGAGGGTCTCTCACGCCAGTGCCAGCGTCGGCCCTCTAAGTGACTTGGAATGGTGCGTCCTTTCTAATCAGGACAGCAGCAAGGTCCTGCACACACAACGCCAAGGCTGCCCAAGATGTCACACAAAAGCAGGGGATATAGCAAGGACAGTACCTGCCAGGCCCTGGGCTGGATGCCAGTAGCGTGCGCATGCACTCAGGCATGCATGTAAACACATGTGCACCCACCCCTAGTCCCTAGGGAAAAGGACTCCTCGGGCTCGGCCTGCTGTCTGGAGTGCTCACCTGCTCTTCAAAGGAGGAAATCTGCCATCTGTACATTCTCAAGACATCCAGCAGGCAGCTGGCATCTAAGACCTCATCCTCAGTGACTTCTTGGCAGGACAAAGCTGGGACAAGAAAGAAGGACACTGAGCCAGAGTCAAAGAACCAACTGGAAATGCTGTGTGCACTGCCAGGTGACACTGCAGCTCCCTGGTGCTCTGTGGAGCCTTACACACTGAGTCAGCAAGGACGCACCCCACATTTGATGAATGAATCTAACCTTTCAGGAAGCTACAAATTACCATCGCTGGTAAAGAGTGATGTTGTCAGCTGAGTGTGATCTGAATTCATAATTCCCAGGGGAGAGGGGCACTCACAACCAGGCCATGGGATGCCTCTCCCCAGAGCTCAGCATGGCTTCTTAACCTTCGCTGACACCTACACACTCCTGACCAGCAGGTGTTGAAGGGGCAGCCTGGATGCTTTATAATCAAAGGTGCAGAAACAAAAGTTGGCCTGACATAGTACTCAGGCCTTAGTCCCAGCTATGGAGGACGCTGAGGTGGAAAGATTTCTTGACTCCAGGAATTTGGGGCCAATCCTGGCTAACAGAATAAGATCCCGTCCCAAATAAAAATAACAATAAAGCTGGGCGTGGTGGTGCACACTTGGGAGGCAGAGGCAGGAGGATCTCTGTGAGTTCAAGGCCAGCCTGGTCTACAAAGTGAGTCCAGGACAGGCAAGGCTACACAGAGAGACCCTGTCTTGGGAAGAAGAAGAAGAAGAAGAAGAAGAAGAAGAAGAAGAAGAGGAGGAGGAGGAGGAGGAGGAGGAGGAGGAGGAGGAGGAAAGAAAGACGGAGAAAGAAAAGAAAGAAAGAAGGAAAAGAAATAACAGTAAATAAAGTTGGGTCCTCCGCTAAGGGTCCATGGCTCTATCTACACCAAGGTCAGCTCCTTTTCCTACAGGAGGTATGCATGCTGTCACAACTACTGTGCTCTGTGCATGAAGTGCAGATGCAGCCACAGGCAAACCCCACACACAGCCTGACTATCTAGAAAGCTTTGCTAGCAAGGCAGGCAGCCCCAGGGCTGGAGGGACTCAGTGGTGAAGGGCACCTGTTGCTCTATCACGAGGCCTGGAGTTCAGAGCCCAGAGCCACCTGTAACGCCAGCTGAAGGATCTGGCGCCCTCTTGTGGCCACCAAGGATATCCATACAGATGCACACAAACACAAAAGCAATAACATAAATCTAACCTGGGTGTGCTGGTGAGCAACATTAATCCCAGCACTCAGGAGGCGGAGGCGCCAGCCTTGTCTACAGAGTAAACTCCAGGACAGCCAGGACTACACAGCGAGACCTTGTCTCAAAAAAAAAAAAAAAATCCAAAAACAACCAATATGGAACCTAGACTGGCCCCAGGCCACAGAGGCAGACGTCATTCTCACAGAGGCTTTTTCCCATAGTACAGTGCAGGGGGCTGGTGCTGCTCAGGTGGGGGACAAAGGAAGGGTCTGCTGTCTTGGGTTCGGGTTCCCTGATCCACAGATGACAGGCCAGACCCTTTCTCCTCTTGGTTTGCAGTCAAGCATGTGAGAGTCCTCACACTTTTGGCTCTGGCTCTGACTCTGGAGGGTGGGAACACTGCCTACCTCCTGCCCCACTGCAGCCCCACCTGAGCTGTCTGAAGTGGCCAGAACCTGAGGGGCGGGCAGGGGGGCCAGGGGGAGGCAGCTACCCCCGCAGTGTGAGGTGAGCACGTTGGCCCAGCCCTTCACCTCCAGGACAAAGGCCACAGAGCTGGGAAAGGAAGCACACTCCTGGGGAAATGTCACTGTCTCCTTTAGCATGACGCCTGAAACACTGAGGCAATCTGGTAAGGTCACAGGCACCAACAGTACGGCTCTTCTGTTCTACCCAGAGAAACGTGTTTCTGTGCACAAATGGCCCCATGCACTGGTGCTTGCTGCAGCCTGGATTTCAGACACCGGTGAGCTACAAAGCAAGTCAGGTCACTGGCCGCACAGCTGCACCACAGCTGCAGGGACTGCTCAGCAGCTAAGAGTGCTGGCTGCTCCTCCAGAGCTCTCAAGTTCAGTTCCCAGCATCCACATGGGGCAGCTCCAGGGGACGCAATGCCCTCTCCTGGCCTCTGAGGTACACACAGCCATTTTAAAAAAAAGAATATTCTAATAAAAAAGTACTCCTATAAACTAACAACAACAACAAAAAAAAAAAACAAACAACCCCACCGCAGACTAAGGCAGAGCCTTGAGGGGCCATTTCTCCTAAGATGACGGCCAGCAGGAAGGGTAAGAGCTGCAGCAGTCACTCTCAGTGCCAAGACCAGAAACCACCACCTCACACATCCAACTGAGGGGTGCATGTCTCCCTCTACCGCTCGCCACCATATCACTAAGCCTGGAATGCTCAGACCTGTCTCTGCCTCACGTTGCTGGGATGACAGCCTTTTCTGTGGGTGCACTTTGCCCACTGGGCCTTCTCAGTCCCATCTCTGACTGTGACAGCATAAAGTGCTGCTGTGGAAGCTCAGCGCCAAGGACCACATGGTAGACAGAGGCAAAGCTGCCCGACCTGCCAGAGTGTGCTGGGCACACGTTAGAATTACAACTTTAAAAAAAAATTGATCGTCTCTCTTAGGTTCTTAGTGCATGACCCCTCCCCCAACAATGTCTTTTTCTACAAAGAGGCGACTAAGCCTTTCTTCTGTCACCTAGACACTGAAGATGCACGCCCCTCAAATCCCCACTGTACCTTTCAGGAGGTTCAACAGTGTCAGGGACAGGCACTGGTGTGTGTGTGGCCCCTGCTGGTCCCTGGGGTACTGAGTGGTAAACTCTTCCAGCCACTTGACGAAAGCGGGGCAGGCAGACAAGCCCTGTAGCAGCGAGTTCATGAAGCAGGTGTTCCCCAGGTTGACAAGGCCAGGCACAAGCCCTAGGGAGAGTGCAGGGAGGGAGAGGACAGTGGGTCACACCGGGAGGGCGACTTTCTTTTCTCTCCCTTCTGGGACCCGGAGTCTCCACCCGGGAGCCCTCAGTCGGGATTCCTCCTGAGTGAGCCTGGGGCTCTGGACGTGGCAATGCTGCAGACTGTGGCACAGATCAGGCCTCTGTCCTGAGTTCGCTCTGAAACCCTTCAGGCGCCTGGCAGATACGAAATGGATGAGAGCAGCAACCACGCCTTCTTCCACACCCTCACGCTCTCCTGGACGCTCTCCCCTTCAGTTACACTACAGTGCCTCACAACAGCTGGCAACTGCACTGCCCCCCCCTCCCGGGACAATGCTTTTGTTCTGACCATGGTGGCTGAGAAAGACACTGGGTCTATTCAGTCTGTCTGCAGAGACAGCAGCACTGGCTCACGGGATGCCCTCTTTTCCTAAACTCATGAGCTCACTACACAGAGCGCAGGCTGGCCTCAATCTCCGAGCCAGGCCCCTGCCTCAGCCTCCTGAGTGCTAACGTGAGTGTGTACAACCAAGCCTTGTTTAGGAACTCTTTTCTAAGAAATCCGTAATGAACCTCTCTAGAACCGTCCCCTTGTTTAGCAAGGGTCAGTCGGGTTTTGTCCCAGGCCTCCGCTCCCCTCTCCCGCTCTTCTCCCTCCCTCCCTTCTCTCAGGGAAAGCCCTGGTGTGATGTCATCAGTCAGCTGCAGGACTGAAAATACAATTACACATTAATGAAACCATCGGACAACTGAGCCACTTGATCATCATTACAAAGCATGCTTTTTCCCTCCCCCTCGAGATGGGGTGCCCACGTAACCCTGCCTGGGCTAGTGCTGGCTATACATACAGCACGGGCTGGATTCAAACTCGCGGCATCAAGTCCAAAGACCGGGATGCAGAGGCTCGTTCCTACCTTTTCTCCGTTTCTTCCTTTCTGTAATGGGACCCCAAATAACATATATTCCTGCTGCAAGGGCTGCAGCAAGCCCACCTATCACTCCCCAGTTCTTCATGACTTTATATCTGAAAAAGAAAAGAGGCGCACTGTCATTTTGTCTTGTAGCAACAGGTGGGTACAGACAATGCCAGGGAGAATGACATTTTATCCAAGAAGACACCAACCAGCAAGCTTCAAACCTAAAGTGATATACACCACTAAGAACGTGTCCTAGAGGGCTGGAGAGATGGCTCAGAGGTTAAGAGCACCGCCTGCTCTTCCAAAGGTCCTGAGTTCAATTCCCAGCAACCACATGGTGGCTCACAACCATCTATAATAAAATCTGGTGGCCTCTTCTGGCTTGCAAGTATACATTCAGATAAAACATTGTATATATAATAAATAAATAAATCTTAAAAAAAGAAAAAAAAGAATGTGTCCTGGGAATCAGGGTGCTTAAGCACTAAGACAAAAACTGGGGGTGAGGAAGTCCTCGCTATCATTCTCCACCTTATTCCAGGCAGGGCCTCTCGCTTACACCCAGAGCTCAGTGACACAGCTAATCAGACTCCCACGTTCTCCCTGCCCAGCGTAGGAAATACGCCAGGCCGCCCGGTGCTTACATGGCTTCCAGTGTCCGCAACTCAGGTCCTCACATTTGCTGCTTGTGCAAGAGGCACCTGAACACCTGAACCACGCCCCCAGGCGCTCTTACTTATTTCTTGAGACGGAGGCTCCCTCAGTCATTTAGACTAGCCTTGAACTCACGCTGTAGCCCAGGCTGGCTCCGATCTCAAAAGTCCTCGTCCCTCAACTCTTGACAGAGCTGCCAGGGCTGGCTTTAGACATGGCTTTCTTGCTGGGCAGTGATGGCACACGCCTTTAATCCCAGCACTCGGGAGGCAGAGGCAGGTGGATCCCTATGAGTTCCAGGCCAGCCTGGTCTACAATGCAAGTCCAGGACAGCCAAGGCTACTCGAAAAACCAAAAAATAAAAAATGAAAAAATAAAATAAAAAAGAAAGAAAAAGAAATGGCTTTCTTTTTGAGGATATTAAACAACACAACAAGAGCTCTCCTGCATATTCATAAAATGAAAGATTTCATTTGCAGGCTTGACTCCAACACCAACACACTATTCTTTTACTACAAATAAGGAACCTGTAGCAGTAAATCAAAACACAATCTCATTAAAAGTTTCTACATCTCCAGATAAGGGAGACCACACACGTGTGTAACATGTACCCACACAATATGCTGTATGTGGACACATGTGTGGTACATTCTTACCTAATGTTTGGGCTGTATAAAGTTGATTTCCCCCCCCCCCCCAGTACCAGAGACTGAACCTAGGGCCTTCTGCATGACAGACGAGTGCTCTACCACCGAGCTACATCCCTGACCCTGACTGCATGAGTACAGATCTCAGCTCAAGAAACACTCCCTGAAAAGGATCACTAGTGACAACAGTAGCCGTCAGACAACGACCAGCATTTTCCTACATCACAGCTAATCATGACTTGTGAGTCAGTTTTGTTCTTCCACGGTGAGTCCACAGAATGTGCACAGAACTTGGCTTTAAAAGACAAAAAACAAAAAAAAAAACAACCAAAAAACAAAAGCAGTCTGCTGGAGGAGCCGGCCAGTGACAGCACACCTGCCTGGCATTAACTCAACGAGGGAAACTGAGGCACACTGTTGATTGATTAGTTCCTCTGCAGAATGGTATCACGAGAGTATGAGAGCCTGGGAACGCGAACACTAAGCTGCCCAGCCCTGCTCTTAGGTCAGCTTAGTCAAGGCTTATTTCCCACCGGCAGAACGAGGGCACCGGATCGGACAGCCACTGGGGGTTGCCAAGTTGGATAAGACGTCGCCCCAGTATCCAAGGAAGCCAACCCAAGCCACAGGTCCCAGCAGACAGGGTGAGCGATGGGGGTGTGTCCCCAGGCCTTGGGAAGATGGATGTGGACAGGCTGGGATGCAGGCAAAGGGGTCCTAGCAGTAACGAGGAGGAGCCTGAAGTCGTCACAGATTAGGCAGTTTAGCAGCTGAGAGGCTTCGACAGCTTAGGGACCCAAGCGGTTTGGGACGCAGGACTGAGAATTCCCAGCAGGGCAGAGGTGGGAGGCTGGCGTATGACACTCTGAGGGCGGCGGACGGGCCTGGGGAGACTGTGGGCCTTGGGGCCCGGGTCTGGGGTCACCGCACAGGGCTGCGGGGCCTCGCAGGCCGCGGCCACTGCAGGGACGAGAAGGCGGCGCTGGGCCGCGGCCTCTGTCTCGGCCGGGTCGGCGCAGGCCTGCCTGGAGGCCCCGCGCCCGCCACCCTCCTCCGCTCGCTCACCTGACGGCCGCCCCGGTGCGCAGGAAGCGCTGGAGGGCCTTGTCGGCCGCCGTCCTCGCCGCCTGCGCCCGGGAGCTCAGCATCGCGGCCGCCGCCGCCGCCAGCCGCCGCCCCGCGCCCGCTACCGCGGAATGAGGAGCCTAGTGCGCGAGGTTTCCAGAGCGGCGGAACCCGCGGTCGCCACCCCGGCCCTGGCGCGGGGGGAGGAAGGCGGGATGAAGGGCCGGAAGTTGCCCCCACCGGACTGCAATACTAGACGGACGACCTCTCCCCCGGGTTCCTTCTCCCTTAGCAACCGCGGCCTGATTGGTTGTGCTAAGGGAGGCTTCCGGGGGGCGGGGTGGGGGGGGCGGTGGAGCCCTTCGGAAAGTCCGAGAGCTCGCGTTTGCTCAGGCTTCATTCACAAATGCAGACGCTCCGCCCTCAGGACAGAGGTTGGGTCATGTTTTCGAGTGGAAAGGCTGTTATTAAACTGGCAATTTTAAAAAGTAGATGGTCCCATCTTTGAATGAATGAATGAATGAATGAATGAATGAATGAATGAATGATTGAATGAATGCATGAATTAATGAATGCATGAATTAATGAATAAATAAATAAATAAATGTGGGGCTGGCGAGACGGCTGTGCCTCTAGGACCATACAGTAGAAGAAATCCAGAGTTGTCCTGACCTTCCTAAGTGAGCTGTGGTGCGCGCGCGAACACACACACACACGATTACACATACATACTGGCATACACATGCACACTACATACATACACACACATATAGATGCACATACACATATTCATACACACAAACATGGGAACACATACATACACTCACGCACACATTCACACGTGCACTGCACTGACACATGTACACAAATGCACAGACACACGCACGAAATGCACACACACATGCAATAAATTTAATAAATTGAAATGCAACGTCTTAGAAATTTGTTTCTATTAGGTTCATACAAAGTCCTACCCAGCCCCACACAAGTGTTTGGGGGATCACTTTCAAAGCAGCAAAATGTGGAAACAAAGCAGATATTTATCAGTTGATGGCTCTCTCCGTCATACATAAAATAAAAGTGATAGACTTTTCGGATTTCTGTGAGGCAGATCTTTATACCATTTCTCTCTTCAAAACTGTACTGTGTGTCAACTGTCCCCTTCTCTCTTCCGTTCTATTTCTGATCCTGTGAGTTGGCTGTCTGTAGTACTCTGTGAGAGGAGTCACAGAGTTCTTAAAGATTTATTTATTGTAAATACAGTGCTCTTCCTGCATGTACACCTGCAGGCCAGAAGAGGGCACCAGATCTCATTACAGATGGTGGCGAGCCACCATGTGGTTGCTGGGAATTGAACTCAGGACCTCTGGAAGAGCAGCCAGTGAGTGCTCTTAACCTCTGAGCCATCTCTCCAGCCTGTATCAATTGAGTTACATAAGAAGCACAAGGGTGGTGGTGGCGCACGCCTTTAATCCCAGGACTCAGGAGGCAGAGGCAGGTGGATCTCTGTGAGTTCGAGGCCAGCCTGGTCTACAGAGGGGGTCCCAGGACAACCAGGCCTACACAGAGAAACTCTGTCTAAAAAAAAAAGAAGGAGGAGGAGGAGGAGAAGATGAAAAATAAAGACACACAGGGCAGCTAATGTAGACAGTCCCCACTGAGATGCTCTTCCCAGATGATTCTAGGTGGCTAATTACCACGGGTCACACAGTAACTTGACAGTGTTTGAATCCATCTTTGCGAAGGTGCTACTGACAAATGTTTGCATTGTGTATCTGTTGGAGGTTGGTCTGATGTATTTTGATGCCAATTACTGGAGGAGTGAAGGATCTTGGGGAGGGGATGGTGCTGGAGAGAGAGAGAAGAAGGAAGGAAGTTGCAGCCATGCGTGAGGTGGAGAAAGAAGCACACGGCCGGCGTGGATGGAGGATTTGGCCCAGATGAAGAACATTAGCAAGTATTTGAGATTATGGGTGGGTGGTAGCTCTATAGGAATTATTAGAGGCAGATGGCATGGGATGCGGGTGATATGGAAGATAGTTTAGGGGATTAATATTTGCCCTGCCCCAATTGAAACAAGGCAATTTAAAAATATAACAGGTGTCTGTGTTTTTATTGATTGATAGCGGGTTAGAAAATACTGCCATAATAATTATAGGGCTAATAATAAACATTAGACCCTACTTTTAAATTAACAGCAACATGACATATATACATACATATACATGCATGCATACATACATATGCACATGTATACATATACACATGTGCATACATATATACACACACATGTGCATACACGTAAAGGTACATCATGCATACTTATGTACATATAGTCACATTTGTGTGTGTGTTTTTGAGGCAGGGCCTTATACTCAATGTGTAGGCAAGGACAACTTGGGTTCCTGATCTTCCCGAGGGCTGGGCTCATAGGCGCGCACCACCAGAGCCAGCTTCATTCAGTTCTGAGGCGGGAATCTAGAGCCTCATGCATGCCTGGCAATCCTCTACCAGCAGAGCCTCAGCCCTGCCCTGCACTGGGTGCCCTGCACTGGATGCTCTGCACTGGATGCTCCGCACTTAGTGTCCTGCACTGGATTCCCCACACTGGATGCCCCACACTGGATGCCCTGCACTGGATGCTCTGCACTGGGTGCCCTGCACTGGATGCTCCACACTGGATTCCCCACACTGGATGCCCCACACTGGGTGCCCCGCACTGGATGCCCCGCACTGGATTCCCCGCACTGGATTCCCCACACTGGATGCCCCACACTGGGTGCCCCGCACTGGATGCCCCGCACTGGGTGCCCCACACTGGGTTCCCCGCACTGGATGCCCCACACTGGATGCCTTTAGGTCAGCGTCTACCTCTGGAATCGTACAGCTGTGGCTAGGAGACATGAGGTGGGATAGACTTTACAAATGAGAATGGGTGGGACAAGTTGTAACTAACAGGCATGGGGTAAAAAGTAGCCATGGCAGAGCATGGCGATGGCTCAATGAGTAAAACGCTTGCGGTGCAACCATAAAGACCACAGTTTGGATCCCAGAACCCACATAGAATGCCAGGTGGGAGCGGAGGCCTCCCTGAAGTCCGGGTGTGCAGGAGGCTGATGCCAGGAGTCTCTAGAGCCAACTGACTGGACAGAGTGCCTGAAACAGCTAGCTCTGGATTCAAGTAAAAGACCTTGGAGAGAACAGTCAAAGACCACACCAGATGCCAACCTTGTGCCTCCACACCTGTGCACACACACAAACATGCGCCGGCACATACACACATGCGCAGCCCCACACATGTGAACACAAGCATACACACATACCACAAATGTTAACACGTGGAAAGAGATGTACTTCATGAATGGGTGAAGGAGAGATAAACCTGTTTTTTTAGGATCCCAAGTGTGGGATTGGAACGGTCTTACGAGAGAACAGGTGAGGTTAATCTACTAGAAGACAGACCACCTCGTGCGGGAGCTTGATTGTTGCCAGCTGAAAAGATCCCGTGACCAGACTCTGGGAGGAGATATATAAATGAGCCCAGACCTGGAGGCGGGGCTTTTTGGAGACTTGGGATAGTTTTGGCTGTTCATCGCTGCACTTCGAGATGCTCCTAGAGAGAACCGCTCGAGGGAAGACTTTGGGGCTCCGGCTCCTGCTGATGTTCTGGGTTCTGGTTACTCTAGGTTCCAGCAGAAGAAATCCTGCTGATTGTGCCAGGAGAATCGTTCCTCGGAACTGATATCCTTACGGTTTTGTTACTGTGTCCATTAATCCTCATTTCCTATTATTTTGGTTCATCGGGTTATAAGTGACATATGCTCGGTCACTAAGTTGTTAATAAAAATATATTGGTTAAGAAAACTGAGCATACAAATGGGTTAATAGAAACTGCTGCTTGCTGTTGGGCATGGATGCCGCCCAGTCAGGAGATGCTGATGAGTGATAGTTTGGAGGCTTGTTTGTTGTTTGTATGTTTGTTGTTGTTTTTGAGACAGGGTTTCCCTGTACAGCCTTAGCTGTCCTAAAACTCACTCTGTAGGCCAGGCTGGCCTTGAACTCACAGAGATCTGCTTGTCTCTACCTCCGTGGTGCACCTCTATTGCCTGGTGATAGTTTGGAGTTTTAGAAATAGTTGATGTATGTGATGTCTCTCAAAGGGCTGTGTGCTTAAAGCATGGGCAGCAGATGCTCCCCATTCTGGAAGGCAGAGTCTTGTGGAAGGGACTAGCTTCTAGGAGTATGCTTAAAAAAAAAAAAAAAAAAAAAAGATTTATTTATTATGTATACAGTGTTTCCTGCATGTGAGCCTGCAGCCCAGAAGAGGGCACCAGATCTCACTATAGATGGTTATGAGCCACCATGTGGTTGCTGGGAATTGAACTCAGGACCTCTGGAAGAGCAGCCAGTGCTCCTAAGCTCTGAGCCATCTCTCCAGCCCAGGAGTGTGCTTTTTAAATGTTCATATTTCTTGGAAATGGAGTTACAGGCAGTTGTGAGCCGCTCAAAGTGGGTGCTGGGAACTGAACTCAGGCCCCCTGGAAAAGCAGCCAGTGCGCTAAGCACGGAGCCCTCTCTCCATCCCTGGCTTATTATGCTTTTAAGACAAAGTCTCACTCTGTAGACCTAGCTGGCCTCAAACTCATGGCTAACCTCCTGTCTCAGTCTATCAAGGGTGAGGACCACAGGCCTGAGCCACCACACCTGGCTCAGGGTTCTTGAGTGTGTGGTGTCTGTCTGTCTGTCTGTCTGTCTGGGGCATGAAGATATTTTAGATAATGATTGTTTCCAGGTCTCAGATTGGTCTCTTTGTATCTGCACTAACTCCTTCTCGTTTTGCTAACACTCAGCTTAAAAACAGAAAAGAATAAACGGTTGGGGGAGGGGACTGTAGAGCTGGCTGAGAGCACTGGCTGCTCTTGCAGAGGGCCTGAGTTTGGCTCACATGGTGGCTCACAACCACCTGTATCTTCAATTCCAGGGGCTCTGACACCCTCTTCTGGCCTCTGCATGCACTGAGTGCATGTACTGCACATACATACATGCAGGCAAACACACACATAAAAATAAAGAAGTGTGTGTGTGTGTGTGTGTGTGTGTGTGTGTGTGTAGGGGGCTGTAGAGATGGCAGAGAAGCAACTAAGAACACTTGCTGCTCTTCCAGAGGACCTGTGTCAGGGGCCTGAAACTCAAGCTCCAGGAAATCAAATACCCTCTTCTGGCTTTTAAGGGTATCCCCCGAGACACACACACACACACGTACACACACACACTATAAAAAAGCAGAAAAGAAAGTCTCGCTCTTCTTTCTGTCCCTGTTTCTTCCACACGATCATGGCTGCCCTGAGTCAGCTGCATGGGAGCTGTTGTCTCGGTAGTTGAATGTTTTTCTCTTTTCTCCATTTATTCACACTAGGACCAGAAGTTTCCACTGTAGGCTTATGAGGAGCTAACACCAGGCACACCCCCAGGAGGCTCCATGGTCTGGGATGAGTTTGGTTATTATGGGTAACCTGGGTTGAGAATCACTCACTTGTAGAGCTCTCTCCTCTCTCCCTCTCCCTCTCCCTCTCCCTCCCCCCCCCCCCCCCTCTCTCTCTCTCTCTCTCTCTCTCTCTCTCTCTCTCTCTCTCTCTCTCTCTGCATCTCACTCTGTAGTCCTAGCTGGCCTGGAACTTGCAGAGGTTCACCTGCCTCTGCCTCCAAGTGCTGGGATCAAAGCTGTGCTTGTTTAACTTTTGAGACACACCCATCTGTCCCCCAAGTTTGCTGGCAACCCAGGCCGGCTTTGAACTCATGATCCTCCTGTTTCTCCCACCATACCCAGCCATGGTGGGCGTTTACTGAGCATGCTCTGTGTGCCAGGTGTGCTCTTCTGGGCGCTCGGGATCCATCCAGAAAAATTCAAGGACTGAGGTTCTGAAGCACGTGGAAGTCGGGAGGGTGGAGATTATGAATCCAAAGGAAAGGGGCTCGGGGCAGGGACTTTCCGGTTCACCTTTGGTTCTCTGGGGGAGACTGCAAAGATCACAATGCTGGCTGAGTGACTGAGCTCCTGGCCTTGTGGCCTACAGTACCCAACACGATCCTTTCCTAGGTCCGTTTCATCTGGCCCTCAGCTCTGTGGTAACAATCTTTTCAAACTGTTCTGTCATCAGCGTGTTATTGTGCCTGGCACCCAGTAGGTGCTCAGTACACAGTAGCGCAATGCATGGAGTACACGTCCAAGAAGCCATACTCCGTCCTAGAGCTTAGGCTACCAGAACATCATACTGGCAACATTAATAAATTCCTACAAATATTCAGCCAGGGAGGCTTCATCTGGCAGGCCGGGATGGCCCCGCAGATACCCCAGTCAGCGGACCGTGGGCTCCTGGGAGCAGCAAGGCTCGCCCCGCCCCCTCCACCGCGCAGCCCTCCCCTCGTCCTCCGCCCACTCCCGTCGGTCTCCCCGCGGCGGCGGCTTTGTCTCCCAGGCAGGCCTCCCTCCCCCCCAGCAGCTGCCAAGGGAGGGAGCGCCGGAGCTGTCCAGCATCCCGGTGCTGAAAGGCGGCGCGGCGGCGGCCCTGCTCCACCATGTAAGGGTCATGCCCAGGCTCGCCCTGGCGCAGCGCGGACATGGAGGAGGACCTGTTCCAGCTCAGGCAGTTGCCGTGAGTACCGCGGGGGCGAAGGGAGGCAGCCAGGGTGCCCTTTAGAAGAGCAAAGCCTGCAGGGGTGCATCCCCGCACGGCCTCTTGAATTGGAAAAATGCTGTTACAGAGGGAAGAATTGGGCCTGGAGGAGTCAAGCCATTTTCCTAGCCCAGCTTCTGTTTCACCTACCCCCTCCCCCGCGCGCGCCCCCACCCCCCCCCCCCCGCCCCCACCAAGATCTGTCAGGACCTTGTGAGACTCCTTAGTTTCTGTGTTTTCCCTTGAAATGGCTTTCAGCCCAGAAGGGGTTTTGAGGTCTATGCTGTTTGGAAATGTGGGCTGAATTGGCGAGGGCTGACATCTGTCCTTTTGAGCCTTTCTCTCCTACTGTGCAATTCCTGATTTTTTCCACTCTGCAAGGTCTTTTGGAAAGATGTGATGTTGCAAACTGCTTTCTAAACAGCACGGATGGCTGTTTGTGAGGCATGTGAATGAGAGGGCTCTGAGCAGCGGCTGGAGACTTCTGCCTTCTGAATGAAGGGTTTGGGGCGAGCTGGCAGGAATAAGCCTTGGCATACTCTTAAGCATCTTGGCGGCGGGGGGGGGGGGGGGGGGGACAGAACACACAGGGAGGGGCAGTGGAAAAGCCAGAGGCCTTCAGAGGGATTTATAGGTATCTTCCCTGCCCCAGCAATGGTGATTTGTTAAGCAAATTCCAAGAGTCTGAAGGGGGCACTAAGAGTATTTCCAAGGTTCCTGTTCTAATTTTCAGGCTCGCTCGTCATTTGGCAGGTGGAAGTCAATTCCGTTTGGGTCTGTTGGAAAGGACTAGGTATTGTTTATGTGTGTGTGTGTGTTGCTGGCTTTAAAAATGGTGTGCACTGCCCCCCTCAAGCTACTGAGGAAGGCTCCCAGGCGACTTTTAGTGTGGCCGATCCTGCCCTCTGAGGCTCTGAGTGCTCCCAGGGTTGTCATATGTGCCTCTCAACCCGGGTGAGATTAATTCTCATTACACAGTTCTCATTAATTGTAATTGTACTTTTTAGCTTTTGTTACTAGGTCCGTAAGCCGTAACCCCCAACTAGTGACAGCTGTATTTCACAATGGTAAAGGGCACAGTTTCTGACACCCCCAAAGTCCATGTGTCATACATGAAAACAAGTGTCAAGAGTGCAGACCCCTCGAGGAAACCACGCCCCCCCCCTCACTGAGCCCAAACGGTTAGTTCACAGAGCCAAGTGATGTGCCCCGAGTAAAACCATAGTCCACAAACCGGGACAGCGTTTGGTGCTCAGAGTAAGAACACGTATACACGGTAGGCTTTAGTGGGAGGAATTTCCAAAGACCATTCAGAACAGGTGAGCTTGGCAAAAGACACGTGTGCCTTTAGCCTCCTCATGTGTAGGTGTGATACTCCACACTGATAGAGAGAAAACGGGGCTCATGAAACACGCTTGCCAACCGTGCGCAAGGCCTTGGCTCTCATCATCTCCAGAGCTAAATAGACAGAACCGGTGAGAAAAGGGAAGCTTACATGTGTCATTACTTGAAGCTGGGTCTAGAGATGTGGGCCTGTCTTGTCACCCCAGCATTTGAGGGGCTGAGGCTGGAGAAGGTCCTGGGCCAGCCCAAGCCACGTTGTGTCTCAAAAACCTAAGTTATGATGATGATGATGATGACATAAAAGTAAGCTGGGCAGTGGTGGCGCACGGCTTCAATCCCAGCACTCAGGAGGCAGAGGCAGGTGGATCTCTATGAGTTCAAGACCAGACTGAGTCCCAAGACAGCCAAGGTTACACAGAGAAATCCTGTCTGGAAAGGCCCCGCCGCCATGCCTCAAAAAAATTCTCTCTCGATGTTTTTACAGATAGAAGAGCATACACTACCTATTGGAGACGTTAAATGGTGCACCGGCAGGGAACACTGGCTATGAGCCAGGCAGATTTGGGTTCAAATCTTGACCCCCAAGTCACTAACCTATCTTAAGACTTAGCTACAGGGAGACAGGGACTGATTGGGGACAGGTGGACAGTGGCACAGTGTGTGGTTAGCATGCTCAGGTTCAGTTACTGAAGAAAATGACTACCACACTTGGCTCATATGTTTTTATTCTGAAGGGTAAGTGAGAATGTGCTAAGTGCTTGACACGAAGCAACAGACATTAGCGATTTACCATTGGTTACATCTGAAACATTTGTAAGAGGTAATTATGTTTGCTGCTTTAAAACCCCAGGGGCTGGAGAGATGGTTGGGGGGGGGGTTAAGAACACTTGCTGCTTTTCCAGGGGCCTGAGTTTGGTTCCCAGCAGCCATGTTGGGTGGCTCACAATCACAGTAACTCAAGTTCCAGGGCATCTGACACTCTCTTCTGCCCTGAGGCCACCTGCCCGTGCACATGTGGCACCTGCACCTGCACGCGTGGCATACAGGCACACATAACATATAAAAAAAATTCTTTTTAAGCCGTGTGCAATGACGCACATCTTTAATCCCAGGACTCAGGGGGACACAGAGGCAGGCAGATCTCTGTGAGTTCGAGGCCAGCCTGGTCTACAAAGTGAGTCCAGGACAGCCAAGGCTACACAGAGAAACCCCATCTTGAAACAACAACAACAGAAATCTTTTAAAAAAAGCAAGCCCCGGATAAGATTTGAATGAAGTCAGAATTAGCCTATGAACAGCCTGACCTCCATTTATAAAAACAAGAAGCTAAAAGAAACAGGCAGCCATGTGAATGTGGGTGGGTTACACATCACGACTTAGATATTCCTCAGACCATACCTTGCATATTATTATGCGCAGACTGCAGGCAACAGATTCCCTGAGCAATATGGTTTAAAAAAATATTCAGAGTGCTGGCAGGAGTAGACTCTGAAACAGACCTGGTCCTGCGGGAGGGTGGATACTAATAGATCATAAGCCTGTAAGCAGATTGCAGGCTTGGGCAGGGGAGTGAGCGAGCCTGAGCGAGCCTAAGCGAGCAGCCCTCTTGTGCACCTGGAGGCCCTGTTGCACAGCCAGCTCCAGGACGGCCCGGTTAGGACCCCACACAGCACTTATTCACCTGCTGTCTGCAGTGGACACGTGGCGGGGGGTGGGGGTGGTGTTTCGCCTCTTGTTTTTCCTTATCGTGAACCTGTGAGAGACCGGCTTAGGAGATTTCTCTTTTCCAGGCTTTTTCTTTTCAGTGATGAAGGAGCAGCCCAGGGCCGCCTCCTTGCAGGCTAAGCAAGAACTCTACCACAGATGTACATCCCCAGCCCTCAGTTGACTGTGCCTGTCCTGGAATTATGTAGACCAGGCTGTCCTAGAGGCCCAGGCTATCCTAGAGATTACCAAGACCCACCTGCCTCTGCCTTCAGGGTGCTGGGGATTAAAAGTGTGTGCCACCACGCTTGGGCACTCAGTAGTTTAACTTTGATACCATCCTTGGTACAAAGGACTGGGTGGATGATTAAGGAAACATGGTCCACGTCTTGAAGGTGTTGCTGTCTATAGCTACAATATGGTAGGCTCTGGCCATGTATATAAATGACATAATCTACATGTGAAATAACTCATGCATAGTAATATTGTTCTGCTTACATTTCTGCAGCTGTAATAAGCTGTGTAACCCCTGCATTATAGAGGAAAGGGTTTGGGTTGTTTTCTTTTTTACCAGTGCTGAGGACCGAACCCAGGCTCTTAGCAAGCGCTCTACCACTGAGCTAAATCCCCAACCCGGAAAGGGTTTGTCTATCTGGCCTCAGTTCCACATCACAGGCCAGCAGTGAGGGAAGCCAGGGCAGGATCTCGAACCGGCCCACTTCCTGTTCTATACAGCATCACCTCCAACCAGGGACGTCACTTCACAACCGAAGTACAGCAGGAATCATGGGCGATGCTGCTTGCTGACTGCTGGCCTATACTCAACCTTTCTTTTCTATTTTTTATTTTTGGTTTATTCATTGATTGATTGACTTTTGGTTTTTCGAGACAAGGTCTCTCTGTGTAGCCTTGGCTGTCCTGGACTCACTTTGTAGACCAGGCTGGCCTCGAACTCACAGCCCTCCACCCGCCTCTGCCTCCCGAGTGCTGGGATTAAAGGCTTACGCCACCACCGCCCGGAGATATACTCACCTTTCTTACACAGTTGAGAACCGCCTGCCTAGAGGATGGTGCCACCCATAGTGGGCTGGACCTCCCTACGTAAATCAACAAGTGAGACAGTTCCCCACAGAGGGGCACACAGGCCAACTTGATCTGGGGCCACTTCTCACCTGAGGCCTTCCTCTCCGGCTGTGACCAGTTGGTAGTTAACGCTGATTGGGACAAATAGCAGTACAAATAAAAACACGAAATCTGTGGTTAGGGGCTACCACACATGGGGTATATATCCTGGCCATTCCTGTAGCTGTGCAGCCCTGGCCTGGGAGAAGAGGTGGGTATCGAGTGTGTCACACTCATAGCCAGAACAGGAGCCTCATGTGCTCGTATAGCCTAGGGCTGTGCAGGGATCCTGGTTCTAGACAGCCAAGAGATCAAAGGAGAGATTGCAGACACGGGCAGGAACCATTCAGAAGCAATGCCGCTGTGGCGCATTCCAGAGAGAGGAGAGTTTGTGAGGAGAAAATCCTGAGTGGGAAAAGCATAGTGTGTCTCACGAACGACCACAGGGCACGCAGGGACCCCGCCCCCACCCCTCTCTCTGTCTTTCCATTTCCTGTCTTCCCAATGAGCATGACTCTGACCTCAGTGAGCTCTCTCTTCTCTCACTTCTTCTGGCTTCAATAACTAATAAAATAGGGGAAGCTGAGTCTGGCAGTGCTAGGTTCAAATCCTGCCTCTGACACTTACTGCTTTTCTTGGCCTTTGACTCCATCTTCCCAAGGCTAGGTGCTCATCTGGGAAGTTGGGAGTCTGCTGGCCCCCGCATGGCTGGCTTGTTGCAGGAGCAGGGAAAGACGCTGGGCAGGGGGCCTCCAGGAGATGCTTCTGGCATTCTTGTCATCTTCTGCTGTGGTTTGGGTCCCTGGACTTCATTTTGTTCAGGAAATAATGCAAGCAGAAGCTATAGTCTCCTTTGCAGAAATGCCTGCAGTTGCATGGTTTACTTAAAGATAAATAACTTTAGTTTTTAAATATATGTGTGTGTGCCTGTGTGAGTTTTTTTGTGCACTGTGTGTGTGGGAGCCCCCGAACTGTAGTTCTCAGAAGTTATGATGACCCTCTTGACAACACAGTGCTGGGAAGCAACCTCTGGTTCTCTGCAAGATCAGCAAGTAGCCACCAAGTACCTCTCCAAACCCCCAAAAGTGACCCCACAATCCCTCTTCTTTCAGAGGCTCCCGTTCCATGATGGCCACACCTCCATTCCATGTAGAATGTCACCATCATGCCACCTGCTCAAGAGCTTCCTGTGGCTCCTGGTCACACTCCCTCCCTCACACACACCAGTTGTCCACTGTAAGTCCTAAAAAGACAAAGCCTAATGCAGGTAATGAGAGCCTGTAAAGGTCACAATCCCTCATCGGCCTGTGTGAGCGGGAAACGCATGGCTCCTGTGAAACAGGGGAGTGGGGCCTCAGAAGCTCCAGACTGCCCTCACTGTTCCACATGCCAGGGGTCTGTGTCCACAGCGCCAACCAGCTGTGGGTTCAAAACAGAGAGGAGCACTGCGCCCTCATTGAGCTCCCACAGGCTGGCTTTGGTGTCATTCTCTCAATGACAAGTCTGTCTCCATGACAGTGACCTCATGGCAGGGACTGGAAGTAATTTAAGGATGCATTAAAGTGTACAGGAGGATGTGTGCAAATCCCATACCATCGCATACGTCCAGAGTATCCCAAGCTGGCCTTGAATTTAACTATGTACCCAAGGCTGGCCGTGAACTCCTAAGCCCCCTACCCTTGTATCACGGGTTCAGGGATTACAAGTGTGTGTTAAAACAAGCAGCAGGAGAGCTGGACATGATGGCGCACACCTTTAATCCCAGCACAGGAGGCAGAGGCAGGTGGATCGCTGTGAGTTCAAGTCCAGCCTGGTCTACAAAAAGAGTCCAGGACAGCCAAGGCTACGAAGAGAAACCCTGTCTCGAAAAGCCAAAATATAAAAATAAATTAAAAAAGGAACAAGCAGCAAGATAAAATTTGTTACATATATTTTGCCATAAGTGAAAAAAAAAAGAATGGCGTCTCCATTCATCCTCCAAGGGTGACATCAAGCTAACCTTTCCTGTTTTGTAGGTTTTTAAAAATATATATTTTTAAATATTTATTTATCTATTTATTACATACACAGTGTTCTGCCTCCATATACACCTGTACATCAGAAGAGGATACTAGATCTCATTATAGATGGTTGTGAGCCACCACGTGGTTGCTGGGAATTGAACTCAGGACCCCTGGAAGAACAGACAGTGCTCTTAACCGCTGAGCCATCTCTCCAGCCCCTTAAAAATATTTTTTATTAATTTATTCATATTACATTTCAATGGTTATCCCATCCCTTGTATCCTCCCATTCCTCCCTCCCTCCCATTTTCCCCTTACTCCCCTCCCCTATGACTGTGACTGAGGGGGACCTCCTCCCCCTATATATGCTCATAGGGTGTTTTGTAGTTTTTTATCACCTAATAGTTCCATTATTATTGTGTGTGCATGATGTGTGTGTAGGTGCTGTGCCACAGCGCACGTGTGGAGACCAGAGGGCAACTTTGTGGACCGATTCTCTCCTTCCACGTCCACTTGGGCTCCAGGGACTGAGTTGCACCTGCAGGCTCATGTGGCAAGCCCCCTTTCCCACTGAGCCATCTTGCCTGCCCTCACAGACTCATCTATCTTGATGCTGGAACTGAACCCAGGCATTCGACTCTGTAGGCCAATGCTACGTCATGAGCCACACTGGTTCACAGGGATGGGAGCCACTGAGCATCTCAAGTGTGGGGGCAGGGCGCAGTCTGCACCCCACATTGGATTACTGGACTCCAGTATAGACCAGTTTATGCACACGAAAGGATTAAGAAAGCTTTGTGATGAGAGCAAAACAGAACAAATCATAAAGCCCATCCATTGGCTGCAGGATTTTTCCTTACAGTGGGGTAAACAGGGTTACACAGCACTGCTGGGATTCCAGCCACCAGGAAACCAGATTCCTTATCTATTTGAAAATTACTATTTATATTTAGTGTACATGCATGCATGTGTGTGGCCATGTATGTGGAGGTCACACAACTGCTCCTTCCACTGCGTGGTACTGAGGGAGGGAACCACAGGTCATCAGGCTTGGTTGCAAGCTCCTCTTAACCCACTGCGCCATCTTGCTGGCCCAGGCCCCTGTTTGCGTTTGACTAAGTCAAGGAAATTTACTTACTGACAGAATAACCATCTTTAAAGCTTCGGGCATCTGAGTGTGTTTACGGCATGTAGAACACACTGTCCTGAAGATTTACACATTGCCACACAGAGACCAATTCGACATATTCACATTACATCGTCGTGTGCTTGTTTTCTTTCATACTTTTGTGGTGTTAGCACTAAAAAATCTATTTTTGACCATCTTCAAGTGCTCCTAAATTTATTCCCCGTGTCCATGAAGACACCTCCTCAACTCTTCTGTCCCCCAGCCCTTGGTAACCACCAGAATGTTCCTTTCCCAAGTTCTGCTTCCGATTCTAGGTGCTGCTGAGCCCGCGTGTGCTGTGGCCTTTTTTGTGCCTGGCTTATTTCACTTGAAGCAGTATCCTGCTGGTTCAGTCATCAAGCTTGGCAGCAAGCGCCTCTGCCCATCTCGCTGGCCCCTGGTTGTAACCTCTCTCAGGGTGTGCCTGGTGCCATCTCACATCATGTGACTGTTCTTGTGTTGTTATTAGCAGTCTTTTTGCAGGTGTGTGTGTGTGTGTGTGTGTGTGTGTGTGTGTGTGTGTGTGTGTTAATGACAGGGTTCCTTGGCTGTCCTGGAACTCACTCTGTAGACCAGGCTGACCTCAAATTCACAGAATATACAGTCTGCCTCTAGCTCCGAATGCTAGGATAAAAGGTGTGCATTGGCACCGCCAGGTGCTCTTTCACTCTTTAGTCCAGACAGGTTAATAAGATTTTCTTATTTCCAATAAAATTACCTAAGAAAACAACATAAAAGTAGGAAAGATGATTGGCTTATGGTTGCAGAGGTCTTAGCCCATGGCTGGTTGGCTCCATTGCTTTGGGATAGCCCATGGCTGGCTGGCTCCATTGCTTTGGGATAGCCCATGGCTGATTGGCTCCATTGCCTTGGGATAGCCCATGGCTGGTTGGCTCCATTGCCTTGGGATAGCCCATGGCTGGTTGGCTCCATTGCCTTGGGATAGCCCATGGCTGGTTGGCTTCATTGCCTTGGGATAGCCCATGGCTGGTTGGCTCCATTGTCTTGAAATAACCCATGGTTAACTGGCTCCATTGCCTTGGGACTGTGGTAAGGTGACAAACATCTTGGCAGCAGGGCTTGTGTGGCAGAGAAAGCCTCTCATCTCAAGGAATCCAGGAAGCACAGAGAACAGACAAGAAGATGGCCGGGACCTGGAAGGGTCTACCTCCAATAACCTAACTTCCTCCCACAGGCCCACCACCTCCCAGAGGCTGGTGAGCAAGTCTCTAATGTGGCCCTTCCCATGACACTCCCTGGCATGTAATGGAGGCATCTTTCCTTGATGTGACTGACATTTCTGACTACATCTGTTAGTATTTAGCCATGACCCTGGCCACTAAGTGCCACAACCTGTGCCCCACTTCTCAGCTCCAGTTATGGTACTTGAAACTGTCTCCCAACATTGCCTGTGTCCCCAGGAGGGCACCCCTACATTAGACAAGTTCATAGCTATGGCTTCCAGAATACCCTCAGATCTCCCTGGAGCCCCACTCCTGGCTTCCATCCCATCGAATCCTTCAAACCTGCTTCCTCAGCAGTGCCTGCATGTTTTCTCACCGCCTGTATGCCATCAGCAAGAGATTCCGAGAGCCAACAGGGCAAGAACTCAGTCTTACAGTCCCTGTTGCACGGTCACTGTATACATACAAGAATAAAAACTTGCAGCCGGGTGTGGTGGCATACACCTTTAGTCCTTTAATCCTAGGAACTGGGAGTCAGAGGCAGGAGGATCTCTGTGAGTTCCAGGTCAGCCAGGGCTATACAAGTGAGAGAGCTCATGTCAAAGTAAATAAAATCTTGACACAATGAGCCGCCTGGGGAGCTGTAGCTCAGGCCAGGCACCCTGCCCTGCATCCTCCTGACAGCTCCACTGATGGCCCAGGGGGGTGGGGGGGCCACTTCTTGCTCAAGCTGACCTCGGTTCAAATTTAACTTTCCTGCTGATTTTGTAGGACTGTTGGGCAAGTCAAATTCCTCCCAGGCTTCAGCTTCAGCCTCTGTGAGGTGGGGACAGTAAAAAGTCCCACCTCCAGGGCACAGTGCTTCCTTGAGTGGCCACCTATGAGTGAGTACAGAGAAACGCGGTATGGGCTTATGGACGCCCCACTAGCTGTGATCATTTGGTTTGAGTGTGAAATGTCCCCACCGGCTTACTCATTTGAACATTTGGTCTCCAGCTGATGGCTTGGCTTTGGGAGTCTGCAGTACCTTGAGGACGTGGGGCTTAGCTGGAGGATGTGGGTCACTGGGGAGCTGGCCTTGAGGTTTATAGCCTGGCACTGCTCTGGCCTTCCTGATCCCTCCAGATGTGAGTGAGCGTCCACAGGCATACAGTGATGGGCAGCATGCCCTCAGTCCATGAGCCAAAGAAAATCCTCCCTCCCCTAATTTCTCCTCCGGGTGTTTCACCACAGCATGAGACACAGGCCAATTGGTTCCAGGAAGTGACACGCTGCTGTGCTCAGCCTGGCTGGAGGGTTCCTGGGATTCAGAACTGGTTTGCTGTAGGAATTCGGAAGACTCTGGAGTTCTGGGGAAACCTTAGAACACCTAAGCAGAGGCTGATGGGAGATTATGTGGACTGTGGGAGACCAGAGTGGCAACAGGAGCCCACACTGCAGGGCCGGGCTAATGCCTGGTCTCTAAGTCCTGGCAGTGGATAGGAGGGAAGGCCTGGCTGGATGAACTGAGTCACCCGAGGCGGCCTTCAGGTTAGAGCCTGACCCTGCTTCTGACCTGTCTCCACAGGCAAGCTCCTGCCAGGTGACAAACCTTTCCCCAGCTATCACGGACCGTATCCCTCCAAACTACGAGCCAGGACAAGTCCTTCCTCCTCCCTAAATTGTTTTTCTCAGGCAATCTGCCACAGGGGAGAAGATAACGGATGCATTTATAAGGTAGTTGTCGGTTTCGCAGGTCCGAGATCACGAGGGGTGACAAGGGATGGGGGGTGGGGTGCCAGGGAAACACAAACAAACTCCACAGAAAGCCAGAATTCCCACTACTTAGAATAAGGGGGGGAGGGGGGACCCTCAAAGGCATAGCATCCGACATCAGCAGTGTGTTTCTGGCTCCTGTGGACATATATTCTCAGCATCTCACTGAACTCAGAGTCCTTGAGCCGCCCTGCAGGGGAGCAGGGCATCTGTGACGGAGGGAGAGGCAGCCAGTGATTAAGCGGCTCTCTCCAAGAGGCTCCTGGCCTCGGCGGGGGAAACACTGGCCTATGGGCTAAGAACATGCATGCTGAAGGCTATAGCACAGTGGCACAGGCAGGTAGCTGAGACAGGAGGATCATGAGTTTGAGGCCAGCCTGTCTTTTAAGAAAGTCACAGCCGGGCGGTGGTGGCGCACGCCTTTAATCCCAGCACTTGGGAGGCAGAGGCAGGCGGATCACTGTGAGTTCAAGGCCAGCCTGGTCTACAGAGTGAGTCCAGGACAGCCAAGGCTACACAGAGAAACCCTGTCTCAAAAAAACCAAAAAAACAAACCAAACCAAACCCAAAACCAAACCAAAACAACAACAACAACAAAAAAAAGAAAGTCACAGGGTTGGAGGGACCACAGGGTTAACATAGAGGCCCAAGTTCAGTCCCCCAATGCCCAGGGCTTGTGGCAGTAACTCTGCCTCTAGGAGAGCTAACATGCTCTTCTGGCCCCTGTGCTTGCACACATGTGTCTGTGCACATGCACAAATAAAAGTAAAATAAGTTTTGTTTTGTTTTTTTTGAGACAGGGTTTTTCTGTTATCTTGGCTCTCCTGGACTCACTTTGTAGACCAGGCTGGCTTCGAACTCACAGCAATCCACCTGCCTCTGCCTCCTGAGTGCTGGGATTAAAGGTGTGTGCCACCACTGCCCAGCAATAAGTGGAAAGTCCTCAGAGGCTGCAGTACCGGGCCCAGAGTCTCATGTGCAGCGCTCTAAGGACTTGGTGCAGCCAGCACCTCAGCCCCTCTAACCCAATCTTTGCTTGTCAGTCAATCGGAACCCCCTTAGGAATGAGTCCGTGGTACTCAGGCTCTCCTCTGGCCGCTGCAGCAATGCGTACATATTTAAGCACTACCCTTGGTCCAGCCATGTGGGCACCCGCCTGTCCCCACATCCTCTGCTGCATCTACCACCTCCTAAAACAGCCTTTTAATCGCGGGGCTTTTCTGGGTGACAAGGGGCCTCTTAACGCAGCTCACAGCCTGCCTCCCCACTCCTTATACACCCAGCTGGTGCTCTACTCTTTGGGTCTAGATTGAACAAGGGTTCCCTTTCTTATGTCAGAATCTCAGATACTGGGGGGAAAAAAAAAGAGGTCCCGTCCCTGAGCAACCTTTCTCCAACCACAGCCATCTATGCGCTGGAGAGACGGGGGTTTAGTGATTAAGAGCACTGGCTGCTCATCCAGAGGACCCAGGTTCAGTTCCCAGCACCCCATGGCAACTTACAACCTGCTCTAACTCCAGTTCCAGGGGACTCGACACCCTCATACAGACAGACATACATGCCAGCCAAACACCAAAGCACATAAAATAAAAATAAATTATAAAAATAAAGAAGGCCTCAGGCCATTTCTATAGGAGACCAGGCGAGGGGCCTCCTTATCAAAGGCTGTCAGATTCCCGAGGCCCCAGTGCCAAACAACACGGGCACCTGGGGCAAGGCTGAGGAGAAGAGGTTGTGTGTGCCAGGGATCCTGGTCACCGTTAGCCCTACAGGTGTCTCCCCAGGAGACTGGAAGACTGCAGAAGCAGACACAGTGGTCCTGAGAGAACGTTCCCACCCCCTACTCCACAGCCCTTTGGTCCCACCCCAGTCACCTGGGGCCCACACAGCCTCCCTCTGGCCTGGGCTGGCTTTCCCTCTCCTCATTTTCCAGTATGGACCATGTTGGAAGCCTGGGTTCTAACATCCTTGACATCTGAGAGGCCTGTCACCTGCACCAGGTACCCTTGCACAGCTGTGATCAAATGCCCGACATGACATCCTAATAAATCTTTTATTCAGCCTCTGTGGCTGCCGGGCCACCGCGGTGAGGGAGGGATGGTGGGACGACTTAGCTTGTGGTGGCAAAGGTGTGTGACAGAGGCTGTCGACACCACAGAGTCCAGCAAACAGACGGTGACAGGAAGGACACAGCCACGTGGACCCACCCCAGGAGCCTCCTTCCTTCTGCTAGCCCCCTGCTGAACGTCCCTCAGCCTCTCAGAAGGCACCAGCAGCTGGATCAAACCTCATCCCAAACAGAAGCTGTGGGGGGCGGGGGGAGAGGGGCATCTCACACTGAAGTCGCCATGTTGTCCCTTCCAGAGAGGACTCATCCTAAGACAGCAAAAGCTCAGCTGGCACTGGGTCCTTGAGGCCTCCTGTCCCCTACTCACCACTGTTTCTCAGTCTGTGGAGCACATTCACCCACTCTTCTGCCCCCGCTCCCCCCTGGTGACACCCACTCTGCTGTAAGCAGAGCACATCCTTTCAATGGGCTTTTTTGCTTGTTTGTTTGTTTTGTTTTGTTTTGTTTTGTTTTTTTGAGACTGGGTTTCTCTGTGTAACAAACAGCCTTGGCTGCCCTAGACTCAGTTTGTAAACCAGGCTGGCCCCGAACTCACAGCAATCCACCTGCCTCTGCCTCCCCAGTGCTGGGACTAAAGGCACCACGCCTGGCCCGCTCTTCCCTTTCTTAACTAGCAAAGGTAGATAAAACAAATGTCTCTGTCTATTTTGGTAAATTATAATACACACACACATATTATTTAAATGCCAAGAATCCGAACAGCAACAGCTGCCCTGCCTTGAGCGCGCACACACACACACACACACACACACACACACACACACACACGCACACACACACCCATGCGCACGCACACGCACGCACACACGCACGCACAACACACACACACCCAGGCGCGCGCGCACACACCCACACACCCGCGCGCACACGCGCGCGCACACACACACACACACACACACACACACACACACACACACACGCACCCTTCTATTCTCAGCATATGCCACTGCTGTTTGATTTCTCTTTAAACATTCCCCTCTCCTCAGGAAACCCTGGCTCACACAGTTGATTAACACTTTTTGGAGCCCAACAGATTTGAAATATAGCCTGGCTGGCTGAGTCTAACTTAACTTCAAAGATCTCTTTTTCATATCCGAAGACCGGTCTTGACAATCAAAGTTGCTTCTTGAAGGTCTCCAGAGAGAAACTGCAAACAGCCTGCAGGGGGTGGGGAGGGAGTCATTCCCACTCATCACCCTCACGTTAGTCCATCACGCCCCCACCCCCCACCCCCCATTTCACAGTCGGTCATCTGTACACATGCTCAGCACAAAGATAGCCTGACTCGGCGCCTGGGGAACAAATGGAACAAAAGCAATCAGATGTCCTGGTTAAAAATGCCAAAAATTAATGAGTCCAAAAGGAAAAGAAAATGGGTTTTCTCCCCTCAGGACCTCACATAGCCCTCCAGCCCTCCACCTCAGGGCAATGCTTCTTGTTAAATAACAAACACTGATTTAGGAGGGTAGGGCCAAGACCTGATATTCTGTTTTTAGGAGGTGCTGGGGCTGGAACCCACGACCTTAGGCAAGGTTCTGCAAGCTCGTCAGGAAGGCAGGGAGCCTGGTTCAGGGTCACCCTGAAGTCCCTGAGTCACTAGGGTCGGGTGTAGCCTCAGTTGTTTTTTTTTTTAATCCATTATTTTTTATTATGAACTTACTAAATGAGCCTACCTCTTTAACAACCCGACTAACCCAAACAATCAGAAAAGGATATTAAAAAACACTACAATGAAACCTATCAGTCCCTGGTGTAGTCAGCAGGGTTTCGGCAGACCAGCAATTCCACCAAAGTCGCTGCTGGAACCCGGAGCAGCAGCTGGAACAGAGTCTCAAGCCTCAGCCTCAGTCCAAAGCCTTGGAACTTTCCCTGGAGCAGTTCTCTCTAGGAGCCTCTTGAAGTGCAGGGATGAACAGCCAAAGACCAAGTCCCAACCAAAAAGCCTCCTCTCCTGTTTTGGGCTCATCTATAGATCCTCTCAGTCTGTTTAAGGGTGTTTTTTTTTTAACCAAGCTCCCCAACTAAGTAGTCCCACTTTTATGTGGAAAAACATCCTGGTTTCTCACATCTGAGTGGTAAACATCCTGCCCTCTTCTCGGTCCCACACTTGGCATCAAAACAGAAACAGGTTTACCTCCCCTTCAGTGGGGTCTCAGAATCCTGGTAGAAAAGCCTTGCGTAAAACTTGTCTTGGCACCAGCTGGAGAGATGACTGCTCATCCAGAGGTCCTGAGTTCAATTCCCAGCACCCGCATGGTGGCTCGCAACCATCTGTAAAGGAATCTGATCCCTCTTCTGGTGTGCATGAAAACAGAGCATTCATGTACATAAATCTTAAGAAAGAAAGAAAGAAAGAAAGAAAGAAAGAAAGAAAGAAAGAAAGAAAGAAAGAAAGAAAGAAAAGACCCCACACCAAAAAAATGCATAAATTAGCCGGGTGGTGGTGGCACACGCCTTTAATCCCAGCACTCGGGAGGCAGAGGCAGGCGGATCGCTGTGAGTTCAAGGCCAGCCTGGTTTACAAAGCGAGTCCAGGACAGCTAAGGCTACACAGAGAAACCCTGTCTCGAAAAACAAAAAAAACAAAAAAAAAGCATAAATTGTCTTGACGAGTCGGAGGGCACAGTAGCGCCACCGAGAATCCCTCCCCACAGCTTCCCGTCTTCACCCTCTCCTAGTCCTTACTAAACACCGATCCCTGAGCAAAACAAGCCAGCAAACACACCTGTAGCCGCAGGCAACGGGAGCCAGAGGCAGAAGCAGGATGAGTTCAAAGCCAGCCTGAACTACTTAGTGAGACTTGGTCTCAGAAACAGAAGAATAAACAGTAAATCAAGTAATAAAACCATCCACCGTGTACCCCCCTCTTCTTCCAGGCCCTGGGAGCCACTATTCTACTTTTACCTATGAAGCCATCTGTTCTGGGTCCCCCCCACCCCGATAGCAGCAGACCCGTGAAATGCCCATCCTGTGTCTAACTTGTTCTCCTAATATACTACTTTTAAGTATTTTAAGATTTTAGCCGTCAGCCGGGCGTGGTGGCGCATGCCTTTAATCCCAGCACTCGGGAGGCAGAGGCAGGTGGATCGCTGTGAGTTCGAGGCCAGCCTGGTCTACAAAGCGGGTCCAGGACAGCCAAGGCTACACAGAGAAACCCTGTCTCAAAAGACCAAAAAAAAAAAAAAAAAAAAAAAAAAAAAGATTTTAGCCGTCATGGCACGCACCTGTGATCCCAGCACTCGGGAGGCAGAGGCAGGCGGGTCTCTGCGATTTCGAGGCTGGCCTGGCCTACAAAGTGAACGCAGGACAGCCAGGGCTACACAGAGAAACCCCGCCTGAGAAAAACAAAACCAAAAAAAAATAGTTTTAGCCAAGCAATGGTGGCACACAATCTTTAATCCCAGCACTTGGGAGGCAAAGGCAGGCGGGTCTTTATAAGTTCCAGGGCAGCCAAGAGTGAGTCCAGGACAGCCAAGGATATTTAAAGCAAGCAAGCAAGTAAACAAACAAACAAAAAACCAAAAAACCAAACAACTCTCAAAAAGCCAAAAGATTTTTTTTTTCCTCTAAGTTGTAACATGTTAAGAACTTGCTTCCTGGGGTTGGAGATTTAGCTCAGTGGTAGCTGCTTGCCTAGCAACCGCAAGACCCTGGGTTCGGTCCTCAGCTCTGGAAAAAAAAAAAAAAAAGGAACTTGCTTCCTCTTAAAGGCTGTATAGTATCCCACTGTGTGGATGTACACAGGTTATCTATCCACCTACCAGTGCATACTGGGTTGTTTCCGCTCTGGCTATTGTGTTGGCACATTATGCACTGTGGTACATATTCTTCTAGACTTTATTTTTTTAAGATTTATTTTGTATGTATGAACGCTTTGCCTACATGTATGTCTATTCACCACATGCATGCCTGGTGCCTAAGGAAATGGTGAGCCTCCGTGAAGGGGCTCGGCACTGAACCCCGTTCCTTTGCAAGAACAAGTAGTGTCAGCTCCGAGCCTGTGAAACATACTCTCAAAGATTTTTTTTCCAATTTATTATGTATACAGTGCTCGGCCTGCATGTAACACTTGCAGGCCAGAAGAGGGCGCCAGATCTCATTATAGACGGTTATGAACCACCCTGTCGTTGCTGGGAATTGAACTCAGGACCTTTGGAAGAACAAACAGTGCTTTTAACCTCTGAGCTATCTCTTCAGCCCCTATACTCTTAAGTGGACATTCCACACATAGATCCTACCCCTCCGGAAGAACGTTTCTAATCTTATCTTAGATACACAACCAAATTGCCAACAGCATGCTAGCCCAGAAAAGACGCGTCTGGGAATGTAAACTCTGAAGATGGCTGAATCAAAGCCGAGGGTAGTCGCTTGTTGTGCACCACAGGGTGAGCCGCCAGCCCCTCTAACCATAGGTGTCTCCCTCTGTAAAAATGGGGACAGTGAGAGTGACAACTAAATGACTCACACACAACCTGTGGCCTGACACATGACAAGTCCTTACAGGTCCACATCACAGCCGTCCATAGCAACCACCATTTTTGTACATGTGTGGATCCATGTGATGCACGGCCACCAGAATGGCTCTGTGCAGTTTTGTCCCCCAGAGTTTCACTGGTCGATGTTAGTCACAGGTAGGGAGCCACAGACAGTCCCTGAGGAGATGTGTAAGGAGTTGTCAGGCCCCAAAGTCCAGAGTCAGGCGTGCTCTGCTGATCGTGTCGTTATCTCTAAAAGGAACTGGTTAATGAACACACATGTAAATATGTTTTAAAGTTCCTTTTCCTCCCTGTAGTGGTCAGCTGTAATTTTCTTTTTTCTTTTTTTTTTTTTTTTTAATTTGGTCAGCTGTAATTAAAAAAAATTTTAAAAAAAATTATATATACAGTGTTCTACCTGCATGTAACACCTGCAGGCCAGAAGAGGGCATCAGATTTCATTGTACATGGTTGTGAGCCACCATGTGGTTGTTGGGACTTGAACTCAGGACCTTTAGAAGAGCAGGCAGTGCTCTTAACCTCTGAGCCATCTCTCCAGCCCCCAGTCAGCTGTAATGGATGCAACCTAGAGTCACTTGGGAAGAGTCTCAGTGAGGGGTCCTCTTGTTAACTGATGTGGGAAGACCCAGTCCACTGTGGGCGGTGCCATTCCCTAGGTGTGTGTGTGTGTGTGTGTGTGTGTGTGTGTGTGTGTGTGTGTGTG
>OU015754.1:34782444-34797128 GCA_907169655.1 Acomys percivali | reverse complement strand
GGAGAGGAGGGGAGGAGGAAGAGAAATGGGAGGAGGAAGAGAAATGGGAGGAGGGAGAGGAGGGGAGGAGGGAGAGGAGGGGAGGAGGGAGAGAAATGGGAGGAGGGAGAGGGAGAGAACTGTAACAGCGAAGCTATGCACATAGCTGCACACAAGAAAACTGTGCTCAGAGGACTGCAAGTCCAAGACCAGCTGGGGCAATATAGTCCATGCCTGTAACAAAGACAAAACCATACTTTTAATCCCAGCTCTCGGGAAGGGTGGGCAGAGGCAGGTGGATCTCTGGGAGCTCGAGGCCAGCCTGGTCTACAAAGTGTTCCAAGACAGCCAGGGCTATAAAGATCGGCCTTGTCTTTAAAACAAACAAACAAACAAACAAACAAACAAACAAGACACACCTGGGTGTGGTAACTACTATCCCTGTAATCCTGCTGTAAGAGGCCCAGGTCCTGAGCCAGCGTGCCCAGGCAGTGTAGTCACTTAACAGCTGTGGGAGGACGTGCCTTTCCCTTACTGAACCTCGGCACCCTCTACTGAGAAATGGGAGAAGCAATGGCACACCCCTCCCCGGTGTGAGTGTTGGGAGACCTGTGCCGGTGCCCACCTGTAATCCAAGCTCTCAGGAGGCTGAGGCAGGAGAGTTGAGTGTTTGAAGCCAGCCTGGACTATGCAAACAGACGCTGTCTCAAAACCGTGGGACTGTGCCTGCTCAGCCGCAGGTTTATCTGCTCTGTAGCAGTCAGAGGCTGGTTGCGATCCCCTTCTCTTCCTGCTGCTAAAGGAAACCATCCGTCTGCCCACAGGTGGTCTTCATCGGCATGATGTCCAGTTCCATGCTCTGGGGAAACATCTCGGATCAGTACGGCAGGAAAACAGTAAGGCTCCTCTTTTAAATGTCTCGCATGCTGCTGTGTTCCCGCCTCCATGGGTTGGGTGCAGTGAAGTCTCTGAAGCTTTAGCAGGGGTGGGGCATGGCTGTGCAGTCTCCTGGGCTGAAGAAGGAGCATGCGAGGCCAGCAGATGCACTCCATGCAAATTTGTGCCCCTTCCACAGGGCCAGAGCAAGTGAAGGATGGTAGATGACATCAGCTTTATTGTCCTAGTGCAGCAGGTCTCAACCTTCCTGATGCTGCGACCCTTTCCTACAGTTCCTCATGTTGTGGTGACACCCTCGCCTCCAGCCATAAAATTATTTTTGTTGCTATTTCCTAACTGTAATTTCGCTACTGTTACGAATTGTAATGTAAATATTTTTGGAGGTAGAGGCTTGCCAAAAGGGTTGTGACCCACAGATGGGGAACCGCTGTCCTAGAGGAATGGGGTCCTGTCACAATCTGCCAGGCATGAGCCTTCCCTGGCCTGCCTTCCATATCCACCACCCTGCTGGCTTAACTGTTTGAGACAGGCATGGCAGTGGATGTCTGTAATGCTAGAGTTCCAAACGACGAGCCAGGAGGATCGCGATGAATCCTAGGTCAGTCTGGGCTACAGAGAGAGGGGGGGAGGGGGGGGAGAGAGAGAGAGGGAGATCCTGTCTCAAGTGACCTCATTTGTACAAGTGAACAGAAGTCTCCCGTCCACGGCCACCATGGCAAGAAACACGGCAGCAGACAGGCTGGCACAGTGCTGGAGCAGTAACTGAGAGCTTTTGAAACCTCAAAGCCCACACCTAGTGACACGCCTTTGCCAACAAGGCCACGCCTCCTAACCCTTCCCAAACAGTTCCACCAACTAGGGACCAAGGATTCAAATATATGAGCCTATGGGGGCTGTTCTCATCCAGACTGTCACGGGACGGAAGCCCGCGGGCAGCCCTCGGATGCCTCCTGGTTCACAGCAGTCTTCAGTTGATGTCCTGTTGGAAGAGCATGTACACCCTGCCACCGAGACCAATGGTCCATATCTGGGTATCAAGAGGCGGCTCTGTAGAACAGAGAAGGATGCTATAAGTTTTGGCCTCCATTTTATTTTAATTATTTTGTAGTGTGTGTGCGCGCGCACATGCACATGCACATCACTGCTTGTAGGCACAGGCCACCTGGAGGTGCTCAAGACTCCCGACCCTGTTTCCCTTTCTCCACAGGGGCTGAAGATCAGTGCGCTCTGGACCCTGTACTACGGCATCCTCAGTGCTTTCGCACCCGTGTATAGCTGGATCCTGGTACTCCGAGGCCTGGTGGGCTTTGGGATCGGAGGGGTGCCCCAGTCGTAAGTAAATACCCAGAGCTGTACGTACAGCTTGGGCACCCTTGCTGTTAGCCGCTAAAGAATATAGGATGGTTGGTCATGCAGATAACATCTGGACTGTGCTCTGTGCTAACAGCCACCAGGAGACGGTTTATAGCATGCGGTGGTGTAAGCGTGTCTGCTTCATAGGAGAGAGCTGAGCAGCCTCAGGTTTGGGTATCAGTGCCCTGGAGATAAGCGGGATGGCTGTGTGTCTTCACTGCTTTGGAATGTGGGGTTGGCTGGCGATGCAGGGCTTCTGGAACCACCTGGAGCCACGTAGGACAGGCAGCATCAGCACCAGTAGCCCTCAGATAACAACAGCGCCAGCACAGCATCCAGAGGCCCCAAAAGTGAAGTCATAACAAAGTAGACTCAACTTTGATGGCACATTTATGGTGGCCAGCAGGTTTGTGTGTGTGTGTGTGTGTGTGTGTGTGTGTGTGTGTGTGTGTGTGATGAGCTCCGTTTTTCAGTAGAGGACACTAAGACTCTGAAAATGTGAAATTCTTTGTCCCAAACGACCCACTATAAGGCAAAGGCTGTAGGGTCCAGCTGTGAACTCCAGCAGGTAACACTCCTGGCTGGTGCCCGCAGGAGTGACCTCGGTCAGTCACTGCTCCTGAACTGGTCCAGTGGCAGAGTGTGCCATCCTTGCCCTTCTCAGAGTGCCAAGCATCCTGGTGTGACTGTGCCCATCAGAGAAGAGTGCCCCCCAGAACCTGGCCTGTCTCTCCCTGTGGAGTTCCCCATGCACAGCTGGAGGGATGGACCACAGGGGGCTGGTCTCAGGGCCACCTCGGGTGCTGACTCCCTCCTGTACCACACAGTCTAAAACCCCCAGCCCTCAGCTTATGCAGCTGCTGAGGTAGCAGGTCCATCAGGTGGGTGACCAGACCTGATAGCAGAGGGGTTCCTTCCTTGGTCACCGTGCTCTTCTCAGGCCACAGCTCTAGTCTCACCCGGGGACATTGAGAGACATCCATGATGCCAGCCAGGTGACCCAATTACATCATGATGGATCTATGGGCTCCCGAATGTCACACCTGTAACCGCAGCACTCACTTGGGAGGCAGAGGCAGAGGCAGGTGCATCTTCCTGAGTTTGAGGTCAGCCTGGTCTATACAAAGCAAGTCCAGGACAGCCAGGGCTAGTGAGGGGAGGCGGGGGGGCCCTCTGGAAGATGCTCCAGACTCTATGGCAACAAGGACTGCTCTTACTCCAACCCCTTGACTTCTAGAACCATCTATCCTTTGCAATAGGAATGCTGGCTTAGAAAGCACATGCTGTGCGCTTCGTTCTTACAGAGTGCCATGTCCGAGCTGGTGTGTGTGCATTGCTCAAGCAATCAGTGCCAGGGGTGGGACAGCATGTAGTACGTATGGCCCATGAGCTCGACCATCATAAACCTCCTGCTGGGCCTCCTTTGGGACAGTGTGGAGAGACAGTCTAGATAGGCGCAGTTTCATACCGAGTCGGTCGCATCACGGGCCCTGTCTGGGTTTCAGTTCTGCTTCTGTGAGTCGCTGATCCTTTGTTTAGGTTTGTTTGGGTTTTGTTTTTGTTTTTGTTTTTCGAGACAGGGTTTCTCTGTGTGTAGCCTTGGCTGTCCTGGACTCACTTGTAGACCAGGCTGGCCTCGAACTCACAAAGATCCACCTGCCTCTGCCTCCCAAGTGCTGGAATTAAAGGCGTGCACCACCACGCCCGACTTTGTTTCTATTTTTGTTTTTTGAGACAGGGTTTCTCTGTGTAACAGACCTGGCAATCCTGGACTTGCTTTTTGTAGACCAGGCTGGCCTTGAACTCACAGCGATCTGTCTGCCTCTGCCCACCACATCCGGCATCACTGATGCTTTGTACACATCCGTGTTGTCAGCACCCGCCCCCCCCCTGGGTCCCTTAGATTATTATTCCACATACAAGGTGCCCAGGACGATGCCTGGGAAAATATTCCTTTCCTACCATGTATTCTCCTGGGCCGTTACGGATGCTCTGCCAAACACTGTGTCCCTTCGTATGAAGGGCTTGCTCATCCTCAGGTTTGCCCGGCATGCCCTCGGTTCGTTCCCTCATCCCTGTGGTCCCAGCACTGAGGAGTTGGGGGCAAGAGGATAATAAGCTAAAAGTAATCCTCAACTAAGTGACAATTCCAAGGCCAGCTTGGGGTTACGCATCAAAACAAACCAATGAAGTCAAGAGTCTGGCAGGAATCCAGTTCTGCAGGGCATTGATAAAGTCACACGGTGCGGGGTGGACCAACTGTAGTGTGAGGGGGGGGAGACTGGCCACACAGATCTCACTCACGCATGCCTTCCTGTACTGTGGAAGGTCAGTGAGTCCAGTTCCCCATGGCTTCCTCCAGGGCCCTGTAGAGCTGGCATCTGACATGCTTTCCTGGAGTAGAAAAGCATAATTTCACACTGTTCAGGGATTAAAAATCACAGGAGCTCTTAGCAGAGGCCATTAACAGAGACACAGTCATAAACCTGGGCTGGCGGCAGCTGGTAACCTGTGGTGTGATGGTGGCCCCAGCTCCAGGGATTCCGGCCGGTGAACCACTGGCCATGGAGCAGCACCCCCTGGTGGCTGGAGGAACTATCCCGGCTCAGGTCAAATTTCCTCCTCCTGGGAAGCTCAGGGATGCTCACAAACCTGGAAATGGCCTAAAAGCGATAGGAATCCTTAACAGAGTCCATAAACAAGGAAAGGATGCTGTCAAACATGCGGAAATTCTGAGAAATTTCCAGAAGCGGATCATTAAGTGGAATTACAAGGCAGAGTAATTAGATCAAAGAAAGAATACACCCCAAACCAGCAACAGAGAGCCACATGACAAAAAAGGGGTCTTCCCCAGCATCTGAGAAAAGCATCATTCCCAGAGTCCCCGGTACAGGGAGGGAGGAGAGCGCAGCAGGTGTTGTGTGGCAAAATGTTACCTGGGGAGACACAATACACATATCTACGCATCTGCACCCCAACACACATCCCACTACAGGCCGAGGTACAGATACCATCCAAGTCCAACTTGGTGAACAGTGAATTTTATTTGGGGTCACTTACAGGATCAGAAGTGACTCAAAGACAGCTGCGACACCGGGGCTCACTCCAGCAAGGGTGACAGCTAAAGAAAGCTGGACACCCGGAGCGCACTGCGCAGCCTGCAGGCCGCTCAACAGGCTGCAGAGCATCCTTTCCGGGTGCCTCAGCTGGTCTAAAGCTCTTCTGGGCAGCTTGGCTGGTCTCTGTTTCTTCCAGGCAGCTGGTCTCCTCTCAGGAGCATTCTTTCACAGGTCAGCTTGGCTTGTCTGAGAAGGGGTCTCAGCTTTTATCATTTACTCTGTCAGGGAGGGGGGGCCTAGCGAGTCTGCTCAGCTTCAGGGACTTCCTGAAGCTACTTTGAGTTGTTTGTCTTCCTTCCTAGGAGCTGACCCGTAGCAGGGAATGTTCCAACCTCTGAGGAAACTGTTACACGAGGTGCTCCATCCCTTCCTCTAGCTCCTGTCTTCTTCCTGCCTCCTCTTCTCCAGTGATCCCTAAGGCGTGGAGAGGGTGACTATAAATGTCCACCAATGGCTAAGCAATAGGCCACCATGCCATAAGAATAGTCACTTGGGGGCTGGAGAGATGGCTCAGAGGTTAAGAGCACTGGCTGTTCTTCCAAAGGTTCTGAGTTCAATTCCCAGCAACCACATGGTGGCTCACAACCATCTATGATGAGATCTGGTGTCCCCTTCTGGCTCTGGCGTGCAGGCCGAACACTGTATACGTAATAAAGAAATAAATCTTAAAAAATAAATAAAAAGACAGTCACTTGTTCTCAGAAACTTCACTAGTGGCTGTGAGTTGAGGCTGATAATGTAGTGATTGATGAGCATAAGCACGCACATTTAGAAGGCAGTTTGACAGGCCCGTCACATCCTTCTAGAGAAACCATACAAGCTGCTTCCCCGTCGGGTCATGTGACCTTCACAGCCACAGTTTGTTTGTCCTGGAACTCCCTCTTGTGGAGTAGGGTCTTAAATCCAACCAGAAGGCAGTTGGTCTTGCCCATGACAGCTGAGCCACGATTGCACAAGCAGGCACATCCTGCCCAGCAAGTCAGAGCATGCGTGTGCGGTGCCTACAGTGGTAGGCTCTTACCATCTCCTTCTGCCATACAACCAGCAGCAGCAGCAATGGTCTTTATTGTTGGTGGGGCCTCAGGGGCTTCTCTGGGCAGCAGCTCACAGGGAGGTAGCCCAGCCCGGGCGTTGAGGTTGGCATTCAGTAACCTTATGGCTTTTGGAGCATGCTTTTCTGTCTATGTAGAGTACCTTTTAGACATAAGCGTTGTAGTTATTGTTTGTTGTTGCTGTTGTTTTGAGACAGGGTCTCTCTGTGTAGCCTTGGCTGTCCTGGACTAGCTTTGTAGCCCAGGCTGGCCTCGAACTCACAGCGATCCTCCTGCCTCTGCCTCCCGAGTGCTGGGATTAAAGGCGTGCGCCACCTATGTTTTCTTTCAATTAACTGAGCCCCAGTAGGATCGTAAGGTTAGTTGAAGTAACCATTGTGCCTGGTTGTCTCTCCGAGGGCTTTCCAAAGCTGCAGGACACTCAGAGGTTAGCATGACAAGACAGTGTTCAGAAACCACCGTCTCATTACAAAGATGACGCCGGTGAAGCTCTCTGAACTCATGTCGCCTGTCACCTGTTCTCCGCAGGTGTCAGGAGATCCCGGAAACTCACAACAGAAACGATACTAACGTGAACCATAAGCAAGGTCTAAGGCGTCATGGATGCTCAGTCCATTTGTGCTAGCCCGCTTCCTCCACAGATAGAGGCTGGGCAGACTAAGGTGCTAAGTTAGGGAGCTCACCGTCAGCCTCGGTCATTCTCTCTGAGCCGTCATAGCTTCATATCCCGGTGCTTCCATGGAGCCTCCTGCTCTCCTCTATGCCCGATGAGTTCAGTGGGCCTGACTTCATTTGCTCAGACCTACTCAGGACCCAGTGGGACAAGGCTCTGCTCTCCGCAGCTGCACCTGCTGCCTCACCGGGTCAGAGATGCCCTGGGTTGGCACCGTGGATGTGACTTTGGTTGTCTCTCCATCCACCATACCCGGCGGTCTGGGGAGTTCCTGGCTGGGCAAGCCATCTCCACCCCTAGCATAGCCATTTGATGGAGGGACATGTGCCCTCCTTAGTCTAGGGGAAGGGGGTGGGAGTTACCCACCCCTGGGATAAGCCTGATCATCCTCACCTGCATCGCTCTATCAGATGTCATCTGTGAACTGCACCTCCAGCTTTAGAGCCTTCCAGGAGTTTCCTCAGTGTACAATTTGGCTTCCTATCAGTTTTCTCCTCAGGAACTCCAGCTCGCCACAAATCTTGTCACATTTGTCTTTGAGCAATCCAGACAGACCTCTTTCTCTGTTTTACCCTTAAAAAAGAAAAGAATCGGGCTGGGCGTGGTGGCGCACGCCTTTAATCCCAGCACTCGGGAGGCAGAGGCAGGCGGATCGCTGTGAGTTCGAGGCCAGCCTGGTCTACAAAGTGAGTCTAGGACAGCCAGGGCTACACAGAGAAACCCTGTCTCGAAAAAAAAAAAAAAAAAAAAAAAGGAAAGAATGAAAGGAAGAAAAAGATCTTTCTTAGGCTGTTCCCTCACTTTAAGGACACTCTTTACTTCTGGTCTAAGTCACTGAGATCTGCCCAAGCCTTCCCTACTTTATAAAGGTTTTGCCTCAGCAAAGCACTGAGTAAAATCACTTATATTCCATCCACATATGCCAAAATAACAACAACAACAGTCACAGTAACAATGAAGTGACATATGTGCCCTGGTCCCACAGGTAGCTAGTGGCCAGCCTGAGATTAAAAACCTCTCTGGGCCGTCCGCCCACGTCTTCAGCTGTATAGCTGGTTTTATCTGTGAGGAGGACAAATGAAACCACAGGCAAAATTACAGACTACGAAGCCGAAGCCACCGAAGACGGCTCTGGCTCCTTAGCACTTACGATGTAGTCATTTGCATAAACCTAAATTATGTCGTAATTAGGCAGCGCCTTCATACAGTTATAAACATGGCACCTCTAAGTGCTTTGTTGGGAAACACCCAGGTGACAATATTTTTAGGTAGTTAGGTAACATTAAGAATTTCCAGTCAAAGGCGTGGTGGCGCACGCCTTTAATCACAGGACTCAGGAGGCAGGGGCAGGCGGATCGCTGTGAGTTCAAGGCCAGCCTGGTCTACAAAGTGAGTCCAGGACAGCCAAGGCTAACACAGAGAGACCCTGTCTCGAAAAAAAAACCAAAAAAAAAAAAAAAAAAAGAATTTCCAGTCAAAGGCGTGGTGGTGCACGCCTTTAATCCCAGCACTGGGCAGACAGAGGCAGGCGGATCACTATGAGTTTGAGGCCAGCTTGGTCTACAAAGCGAGTCCAGGACAGTCATGGCTATACAGAGAAACCCTGTCTCGAAAAACAAAACAAAGCAAACAGACAAAAAAAGAGTTTCCATATGTGCAATGCCTTTAATCCCAGCACTCAGGGAGGCAGAGGCAGGCAGATCTCTGTGAGTTTGAGGCCAGCAGCCAAGGCTACACAGAAAGAAAAAAAATTCCATTCATTTAGAGTAACTTTACCCCAGCCAGAGTTCCTCAGAAAATCGGAACAATGACATCTTGGGGTCTTATTTTCAAATAAGTCAACAGCCAGAGTGTAACGGAGGCAGCTGGCTTGATGTCTCAAGCACACAATGCCACAGGTAGGGCGGGTTATAAAGAAATGGGGTTGCTCTAGGCTCATAGCCCAGACTCAAGGCTAAGGGGTGCGTGCTAGCAGCCACTGAGCTGGCAAGAGGCAGGAGGCACACACATGACCTCAGGCCTCCTCACCGAAACACCAAGATTCAAGGTGAATGCGGTGGCTCTCTTCCATAATCCCAGTGTTCAGGGGCTGGGGCCAAGGAGGCTCACTGTGCCGTGCAGTTGACGCCAGTCTGAGCTACATAATGAATGCCAGGTTAACGAGGAGACTCTTGCCCCCACCTCACCCCCAGATTCAAACTTGAGACTGGCCCATACAGTATTGTCTCACGCTGGTCAGCTCCCCTAGCCTTGCCCCCCCCCCCCCCCCGCCCCTAAACACCAAAACTGGATCAAGTTTACAGCTGCAGGATGGGCGTGAGGTGTCAGCATATAAAACCCTGGGCATGTGCGCCAGGGCCCCAAACCACAACGACAAGTGACGTTTTAGGTTATAAAATGCAAAAGAAGACAAAAATCTCGTTGAAGCCTCAAGTGTGTCTTTTCATGAGACTAAGGAAAAGTGAGGGTGACCCGTGAAGGGCAATAGCTTTTGTGTCCAGTAGGGGGCGCTGTGAACATCCATATAGCATCCTTCAGGTAAAGTCACAGCTGGCAGAGGGGAACAAACGCAGGTCCACAGGTCTGGGACACCTTACAGGTGATTTAGTACGCAACCATGCTTATGGAGGTCAGAGGAGGACCCCTTGTAGGAGTCAGCTATCTCCTCCTGCCGTGTGGAACTACAGGGATCAAACTCAGCTCACCATGGTTGGCGGCAGGTTCCTTTCTCAGCTGGTTTATCTTGCCAGCCCCAGAAGAGCTCTTTCTTGTACTAGGTTGTGATTAATAAATACAAAAGAGAGACAAAAAACAAAACAAAACAAAACAAAAACGATTGTCCTCAATGCAGTGGTGATCATTTCAGGAAGAAATAGCTAGTTACTACAGCTAGTGTGTAGAGGTTCTGCGCAGAACAAGATATTGGCAAATCTGGATATGTCCTGGCAAACTACCGACTAGTCACGAGTGTAAAAATGGTAGCTTAGAGTGGAGAGACCTGTCAGACACCAACTCCATCAATCTATGGATAAAAAGATGCCAGTGAGGGAGAAGGCTGGCATCACACATTCAGGATGCAGCTGCTGGGAGCAACTGGGCAGGGACGAACACACAGAACCAGGGACCCAGGATGAGGGTCTCCCCACCCCCAACACCCCAGCGCTTAGGAGGTGGAAGCGGGAAAATGGTGAGTTTGAAGGTAGCCTTGAGCCACAGGAAGAACCTGTCCTGGGAAATCGCCACTTAGGAATCCACAGACCATTATTAGAGGATGTTGTTCATTACTGGAGCAAATTCAGAGTCCGCCATGTGCCCACCCTCTGAGCCCTGTCTCTTTGCTCACCTAGGGTGACACTGTACGCCGAGTTCCTTCCCATGAAATCCAGAGCCAAGTGCATTTTGCTGATTGAGGTAAGGAGAGCTGGTGACGGGTCTCCAGGGGGCACGAACTGGCTGGCAACTGGTTCTTGGATGTGCGGAGCCACAGGACTGCGGAGGAGAGTTTAGGGAAAACACAGCAAGCTTAATAAGCAACTACGCTCATGCATATACACCGTAAAACCTTTTCTCTCCCTGCCTTTCTTTCTCCAATTGGAGATTAATCTAGAACAGCAGTTCTCAACCTTCTTAATGCTGTGGCCCTTCATACAGTTCCTCCTCCCACCCCTGAACCATAAAATTATTTTCATTGCTACTTCACAACTGTAATTTTACTACTGTTATGAATCATAACAGTAAATATCCGATATATCAGGATAATCTGATATGCGACCCCAGTGAAAGGGTTGTTTGACCTCCCACCCCAAAGGGGTTTGTCCCACAGGTTGAGACTCACTGATCTCGGACCTCACACATATTGGACAACGTGCTCCACCGCGGGGTTCTCTTTGTCCTTTTTATTTTGAGGCAGTCTTGCTAAATTGCTCGGGCGGGCCTTGAACTTACTCTGTAGCTGTCAGGCCAGGCCATACAAGGACTGTACAGGACATCTGGTTCTGCTGCACACTGGTGGCCACAGTGGTGGCTCCTTGGCCACAAGATCACGTGGTGGCCACAGTGGTGGCTCCTCGGTCACGGGATCACGTGGTGCATCGTTACCACGGACTTAGGTCCTCTACCAATGCCCTTCCCTGATCAACCAGAGCGGCCGACTCTCAACCGTGACATGGGCATGGCTAATCAGCTGTGTAAATACTGAATCAATGTGTTTGTTTTGAGACAAGCTTTCACTACGTAGCCCTGAGTGGGCCTAGAACCCCCTGATCTTGAATTTTGGTTGGCCCTGGTCACACTCGGTTCTCTCTTAGGCCCCTGCAAGCTTCCTGCCAAGATCCAGTAACTAAAGTGGTGGCTCACGCCTGTGATCTGCAAACTCATTAGGCAGAGGCAGGAGGATCCCTGTAAGTTTCAGGCCAGCCTGGTCTACTTAGCAAGTTCCAGGCCAGTCAAGACCACATAGCAAGACCCTGTCTCAAAACATTTTTAAGCCGGGCGGTGGTGGCGCATGCCTTCAATCCCAACACTCGGGAGGCAGAGGCAGACGGATTGCTGTGAGTTCGAGGCCAGCCTGGTCTACAAAGAGAGTTCAGGACAGCCAGGGCTACACAGAGAAACCCTGTCTTGAAAAACAAAAACAAAACAAAACAAGGCGGGCGGGGGGAGAGAAATGAACCCTAAGCCAAAGTCCCTTGAATGCCCTCCACCCCCCCACCCTCACCCCCGTCGCTCCTGTATCACAGAATTCACAAAATACTGATCCTCTCCACCTCATCCTACTGTTTCGCTGTGATGTCGTATATGTGGGCGGGGGCAGGGGGGTGGAGGTGATCCATCACGGTGGGATGCGGCCACACGGGAAGGAAAGGGACGACCGCTCTAACGTTCACTCCATCCACAGCACCTCACAGTTGTCCCCGAGTGGACCACACTGCCCCATCCCTGACTCTCGCTTGCTCTCCCCTGTCAGGTCTTCTGGGCCCTCGGGACAGGGTTGGAGGTCCTCCTGGCTGTGTTCGTCATGCCCAGCCTGGGCTGGCGCTGGCTGCTCATGCTCTCCGCGGCCCCGCTGCTCGTCTTTGCCGTCCTGTGCTTCGTAAGTATCTTAAAAGCCGTCTCCTTGCTAGTCCAGGCTCTGTTCGAGACAGGCTGTCCTGGACCTCACTCTGTAGACCAGGCTGGTCTTGAACTCAGAGCTCTGCCTCTGGAGTGCTGCTGGGATTAAAGGAGTGCGCCACCACCGCCCGGCTTACCTGCTTGCTTTTGACATTACTTTCCCCTTATAGCCATGTAGGGTACGGCCGTGACGAAGCCCATATGAGTTAGGGTGACATCTGTTCTTGTAACAAAGCCGCAGCTCCATGGCCGAAAGCAGGAGGAGGTTGCTTTTCTGCCGCAGAGCATTCTAGAGTGTTCTGGCTCCCGTGGGGCATCTCGGCCCAGGTTTAGTTGTTAATGCGTTTTATTTGGGTTTGGTTTTGCAGCTTGTGGTTCAGCCTTCCACCCCTGACCCCCACCCCCGGCCCCACCCCCCATCCCCCACCCTAGGTCATTAGAGGAGGGGAGTGAAGGGTGGGTAAGGGGTCAGGGGTAGGGGAGAGTAACCAAAGTGGAGGCTAACACCCTTGCCAGCCATGCGGTCTCTTGTGGTTGCAAGGGAAGCTGGGAAATGTGGTCCATGGCTGAGCAGCCATGTCCAGAGAGGATTCCATGTAGTGCTGTAAATTTTGTTGGACACTGACAAAGTCTGCTATAGCCTCACTTTACTAAAGAGGGAACCAAATTCCAGAGGCCAGTGAGATTTCCAAGTAGACCTTCTTTGGACTGGTTGAGTCTCAGCCGCATGGTTCCTCTACTAAGTCAGCTGGTGTGCAAAGCACAGATTCCCTTCCCAGATACGCACTTGCCTTCGATGCTTGGAGTTGGGTCTCCATCAGGCTTAAAACTTTCTGACTTCTCTCCCTCAGATTTAGTTTGTAAGATGGTGTTAGTCACATGAAGGCAGAGTTTCTCTCTCTCTCTCTCTCTCTCTCTCTCTCTCTCTCTCTCTCTCTCTCTCTCTCTTTTTAAGATTTATTTATTTAATGATGAATGCTCTAGCTCGATCTGCACATACACCTGCAGGCCAGAAGAGGGCAGGGGATCCCAGTGTAGATGATCATGAGCCACCATGTGGGTGCTGGGAATTGATCTCAGGACCTCTGCAAGAACAGACAGTGCTCTTAACTATCTCTCCAGCCCCCAAATTACAGAGTTTCTCAAGAATTGAGAAGGAGGTTTGTTTGTTTTTTTTTGACACAGGGTTTCTCTGTGTAGCCTTGGCTGTCTTGGGTTTGCTTTGTAGACCAGGCTGTCCTGGAACTCACATCTCCGCCTGCCTCTGCCAGCATTAAAGGCGTGCGTGCCACCATGCGTGACTGGGATGTTTTGTTTTTGGTTTTCTGATGGCGGTCTTCATTCACTCCACTTGTCCTTTGACTTAAAAGCAACCATAGCAGTGATGGCACTTACATACCCCTACTTAACCCTCAAAACACCTGAGCGAGGAAACAGAGGCGCAGGGAAGTGACATCACTGCACAGGCTCCTATAACCATGTCACCTGCAGAGAAGCCAGGTCTCTGACTCCAAAGACTCCCACACAGATGAGAGGAGGGAGCCGGGAGGGCCTGCTGGGATCCACAGTGGCCAGCCACACCCGGGTCTCCTGTCCCCTCAGTGGCTGCCAGAGAGTGCTAGGTACGACGTGCTCTCCGGAAACCAGGAGAAGGCAATTGCTACCTTAAAGCGGATTGCATCAGAAAATGGAGCCCCCATGCCTCTGGGAAAACTCATCATCTCCAGACAGGTGAGTGTCTGGACTCTCTGTCTGTGTGTGTGTGTGCGCGCGCGCATATGTGTGGGTGTGGGCGTATGTTAGCCAATAACCCTTATGTCCTTGTTTTGAAACAGGAAGACCGAGGCAAAATGAGGGACCTTTTTACACCCCACTTTCGCTGGACGACTCTGCTGCTGTGGTTTATATGGTAGGAGCTGCTGGCTGCCTGTCTACTGTGAGCCGCTCCCAGTGCACATGGTTGAGGCCTGTGATTTACTTATTTGTTTTGCATGCATGTGTGCATGAATGTTTGTGTATATGCATATGTGTGCACATGTGTGTATGCACATGTATACATGGGAGGCCCAAAGATGATATAGGGGTCTGTCACACAGCTTCTCTCAACCTAATAAATCGAGGTGGTTGTCTCTTGCTTGAAGTTAGGCAGCTTGCTAGGGACAACTGGTCTCTGTCTCTGGAATGTTGGGATTCAGGCTGGCCACCGTACGTGCAGTCAGCGCCACACTACTGATCCACTCACATCGAGGTACCACCACTTGAGCTATTCTCTCATTCTCTTCTTCAGGTTTTGAACTTGGCCTGGAGCCACTCAAATAAGTAGCTTTTAAAGGAGACATTTCTATCTCAGCTTTTCAAGAAAACACTTGTGTTGCAAGCCATCGTTAGGGAGGGCTAGCAAAGGTGGATCCAGTAAAGATACAGGTCGGCAGTACAAAACCTGTGCATCGGAAGACAGGGTGGCCAGTGTGCCAAGGCAGTGAGCCTGTGTACCAGAGA
>OU015754.1:34734562-34768591 GCA_907169655.1 Acomys percivali | reverse complement strand
AGAGCTGCCTGCCTGCCTGCCATGGGTTGCCCTTTGACCTCAACACATCACCACCATGGATGCTCACCCCCCCCCACAGACACAATAAACTAACAAACGTAAACAGAGATGATCGCTGTACCCAAGGTTAGAGGCTTCCCTCCCTGATTTCTGGTCTCAGGAGGATGGGGTTACCCAGCATGCCTCAGGTCCTGAGCCACACCCTCCCCCCTCTCCCATCCCCTCACACATGCATATACAACCCAGATCAGGCCTCCTCAAGAGCGTGGAGATGGTCTTCGAGGAGGTGCAACTGAGAGAACATGCCCTAGGATCAATCCTGAAGAGGGTTTGGATAGCCAGTGCTTTAATAACGTGGACCGACGGACGAATGCTGAGGGAGGGAGTCCCCGCCTCCCATCTCCCATCACTGCAAGCATGGGCACAGGCCCTACCATCCAATACAATCAGCCTTAGTACAGCCATTCTGCTGTGAGAACAATTGCATCATGGTCTCAGATCTTGCCTGTCTCACTCAGACTGGGTTAGGACCAGCTGGCATCATTGTAGGTGCCAGATGGAATGCATGGAATGGACCAGGCAGCCGTGGATGAGCGGAGCATCAGGAGTTCCTCACCTCACACCTTTAGCAGAGGAATGGGGGGGCGGAATAGGGAGGGTTAGGGGTTGGGGGGTGGGTAGGGGTGGGAAGATGGGGGTAGGAGTGGGGGTGGAGTGGTCATCAACTAAGGGGGGATGAGGGGGAACCATCCAGGAGTGAATCTGTAGGCTGAAGGGTTTAGGGTGCCCTCTGGGGCAAGTGGTGGTCACCAGTGTCCTCAGAGGTGGGAGGGAGGCATCCTGGACAACTTCTTTTCTTCAAGAATTTTCCCGAAGAGGTTGGCTGCCTCCATTGCACAACCCCAGTGAATTGTGAGCCCATAGCCTCCATGCCCATAGTTATGGATGACCTAGGAGAAACAAGAGAGACGATGGTCAGGTGCGGGAGTGACATCAGGGAGGGGTCAGGAAAACTTGGCCACACGGGAAGACCAGACACCGTCTTAAAAGCCTTGGGTAGCCGGGTGTGGTGGCGCACGCCTTTCCAACACTCTGGAAGCAGAGGCAGGTGGATCCCTGTGAGTCTCCTCACTCTCCTCTGCTCTGCTTTCCTCACTCTCCTCTGCTCTGCTCTCCTCTGCTCTTCAGGTCCCAACCTGGTCTACAAAGCGAGTCCAGGACAGCTAGGACTACACAGAGAAACCTTGTCTCGAAAAACAAAACAAAACAAAACAAACAAACAAAAAGCCTTGGGTAAACCGGATGCCAGGAGCCCCAGCAGTGTGTTAGTGGGTGGTGGTGGGCCTGGGAAGGTGAGGGCACTTCATCCCCCAGCACAGGAAACACAGAACCATGAAGTGGGGGACGTCTGCTGCATGCCCTTTGTCATCATTCGTCACACACAGCTTTGTAGAGACATACACGGCCCCTCCACACACACACACAATCTTCTGTACACACTCACCTACATTTATGCCCTCCACACACCCCTGTCTGTCTGAGATAGAGGAGAAAGCTAACCTCGGTATGGGGGAGGGGCGCCCACACACGCTCACACCCCTGGTGAGGGCACCCAGAGGAGCCCCTCCTGTTATACCTCAGCCCTGCCCCTCAGGGGCGGTCAGTCAGCTTAAGCAGCAAGATTGCCAACGTATGGCTTGGGGTGGTTTTGGTTTTGGTTTTGGTTTTCTCAGGAGGACAGACAAGGCTGTTCCTATCCAAAGAGCTCCCCAGGCTGACTGCGGGAGATCGTGTGTTTGCCTTGCCGTCTGACATAAAGTACCATTTCTCTCTATTCAATCCTTTCCCACCTCAAGTCTCAGTGTCCCCATTAATGGGGTCTCAGCCGATGTGACTTTTCCCGGGAAATGGCAGATTGTTGTTGGAGCACGGGTTGGGGGTGGGGGAAGGGAGGAGAGGCGGGGGAGGGCTGGGGAAGGGGGTAGGGATAGGGGTGAGCACCACTTCCCTGCACACAACACACCTCTGCACTTGAGGATCCGAAATGAAGCCGCTCTCTTTCCAGCCGAACCTGAGGCCGCACTGGCCGGAAGCCAGTGAGTTCTCCAACAATTCTTGCATTCTGGGGGAAAAACAAAAACAAAAAAGGACTTACCTAGGCTGTTTGCCCTGTTGACATTCTAGAGTTAGAATCTCATGGCCACCCCCTTCCTTAGTCACCGCAGTATTTGATCACAAGTTATCGGTCACCACCCCCTCTCTCAGTGTGAGTGAGTGTGTATGTGTGTGAGTATATGTGTGTGTGTGAGTGTCCATGTGTATATGTGTGTGCATGTGTGTAAATATGTGTGTATGTACATGAGTGTGTATGTCTGTAAGTGTGTGAATGTGAATGTATGTGTATATGTATGAGTGTCAGCGTGTATGTATAAGTGTGTGAGTGTATGTGTATGAGTGTAAGTGTGTATGTGAGAATGTGAGTGTGTGTGAATGTATCTGTGTGAGTGTGTATGTATGTGTGTGAGTATATGTGTGTATGGGTATGTGTGTGTGCATGTGTGTAAATGTAAGTATGTGCGTATTGTATGAGTGTGTGTAAGTATGTGTGAGTGTATGTGTGTGTGACTGTATGTGAGTGTATGTGTGTAACTGTATGTGAGTGTATGTGTATGTGTGAATATATGTAAGTATGTATGAGTGTATTGTGTGACTGTGTGTATGAGTGTGCGTATGTCATGTGCAGATGTATACATGCATGCCACAGTGCGCATATGGAGGTCAGAGGACAACTTTAGATATCAGTCCTCACCTCCCGCCTTGTTTGAAACAAGGTCTGTTCACTACTCTGTGTACTGGGCTGGCTGGCGCCTTCCACATCACCACAGCAGTGCTGGATTACAGACATCGGCTGCTGTGTCTGTCAGTTCTGGGGATCTGAACTCAGGTCCCGACTGCTTGGCAGCAAGTCCTTTACTGCTGCCCCCTCCCCAGCCAACTCCTTCACCATCTGCCACCACATACTGGCTCATCTGTTTCAACGACCACCATCACCACCAGGCACTGTCCTAGTGTCACCACCATGTCTCTGTCAGCACCGCTTCAGTTCTGTCACACACACACACACACACACACACACACACACACACACACACGGTTTCACACTGCTCTTGTCACCATCACCACAATCAGGCAAATGTGAAAATGGAGACTTACATGCATCAAGTGTACCTGTTGTCTGTGGGACCCACTAGGATGCCCCCCTATGAGGGGCATTTAGTTAGGTGTCATTTGTCCACAGCAAGGACTTCTTTTTTTGTTCATTTGCTTATTTGTTTATTTGTTTATTGAGACAGGGTTTCTCTGTGTAGCCTTGGCCGTCCTAGACTCACTTTGTAGACCAGGTTGGCCTCGAACTCACAGCAATCCACCTGCCTCTGCCTCCTGAGTGTTGGGATTAAAGGCGTGCACCACCACCACCCGGCATCACAGCAAGGACTTCTGGAGCACCGTTAAATGCTGCTGTATACTGCATACTCCTCTCTCTCTCTCTCTCTCTCTCTCTCTCTCTCTCTCTCTCTCTTTCTCTCTCTCTCCCTTCCTCCCATCCTCCCCCCTTCTAGTCCACATGTCCCCATGGCGGTCTCCCCCCACCAGGACCAAGTGCCCTGGTCCAGGGCACCAACACCCCTCACCTCCAGGGTGGGCTCCAGTTTACAGCACTCCTTCCAAATGGTGTTGTGGTCGTGGACACTGTTTAACTCACTCCAGTTCCCCAGCTGGAAGACACCTCCGAGAGTAACTGTCCTGGACCTCGAGAGAAATAAAGGGGGCTGGGCTGGCGAGATGGCTCAGAGGTTAAGAGCACTGGGTGTTCTTCCTAAGGTCCTGAGTTCAATTCCCAGCAACCACATGTTGGCTCACAACCATCTACAATGAGATCTGGTGGCCTCTTCTGCTGTGCAGGAGTATTACATACATAATAAATAAATAAATCTTAAAAAACAAAGAAAGAGGATAAGGAAAATGAAGCCTGGCAGACAGCAGTATGTCTCCCCTTTCTTTCTCCCTCACTATCACCTCCACTGAGTTACCCGCTCCTGTCAGCGTTGCCACCTGTGCCAACTGTGGCTCCATCAACCCGCCATGCCAGCCGTCCCCGGCATCACCATGGCCAACAGTACCAACACCTCTGTCAACATCTCACTACAGCCAGTCATGTTCTTGACACCACCAACCCTGTCACCGTTTCTACCACCAAAGCAACAGCACCATACCATCTCCAGCGTGCCAATGACATCACCACCAAGGCAGCCAGTGAGCTGCCCCGCCCCGCCCTGCCATCATTGCCTCTGAAACCATCGTCTCTGCCATGCCAGAAACATGCTTCATCTTCATCAGCAGTAAAGTCATTACCATCAATGACATTGATCTCCTTAACTGCCGCTCTAACACCCCTGTGCCTGTCAACACCCCCATCAACACCACCCCATCGATAACTGAGCTACCGTCATCCAACAGCGACAGCCTTGCCATCCCCTCAACACGGCCACACGAACACCATCACCTCTGCCACCATTATCGGCACCCTAACCCAAACCTGCTTCCCACCCCCTCTGCCGCCATCCCAACCGCTTTTGGTGTCACTGCATCTGGGACCTTTGTCTTGGCCTTACTACCACTGCCAACAGAAAGGATGTTTAAGATAGATAAAGTCCAATCAAGGCTGAATCCCACCATTGAGGGATTCTACTGCCTAAGCTTATTTATAAAACGCAAGAAGAAAAACACTGGACAGGTGGATGGAGCGTCAAGATGCCAAGAAGGTGCCCCTTCTTTTTTTTTTTTTTTTTTTTTCCGAGACAGGATTTCTCTGTGTAGCCTTGACTGTCTTAGACTCACTTTGTAGACTAGGCTGGCCTTGAACTCACAGCCATCTGCCTGCCTTGGCCGCCTGAGTGCCACCATGCCCTGCCCAAAGGTACCCCTTCTGTGACCTTAGATCAGTCAGCTTTACCCTGGGATGATGTATGGGGAGTTGTAGACGCCAAGGCCTGGGTCGTGGGTGATGATAAAGTGCTTCATCCAAGGGGCCTCCACCTGTTGGTTCAAGGCAGACACATCTTGTCAGGGATGGAGGTCAGGGGTTCCCCCTTAACTTGCCCTCTCAGTGGTCAGCCCTCTCATGATCCCTCTGAGCCAGGACTGCAGGAGGGACATCTGAAAGACACAGCTCCTCTTACTCCTGGGAGTACCCCACATTCTCACACATGTCCACAGGAAAACTTTAACTCACAATAGCAAACACACACACACACCAGCCACATAAGGAACACACCCTGCACACATATAAACATACATGCTCACATCCATGTGTGCATATGGCTGTGCCCGTCAGAGTGCCCACAAATAGGCATACGTGTACACGTATGTCGCCACATATCACGAGAGGGTTAGGACTATGGTGACATACCCACATGCCAGCTGACATGGGTTCTAACCCCAGTCTCTCACTATTTTCTGTTGTGCATTCTTACACGTGTTACTTGAAACTTCTGCACTTTAGTTAAGATGGCTGTCTGATACCAAAGGACCACCTCAAAGGTCTGCAGCAAAGATGAAACGGTCAACTCACGCACTTAGGCGCACATCTGGCGCTCTTCATAAAGCTTTGCTGTCTTCTTTATGACTCAGGCCTGAGCTACGGCTCCCATGTGAGGGAAAACATCTTTACACGCACTTTGTTACTTGGAAAGAGATTCCAGAACAGAACAGCTGGGGAGCAGGGAGTATGGCCCTTATTTCTTCAATGAGTTGCTTCCTCAACGTCTGGAGTCACTCCATCAGCGTGACCATCTACAGGCTTTAGAGTGGCGGGAGCAGGCAGGGACGCCAGCATCTCACCTGGATGATCTGGCCCCGACCTGGCTGCAGCAAGGCGTCTGGTTGCAGAGCCCCAGCCCACACCCCGGTGCAGTTGATAATCACATCTGCGCCTCCTCTTGCCACCTGGCAGCAAAAACAAGTCAGGCAACAGCAGGGAGGACTGAGGACTGTGCTGTGTCTTGTCCCCTCCTTCCTCCAGCCTCTGACACCACAGCTGTCTGCTCCCTGGAAAACTGAGGTGAGGTGTGCTGCTGTGGATCCAATGACTCTGCTCCAAATCAAGCACCCCCCACCCCCCACCTTTCACTCAGTTTTTAAGCACAGAAATGTGCTTTTAGCTCCTCGAGGCTCAGCTGCTCTCGCTTGACAAAAACTTTCTGGCAAAGCCAACAATGTTCACAGGTTACCATGGGAACACCTGCCCTGTGGTCCTGAAGAGAGCTCTGGAGAGAGAGAGCGCTGTGGAGGGAGAGCTTTCCTGAAGCCTTAAAGAAGCCAGGTGGTGGCGCACGCCTTTTATCCCAGCACCTGGGAGGCAGAGGCAGGCAGATCTCTGAGTTTGAGGCCAGCCTGGTCTACAGACTGACTTCCAGGACAGCCAGGGCTTCACAGAAAAAAAAACCCTGTCTCGAAAAACCAAAACCAAACAACAAAAAGAAACCTTAAGGAAAAGCTCACAGTCAGCCAAGGAGGCTCCATCCTCCATGAGACCCCGTTAGCCTATCCTCTTTCCTTCTCTCTGCCAGGACACTTACTTTGGCTCTGCCTATGCCCTGGACACTTGCTTTGGTTCTGCCTATGCCCAGGACACTTGCTTTGGCTCTGCCTATGCCCAGGACACTTGCTTTGGTTCTGCCTATGCCCAGGACACTTGCTTTGGCTCTGCCTATGCCCAGAACACTTGCTTTGGCTCTGCCTATGCCCAGGACACTTGCTTTGGTTCTGCCTATGCCCAAGACACTTGCTTTGGCTCTGCCTATGCCCAGGACACTTGCTTTGGCTCTGCCTATGCCCCAGACACTTGCTTTGGTTCTGCCTATGCCCCAGACACTCATCAATTTAGACACAGTAATCACCCCCCATGCCTCCAGCCCATCCCTGGTGACGCCCCCTAAGGCCAACATGGACACATAAATTGCTTTGTTTGGTTTGGTTTTTTTGTTTTTGTTTTTTCGAGACAGGGTTTCTCTGTGTGCAGCCTTGGCTGTCCTGGAACTTGCTTTGTAGACCAGGCTGGCCTTGAACTCACAGAGATCCGCCTGTCTCTGCTTTTCAAGAGCTGGGATCAAGGGCGTGCGCCACCACGCCCAGCTATATTGTTCCCTTCTTAGCACTAACATCAAGACTGACACCATCCTCCTCGGGATGCCCACGTCCTGCTGTGACTGAGACAAGGCTTGGAGCCTGGGGCAGGCCTACAGGGGCCCTGGAGACACCAGCAAAAAAGATCTTCCTTCATCCCCTGCACCTCCAATTCCCCTCATGTCCAGCCACTCACCTCTTCAAGAGACTCCACCTTCCGATGGATGAGCGTCACTCCCCTCTCTGTTAACCTGGGATAGGGAGACGCATCAGAGCAGCCCTGAGTTCACTTCTCTGCGCATCCCCCCTGGAGGCACTGGGGGCGTTCCACTGGATATTAGCCTCGCGATGCCCCTGTGTAGCTGTTCAGCTCACGAGCATCCAGCTGGACCAGGGGTCTGAAAAGCATCCATTTGAAGACGAGGTCGTCTCGAATGGCCCCAGCCCATCATCGGGCCTATGGAGGAGGGTCTCCTGAAGGGACACAAACCCAGGCTTCTCTCTCTCTCTCTCTCTCTCTCTCTCTCTCTCTCTCTCTCTCTCTATTATATTCTGCGGCTGCCGTGTTGCTTTACATGATGAACTTTAGGGGAGTTGGGGGATGAGGCGGAACTGGGCAAGTGCCATATGCGCCTCAGTCAGAGCAGGACACCAGAGTGGTGCTGGTACCCCCACCTCTCTCTTTTTGAATGTCCCAGAGATGGGCTCTGCAGATGGGACTCAGTGGTGGCATGTCTGCCCACAGTATGTAAGGCCCTGGATTTGATCCTGGCTCTGAAAATCCATCAAAAGTACTGAAACCAGCCAGGCAGTGGTGGCGCACACCTTTAATCCCAGCGCTCGGGAGGCAGAGGCAGGTGGATCACTGTGAGTTCGAGGCCAGCTTGGTCTACAAAGCGAGTCTAGGACAGCCAAAGCTAACACAGAGAGACCCTGTCTCGAAAAACCAAAAAAGAACAAAACAAAACAAAAAGTACAGAGACCATAACTACCCCAGGCTCCCTAGGAGGGAGTCCTATGTTGTTTCTTCATGACAGAACACCTGGGAAGTGGCTGGTCAGGGGTCACCATGTCCCCAGGGCAAGAGCAGTAACAGGAACGCAGTGGTTTGCCCTGCCCGGATTTCCTCAGATCTGTAACATGCCCTCCCGGAAGGAGTGGGAAGTTTACAAACTTCACACTTCTGGGAAGATGAAACACAAGACTCATGAGGAGGCTCATCCCCGAGGTTACGCAAGCAACAAGCAACGACCAGGCAAGGGAGGAGACTGGGGCAGCTGAGCAGCTGACTTGTGCAGCTGCCTGAAGACGAGAGCTCCTCAGGGTCCAAGCTCCCACCTGCGCTGGGATGGGTTGCAGCTGCCACCGAATCATCCCTGCTCCTGTAAATGACCCCTTCCCTACACTCCTGTTACTGACTCAATGAATTCACTGGTTGGACTTTGAGGTAATAGTCTGTTGGGGGTTCCCTGTGTGGGGTGAGTCGTCATGTGTATGTTGTGTCTCCCCAGGAAAGGTCTCACGCCGTGCGGTTCTCAAGTTTGGCTGACAGCTATGCTCACCCAGGGAAGTCATTGACATACACAATTCTGGACTTACTAGAGAGGAGACACACACTTGGGAAGCAGGGATAGTGGGTCTCTGTGAGTTCAAGGCCAGCCTGGTCTGCATCGACAATTCCAGGCCAGCCAGGGTTACACAGAGGAAACTCTGTCTCAAAAAACAAAAACAAAAACCAAAAACCAAAACAGAACAAAATCCAAAAACCTCAAAACAACGAAAAGTCGAAACAAACAAAAAACCAAACATTTTTTGATTCAGTAAGTATGGAGTAGGACCCTGAAACCCATAAGTTTGTTTGTTTGTTTTTGGGATTTTTTGCTTTTGTGTTTTCGAGACAGGGTTTCTCTGTGTAGCCTTGGCTGTCCTGGACTCACTTTGTAGACCAGGCTGGCCTTGAACTCACAGAGATCCGTCTGCCTCTGTCTCCCGAGTGCTGGGATTAAATGTGTGCACCACCACCACCCGGCTTGAAACCCATAGTTTAAAACGTCTTCCAAGATTGCAAAAGTTTCCATTGGTTTTAGAATTTTTGCAAAAGCTTAATAAAATACAGGAAATATATAAAGTTGTCTTAATAGGAATGCATGTGATCATCAGGCTAATGCGTACTGCCGCGGAGCACTGCGGGATGCATACTAACCCATCAGGAACAAGACAGGGGCGTCCATTGTCACCTGCAGCACTTAGCATTGTTCTGGGGACACTGGCAAGAGCGGTTAGAAAAGAAGAGCAGGGGCTGGAGAGATGGCTCAGTAGTTAGAGCACTGCCTGCTCTTCCAAAGGACCCGGGTTCAGTTCCCAGCAACCACATGACAGCTCACACCTGTCTGCAACTCCAGTTCCAGGTGATCTGGCACCCTCACACCAATACACATAAAATTAAATAAATTATTTTTTAAAGAAGAAAAGACAATAAAAGGGAGAGAAAAAACTCCCCCCCACCCCCCAGAGTTTCTCTGTGCAACAGAGCCCCTGGCTGTCCTGGAATTGCTTATGTAAACCAGGCAGGCCTGGAACTTAGAGATCTGTCTGCCTCTGCCTCCCGGATGCCTGGAAGAAGAGATTTATTTATTTATTTTGGTTTTTCGAGACAGGGTTTCTCTGTGTAGCCTTGGCTGTCCTGGACTTACTTTGTAGACCAGGCTGGCCTCAAACTCACAGGGATCCACCTACTCTGCCTCCCAAGTGCTGGGATTAAAGGGGTGTACCACCACTGCCCAGCAACGGGAGAAAAAAATTTAAAGATAATGTATACAAACTATGTAAGTATATTTAGAAAAACATCTAAATCCATTTTAAACTCTTTTTTTTTTTTTTTTTTTTTTTTGGTTTTTCGAGACAGGGTCTCTCTGTGTAGCCTTGGCCATCCTGGACTCACTTTGTAGACCAGGCTGGCCTCGAACTCACAGCGATCTGCCTGCCTCTTCCATTTTAAACTCTTAAATGGGCATGAATGCTTGGTTCCTGAAGTCGCTAAGAAGCGTAACAAGCCACATCTGCCCAGGAGGTTTGATGCTCTGCAGGATGCAGAACCATCGCTTCAGCCCACGGTGGTGATCAGCACCGGGGACAGTTCCCACACGGAACCCCGAGGGACAGCCTTGGCTCTTGTTCCTGGGACTGCTGTTCCACAGCTTGGTCCCTGGGCCATCTCAAAGGAAGGCTGAGGTCTTACCTCTCAGTCAGCCACGGCAGGTAGCTCCTCCCCTCCAGCAGGAGGCTGGTGTTGAACCAGCCATAGCTGGGGACAGAGTGGGGGGAAAAGGGGTCAGAATCTGCTGTTTGAAGGTCGGCTTGGCGCTATTCTGAGCCACCAGGTGGCATTTGTGGGGTTCAGCTCAGTGCAAAGAGGAATTCCCTGTCACGTGGTGGCACCCTGGGCTATGCAAATAGAGACTGGATGTGTGTTTTTGGGAATGAGGGCAGGTGAGGAGAGGCCCAGAGGGCAGGAGTGTGGAATCACACAGGCTGAACTTGGTCACATGGCTGTGTGGCATTGGGAAGTCACTTAGCCCCTCTGAGGTTCCGTTTCCTCATCTGAGAGAGCGGTTTAACAATGTGAGTGCTAAGGTTTAAATGTTGTACGCCCCTCAGAGGCCATATGCCCACGCTTGGTCTCTAAGGGGGCAGAACTGAAAGGTGACCGGATTAGAAGGTGACGCCTCGGGAAAGATCCTTAAGCCATGAGGTGCTTCCTTCAAAGGCCACTGTGGGACCCCATCGTCTCTTCTCTCTGCTTCCTGAATTGTGACACCAGCAGCTATGACAAGCGCCCTCCTGAGCTGAAGTAGCCTTTCTTCATAGGTAGCTTGTGTCTAGTATAGAAAGCTGATTGACACTTTTGCCCAAAGCCCAGCACACCTGGAGCCCCAGGAAGAGGCTGGACACCAGAAGGACGGGGTACCAGGGGCTCTAGCACCGAGTCAGGATGCCAAGTTGGTGCTTCCATTCTTGGGTGACTTCTAGACAGTTCTGTCCCGAGCTGTCATGCCCCATGACAGGTGTAAGTCTCAGACCCTGAGGCAAAGCAGACCTGGCCTCCAGGTTCTCCCAGCATCCCTCAGTCCCAGCCTGTTAGAGTGCATGGGCTGGCATGACCGCCCTCTGCCCCGAACTCTCTAACCCAGGGGGTCTGGGCTGCCCCTCTCTATATAATCCAACCATTTTTGGTTACCTGCCCCTTTTGTACCTCTGGTCTCCTGGCTGCTGCACGCGGTCCCCCTGTCTCCCCTCTCCCCTCCCCTCCTCCGTCTCCCCACATGGCCCAGTTCCTTCTGGCCTCTCCCAGATGTCTCTGACTCTGCCATTCTCTCCCTTTCCGTTACATCAAACTCTCTCCTCCACCCTACCTGGGGGCAGTCATGTCCTCTCCTTTTTTATTTATTTATTTATTTATTTATTTATTTATTTATTTATTTATTTTTCACTTTCACTCAACAGCAGTCTTACCCATAATCGGGGAACATGTCCATCTCTCTGGGGGTGAGCTTCCGAAATCCCAGAACTGTGTTTTTCCAGAAAGGGTCCTGAGGAGGAAGCAGAGACAGGTTCCCAGGGGCAGGTGGCCGCGATCGATCGATAGCCAGGATAACAGAAGCACACAGTGGGTGCTGGGTGGCAGACACTGCCCGAGGCACTGACTTCCCTGGCTTTGTCGTTTGATCTTTTAGAAGCAGCCCACTTGGGTGGATGCTCTGCACCAGGCCAAATGAGGTCGAGTAATTTGTCTGAATCACACAGCTAAGAGGTAGGGCTAAGACCCAAACCCACAATTAGGCTACAGTCTTCCTTTCACGCCACTTAACGTAAGAGCAAGACTAGCTGGGCACCTTGGCGCACGTTGGTGCAGGCGGATCTCTGTGAGTTCGAGGCCAGCCTGGTCTACAAAGCGCAGGCCAGCCAAGGCTACGCAGAGAAACCCTGTCTAAGGGCGGGGGAGTAAGACTAAGTGATGTGGTAAAGGCCAGGAGTAGGGTAGAGAGACAAAGGGTCTTAGTGGACCTGAGGCTGGGGTGTAGCTCAGTGGGAAGACATTTGCATAGCATGTACAAAGCCCTGATCCTCAGTTCCACCAAAATACACAGATAGGTAGGTAGGTGGATAGGTAGATAGATAGATAGATATTAGGTGATAGATAGATCAATCATAGGTGATAGGTAGATGATAGATAGGTAGATAGATGATAGATTGATAGATGATAGATAGATAGATACATACACACACACACATACATACATACATATATACATACATACATACATACATACATACATACATACACAGACAGATATATAAAACTAATTTGGACCCACGTCTCTGAGCACCCCTCCAGCTCAGGGTGTCAGCTGTCCGTGCCCCATGAGACCCAAATCCTCCACCTACCCACCCATCCAAATGGCAGTGCTGGTGACATTGTCCTAAACAGAAGGACTCAGGCAGAGTAAATAGGATTGTTACGGGGCAGACAACCCTAAAGGTGGGCTTCAGTTGACCAGACAAGCAGAGCAGGAGCCATCCTTTAGTCCACCAGGCACCTCCCTGGACCTTCCCTCAAGGGTCAACTGTCTTGGGCAAAGACATCTAGTTCCTGGTCAATCCAGACAATCTTTATCAGCCAGATCCTCACCCTGCTGACATAAAATCTACTTGCTCTTCTCCCATTTTGCTTTTCTCTTTGTCTTCTGGCTTCTCCTCCCCCACCCTCCACCCCCCGCCCCAAAAAAAGATGATAGCATTGGAAATGTGACCACCAACAAAACTTTCTTTCTATACCCACGGAGAGGTCTAGTTCTGTAGTTTCTCTGAACCCTCACTTATATGCCCGCCCTGGTCAAGGACTCTCGGCTCACCGGAACTTCATCTCGGAAGAGATTGTAGCCTGAGATTAGGGCCAAGCCCATTTTTTCAGCGTTTGGAGAATGGAGGTGGCTCAGCAGGTAGTCGAAAGTCAGCTGGTTCCACTCCCTGGAAGTGTAAGGCATATGGCGTGTGGGTCTCATCTACCAATTACTATAAAACCCGAGTTTAGGTCAAGAAATTACATCTTCTTACCTCCTCACCTTCTAAGACTTTTAGACTTTTATGTAAATGTATTAATTCTCCGCTCCCACACACACACACCCCAGCAGAACCTTTGTTTACACAAAGACCCACTGCTCTTTGCTAAGAAGTTGATGATCTGGGGCAAGGACCCCTCCCCCCTTCCTCCTTTGCTTCCTGGGCACCGATTCTATTCAGACTGTCCAAGTAAATGCCAGCACGTGGGAGGCACAAGGCCAGCCTGGTCTACAGAGTGAGTTCTGGGACAGGTTAAGGCTAAACAGAGAAAAACTGCTATTGAGAGAAAAATAAAATGAGTGGTCAGACCCCAGGCAATGGGGAAAGATACAGTCACCATCTGAGTTAGAATAAACCTCAAATGCACTTTCCTCCTCTCTCTGTCTCTCTCTTTCTCTGTCTGTCTGTCTGTCTCTCTCTCCCTCTCCCCCCCTCCCCCGGCCCATGTTTGCTCTTCTGAGGCTTTGTCCAGACACTTCACTTGGAATATTGGTCTCTTTCTTTGTGACCTCAAACTTATTCCTGATCAAAATGGCACCCCAGTCTTGGTCACTAAACACCCCGGGGCAGAGGAACTGCTCAGAATGTCAGTCGTGGAGGGTGCTGATAACACTGACAGGGACGAGTGCGGAGCCCTGACACCCACGGTGCTCACGCCCACGGTACTCCAGACAGCTCAACCTCACTTGGCTTCCCAGGTGAAAACCATTCTCCCGTGCACCCCTGAGGAGTGTGCCTGGGGCCTGGGCTTACGCTGTGAAGGCCTTGACCCGGGTTTGAGAACTCAGCACCACACAGTGTAGCCTGGGACTGAGCATGCCCACTGTAAGCACAAGGGGCAGACCCTGGCTTGCTCTCCAGACACACAGCTCAGAGGCTCCGTTCTAGTTAGGTAGAGCCATCCAGAGCCTGCTTCTGGGAGTGCTTCCTGGTCCTTCCCTGTAGTTCCTGGTCCTCAAGCAGCTAACATCAATGCCATGCATCGGGGCAGATGCCTTAAAAATCCTAGAAGGAGGCAGAGGCAGACAGATCTCTGTGAGTTCGAGGCCAGCTTGATCTACATTGCAGGCTCCAAGGCTACATGGTGGGACAACCTTGCAGGGTACAGGGAAAGCAAACTTTGTCAGTGGCCTTGTGTTCAAGGGCGGGAGACATGAGGTGGAAGTGATACCACAGGTGGAGCACACGGCTTCAGTTTTTTTCTTAACAGGGGTGAGCATTAGTGTTTGCGTGATGTCGTTTCCCACAATGCCCTTCTGTGCCTTCTCCAGTCAACTTCATCAGGCCTCCAGCTCTGAGGCTCTGTGGAGCCATTCATGCTGTGGTAAGCAGCAAAGGCCCCAATGCCCAGAATTGGTCACAGAACGGGCCCGCCACAGTCATCAGTTCTATTTACTTATTTCCGGTTTGCCAATTCACACCCCCACACTTGCTGTGGTCCTCATGAAATGGTCACGGGCCAGCTCTGGGTGCTGGCTCATCGCTTCCACCTTGTCTGTTGTTTGCTGCTGTGTGAGCGATGTGGGCTTCGGGCAGCTCTCTTGTGGTCCCCCCACACCCCTAACAAGGACAGGCTGGGATTACTGAAGTGAGTCACTACACCTGAGTTTTATGTGGGTTCTTGGGGATCTGGGCACCCCCCCCCCATGGTCAGGCTTGGATGGCAAAGGCTTTACCTTCTGAGCCGGTCCCCAGCCACCGCTTGCTCTGAAGCCTGTGACAGCTAAAGTTATGTTCTAACTGTGCTTAAGAGATCTGTAAAACAGGGCTGGAGAGATGGCTCAGAGGTTAAGAGCACTGACTACTCTTCCAAAGGTCCTGAGCTCAATTCCCAGCAACCACATGGTGGCTCACAACCATCTATAATGAGATCTGATGCCCTCTTCTGGCCTGCAGGCAGAATACTATATACATGATAAATAAATAAATCTAAAAGAGAGAGAGAGAGAGAGAGAGAGAGAGAGAGAGAGAGAGAGAGAGAGATCTGTAAAACAGAATTTGTTCCTCTAACCTGTAAGCCCTCACTCACGAAAAGACAGATAACGTTCCAGGATGCCGGGGGCCATTGTTCATGTAAGACAACAAGCTGTGTGTGTTTTGTTTTCACTTCTGTAAAAAAAGGTTGGTTATAGAGAAATTTTAATTCAGAACATGGTTGTTCTGGCAAGAGATCGCAACCAAAGACCTTCTAGGTAGGTCTGCGTGATCCAGCTGGCATGCAGACATGCCTTTAATCCCATGAGACAGAGGCAAGCAGAGCTCTGAGTTCAAGGCCAGTCTGGTATATAGTAAGTTTCAGGTAAAGAAAAGCTTAGGTCCAGGCGTGGTGGTACATGCCTTTACTCTCAGCCCTCAGGAGACAGAGGTAGGTGGATCTCTGAGCTCTAGTCAGTGCTGTTCAGGCAGTTTGGTTGAGTCCGTGAGTTAAGAGGCAGTGCAGAGGAGCTGAGTTCATGGAAGTTCAGTTTGTGGAATTCAGAGGCAGTTTTACAGAGACAGGTTGAAGAGAGAACAAGCTAGACACACAGGTGAAGGCAGAATGAGAAGGAGCCAGAAGATTACAACAGATTGACAAAGTTACTATGAGTCCAAGCAGAGCAATGCAGTCAGGAGCTGAGAGAAGCCAATTTGAATCAGTCAGCTTGGAGAGGCGTTTGAGCCAAGATATCTGAGTTGAACCAGCCAGCCAGAGTTCAGAAAGAACAAGTAAGGGTGAGCTTATTCAGCCATAAGTCTTGGAGGCTGAAAACATTCTAGGCTTAGGTCAGATTGTACAGAAACTAGAAGATTCCAGGACTAGGCCTAGGATCTCAGAGATGACAATTACATCAGGGGGGAAAAAAAGTTACTTTTACAGCCAGGTACTGTAGTGCACGCCTTTAATCCCAGCACTCGGGAGGCAGAGGCAGGTGCATCTCTGTGAGTTTGAGACCATCATGGTCTACAAAGTGAGTCCAGGACAGCCAAGGCTACACAGAGAAACCCTGCCTCGAAAAACCCGAGGAAACAAAAAGTCACTTTTACAGTTGGTTGCCCCAACTGCATAGCGTAGGCTTGATCCCAGGTAGGCGGGAGGTATGTGGGAAGGATGTATATCAGGATGTGTATGTGGCCACTGTCTGGGATGGACATGGCCTGTGTCCATCCTCCTGGCCGATGTTTCGTGAAGCTTGCTTCAGATGGGCTCAGTAACTGTGGCCGTGGTCTCATTCCTGCCTGTTGGGATCAACAACACCCGGGATGGCTTTTGTAAGATCTGGGACCACAGTTGTGTCTGCTGCCTAGCTTGTGTTGTTGTTTCCTTTTCTTTCCTTGTGTATTTATTTAAAAAACAAAACAAACAAACAAACAAACAAACAAACGAAAAAAACAAGGCTACACAGACCCTGTTTCAGGGAAAAATAAATACAGTCTTTCTATGTAGTCTTGGCTAACCCAGAACTTGCTATGTAGACCAAGCTAGTCTCCAACATGCAGTGACTCTGCCTGCCTCTGCTTCCTGGGTGCTGGAATTACAAGTAGCTGTACTCACCTGGATGTTTATTTTTTAATCTGAATCTTTTGTTGTTGTTGTTGGTGGTGGTGGTTTGTTTGTTTGTTTGTTTGTTTGTTTGTTTTTCTGAGACAGGGTTTCTCTGTGTAGCCTTGGCTGTCCTGGACTTACTTTGTAGACCAGGCTGGCCTCGAACTCACATCAATCCACCTGCCTCTGCCTCCCTTTAATCTGAATCTTATGCAGCCCTAGATGACCTCAAATTTATAACCCGCTACCCTCTATCAGCAAGCACTGGGACACATGGTGCGTCAGGTCAGAGCTTCCACGGGGGAGTTGTCCTCAGTCATGTGGACCATGCTGAAAGGCTCCCTCTGTGGGTTCAGCTCCACGGGGCCCCCAGACTACCACGTGGAACCGTCACTCACGCCTCCTGTGGGTTGATGGGGTCAGAGACATAAGGCTGCCAGAAGCCTGCAGCCACATCGCTCGTGGTGAGTGGGGTAAAGCGATCTGCGTAGACCTTCATGTGCAGCGGCTGTCTTGGGTGGTAACGCTCATGAATGCAGAGGGCGGTGGACAGCCCGATGACTCCAGCTCCAATCACTACCACTCGCATCGCACCGGCCTGCAGGCAGAGAGAGTAGACTGAGGGTCGCTGTGGTCGCCACTGTCACCGTGGGCTCCGTACAGCTTAGGAAGCATCAGATACTGCCAAGCCCCTTCCACTGGTGACGATCAAGAGCCCAGGATTCTAGAATGTGAGCCCGGTGTGGTGGCGCACACCTTTAATCCCAGCACTAGGGAGGCAGAGGCAACGGGGTCGCTGTGAGTTTAAGGCCAGCCTTGTATACAAAGCAAGTGCAGGACAGCCAGGGCTACACAGAGAGACCCTGTCTTGAAAAACAAAACAAAGCAAAAGAAGATTCTAGAACATAAGAGGCAATCAATCAATTTTTTACAGGCTTATTTCATTTTATCATGTGTCTATACATGTGTGTGTGTGTGTGTGTGTGTGTGTGCATGTGTGTGTGTCCATGTGCGCATGTTCACTTTAGTGTGAGGCTCCACTGGAGGCAAGAAGATGACATCAGATCCCCTGGAGCTGGGGTTACAGATGTACAGATGGCTGTGAGCTCCCCAACTTGACTGGGGTCCTCTGGAAAAGCAGTGAAATCTCTCTCTCTCTTTCTCTCTCTCTCTTTTTTTCCCCCTGAGACAGGGTTTCCCTGTGTAGCCTTGACTGTCCTAGACTTGCTTTGTAGACCAGGCTGGCCTCGAAGCGATCCACCTGCGTCTGCCTCCTGAGTGCTGGGATCACAGGCGTGCGACACCACGCCTGGCACAGTGAAATCTCTTAAATGCTTAGCCGTCTGTCCATGTGAAGTGTTCCTGTTTTGTGGCAGATCACTTGCCTACCGTCACTCGGCTGTTAATGGCGGCAGCTCCCTGCATGCCCCACCCCGGAGGATGGTCACAGCTACCCGTGTTCCGGGTACTCTGGTGCTCAGCAGCACTGGCTCAGCCCTCCTAGGTGACAACTGTGGGCGAGCTTAGGAAGACACATTTCAGCGGTGGACAAGGGCGACAATTATGTCAAAACAGCTCCCAGTGCGTAGCGGAGCTGACCTTCAGGAAACAGCTCCAGTGCTCCTGTCCCTAAACTACGGCCTCACACATCCTAAGCCTCCTGTGTCCCTCTGAGTTCAGGGCTGCTGGTTTTGGTCCCACTTTACAGACAAAGAAACTGAGGCTTGGAGTGGCGAAGTGCCTCACACACACCACCAGTGGTGGTGGTGGAATTTAGATCCAATTCAAGTAAATTCAGCACACATCTACCGTGTCCCTCTCACATGCCAGGCTGCCAGCTAGCCAGTGTGGCTTTAGGCCTGCCCCATGTAGGATTCGCCCTCAGAATCTGCTCCTCTGTCAGGGGAACAGACACGCCTAGGTGTATTGGGCCGGCTACACCGTCAGCTGTTCAGGCCTAGCTGCTTTTGACTTTGCTGTATTCAGCCAGCTCCTGTGAGGCAGAACAAGGGGACTGTGTGTGTCCGGAAGGGCCAAACTTAATTTTGCCTCCTGTAAACTCAGCTGGCCTCCCACAGACCCCAGCTCCTGGCAACATGGGCCCGGGGCCCTGAACAGCGGGTCATTCTCAATATGGCCTAGTTTTTGCAAAGCGGGGATGGCTGCAGGCCACAAAAGCTGGACTCTGATGAGGTTTCAGATGCCAAATTGGGGACTGAGTTCACAAACAGAAGGTGGCAGCTTGAAGTCTGTGCTTCAGTGCTGAGGGAACAGACCCCCCTCCACCCCCCACCTCCGACCCGAGACCACTTCATTAGTAAAACAGGGGCAGCTCCAGAGTCATCAGCTGTCTTGAGTCTATTCCAAGTTCTGCGCTGGTTCCTGTTATGCTACCTGGTAGACCTTCAGTACATGGTACCCAGTGCTCAGTACTAAGTATATAGCACACACTATACAATGCAAGTACTCAGCACACAGTACTTAGTACTCAGTACACAGTACCCAGTACTCAGCATGCAGCATACATTATACAGTACAAGAACTCAGCACACAGTACTTAGTACTTAGTGCACAGTGCACAATATTAGAAACTCATACTGTGCTGGATTAGTAGATCAGATGTGCTTACCTCAGCCTAGCTCTGACACACACTGACAAGGTGACCTTGGCCAAGTCACTGGACCCGACAGGCTAAGAGAGAGTAGCTCCCAGGGTTAGGGTGCTCCTGGGATGTGCATTTTCAGTGTTTGAGCCAGGGGACTCCAGGGGAGCTGCTCCGTGTGAACTGAGCCTGTCCACTTGCCTGCACACTTGCAGGTTGACAAAGCTCCCGACCACAGCGCACTCCATGGGGCGGGGGAGGGGGAACTGCCCATTGTCCCCCACCTCCTAGGACTAAGAGTAGCACGTATATGAACACACAAATGAAGGGACAGCTTAGAAAACTCTCAGGTTATGGCCTGGAGAGATGGCTCAGAGGGTAAGAGCACCGCCTGTGCTTCCAGAGGTCCTGAGTTCAATTCCTGGCAACATCATGGTGGCTCATAACCATCTATAACGAGATCTGGTGCCCTCTTCTGGCCTGCAGGTGTACATGCAGATAGGGTGCCGATATACATAAAATAATTAAGTAAAACTTAAAAACAAAAGTTGTTGGGTGCTTAGGAGCTCATACGAAACAGCTGTTCACAGGCAAGGGGCTGAGTTGTCCAGAGAGCAGTGTCAGCTGAAGAGAGAAAGAGAACCCACATCTGCTCCCTCATCCTCACACCACTGAGAAACCCAGGAAAGGATGGGGCAGGAAAGCGTGTTTGAATGGACGGGGTGCGGAAGGAATAGATAGGGAAAGTCCTGGGAATTCAGGAGGCTGAGGCAGGAAGACACTACAAGTTCCAGGTCAGTGTGGGCTTCGTAGCAATTCCATGTCTCAAAAAGAAAAGGGGGAAAGTGGGGAAGGAAAAGGAAGGAGTGGGGGGGGGGGAGCGGAACCCATGAGGCAGGCCTGGTGGCACACACTTGTAATCCTAGCACTCAAAAGGCTGAGGCAGGAGGATTGTACATTCAAGGCTGGTGAGACTTCCTGTCTCAAAAGTGAAAAAGAAGCTGGATGTTGGTGGCGCACGCCTTTAATCCCAGCACTTGGGAGGCAGAGGCAGGTGGATCGCTGTGAGTTTAAGGCCAGCCTGGTCTACAGAGTGAGCTCAGGACAGCCAAGGCTAAAACAGAAAGACCCTATCTCCAAAAACCAAAACCAAAACCAAAAAAAAAGAGTAGCAGAGTAGCTGTCATTAAAATATGATACAAAGGCAAGGCACGTGGTCCTCATTAGGAGCACGAGCCAGATTATAGAAGCCGTGGGTCCAGCCTCAGGTAAGACTATTCACTCACACAGTCTTGATAAGAAGCAGTATTGAGCTTCTGGGCCTGCGCGAGCATAGCTCTGTTAAGTCAGCCATTTCCTGTGGTTGCTGATGTTTTTTATGTTAGTCATGCAAGTCTCCTGTCTTGTGGCCACTTAATTAAGCATGTTTGGAGTGTGTATCCTAGAACCAGTGGAGTTGTTACATTTATCAGAGAAAGAGAGACAGAGACACAGACACACAAAGATTATAAAGTAAATACAAGCACGGGACAGGAGAGAGCCTATTGGACCGTAAAGACGCAGGACACATGCAGACAGCCCAACGCTTTCACCCTCCCAGCTGCCTTTACTGTCATCTTAAACCGGGCACAGAAGTTGAACGAGAGGAAGCTCTATTGACGTCCCACACCGGCCACCCCGCCTGTGTGGGACGTCAGGTCTCACCCAGCTCTGCCTGGGTGTATCTCGCCCCGGCGATCAGCCCACACTGACTTTTCCCTTGGTCTCTGCTTACAACCTTTGTCCATGGGAAAGCAACCGGAGCAGGCAGCTTGCACCTTCCATCGTCCACACCCACAGCGAGGCATCGGGATGAGGAGGAACCCGCTCCGCCAGGCTGTAACTTGGGCAGTTTACCTTTAAATTGGGACAACAGCTCTAAGATGCAGAGAATCAAGCCCCCTCCCCAGTGTGACGACAAAGACCGTATGGGGGTGTTCATCAGGCATGGCTCAGCGCCAGGCATTTTATACCCATCTGTCTGCTAAGCCTCAAAATTCGCCCTGTAACACAAGGCAAGGTCTCACATCCAGAGCCTTAAAGACGGCTCTGCTGGTGAAGGCGCCTGCCGTGAGGGTGGCAACCCGTGTTCTACTCCTGAGGACACCCCACCCCCACCCCCGGTGGAAGGAAAGAACTCAGTCCCAAAAGTCGTCCGTCCTTTCAACTCTACACGCAGACCGTGGCAAGAGTGGTCCTCCACCACCAAACACCGAATCAGCCAATAAATAACATAACAGAAAAATTTGTTCAAAGAGTCCATGTTCCAGAGGGGGAAACTGAGGCTTGGCTAGGTGGAGTTCTTAACCTGCTATTCCGATCCGACTCCCGGGGTATGGTATCATCTCTCTGGAAGATGTTTTCCCAAGTCAGTCCTTTTTTTGTGTGTCACCAATCTCAGGCTCTAATGTTGAGCCTGGATTGTTGACATGGGTAAGACAGCATGTGGCGCCTGTCCCCTGGCCCAGCTGGAGTGTGTATCTTTCACTTACCACTTGTGTAAGGTGCCTGGAGAAAAACAAAAACGCCTGGTGGTGCAGGTTCCAGTTTCCAGCAGGAGTGTTCTTGATTCTGGGGTGTGTTGACTTCAGCCCTCTGCCCACCAGCTAGGACTGGAACACAGGGTCAAAGTCTTTGGCAGCGGAGGGGCACAGAGCAAGGGGTGGGGCTGGGCACTGTGCTGCTCCCAGGAACAGGATCCAGTCCGGCCAAGGGACCTCATGGCTCCTCACTCTAGTGACTTCCTGGCTGATTCCAAGCCCCTGTGGACAGGCCTGGGGTGGGGGAGGGGTGCATAGGCACAAGAAGACCTATCTCCCTGGCCAGCTGGAGATGAGCCTCTGCCCTCCCTCCGGCTGCCACCCCAGCGGAGAGGGGGGTATCGTTCCCTGGGCCACCGTGGGCCAAAGGCACAGGACGGGGCCTTCCTGGCCAGCCAGCTAGATCACTGCTGTTCTGGGACGCTGGACAGATGAAGCTGAGAAGGGACGCCTGTCTGGGCCGTGAGGGCGTGTGGCTCTTTGCTTCAGGACCCCAGAGACGAAAGCAGCAGGTCTCTGGGTCCTTCTTCTGCCAAGGCTAGATCTCCAGCCTGGATACGGTGAGACTAAAATATATCTGCCTAGCCGGGCAGGGGTGGCGGCACACGCCTTTAACCCCAGCACTCGGGAGGCAGAGGCTGGTGGATCGCTGTGAGTTCAAGGCTAGCCTGGTCTACAAAGCGAGTCTAGGACAGCTAAGGCTACACAGAGAAACCCAGTCTCGAAAAACCAAAAACCAACCAACCAACCAACCAACCAAACATATCTGCCTAAAGAGAGAAGGGTGCTGAGATCCAGAGAGAGGAGGGGAACTGTGATGGTCTAGCCTTTGCTAAGAGCCTCTACTTGAGCAACATCCACGGAAAAAGAGAAGGCAAAGGCAGCAGGCGTACCATGGGAGAGGCCGTGGCTGCAAGCGCGCTAGGCAGGCAGCGTGCCTCTGAGGGAGAGCCACAGCCTGGTCTTCTGTAACCACAACAAGTACCCAGGGCAAAGCCCACTTTCCACTTAGTGTCCTATCTCACCCTGAGAACAGTCACGTTTCACGTGCCTTGCAACCCTAGCAAAGTTCCTCGTGGCTCTGACGCCACTTGGAAATGAACAAGAGTGAGCGAGCCACGTGCGTGGCCACGCCCTGGATATCTCCCTCCTACAGTGCTCTGCGAAGGGGCCTGTTCTGAGCACTTCGGCTGGCCCAGCCCTTTAAGGTTTGTGGTAGTGGATGTAAACGTGTTTCTGTTTTGATCTCAAGTGTGGGATGGGAAACAGGCTTGTGAGAGAACAGGTGATGTTTGGCCACTGGAGGAGGAACTAACATATATATATACACACATACATACACACATATACATACACACACATACATACACACACACACATACATACACATACATACATACATATATGCATACATACATATATATGCCCAAAACAAGAGGCTGGGCTTTTTGGTCTTGGCATCGGTTCCTATTGTTTGGCTGTTCATCCCTCCACTTCAAGCCACTCCAGAGAACGCTTTGAGGGTCTGGGTTCCAGCTGCTGAGGTCGCAGTCACTTTTGCTGAATCGCTGTTTTGCTGTTTAATGGGTCTGCTGAAACCCTGACTACGAAGAGTGGAATCGCCCCAAGGCACTGCGTCTAAGAGGGTCTACTCCTCCTGTTCCCAATAACTGCTTTTCTCTCCTGTCTAGGGTAGGTGGGTTGGAAGGGAGGCATAGGCATTAAAGAACCCCAAATTACATAGGTCTGAAAAAGTTCAAAGCCTATAGCAAGTATTGTTCCTTTTTGTTTGTTTTTTCTTTTTTGGTGGGTTTTTTTTTTTGTTTTTTGTTTTTGAGACAGGGTCTCTCTGTGTAGCCTTGGCTGTCCTGGACTCCCTTTGTAGACCAGGCTGGCCTTGAACTCACTGCGATCAGCTTGCCTCCGTCTCCCAAGTGCTGGGATTAAAGTCATGCGCCACCACGCCCAGCTTAATATGTTCATTTAAAAAAAAAAAAATCAATCTTAATTTTTTTTTTTTTTAATTTCTGCTGGTTAGTGCTGGCACATGCTTTTAATCCTAGTGTTTGGAAGGCAGAGGCAGGAGGTTCTGAGTTTGAGGCAAGCTCCAGGGCAGCAGAGTCTACACAGAGAAATTGTCTTGAAAAAAAATTTTTTTTCAAGCCAGGCAGTGGTATGGCCTATGCCTTTAATCCCAGCACTCGGGAGGCAGAGGCAGGCAGATCTCTGTGAGTTAGAGGCCAGCCTGGTCTACAGAGTGATTCCAGAACAGCCAAGGCTACACACAGAGAAACGCTGTCTCAAAAAACTTAAAAAAAAAGAAAAAAATCATTTTGGGGCTGGAGAGATGGCTCAGAGGTTAAGAGCACTGGCTGCTCTTCCAGAAGTCCTGAGTTCAATTCCCAGCAACCACATGGTGGCTCACAACCATTAACAATGTGATGTGGTGCCCTCTTCTGGCCTGCAGGCACACAGGCAGGCAGAACACTGTAAATAAATTGTTTTTTAAAAATCATTTCACTTTATGTGTGTAGACGTTTTGTTTGCATGCACATCTGTGCTCACCTTGAGCCAGGTGAGGGCATCAAATGTCCACAACTGGAGTTACAGATGGTTATGAACTGCCTTGTGGGTGCTGAGATTTGAACCCAGGTCTCAGCAAGAGCAACCAGTGCTCTAACCCCTGAACCACTTCTTCAGCCCCAAGATTCAAACTTTTTTTTTTTTTAAGATTTATTTATTTATTATTATGTATACAGTGCTCTGTTTGCATGTACATCCTGCAAGCCAGAAGAGGGCGCCAGATCATATTACAAATGGTTGTGAGCCACCATGTGGTTGCTGGGAATTGAACTCAGGACCTTTGGAAGAGCAGGCGGCGCTCTTAACCACTGAGCCATCTCTCCAGCCCAAGATTCAAACTTTTAAATCAAAACAAAATCAAATAAATAATGTGCCCTGCTGAGAGTACAGGAGCCCGGGGTGGAGGAAAAGAAACACCCACAAACTTGGTGTTGATGATGTCTTTTTATTTTTTGATGTTTTGATGTTCCGTTCCTTGCAGAGCTATATGCTAATGTTACTATCCTAAAACGCTATCTCAGGGGAGTCTAGATGGCTCAGCCATTCAAAATGCTTGAAGCAAGCCGGGCGTGGTGGCGCATGCCTATAACCCCAGCACTCGGGAGGCAGAGGCAGGCGGGTCCCTGTGAGTTCGAGGCCAGCCTGGTCTACAAAGCGAGTCCAGGACAGCCAAGGCTACACAGAGAGACCCTGTCTTGAAGAAACCAAACAAAGAAACAAAAACTCTTGGAGCTCTGTAGTTGGCAAGTGCCTGTAACTCCGACTCCAAAGGATGTGCCACCCTCTTCTGGCCTCCGTGGGCACCTACATATGTGTGCACATACCCTCACACATACACACGCACGGATGAAAATAACAACTAATCACAGTAGTATATGGCACTGAAGTTGTGAGGATACGTCTTTAAATACGTAGCACTTCCATTCACTCCCACCCCCCTCCCTAAACCTAATCCCAGCCTTTTCCCTGAGGCCTTTTTGGGATGTTCCTGGCTGAATGCCTGAGGGTTAGGGTGATTAATACAGAGGTAATTAACAGCATGCTGATGCAGGATTTGGGGGGGGTGCAGTGAGCAGGCTGTGTCATCCTAAAAAGGACAGCGTCTGGGGGGGGGGGAAGGCTCCCCGAGAGTTGATGTCTACTGTAGGGCAGGGACCTTTCAGCAGAGGCAGGAAGTGAGAAAGGGTGGGGCTGGCTTGGGGAGGGGTTCTGTGGTGGGATGAGGTAGCCAGGCCAGGGCGGCAGGACCAAGAGTGACAGGGGTGTAGGCAAAGGTTAAGCCAAGGGGATTAGAACTGGCCCTGGCCTGGGGCTGAGGAGACATGAGGGAATTCCAGATCTACCTGTCTTAGTTAGGGTTTCTGTTGTTGTTGTTGTTGCTGAGATCAAACACCATGAGCATAAGCAACTAGGGAGGAAAGGGTTAACTTGTCTCACACTTCCGGATTGTAATTCTGGTTTACACTTTCAAATTTATCATTGAAGAAAGTTGGCATAGGAACTCACTGCAGGGCAGGAACCTGGAGGCAGGAGCTGATGCAGAGGCCGTGGAGGGGTGCTGCTCACTGGCTTGCTCCCCATAGCTTGCTCAGCCTGCTTCCTTATAGAACCCGAGACCACAAGGCCACGGGATGGCCCAACCCACAATAGGTTGGGCCCTCCTCCATCAATCACTAATTAAGAAAATGCCCTGGGGCTGGAGAGATGGCTCAGTGGTTAAGAGCCGCCCCCCCTGCTCTTCCAGAGGTCCTGAGTTCAATTCCCAGCAACCACATGGTGGCTCATAACCATCTATAATGTAATCTGATGCCTTCTTCTGCAGATAAAGCATTCAAATGCAATAAATAAAATAAATAAATCTTAAAAAAAAAAAAAAGAAAAAGAAAAAGAAAATGCCCTACAGGCTTGTCTATAAACTAGACCTATGGAGGCATTTTCTCCTCTCAGATACCAGCCAGCCCACTGCCTTATTCTAAACCGGGCCAGGGGCTGTTTTCTCTGGGGTTCCCCAAACATTCCCATTTGAGAAGATAAATTATAAAGAAACCATGCTCACTGCAGACACACAGGCTTGGACACAGGAAGCCTCAGAATCCTGAGCATGGTGGTCCACGCCTGTAATCCCAGCACTTAAGAGGCAGAGGCCGGAGGATTGCTGTGAGTTCGAAACCAGCCAGCCTGGTCCATAAAGCGAGTCCAGGACAGCCAAGGCTGCACAGAGAAATCCTGTCTCGAAAAACCAACCAAACAAACAAAACAAAAACAAAACAACAACAACAAAAACAGAAGAAGCAGCCAGAGCCTGATGCTCACATTCACTTTTCTATTGAACCACACCTACAACTTCACCTGCTGTTTAACATTCTGGAACACTCTGTGGTCATCTACCAGCTAAAGAACAGCTCTCCAAACAGAGGCGAGTCATGCCGGGGCGGGAGGCGGGGGTGGGGGTGGGGACTGCCATCCTAAACCTGTCTTACTTAATGCTGAAAAATTGTGGACCAAGTTCACAGACAAAACGTATGCCCGGGCCTAGGTTTCGGCATAGTTTAGTTGCATTCTGAAAATGCAGACGATACTTTGTGCCAACACAGCAGATAGATACTGGGGCCACCCTCAGATCTTTGTAAACTGGGACGGTTCGCACCTAACAGGTGGCTGTTAGATGTGAGCAACCGGAAACTTCATTACACTACTGTGTATCCCCGCTGAAAATGCCCTCTGAGGGCTGGTTACATGGTTCAGGGTTTGGTAAAGGAGGCTGTCGCCTTGAACTTGACTCCCGGAGCCCACATAAAGGTGAAAGGAGGAAACTGACTCCACAGAGCTGTCCACCGACCTCCTCAGCAAGTCCTGGCATGCACGTACTCACACGCAAATCACACACACGCTGATGATGATAATAATAAATAAAAATTTAAAAGGAAAGACAACCCCCTTTGAGGACCCGGACTGTTAATACCCCCAGGGCCTGGAAGAGGCAGGGAGGAGCCAGGAGGTTTCCGCTTGGGCATTGAGGAGGGTCGGATTGCAGATCTATGATCAGCAAGTCTTGGGCACCACACAGAGGTCTGGGGATACGGTGGGATTTGTATATAAGAGAAGCTGCTACCAACTCGCCCAGTACCACCTTGCTGGGGCCCCCCTACCCTCACCCTGCACTCCCTGCACACCACCGGCGCCCACTCCTCCCTGCTGCCTCTCTGAGCAGCCCTCCCGCTGGCCCAAGGTTCCCTGCCCGAAGGCTGTCTCTCCCAGCTCACAAATCCTGCCTCAGAGCGTGCTCTGCTCCTCACCCCACGGGCTACCGGCGTTCCTAGACACCAGAAGGAATTCGTAGATTAGATAGGCCCTTGGCGGTGCTGGGGCTGGAATCCAGGACCTGGAGCCGGTTGGGCACCCAGCTACCGGGCTACACCCCAGCCCCATGCAAAGTAACTCGGCAAGCGGACTTAACAGTCCCCGCGGCCCCGCACTTAGCAGGGGCGGAGTAACTTTCCTGAAAGAATAAACGAGTGCGTTTCTACAAAGTCCGAGCAGCCTTGGCTCTGCAGGTCTCCCACCCGGGCCTCAGTTTCCCTACTCTGGCCACGAGCGCGGCCGCGGAGGCGGGGCCCAGGCTGGGCTGCTGCAGCCACCGCGGGGGCGCGCGCGGGTGGACGTGACCGCGCGGCCGGGTCCGCCCCAGGCCGGCCCCAGACGCATGCGCACCACTGCCTGCGCGCTGCGGGCCGAGCGGACGCGGGGGCGGACGCGGGAGGGAGGGAGGGAAAGAGGGTGCTAAGGGAGCCAGGGGCGGGCCCGGCCGGCTGCTGGAGGCCCCGGGCCGGGCCCGCGCCGCGATGGCCCTGGTGACCCTGCAGCGCTCTCCCACTCCCAGCGCCGCGTCGTCCTCCGCCAGCAACAGCGAGGTGAGCCCGGCCGCGCCCTCCCGCAAGGTGTGAGGCGGAGGCGCGCGTCCGCCCTTGGGGGTGCGGGCGTCCCCGCGACTGAGCATGCGCGGGGTGGCCGGGTTGCGGGGAGGGGATGCTGCTGCCAGCGCGCACGGCACCCGGAAAGGCTCTAGCTAGCTGTGGGTTCACGGTCTCAGGGTGCGCTCGGGGCCTGGGCTCATGCTGTTGTGAGTCGAGGTAGATGGGGACCGTTGCGCCCGGGTCCCCAGGACGGCCTGCCCTAGGCTGCTCTACACCAACCGGTCTCACGGTCCACCCCCACCTCCCATCATCCCCCCTCCCCCTTCATCCTCCTCCCCTCCATGAGCCTAGGGCCTCCGTGAACCCCTGAAGACCCAACCCGCTGCAGGGGACGCCCCGCCTGCTCGACCAGCCCAGTAGGCCCAGGAAGTTGCCAGCTGGAATCTGGGCCCTGTTTCCCCCCCCCCCCGCCCCCCCCCCCCCCCCCCCACTCCCCCCCCCTCCCGGTTGTGTGTCTGCGTGAGACCCAGCACCCCTGCATGCCCGTGTGGTTTCAGGGACTGGCAGACGCGTTTGCTGAGTGGCTGTGAGGTTAAACCTCCAGGGCCTCTTCTGTCTGAGAGTCTTATCTACAGGCAAGAGGTTCTGGTTGCCTTGTTTTTTTGCACACAATTAGGCAGAGCGACTGAGAAGTGAGATTGTAGCAGGGACTCGCCTCCCACACAGCTCGGTTCTACATCAGTTTACAAAGTACTTTTTATCCTCTTATCTCATGTTCTTTCTACAAAACTACAGGAACTTGGGGGAAGAGTGTGGCTTCAGGGAATGACAGCACAGGCCTTCACAGCTTAAATTTTTTTTCCTTCCCTCTTCTCTTTTTCTTCCTTCCTTCTTTTCTTTTCTTTCTTTCTCTCTTTCTCTCTTTCTCTCTTTCTTTCTTTCTCTCTCTCTCTTTCTCTCTCTTTCTTTCTTTCTTTCTTTCTTTCTTTCTTTCTTTCTTTCTTTCTTTCTTTCTTTCTTTCTTTCTTTCTTGTTTCACCATGTAGTTCTGGCTGGCCTGGTATATTATATGGACAAGGCTGGTCTCAAGCTCGGGCAGGGGCTGGCATTTTAGAAGTGCTCTCCCCTCCTGGCTCTCAGCCTGGGCTTCTGACCAGTTTCCATGTTGTTTAGGTAATTTAGCCCCTGATGGCTCCCTGTCCCTGTCTTAGACACATCTTTAGGTTTTTAATCTTTCCGCCGAGGTGTAATCGAGGGCCCTCGAATTTACCTTTGAAACGTAAGTAAGTCAGTTCTAGCAGACACGAGATGCTTTGCCCATGCCCCTACTCACCACCTGTAGGTGTCTTGTGGCCACTAGTCTACACTCTCTCTGTTTGCCTATTCTGTATTTCATCAAACTACAAACATACAGTATTGCCTCTGTCTGGCGTCTCTCTCTTAGCACAGTGGTCTCAAGGTTTATCCATGTTATGCTGTGGCTCAGGATCTCATTCCTTTCTAAGAGTGAATAACCCATTACATGGAGGTGAAGGTTTTCCAGGACGTTTTTATTATTTTATTAATTTTTAGTGCTAAGTGTTGAGCCAGGGCCTTGTGTGTGCCAGCTACGGCACTATATTTCCAGCTCACACATATTTGTAAAAGTTACTTTATTTTAAGTTGTGTGTGTTGTCTGTCCGTCCATCTATCTGTCTGTCTAGGGGTATGTGCAGGTGAATGCAGGTACCAACTGAGACCAGAAGAGGACGTCAGATCTGTGTAGGTTTCTGGGGGTATGGCTGCAGGTTGTAGGTGCTGGGATCTGCTTTTTGCAGCAAGTGGTTTTAACTGCTGAGCAGTCTGCAGTCCCCTCTTGAGCTACATTTTATTTATTATTTGTTCTTTTATTTGGTCTTTTTGCCCCGAACCTGACTCATAAGTCACTTATTAAACCAAGTTCCAATGGTTAATTAAAGCGCCTGCACCTGGCTTGTAAGACAATTATTAAACTAAGTTCCAATGACGAATTAAAGCGCCCAAACCCGGCTCATAAGACAATTACTAAGCCAAGTCCCAATGACCAATTAACAGAATAAAGCTCAGCCACCGAGTGTGGTGACACACGCCTTTAATCCCAGCACTGGGGAGGCAGAGGCAGGTGGATCTCTGTGAGTTCGAGGCCAGCCTGGTCTACAAAGCGAGTCCAGGACAGCCAAGGCTACACAGAGAGGCCCTGTCTCGAAAAAACAAAAACCAAACCAAGCCAAAACAAAACAAAACAAAAAAAACCCCTCAGCTGTGAACTGGGATATGGCAAATGCTGAAAGTGGGAGGAAGGCTTCTGATGCCCAGAGCCAACCTAACCTGCCTTTTACAGCCCAGGCACGTGGAAGGTGGAGCCAGGAAATCCCTAGACCAGGCTGCATGGCCAGACTAGTAAGATAAAGAATGGCTACCCTGACTGAATATGGAAGACACCCACATAGATTCCAGCATCTACACACACAGACACACACATGTGCACACCCACTGTGGGCACACATACAGGTACACTCCAAAACAGAAAACGAAACAAACAAAACCACCTAAAATCCCAGTCCGCCTTTTAAGAACTTCAGCACATCGGTGGCGGCGGCAGCGGCGGCGGCATTTGTCGGAGGTTGGGCTGTTCCCAGGATGGAAAGGCTGCCTTCCAGATGTGCTGATGCCGGAGGCAAGGCAGAGAGGACGTGGCAGGTGTGCCTTGAGCTGGGCGACCTGGGTCCAGGTTGCCTGTACCTCTGGCTTGCCCCTCCTCCACTTGGCTGCCCCTAGTCAGCTGGACAGAGGCCTGCATTGCCTCTTAGGGCTGCTTGTCTTTAGCCTTCTCTGCTTCTCTGGCATTCCTGACCTTATATCACCTTTCAGTGGAAAACCTCAGAGCGTGACCAAGAAACTAAATGGCTGAGGAGCCTGGGTCCCCTTCCCCCAGTCACTTACCAAACGGCAGCTTTTCTTATGAGTCAGGGACATCGCGGTTTCCTGACACAGCTAGCATGGCTGTAAAGCCTGGGAAACCAAGGGAAATCACAGCCCTTGGCTCTGCAGCAGCCCTGTCCTCTTACTTTGTCACCCTTACCCCCCCTTTTTTTTTCTGGATCTTTAATTATCTCAAGCTTGTCGTTTTCCTGTTAACCTTCTCTGAACGCCTTGAGGAGAAGAAGGGGAGCCGAGAAGTAGATACACCAGCCTTTTCCTGGTGTATAGTAACATTGTTTTTGACAAATGTACAAGGTCCTTCTTTCCTAGCAAGGGCAGGTCTCCAGACACTTTGGACCAGGGTTTCTCAGCCTCGCTGCTGACAGGATGACAGGACCATTAGGGCCTTCTCTCTTGTAGCAGCATCCTGTGCTCCGCCCACTAGATGCCAGTAGCGCCCAGTGGCCCTTGTTGAAGGAATGCTTGTATGCGTTGATTGGTGCTAGTCAGCTTCTGTCTGACCCTGGCGTGTGGGGCCTTCTCTGGTTTCCTCTTCGCGGCTTACAGTCCAGGAGCAGACGTGTGGTCTGTCCCCAGTGTGTGTGTCTGTGAAGTCGGACACAGCAGCTTCATATAAGGAGGGATGACTGGGCTTTGTAAACGACTTGTTTTTGCTTGAAATTGCCACCTCTTGGTTTATCTCTCTTACTGCTGGCTTCCTGTCCTGCCTTAGCTCTGGACACATTTCCTGTTGACCGCTGGCTGGATAGGGACAAGTCATTCAGTCTTGTGTCTGTCCTGGCCATCACAGGGCTATCCTCCATATAGTGAGTGCTTAAAAAAACACCAAGTCCCCCTGGGAAGCGTTATGTTTTCTCCTTCCCCCCTCTCTTTCTCCCCCCCCTCTTTCCCTCTCTCTTCCCCTCTTTTCCAACACAGGGTTTCTCTGTGTAGCCTTGGCTGTCCTGGAATTCTCTTTGTAGATCAGGCTGGCCTCGAACTCACAGAAATCTGCTTACTTCTGCCTCCCAAGTACTGGGATCAGGGGAGTGCTCCACCACGCCCTGTTTTTGTTTTGTTTTGTTTTGTTTTCTCGTTTTGTGTTTTCACCCAAAAAGAATAAAAAAGTGATGAGGTTTACCTTCTGTGGTCAAAGACTTCCCTGGCGTGGGGTTGTTGTTGCTGCTGCTGCTGTTGTTGGTTTTTTTTTTTTTTTTTTTTTTTTGGAAGGGCCTACTTGCCAAGTTGTCTGGGCTGCTTTCAGATTCCTAGCTCATTCAGTCCCCCTGCCTCAGCCTATTCGGTAGCTAGGGTGACGGGTGTGCGGCTCTGCTTTGGAATGGGGTTTTTTTTTAGGTGGTGTATTCCTCAGACTCACTAGTGTATGGCTCGACAGAGAAATAGATTTTCTTAAAAACATAACCCTGAGTCCCTTAAAAAGCAAACGGTACCAAAATAAGGCTCAGAGCCAGTGCGCCGAGTGTGTTGGGAGCTGAGGGCTGAAAGGATGTGCTGGGTAGCCCTCACAGTAGCTCAGCCCACAGGCGGCTGGCTGGCTTTAGACTGTGGCAGGAATTGCTGTAAACGTGTGGTGGGAATGACTCAAGGAACAACACACCAGGTTGGTGAAGAGAGGCCAGGGGTGTGCTGAACAGGGCAGCCTCCTTCCTGGGCGCCTTGACGAGGGAGGGGGAGGGAGAGCAGCCTGCTGTCAGGGGTGATAATGGCGTCTGTGGGGTCACATTCTCTTTCTCTCTCTGTAGTTGGAGGCTGGCAGCGATGAAGAGCGGAAGGTAAACCTTAGGTGAGTCCACTCGGTGTTTATTCTCACAAGCAGGTAAGGGATGCTGTGGCTGTGCTTGACAAACACTAGGCCTTACATTCAGGTAAGGGACGCTGAGGCTGTGCTTGACAAACATTTGACGTTTTTTCCCCTGTGCGGAAAGTGTCTTTAACCGAAGCCCAGGATGATGCCGCATGCTTATAATCTCACCACTCTGGAAGGAGGTGACTTTCTATGAGTTGGAGGCTAGCCTGGTCTACATAGCCAGTTCCGGACCAGCCAGGGCTACGTGGTGAGATACTACTGTATAAGTTACTTGTTGTAGTACATACCTGTAATTCCAGCAGTTGGTGAAGGCAGGAGGATTGTGGGTTTAAGGCCAGCTTGGACTACATCATGAGACCCTTATCTTAAAAAAAAAAAATGCTGGGGATCTGGCTCAGTGGCAGAGTTCTTGCCTATAATGCCCCAGGCCTTGGGTCCATCTGCAGCACCATAATAAATGAAAAATTAAGTGAAACTCATATGCCAGTCACTGCTTCAGGTCGGAGGAAGTGCTAGTTGCACACAGGGCCTCAAGCATGCTAAGTAAATGCTTTACCAGTAAACACACAGCCCCGTACTGTCTACAGAGGAGCTGTGGTTTAGAAGAGGAGGTAACTAACTGCCGTGTGTGTGTGTGTGTGTGTGTGTGTGTGTGAATGTGTGTGTGAGTGTGTGTGTGTGTGTGAGTATGTGTGAGTGTGTATATGTGTGAGTGTGTGTGTGAGTATGTGTGAGTGTGTGTGTGAGTATGTGTG
>OU015754.1:34713978-34732386 GCA_907169655.1 Acomys percivali | reverse complement strand
ACACACACACACACACACACACACATACACACACACACACATCTTGTACCTCCAGGCTGATAGCCCAGGAGCTCTTTAGAGTCCAGAGGAGTCAGTTCTTTTGGACCCACAGATGAGGGACTGAGCTGAAGGGCTGAAGGCAGGCAATCCCAGGACCAGAAGCCAAAAATCCCCTTGACTTCGTGGCAGGAGCTCCTGTGATGTTAGATCCATCCAGGCAGAGCTGGGCCCTTCTCACAACAGGATCCCAAAGCCACTGTGGCCACAGCAAGAGCCCCAGCTGGAGTGAGGTCCTGGGTTCTCATGGTAGGGAAGGGGTGGGGTGGGAAGTGCTGGCTTCTGCTTGCTCTCTTAGCCTTCCTTTCAGGCCTGTTCACTTACCTCAGTGGTTCACGATCCCTTTCAGGCAAAGGGCTCCATCCCGCTTTCTAACAAGGAAGTTCTGTGTCTAGGTTTGACCTTTGACCGCTAGTCTTTCACCACACTGCTCATTTGCATTTTCAGATCTGCTCTCTCTCTCAGCCTCTCCTAGAAAAAGAAAGCAGACGTGGAGTGGACAGCCACGTGGTTTTGTCTGCGGCAGGAGAGTTGGGGAGAGATTTCTCTTGGCTTTGGCTTGGCCCAGAATGGTAACTGGCCATTATTCAGTTTCTGAGGTCCAGGGAAAGCCTGGGAAGCTGGTAGGGTGGGGTGGGGTGGGATGGAGGAGGGGTGCTTCTTTTGCTCTGTTCTGTCTTGATTACAATTGGGCCTCTGGAGCCTTGGGTTTTGCCTACTGGTGTCAAGCCTTGTGGATTGAAGGTTTAAATGCTACATTGTTGCTGGCATGTGTTTAAGCCTAAAGTTGAGGCACAGTGCATATATATATATATATATAATTTTTTTTTTAACTGTCATTCACTTGGCGATACAGTGTATTGACTTTTAACCCTTATTTACACTGTACTACAGATAACCACAAAGTGTGCACACCTGCATATGTTTGTTTTTGAGGGAGGGTAATCCCCCCCCCCCAGCCTCATATCCCTACGGATACTGAGGGACAGCGGTGACGTTTGCTCTTCAGGGTGGTCCTCGCAATCCTGTTGGCTCATCTACTTGCAGCACATTGCTGAATCCCATACAGTCTTCTGGGGCTCGCCTGCCTGCTTGTTTTTTCCAGACAGGGTCTCTCTGTGTAGCCTTAGCTGTCCTAGACTTGCTTTGTAGACCAGGCTGGCCTCGAACTCATAGCGATCCGCCTGCCTCTGCCTCCTGAGTGTTGGGATTGAATTTTTATCTCCATGTCTCTTGGGTAGTACTATCAACTGGCCCTCTTGCTACCTTTCAGTGCTTCCTAGCTTATCACCCCTGTGGTCTTTTCTGCTTCTTTCTCACAGCCTGCCCCCCCCCCCCCCCCCATCTCTGTCTGCCTTTCTTTTCTTCTTTTCTTCTTTTTTCTTTTTTGGTTTTTTGAGACAAGATTTCTCTGGGTACCCTTGGCTGTCTTGGACTCACTTTGTAGACCAGGCTGGCCTCGAACTCACAGCAATCCACCTGCCTCTGCCTCCCAAGTACTGGGATTAAAGGCGTGTGCCACCAGGCCCACCTCCTGCCTGCCTTTCTTGCCCACATACTGTTTTTGGAGCCTGCAGAACAGCTCCTATCCCCTGACTTGGTCCCCTCAGCCATGTCTTTTCCAGTAGGCTGCACCCTGTGCTATCTGCTGACTCACACGTGACTTCCCTGGTACCTGAGTGAGCAGGCAGCCCTCCTCATGGCTCTCTGTGGAGAAGGCTGGTCACTTGCCTCTTGTGTCGCAGCTCTCTGTGATTTAAAAAAAATTTAAAAATTTTATGTGCATTGGTGTTTTGCCTGTATGTATATCTGCGTGAGTGTGCCAGATTTGGGAGTTACAGATAGTTGTAAACTGCCAGGTCCTGTGGAAGTCAGTGCTCTTAACTGCTGAGCCATCTTCTCCAGCCTCTTGTGGGTTGCTTTTTTTTTTTTTTTGTCTTCACATTCCTTGTCGCCCGTGCTCTTATTACTAATATGACCAAGTTCCCTTTCCACACATGGCATTTACATAGTTGAAGGGGATATAAGATGGGAGTTTTTGGTAAATTATAAACATGAGACATAGTGGGCTCGGAGTGTTGAATAAATGGGGCCCTGATTTGAGTAAGTCTGCATATGGATCCTGGCCCTGCCACTGTACCAGGCTCTACTCTGAGAGGTCGTGGCTTTCGCCTCTGTGGGGCTTATCTGTGGATGGGAAAACCAGCCCATGGGCCTGGTTAATAGCCTGTGGACACTTCCTTGTGTGGGATCAGATATGTTTGTTAGTTACGTGCGAGCTTAATATCTTCCTCGGGTGTGCCTTCCATGAAGTGTTGGCCAGTGGCACAGGGGAACGAGTGGGCCTGTATGTGTCCCGGCCTGGGAAGGTCACAAGGATGCCCTGGCCAGTACAGCAGCCCACATCTGGCTGCATTCCGGAGGGCTGCTGGGGCCTCGGGGATCTAATTCTGACAGGTGGGCCAAAAGACCTTCTGGAAAATGTCCAGGCATTGATTATCTCACACCTAGATGAAGGAGACAGATGCCAAGTGGAAGCCCCCCCCCCCAAGCCTGTAGTAACCCCCCCCCAAGCCTGTGGTGACCCTCTAGTGTTGTATGTATATACCTGGCTGCTGGCCTCTCATGGTCAAGCAGCGTGGTTAAAACCGTGGGCGTCGGTGAGCAGGTGGCCCTTCTGGCAGTGGCTCCTGGCTCTCTCACCATGATCCTGGGAGCCACTCAGGCTGGCACAAGGCATGAGGGGTTGTGTGCCAGGTGGGACACTGGGGAGGCGGCCCAGCCGGGTCATCCCCAGACTGTTGGTTGATGAGGGGTGGGATTTCCTTTCTTTTTCAATCTTGTGCTCTGAGTCAGGTCCACAAGCATGCTCATTAGGCCTTTTCTTTAATTCTTGTCGTCTGACCCTCCCCTCCCCCCATCCCCTCCCCCTGTGGATTTCTGGATCAGGGCAGCAGGCTTGGCCTTCTGAGTTCTTTTTAGTTTCAGGGGTAAGCCGTGAACCTTCCTATTCCCTCTATCTGCCTTTCTCCCACACTCCTCGTGGTCTTGACTTTGGAGTCCCCTAGGGGATTCCACTTTGGCAGCTGCTGGGCATGTGGTTGCTCTCCGTCCTTGCCCCACAGTGTCAGATTGGGCCAGGGTGCCCTGCCCTGTGGACCACTCCAATGCCTGCCCTTTGAAAACCCTGCCTGCAGTTGGGCGGTGGTGGCGCACGCCTTTAACCCCAGCACTCGGGAGGCAGAGGCAGGTGGATCGCTGTGAGTTCGAGGCCAGCCTGGTCTACAAAGTGAATCCAGGACAGCCAAGGCTATACAGAGAAACCCTGCCTCGAAAAACCAACCAACCGAACAAACAAACAAACAAACAAACAAACAAAACAAAACAAAAAACACCTGCCTGCAGCTTGCCCTCAATCGTGTCTCCTTCTGCCTTGTTCAGAAGTTTACTTTAGAGCGTTTTTGGAGCCTCTGTTGACACCCTGGCAGGTGAAGGCCTCTGAAGTATTGAACAGCCACTGTGTCTCCTCCATGAGGGAGGTGACATAGGCAGGAGTAGGTAGGCCAGTGAGTCAGTCACCCTGTCACTGGGTCACAGGTTGCTGCAGACTTAACAGCTGAAGCTCAGTGGTTTCAGTTTGTGACTGTGTGAGAGTCAGCCCCGCCCAGCAGGCCTGAGACACTGCAGGACTCTGCTTCCTGGCTCAAGCCTCAGTGTCTGGCGTGCCCTAGGTGGCCTGTGGGGTCTTACGGGTCAGACCGTCCATATTGTGAACCGTGATCTGGAGGTGACGCCATGCCTGGAAGGCCTGCGTTCCCTCTTGTTTGAGTCCTCTCACTTCAGACGTGTCAGTTTGTACTCAGCCTGTGTCTCTCTGTGTCCTGACTCCGGGGACTTAAGGGGTAAGAGGAAAACTTCGGGGAGTCTTTTCTCTCTTCTCAGTTCTGGGGATCAGACCTGGGTCTTCAGGCTTGACAGCAAGCACCTTTATCCACTGAGCTGTCTTGACAGCCCAGAAAATGTTATTTTAAAGTCATAATTGTTTTCAGTATATATTAAATTTTTACATCTAGAGGAGCATCCTGGAGTGGAGGCGAAGAATTACCTTGAAGTGGGTTTCACTAAACTCTTGTAATGCCAATTTTTAGACTTTAAAAGAATACCAGGGGGCTGTTCTCATTCCTCCCAAACTCCACTCCCTGAGTGTGCACACTTACAGGCCTGCTTGTGCAGGCTGTGTCCACATATGACCCTCTCAGTTTTCTTTTTCTTTTTCTTTTTTTTTTTTTTTGGTTTTTCAAGACAGGGTTTCTCTGTGTAGCCTTGGCTGTCCTGGACCCGCTTTGTAGACCAGGCTGGCCTCGAACTCACAGCGATCCACCTGCCTCTGCCTCCCGAGTGCTGGGATTATAGGCGTGTGCCACCACGCCCGGCGACCTTCTCAGTTTTCATCATCCCTGGAGGCTATGATATGAAGCCAGGCGCAGTGGTGCGCACCTTCCATCTCAGTGCTAGGGTTGTGGAGGCAGGAAGATCGAAAGTTCCAGGTCAGTCTTGTCTACAAAGCCAAGACTACACAGAGAAACCCTGTCTCAGAAAGGTAAAAACAAAACAAAAAAACCAAAAACGCAGCCGGGCGTGGTGGCACACGCCTTTAATCCCAGCACTTGGGAGGCAGAGGCTGGTGGATTGCTGTGAGTTTGAGGCTAGCCTGGTCTACAAAGTGAGTCCAGGACAGCCAAGGATACACAGAGAGACCCTGTCTCGGAAGAAAAAAAAAAAAAAAAAACCATACACATGGGCCTGAGGTTCAGTTCCCAGGACTGGGGGAAAAGCCTCGCCAAGGAGCCCTGCCCTGGGAATGGATGACCAGCCATCCTGTGTGGAATAGTGAGGAGGAAGGCCACCTGGAAATGGGGTGTGTTTTATTTCATTATCACTGAGTGGGTGCTTAGCGGGTGCAGAAGTCTGTGGGTTCTGCACTGAGTGCTGGGGATATCATGTTGAATAAAAATGGTCCTCCCCCCCACCTCCCGTGTCAGCCACAGGCCTTCAAAAAGGGATTTGAAACAGCTTATCAATTCGTAAACCACAGTAGAACTTAACGTTAGTGAAGGGCCAGTGAGATGGGTCAGCAGGGAAAGATGCTTGCTGTCAAGCCTAACATCCAAGACTGAGTGAGTGTGAGTGTGTGTGTATGTGTGTCAGAGGACAGCCCGAAGGTTAAGTTCTCTCCGTCCACCACTGGGTTCCAGGGATCTAATTCATGCTCTGCAACACACACACACACACACCACAGACACACATGCGCACACACACAGACACTCAGATGCGCACACACACAAATACACATGCACACACACACACACACACACACACATACTCACGCGCGCACACACACAGATACACACGTGCACACACACACACACACATGCACACACAGATATACATGTGCACAGATATACACGCATACACACTCACACACAGATACGCGTACACACACGTACACAATACACAGATACACACAGACACACATGCACACACACATACACAATGTAAAAAAAAACATTCAGAGAGTTGGGACTTAGAACAAGGAGGAAATAAAGTCAGAGCCTGACTGGAGGAAGTTGGAACCCTGGTAGTTACAAGAGTATGGGCTTGAATCTGACTTCCAAGTTTTCTGGTCATCAAAGAAGTGAAAGAAAAACTTTGTTACGCTGCTAGTGGCATCTGAAACACCAACAAGTCGGATCGCCAAGTGTAATGATGTGTAGCTGTGATCCCAGCACCCCAGGAGGCTGAAACAAGAAAATCAGTTGAGCTCACTGGTTTCGGAACACCATGGGTAATACAGCAAGACCTGGGTCAGAACAAAAGCTCAGGCCAGTCAGTTCTTCAGAAGAATTCTTCCTGTCAGAGACACCTGCAGATGCCCACAGGGAGACCCAGAGGATGGATGAGCAAGTAGGTTGCCTTAGGTGTGGCTGTGGGCACCAGTGTTGTCTGTCTGTCCTGCCAGTTAACCAGAGTTAATTGTGGTCCTGGGAGGTGAGGGCAGCAGCAGCTGTAGTTGGTACCAAAGGTGCAGCCACCCGACATCACTTGTTGGGTGCCGAGACACTTCCTGTCAGGCGCCAGAGCCTTGTCCAGCACAGTGGGAGGCCCCGCTTAAGTAGGTCAGACCCCACTGATCCAAAAATATAGTCTCAGAGCAGGGAAGTGGTCATATGAATTCTTATGTGGACCAGGGAGAAGCCCTCAAAGTCTGGACTCTTAAACCAAAAGGCACTGGCAGAGCAGCGCGCCTGGTCCAGCTTGTGTTCTGGAAAACATCAAGTAGAAAAAGAGGAGGAGGCCACTAAGCCTAAAGGTAAATGACCTGGGTGGTGGAAAGGAAAGCTGTGAATTATGCCAGTTTAAAAAACCGAGAATCTGGAGCCGGGCGTGGTGGCACATACCTGTAATCCCAGCACTCAGGAGGCAGAGGCAGGAGGATCGCTGTGAGTTTGAGGCCAGCCTGGTCTACAAAGTGAGTCCAGGACAGCCAAGGCTACACAGAGAAACCGTGTAATGGATGTAAACATGTTTTTGTTTTGATCCTAAGTGTGGGATGTGAAGCAGACTTGTGTGAGAGTGTGCGGTTGTTTGTCCCCTGGAAACAGACTTGTGAGAGGACAGGTGGTGTTTTTCCACCAGAAGAGGAACTTCCTCTTGCGGGGGCATAGTCTTTGTTGACTGATAGTCTAGTACGGACTCTGAGAGGATATATATATATACATATGCCCCAAACGAGAGGCTGGGCATTTTGGTTTTGGTGTTGCTTCCTGTTGTTTGGCTGTTCGTTACTCTGCTTTGAGACGCTCCAGAGAGAAACGCTCCAGAGAAACGCTCCGGCTGCTGTGGTTGCGGTCACCTTTGCTGAATTGCTGGTTTGCTACTTAACGGGTTTTCTGGAATCTGACTACGAAGAGCGGAATTGCTCTAAGGAAATGAGTCTAAAAAGGTCTGCTTCCCCTGTTCCCTCTAACCTCTTTTCTCTCCTATTTAGGGCAGGTGGGTTGGAAGGGAGGTCTAAGTGTTAAAGAACCCCAAATAAAGTAGGGTTGAGAAGTTCAAACCCTACAAAACCCCGTCTCGAAAAAAAACAAACAAATGACAATCTGGCCTGGGCACAGAGGGCGCATGCCTGTAATCCCAGTACTCAGGGAGGCAGAGGTGGGAGGATCAGTGGAAGTCTGGGACAGCCAAGGCTACACAGAGAAACCCTGTCTCTACACACACGCCCCTTCAAAATGCCCTTTATAGAAGAGAGCCCAGCTCAGGGTTTGTCACTGCACACTGCCTTACCTGTTCTTTCCATCTGGGACATTCCAGTCTTATGACCTGAACACTTTGGTTTTTTTATTTTGTTTTGTTGAGACAGGGTTTCTCTGTGTAGCCTTGGCTGTCCTAGACTCACTTTGTAGACCAGGCTGGCCTCAAACTCACAGCAATCCTCCTGCCTCTGCCTCCCGAGTGCTGGGACTACAGGCTGCGCCACCGTGCCTGTCTGGTCTGGGGACTTTGTATCTATCCTTATCCCTTTTTTGGTTTGTTTATGTTTTGTTGTTTGTTTGTTTGTTTGTTTGAGTCGGGGTCTCACCATATAACCTGGGCTAGCCTTGGACTCTATGTAAACCAGGCTGTTGAAACTCACAGACATCCCCCTGCCTCTGCATCTTGAATGCTGGGTAGTGTGCTTGGCTAAGATCATCATTTAATAATAGGCCCTTTATGTGAGTTATAATGCCTTTGTATTAGATTTGTGTCGCAGCCCATGAGGGAGCTCGAGCCGTTGACCCACGGGTGGCTGGACACCGGTGTAAGCCCCAGTGGGTCGAGGTATCGTCTGGATTCTTTACCACTACGCATAGCCCAGGGAAGATAGTTCACCGTGACGTTAATACTATGCCCTGTCAAGGTGCTTTCCAATTTAGTTAATTAGTTTGTTTGGTTTGTTAATGTTGACAGTTGTTTTTCCTGAGACAGGGGTCTGGGATAGCCCAGGCTGGCCCCAGACTTGCTGTGTATAGGAGGGTAACCTCGAACTCTGATCATCTTGCTTCCCTCACCCAGGCGCTAGCATTCCAAGTGTGGTGTTGCATCTCCACACCTGGCTTGTGCAGGGAGCTTTGTGAGTGTTTAGAAAGCACTCTACCAACCTTGCTACATCCCCAGCCCTCTGATGTATTTATTAAGTATCCTCTGCGCTTGTGTTTTTCTGTTTCATTCAGCGTTTCAGATCTGTTACTTATGTTACTAACTGGGATAAAGGGGTGTATCTTGGCCACTGCATCCAATTTTCAAGTTAAATGATACTGGCGGAGAACAGTGGGCAGGGAATAGGATGTGGAAAACAAGGCTTAGGGCTTTGACCTTGGACAAGGGACTGGTGCAGAGAAGAACTGGATTTCTGTTAGAGCAGCTGAGGAAAGCTTCCTTAAGAAGGCATGATTTCAGGTGTCAGGCACCACGTGGGGATGTGGGCGAGGGGGCTGTGAACACAGACCTGGAGTAGACGGCTGGCTCCTCAGCACAACGGGAGAGGCGCGGGCGGCGGAGGATGAGCCGTGGGATGTAGGAGCTCCTAAGTCAGAGCCTGATGCTGGAGCCGGATGGGTGGAGGGCAGGCACGTTACGTGGAGAGGCTAATTGTGGCTGCTGTCCTGAGTGCTGGGATTGTGTTAGCATGTTGCACTCACTCACAGGAATGAAGACCAGAGGCGGGTGGCGCTGGAGAGTGGAAAGAAGGGACTTATGGGAAAGCTGTTCCTCCGTGACTACAGGATGGTGCTTCACACCACGGAAAGCCATGAGTGCCTGGCATGGCTGACATCACCAGAGACTTATTGCTTTTGTTTTTTTGGTGTTTTTTGTTTTTTGTTTTTTTTTTTTTAACTTTTGAGTTGTTTCAAAAATATTGCCTTCACGTTCCTATAGGTTCTGGCTGGCTGGGTTGCTGCTGCTGCTGCTGTAGTGTCCCCGCACAATGCAGCCTTTATACCTCAGCCCTCGGTAAGGAGGCTTAGGGCCCCATGTACCCGATGAGAGAGTGGAGCTGCAGCAGCAGGCTGCCTTCAGGGCTGGGGGCTCTGGTGGGTTATGGCTGGACTATCTGAAGGTTTGCAAGCTGTGTCCGGGCTCACTGGCTAGCTTACCTAAGCAGAAACAGAAAGTCTTGCTCTTGTGAGTCTCCACTGCCTGCTCCCACCAGCTGGGTATGAGGATGGCTGTGTGGCTGGACGGTCAGTCCACAGTGCCTCCGGACAGTCCTTCTCTCTGAGGGAAGCCTACGCCTGCAGCCAAACAATGGGTGGCCCTGCCAGCATTTTTTTTTTCTGCCCATAACCCCTTTCATAATGGCGTCGCCTGCAGAGAAACCCCAGTGTCCCTTCTCTCAGGGACCTATTTGGAGCAGGACTTGGAAGCTGGGCGCCCCAAAGCTTGTTTTCTTTCACTCCAAAGAAGGTATTGGGAGCCAGACCCTGCTGCCACGGTTCACTTGGAGGCAGAAGATAGAAGAGATGTTTAGGGCAGCAAGGGCTCTCTGTGACATTAACCATCAGGAGGCTGCTGTGCATAAACTGGGAAGAATTTTCCATCCCAGTTGCAGCCTTTTCCTGATCTCCAAATAGCTTCCATCTTTCTCTACGTCCTAAACGTCACTTTGCCAACCAGCTAGGGCTGTGAGTCCGTCTAAACCAGCCTAAAGCAACTGCAGGTCAGACAGCCCTGCCGTCCTGGGCGTGGAGCAGCCCCTTCTGCCCCTGTTTGCTCTACAACCTCTAATAGCTCATTCTCCTCCCTTCTGGATCTTCTGTCAGGAGAATGGAATTGTAAGAATTAGGTATAGCAGTGGAGCGGTGTGCTCTCCGGGCTGTAAAGCACTCTTCGCAGTCACTTGGAGTGCCTGTAGGGACGGTGCATTCGGGTGCTGAGAACTTGGTAGGCTGACGGATGGATGGCTGCACCACAAGCCAAGGGTTAATAGCCTCTCACATTCTACAGTTTGAGTTTATGTGTTTCCTCGGGTGATAACGGTCTAGTTTATGCTAACCAGGCTCTAGAAAGCAGAGTCTGTAGGCATGCGGCCATGGAACCCAGCCGTTAATCTGAGGGAGCTAATGGGCTGTCCTCTTTGGGATGTCCACAGCCACCTTCTCTGGAGTTTCTCGTCAAGGATTACCCTTCAGGCTGTCCATTTTCTGTCCTCAGTCATCACTGTGCCCAACCAGAGTACAATCAAAGGTTAAATCGGGCTGGGTGGTGGTGGCACACACTTTTAATCCCAGCACTAGGGAGGCAGAGGCAGGTGGATCTCTTGAGTTCGAGACCAGCCTGGTCTACAGAGTGAGTTCCAGATATCCGCCGAGACGTTTTGTCAGCAGCAAGACTTACTGAATGTCCAGTCTGCTGTCACTGTCGTCGTCCCCTGTCATGTAGAGTCTGAGCTCCTTTAGCCTCCAAGAGCGCTTAGACACTGAAGGCATTTGGTCAAACACAGGTGTGTATGGTTACCAGCTAAACTCTGCTTCCAAGGAGGATATGGGGGAGGCATATGTGACCTCCTTCATTGCACTGAGTCCTGCTGCCTGTCTGTGGAAAGGACCGTGCATGCCTGTTATGGAAGACACCGTGGCAAGCCAAACACTTGAGGCACTCTCTGGCACGAAGGTGAAGGATAGCTCTTTCCATGAGAAGCCTTGACCAGCATGACCTCGCTTCTCCCACAGCGTCTCTTCATACATGCTCCGCGAAGGGCTGTCCCACGGCCTTGGTGGTGGCAGTGGGTGGATGATGGGACAGGTCCTCTGGGTACATGGAAGCATTCTGTGGCCAAGCCTTCCTGGCCCGGAGTTGTTTCTCTTAGCCATTCCTTACTGTGTTCCTTTGCTGTGTTCTATATTTTGGATCTGTGTCCTGGCTTCTTGGTGACACTGGTGTGGACCACTAGAGCCGGTGTGTGCAGAGGTGACAGCTGTGCCTGGTAAAGATTCTTAGCTGGGGTTGAGACAGTGGATGTGGGGCTTTTGGAAAGGAGTCAGTCCCGGCTGTACCGACGTGTGTTCCTGGATGAGCAATGGTTTACACATCGGCTGAGTGAGAAGAGGATGATTGATGCACTCCTCTAGTGAAGGCAAAATGGTCCTTTGGACCTGGGCGGGGCTTCCGGACATGACGTCCCAGAGGTTCCTGCTCCTTCGCTCAGGAATTGGTCCAGATTGCCAGGTCTTCACACCCGCCCAAGGTCCGCTCCTTAACCTATAAATTAAGGCTCTCGGTGTCTCCAGCCCCTTGGAGTCAGAGACTTGATTTGGCTTTGCAGCGTGGCCTGCTGGGTCACCTTGCACCTCTCAAAGCTCCTCACAGAAGCAAGTATGAATTCCTCCATCTTCAGTGTCCCCCCTTGAGGGTCACCAGGCACCTCGAGCAGCTATAAATATGACTAAAAGTACTTTTTAGGCTATAAAGCTGCTTTTGAACAATGCCTTGTTAAATACCCATGGCAGCCACCCACCATCCTGCCTGGTGGGATAGGTGGGGATTTGGAAGAAAAGGACACCCTGGGACATCCTCCTATACATGGTTTTGACCCAGGATGGGGTCCTCTCTCTGGGGTTTGGTTCTCCGTGGCCAGCTGCTTTTTCCTCCTGGCTCTACCGCCTGCAGTACAGCCCGTGGGAGTGCCGTGACTGGAGGACCTTCAGCTGCTTTGCTTCCCCTGAATGGATCCTTTTCATCGGGAAATGCTGGGACAAGGCCTTTTTAAGCCAGCATATCAGAGGAGGATGAGTGCCACAAGAGCCGCTTGCTCCTTGTGTGGGGACCGTTGTCCAAGGAGGGACTGCACTGCTGCCCTGGAAAGCCCCAGTGCTGCTTGCTGGCCCGTGTGTGCTGCGTGGACCGCACCGGCTGTTTCAGCCGGGTCGCTGCGGATGTGAACGCCGCTGCGATGGACCTTTTGTATCTTTCTGACCTCTGTGTCTTCCTTCGGCCAACCCAGTACCTCTACCGTTCGGAGGTTTCCGGCCCACGTTAGTACGTAAGCTCAGCTGACTCACCTTCTCCCTGGGAACTGTTTCAGATGCACTCTTGTCTGTGTGAGAGCTCGCCCTGGGCATGGAGGGTTGCGTTTGTCTTCCCAGCTTTGAGAAACTTTGATCTTGCAGGGTCTCCCCGAGGGCAGCAGGCTGTGTCTGAGAACTTGCCTGTGCTGCGGAGATAAAAAAAAAAAAAAAAAAGCTTCTAGCAGGGCTGGAGGGGCCAGGATTTTCCTTAGAGCCTTGGAGGAGGATTGCTTCCTCCGTCTGGGTCACACTTTCTGTAACTCTTAGGGCTCTAAAGTCTCTTGTAGGAAAGACGGGTTTTCACTGTCTGGCATAGGTGGCGGCTAGGCTGGCATGCATCCGTGCCCTGAGTACTCAGAAAAGGATGTGCGCCATTACTGATAGGGAAACCCTGTGGGCTCTGAGGCCGATCGCCACGTCTTGGTCTTGAGCATCTCGTATGAGCTCAGTGTAGAAACCAGGTGCCCTTGGCCACCATCAGAGGCAGTGCTCTCCAGCCACCTGTGGACACCAGAGGCTATCCGCCATCAGCAGTGGCCCAGGCCACACACAGCCTAGAAGCCAGATCGTGTAGTAGCTTCATCCTGTTTGTGTAGATTCCATGCCTGAGCATGCTCCGCAGCCTCCTGTCCTTCACACGGCCTTTCTGTCCTGGCCACCAGCAGTCGGCTATTTCCCGTATATTTCCAGGACACAGGGGACCTTGCAGGCCTCAGGGCAGTGGGGCTCCCCACAACATGCAGGCTGTCTGTTGACAGTAACTGAGGTGGTTCCAGGACCCTAATGTGCCCAGTCAGTGGAGGGGGACGCCCCTCCTTATCCCGCAGAGCAATCGCCTGCTGCAGAGCAGGTCACAGGGTGAGCCTAGCTTGCTCTTTATCATTGTTCCCTTTTTTTCCAAAGGAAATGCAAGGAAACCAAGGGGAATTTTTGCTCTTGGTTTCCAAGGCAAAGGTCACTGTTACTGCCTGTTTCCAGAATGCTCTGGTTTCTGGTCAGTCTGAGTTCTTTTCTTTCTTTCTTTCTTTTTTTTTTTTTTCTTAAATTTGTGAACAAAAGGAGTTGATGTTGCCTTGAAATTTTCTCTGCAGCCGCTTTGATCAGGAGATAGCTGCTTTAAGTTTCCTGGGTCTTGGCTCTTGGAGTTTGGATGTCTGTAGTGGAGATCAGAGTATTCTGAGAGCTTAGCTGTAAAAATGAGTAGAAAGGGCTGGGGACAGGGGTGCAGGGCAGATAGGAGGAGACAGCCTGGCTCTTACCTGCGCTGCGAATGCTAAGGGCCTCTTTTTCTGGAGCGTCAGCGGGGGACATTCCTGTTGGTTTCTCAGTGCAGGTGTGTGGCAGCTGTGGGGGTGGGAGGGTGCTTTGTGGGTCTGTGACTGCTTGGCATCACATGGCCCATTGCTGGGTTGTTAGCGTTCAAAGGTCTGTACCTGAGGGGCCCAGCCAAGCTTTGTTCAATCAGAGTTGAACAGTGTTTGCCATGAGGGTTTTTTTTTTTTCCCTCTCAAATTCTGTTATGATTTGTTTATTTTTGTTTTACTCACATTGGTGTTTTGTCTGCAGGTGTGTCTGTGTAAGAGTGTCAGGTCTCCTGGGACTGGAGTTACATTACAGACAGTTGGTGAGGTGCCGTGTGGGTGCTGGGAATTGAACCCAGGTTTTGGGAAGAGCAGCCGGTGCTCTCACCTGCTGAGCCAGCTCTCCAGCCCCTACCATGACAACATAGGCAGGAAGGCTTCACAGTTTATTATGGATCACTATCGTAGGAGGCAAACTGTCTCAGAAGCTGCCGGCAGGGTTCTTAGTTCTAAATTGTAACGCTCAGCCACCAGCGTCGGCTATCAAAGACGAGTTTGCCCTCTTGCGCTGTAGATAACATCTTCCATTTACCTAGAAATTAATATTCTTACTTCCAAGATTTTGTGAGTTTTTTGTTTGTTTGTTTGTTTTTGTTTTGTTTTTTGTTTTTTTTTTTGAGACAGGGTTTCTCTGTGTAACCAAGCCATGACTGTCCTTGTAGACCAGGCTGGCCTCGACTCACAGCGATCCACCTGCCTTTGTCTCATGAGTGCTGGGATTACAGGCGTGCTTCACTGCACCTGGCAATTCCAAGGTTTTAAAAGATACTTTCTCAAGATTTTTTTTTTTCCTTCAGATCATCCACCCGTGTCTGCTGCTTGCTCAGGAGAACACTTCTGTATCTCAGTCATTTAAACTGTGATCCTCTTACAGAACTGATAAAAGATGAAATGTGTGTTATGAGTTTTTTATGTTCCTTTGAAAAGCAAAAATAGCTGTGCGGTGGTGGTAGCACACACTTTTAATCCCAGCACTCGGGAGGTAGAGGCAGGTGGATCTCTGTGAGTTCGAGGCCAGCCTGGTCTACAGAGTGAATCCAGGACAGCCAAGGCTACACAGGAGGGGTGGGCAGGGGCGTTGATTTATGTTCAGCTTGTAAAATAGGGAAACTGCTAAGAAGTTGAAATAAGGTAATCACAGGAGGTCGGTTAACACTCTGGCACAGTCTTGTGTCCTGCGGATGCTTCTCTGGTTTGCAGTAGCTGTTGAACGCTTGCTAACAGTTAATAGCTGAGACCTCGTCTCAAAGCCTCATTGTCTGCACAAGCTGAAGAATTCTTTTTAAGATGTGAGTTTTTCAGTTTTACGTGCGTGGGTGTTTTGCCTGCGTTAATGACTGGACACTATGTGCATGCAGTGCCCTCAGAGGCCCCTGGAACTGCAGGTGTAGATGGTTGTGAGCCTCCATGTGGTTGCTGGGAGTTGAACCTGAGTCCCCTGGAAGAACAGCCAGTGCTTTTGACCACTGAACCGTTGTCTCTACAGCCCTGAAAGAAAAAAAAAATACTTTCAACCAAATTGTAAGTGAAGAATTGCAAGAATGTTGTTGTTGGTTGTTGATTTGATCCTCTGCTCTTTGTGTGTGTGTGTTGCTGTCCATCCCCAGCTGTTCTTTTTTACTTTCTATTTGCCCAGGCTGGCCTTGTAAATAGTGACAGTCACAGACTGAATATGAATGTGAATATTTTTGTTAGTTAAAATAAAAAGGCCGTTCAGGTGTGGTGGCGCACAACCTGTAATCCCAGCACTCGGGAAGCAGAGGCAGAGGCAGGTGGATCGCTGTGAGTTTAAGGCCAGCCTGGTCTACAAAGCAAGGCCAGGACAGGCAAGACTACACAGGGAAATCCTGCCTTGAAAAACCAAATAAAATAATAATAATAATAATAATAATAATAATAATAATAATAATAATAATAATAATAATAATATAAAAAGGCCCAAAACTCATCCTTCTGAGAGACTCTGTCTGGGTGGACTTGAGCTAGCTTGCAGGAGTAGTGGACAGGGTGTCCTGACTGAGGACAGTTATAGCTCAGCACCCAGCCAGGGTCTAAGGATGCAGACACACTGGGAGGCCATCTGTGGGACTGCACCAGGGAGAAGGGACTGTGCTGAAAGTTCCTGGGAGTCAGGGCGTAGGGGTGGGAGGGCTAGAAGCAGAGACTGAGGAGTGCAGGCTCAGATCAAGTGCACAACAGCCATTTGTTGGGATGGGGTCTCTGTGTTACCCCTGTAGCCTCATCTCGCTTCTGTCAGGAGGAGCTGTTGGTCTGGGGCAGCACACCTGAAATGAGGGTCGTGGGATGAGGGTGGTAGCTGAAGCCTGGTCTGCTCCTGAGCGCTGTGGCAGCAGCTGTACCGTTTAATCCTGTTGTGTGTCCACGCTAAGCCTTCCCTCTGCCACACGCCTCGCCCATATTTCTCTCAGCCGCCCTAACCATCCTCTGGTTTTGTTCTTCTTAGCTTGAGCGAGAGCTTTTTCATGGTGAAAGGAGCGGCCCTCTTCCTCCAGCAGGGAAACAGCCCCCAGGGCCAACGGAGTCTTCAGCACCCTCACAGACATGCAGGTGAGAGAAGCGTCCATGAGCCACAGTTGGTGGGAAGTCATTTGCTGGCTCTCACACGGCCAGGGAAGCAGTGCATCATGGGTTTGTGATGACCAGCAGTTACTGGGATGCAAAGGCTCCCTGCGTGTTCTCTGTCAATTAAGTGAACATCTCAGCTCACAGAGAGACTTGAACAGATGGACCAGTGTGCATCACAGCTATGAGCTTTGCAGACAGCCTGCAAGCTCTTTATACCTCATGAGCATCTCAGTGCCCCTCGGTGGCGTGATGTTAAGAGCCTGGCTGTACTCGGAGTGATCATGTGACAGAATGTCTTTACCCTATCCTGGCTACCTGTGGAAAGAACAGAAGTAATAGAGCCGGGGTCAACTTGAACAGTAACTTAGGTCGGAGAACCAGTGAGAAACAGTACCTGCCAGGTACCAAGACTGGTCTGGTTGGGCTGCCTGACTCCGGAAATGAAGGCAAACTGAAAGTGGAATTCAAGGGGGCTGGAGAGATGGCTCAGAGGGTAAGAGCACTGACTGTGCTTCCAGAGGTCCTGAGTTCAATTCCCAGCAACCACATGGTGGCTCACAACCATCTATAATTAGATCTGGTGCCCTCTTCTGGTGTGTAGGTGTACATGCAGATAGAGCCCTCTTATATAATAAATAAACAACAACAACAAAATTTAAAAAAGAAAGTGGAATTCAAGCCTGGCATGATGCTGCATGCCTTTAATCCCAGCACTTTGAAAGCCAGCCTGGTCTACAAAGCAAGTCCAGGACAGCCAAGGCTACCCAGAGAGACCCTGTCTTGGAAAAAAAAAAAAAGTGGAATTCAAGAAGTCCCTGTGCACAGGGGCCCTTTGTAACGTATCGTGGTCCTGGGGGTTTTCTGAGGGGAGCTATTGGGGTCTGAATGTTCTCATGGTAGAGGCCCCTCCACCTTCCGAAAGAGCCAGGATGGGACTCTGGAAACACCGGGCTTTTCTTCACCTCTGTTACTCCCCCCCCCCCCCTTTTTTTTTTTTTGGCTTGGCCTCTACTCTCTCAGCTTCATCTTAGGTCTAAGTGCCGAGCTGGAATCTCCCCCTTGTTGTTCACGGCAGCGCTTACCGACCCTGGCAACCAAGATTTAGGTTGGACTCTAAGAAAATCACTGTCCTATATGAGGGGCAGTGTGGCGTGTGGAAACAGTTTTGATTTGGAGCAGGCTGGTAGTCAGCCTGTGAATTCAGCAGTAGGATGTGGGATAGATGCAGGAGGACCATGAGTTCAAGGCTGCTCTGGGCTACACGGTGTATTTCAGGGCCCTGAGGTTCCTTAGTAAAGCCAGCCAGACCTGCTTCTATACACCTTGTCCTCCTCTGAGCCTAACATCCGTGGTGTCCAGTGCCTCCAGAAACAGGCAGTGTTGTGTAGCGGGCGTCCAGCGTCCCAGTTGTCACTCTGTCTCCTGTTTTTGCAGTACTGGGCACGGAACCCAGGGCCTTGTACATACTGAGCAAGTGACGTGCCGTGGAGCCGCACCCTCAGCTCCCCAGAGGGTAATTAAGACAAGACAAATCGCAGTGTTCCCCCGATCCCTGCACTGGAAAGGTGGCTTTACTGGGTTGTTTCTTGCGCCTTCACACGGTTGTGTGGAAGTGGAGTGGGTCTGCAGAGAGATCAGTGCTTAAGAGAGCATGTTGCTTTCGCAGAGGACCCAAGTGCAGTTTTCAGCATCTTAGCTCGGTTGTTCACAACTGCTTTGGCTCCAGGTCCAGGGGATCCGACGCCCTCTTCTGGACTCTGCAGGCTACCTTATGTCGACAGACATCCTCCACCGCACACATGTACACGTATTCTTCTTTTCAGTCTTAAAAAGTAAAGGTGACTTTCTCTGGCTGGGAGTGGTGGTATCCACTCACAGCCCCAGATCCCAGGATGCTGAGGCAGGGGCATTGCTGCTTTAGATAACTGTCTTTTTTACTTAGCAGTGAAGGAAAAGGACAACAGATTAATAGTTTCTTTCTTTTAATAGATTGAGGTTGGTTTTTTGTTTTGTTTTGTTTTTTGGTTTTTTTCTCAGTTTCTTTTCTCTGGACACCCAGTATTCAGCTGTAGTCTGTGGTCAGGTAGATACTGTACCCCGCCCCCTTGTCCCCACCCCCACCCCTACTCCTGTCAGTGCAAAAGTAACATCTGACTTGTGTGCAAAGTGCCCAAGAGTGAAGAACAGTTTCTTGCAGTTCAGCCCTTGGCAGCCGCCTCCCTGGAGCCCCAGCTGGAGTTCTTGCCTCCTGCCTCGCCCAGGAGCGTGTGCTTGGCCGTGGTGGCTCCCGTTCTCCC
>OU015754.1:34665954-34713968 GCA_907169655.1 Acomys percivali | reverse complement strand
GTGCTTGGCCGTGGTGGCTCCCGTTCTCCCGTGGACCCACGTGTGTTTTCCAGCGTGTTTATTGATAATACCACTGAAAGTACCACTGTGTCATCCAGGCCACTGGAGTCAGCTTTCCATGGTTTGTTTTTGGTGTGGCTTTTCTAAGAAGGTAGGCTACTCAGCCATTAAAACCTCTCCTCGTTGGCCCGACAGGTGACTTGCCTCAGCACCTCCAAGTGATGATCAACCTCCTCCGCTGTGAAGACAGGATCAAGCTGGTGAGAGCCGTGGGTGGTATCGAACCCTTCTCTGTCGTGATTCCTTCTCTCACACTGTTGACCAAGGCCAGGGCACTGGGGGGCTCATCAGTGGTAGAGGCATCCTGTGAAATGTATGACACCCTGGGTTCTGTGCCAGGTCCCCAAAGGGGCCAGAAGAGATGTATGTCAGGTGTCATCCATGCTGAACGTGAATGTAATTTGTACACGTCACCCATGCCCCCACTGCACACAGTTGTGTCCCCCTCTGTGCCAGACACAGAATTAAAGCCCTTGGTCTTGGTTTGGGGGACAGAGGAAGGGAACAGACCAGTGAGGTGATACCCCATCCCCATCCTCAGGCCGTGCGCCTAGAGAGCGTCTGGACTGACCGTGTCCGCTACATGGTCGTGGTGTACACCAGCGGGCGCCAGGACACCGAGGAGAACATCTTGCTGGGAGTTGACTTTTCCAGTGAGGAGAGGTGAGTCTCAGGGGTGACAGTTCCCATCCGAGTAAGAGATGGGTCACGTTGGCCAAAGGCCCTCCTGGTGTCCTGGGGTGAAAGCCTACAGAAGACGGGGCCACCAAGGCTCTGGGAAGAAGGCCTGGTTTCCCAGCTCTTAGTTCCCCACTGCCGCGGGCCAGCTGGAAAACACGCACTGCTCGTACTGCTGGGCGCTGCAGTGAAAGAGGCGCCTGATAGCTTTCTGCTGTTACACACAATACTCGGGCAGCTTATAAAGGAAAGATGTTTATTCGGCCCAATGTGCCAGAGTCTACAAGCCTAATGTGAGGCCTCTGGCCACATGGATGACATCACAGGAGTGGGAGCACGTGCAGAGATGACGTGGTGGAGCAGGAGGCCAGCCGCAGCGGAGCGAGGCTTACCCAGCAGTAATTCCTCCTGTGGGTGGAACATGATGCCATCCTCCGCCAGGTTTCAGCTCCTCAGTGCTCCAGGGCTAGGGACCCAGCTTCTAGACGTGAACAGATTTGGAGCTCCCTCGAATGTGTAAAGGCATCCTACACAGGAACGTTTACTGAGGGGTGAGACAGCCGTGATGAGCATTGAAAGACAAAGGGGAGTCGGCCAGGAGGACGCCTCCCAGGCACACGGCCCGGGTAGGAGGATGTGTCCAGTTGGCCTTGTCCAGTGGTGATCTTACAGATCACGTTTGTTTCTTTGTTTTCAAGACAGGGTTTCTCTGTATAGTCCTGGCTGTCTTGGAACTCACTCTGTAGACCAGGCTGGCCTCAAACTAACAGAGATCCACCTGCTTCTGACTTTGAGTGCTGGGGTTGAAGGCATGCACCACCACCACCACCACCACCACCGAGACTCGCTCTTTGTTTTCGACAGGTTCTTAAGTGAAAGCTTCTTAAGGCCCTTGGTTCCTAGGACTGGAGGTCAAGTACATTCCATCATGGCCCTAGCACAGCATGAAATGACCCGTGTGGGGAGGTGTCTGCAACCCCTGGATCTGTCAGAGCGAACCCTTTATTCTTACCCTTTACCCTATTCATCAATAACCCGATGGGTTTTCCCGGAATCCTGTGTAGGCGGCAACAGGCTAGGCCTCCAGTCAGCCGAGAGGCCATAGCACCCATTCAGCTTAGCACGAGGACCGTGTCACACCAGGAAGGCGCGACGCTTCTGGGAGAGGGCAAGCAAGTGGGGGCGGGGGTGCCAGGTGGGCTATCGGTCCAGTGGGCAGCGTGGTGAGGTCAGGGCGCACAGGACGGCAGGTGCACCTGGGTGGTGCTTCAGTCAGTAGCAAGAGGGAAATCCCAGAAGCCGCACAACCACAGCCGGGTCGTCTTGTGACTAAGCTGCTGTGTCATAGGCCAGTGAGCAAGACTCCGTCGCTTGTTAGGGCTGAATGATGAAGCCTAGAGCGAGGGATGAATCCCTTCTGTGACTCCTCCCCTCTGCCTGCCTCCTGGCACTGTGCCGTGTGCAGGGCAACGGGGCTGGGAGAGTGGCCAGTGTGCTCTCAGAACTGCTGCCCTGGGACTGCCAGGAGGGTGCTCACAGAAGTGGGTGGGTCCGTCTTTGGTGGTCGAGTGACTCCTGATAATTCCGCTTCGCTTTTTTTTTTTTTTTTGGTTTTTCAAGACAGGGTTTCCCTGTGTAGCCTTGACTATCCTGGACTTACTTTGTAGACCAGGCTGGCCGCGGCTGGGATTAAAGGCCTGCGCCATCAGTTCTGCCTCAGCTTTTTAACAGGCACCAGGCACATGCCTCCATGTCCAGGCTAAGGCGTCATGTTTTACAGTGTCACTCGTGGTTTTTCAGATGATGGCCCAGCCCCATAGGTATCTTCGGGGACAGGAATTTTTGTCACCTCACAGGGCGATCTGTGGCCTCCTTTCGGTCCTTTTTGTAGAAGCTCCATAGGAGTCTGGTCCCCACCCGCCATCTCTGCTGTTGGCGTCGCAGAGCAGAGCGTGGTTCTGTCACTCAGTTCATCCTGTACACCCTGTGGGTAAGGGCTGCACCGCACAGTCCCGCTCCGTCAGCCTTTGGCATCCGCCAAGATCATGTGCAGCCAGGGGAGGAACAGCTAGGTCCCAGGTGCCGGTGTCCTGACCCTCCCCAGGGAGTTCTCACCCTGCAGACCCAGCTCCCGTGGTGCTGTTGTGCTCTGGTTGCTGTGGTACGGGGCAAAGTCCAAGAGTGGCAGCTTGTTGTGAGCAGAGGGAAGCGGTGCCGTGGAACACCCTGCGTCTCCCCTGATGTTTGCACTTCTCCTGTGCTCTCCTCGCTCCTTCACTCACTTGACGACTTAACCGTGTGTGTCCCTCTCATGTGCTGGGAGTGCAGCAGTGAGCACAAGAGATGTGACCTGTGTCGTGTCAGTCCAAGGTCACGGGAGCCCGTTAGACCCACTTGTGTGCACCCAGGCTCAGGCTCCAGGTGCAGTCCACGGGCTCCTGTCCTCCTTCCCACCCGGTCGCATGTGTCCTGCCCAGCCTTCCACCCCTTGGCACCCAGCTTTGGTTCTCATGGGTCCCTCTCCCACTGTGGTCACCTCGCCTCTGCTGTGTGTTCTACATTCGGGCCAGTGTCTCCCTGTCGAGAGCCACAGCCAGGCTACAGGGCCAGTTCCAGGCTGAGAGCATTGGCTGCTCCTTCAGAAGCCCCGAGTTCAATTCCCAGCACCCACATGACTGCTCACGACAAAACATGTATACATACACACATATAAGATAAGTAAATAATTAAAACAAATTTTTAAAAATAGACAGGGGAGTCAAGAGAGCGGTGAGCAACTGAATCACTTTTCTGCAGTGGGGACCGAGGCAGCTGGGATGTGTCCTGTGCATGGGCATCTCACCAGGGAGGTGATGGGTCAGGACTGGACTGGCCTTCTCGGCTGCTGCTGTAGCCCCGAGCACCAGGCTCCATGGCAGCCAGTGCCCTGGTAACATAAGGGTTCTCTGCTTTTCTAAATTGTTGCCATGAGATTTTGTTTTCTTGGGGTGCAGTAAGTGTTGGGCTCCCAGGGAGAGAACGTAGGAGAACTGTGTTAGAAAGGCTACTTTGAAGCTGTGGTGGGTGCAGACATCTCTGTAGGCCTTCCTGGGGCCCACCAGGGGTAACTCTGTTTCTGGTGCAGGGGTGCTTTGAGTACGGCAAGCGTTTCTGCCATGCTCAGCCCTTCATTTTCTTTTGGAATCTGTAAAGCTCTTCCAAAGTGGACTCTGCTCGCAAGCTTGTGTCTCCCGCCGGCCTCCAGGCGGGCCCAGGTCCTCTGGCTCCTTTATTCCCGACCCACAGGGATTTGCCACCTGCTCCCTTCGCCCACAGTTGCTCCCCCCTGCTTCCCCTTCCAGGGTGATTTGTCACCCGTGAAGGTGCAGTTTCCCTACCCCAGTCCCTGCCCCACTTGCTGTCAGTGTCACCCCAGGGCCTGCCTCCAACTGTCCAGCTTCATTGTGAGTCACATGGGAAAGCCAGAGAGTTATGGTGGTGACACCATGGAGAGGTTCGTGAATTCATAAAATTGTTGCCATCATTGTCATGGTGACGTAGTGCCCTGGGCCCTAGTCCTTCAGGGACATCTGTCCACTGGTGTATCAGTTACTTGCTGTTTCTATGTTGCGTGTCTAACGGGGGCAGTTGGAATGACTGTCTCCCAGACCTCCCTTCCTGCAAGGTTCCAGGCCTGCCACCATAGCCCAGCATGCCTTTCTGTGCCATTCTGGGGCAGCCAAAGGGGGCCTTGTTGGCCCCGACTCAGTAGCCTTCAAAGCTCTGTGGGGGCTCAGCACATACCTTATCTTCCACCACCACCACCCCCCCCCCCGGTAAGGACACCTGGGAAGCCCTCTGCTGGTGGGTAGAACTGCAGGAGGGAAAACTGGGGACTTTGCCCACCCAGAGGTTTAGTCCACTTTAACCCGGAGGCCTTACACCAGCGGTTCGCAGTCTTCCTGGGGCTGCAGCCCTTTAGTACAGTTCTCAGGTCGTGGCGGCCCCCAACCATACGGTTATTTTCGTGGCTGCTTCATAACTGTAATGTGAACTGCAACTGTGTTTTCTCATGGTCTTTTGAGGGTCACAACCCCCAGGTTGAGACCTACTGCCTTAACACTTCCCCACAGATACCGAAAGGCAGGATAGCATGGGAGTCGTCCAGGCACAGGAGGGAGTAACGTTACCACCCGCTTCCAGCCCTCCTCCCCACCCCCACCGCTACCCTGTGCCCAGAGCCTGTAAGCCATGGCAGAGATAGAAGCTTGGAATTCCTGAGGGCCGGGGGGCTGCCGAGGGCACAATTGCCGCAGTTAATGCCTCTGGAGTTTCATCACAATCTGAGACCCTCTGATAAGCCTCTGTGCTAGTGGCGCCAGTGTCTAAAGTCTGCGAGTATCGATTCACTCTTAGGATGGGCAAAACAGAACCGGATTGAACTAGTCTGTAAAGTGGCAGCAGCACAAAAGGCAGGGGAGCCGTGGGGACCCTGCCATCTCCTGTTACCCAGGACAGAAGCCTGGCATGTGGTATCACCCGCTGTTTGCCTGTACACCCCAGTTGGCCCACTGCAGCAGGCGCCTGTGTCCAGCATCAGCTGCTTGTCTGCAGTACCCACGAGCCTCTGTGGTTGTGGAATCACAGCCACTCCCACTAGTGGGGCCACCCTAGGCCTATGTCCTCTGGAATCAGACAGTGAGTGGACACTGCGCAGACTGCCCGGGAGCCCCTCCCACACACAGACCCGCAGTTGGTGCCCGGCCGGGTGGCTGTAGCCTGGACCTGCTGGACAAAGAGCCCGAGGGAAGAGCGCACGTGCAGGCGCATGCCCTGACTCCGGCATCTTCTCTTCCCCATGTAGCAAGAGCTGCACCATCGGGATGGTTCTCTGCCTGTGGAGCGACACCAAGATCCACCTGGACGGGGATGGGTATGGATGCACCTTGAGGAGACTCTTTCCTGGGGGCTGGGGGCTGGGCCAGGGGTTCAGAACACCCACATGGCCTTTAACTGTAACTGTGTGGTAGGCCGATCCACGGTGTGCCTGTGGGTCAGGCCCGTAGGAGGGTCTGGGTGTCCTTCAGGGGCTTAGCTCAGGAACAACCACAGCGTGGGTGTCACAATCACAGCGTGAGTGTCACGTCCACAGCGTGGGTGTCACGACCACAGCGTGGGTGTCACGACCACAGCGTGGGTGTCACGACCACAGCGTGGGTGTCACACGTGAGTGGCGTGGAATGTGCTTGCAGTGTGGATCATTCACTCTGGACCCTCCCAGGGCTGTGACCTGGGGGTGCACAGCTGAGTGAGACACCATATTTGGGGTATTTGACATCGTATTTGGGGTGCCAGGGATGCGGCTGGCAGACACAGCAGCATTCCAGGTGCCACTCTCTTGTCTGACGTGGCATCTCTGCCGCCTCTTGTTGGGCAGCAGGAAGCATGCTGGTCCCGAGTCTGCAAATGACTTGACTGAAAACTTGTATTTTCTGTCCTCAGCGGGTTCAGTGTGAGCACGGCAGGCAGGATGCACATATTCAAGCCCGTGTCAGTCCAGGCCATGTGGTAAGTGTGCCTTGGGGGCTTTGAACTCCATAGAGATATTTCCTACCTGACAGCATGAATGGAAAAACCCACTTTCAGGCCACGCGTGGTGGTGCACGCCTTTAATCCCAGCACTTGGGAGGCAGAGGCAGGTGGATCGCTGTGATTTCAAGGCCAGCCTTGTCTACAAACTGAGTCCAGGACAGCCAAGGATAACACAGAGACCCTGTCTTGAAACCACGCTCCCCCCAAAAGAAAAAGAAAAACCACTTTTAGCCAGGTGGCGTTGGCACATGCCTTTTAATCCCAGTACTTGGGAGTTCCAGGACAGCTGAGGCTACACAGATAATCCCTGTCTCAAAACCCAACACAAACAAACAAAAAACCACATCTATTTGGAAGCTAATGCTGTCTGTCTGTCTGTCTTTAGAATCATGCATAACATAAGTAGCCACCTTAGCTGTTTGAAGGGGATTGATTCAGTGTTTGTCAGCCAGCACTTGTCCGAGAACATTCTCAACATCCCAACAGGAAGTCCCGCCTCTGTGAACTCCCCTGGCCCCAGAAGATTCTGTACTTTGTGTTGCCTCTGAGTGGACTTGTCAGCCCATGTCTCTTCTCTCTAACATAACGGTCAGGTTCGCTCATGTCATGATGTGACTCAGACCCCGCCTTGTTTTACAAAGCTGAGGAACACCCTGCTGTGTTGTGTCTGCCCTGGTTTCCCTGAGGCGGTTCTTCTATCTTACCTACTGCAGACGATATTGCCCTGACTGTCCCTGTGCTTAATTGGTGTGAGGCTCTGGGGTTTATATCCACAAGTTGTTAGGTCCTGTGGAGAATTCTTTCTGTTGGAGACAGGGTCCATGGCTGGCCTGGAACTTACTGTGTAAACAAGACTGGCCTCGAACTCACAGAACTCCACCTGCCTCTGCCTCCCAGTGCTGGGCTTAAAGGTGTGCCTCCATGCTCCCCCCAGATCCTGCACTGCACATTTTTTATATGAATTTCATGTGTGTGTCTCTGTGGGAAATGTTTTATTTAAGTTCTTTACCCATTTAAACCCAAATAAATTAAAGTTTATTACTGTTGAAGATGAAGCTTCGCCCATCAACCTGGTGAGTGCCGACCTGGCAGAAGTTCACTGACTGCTTGAGCCTGGCGCACAGTAGGTCTAGTTTTGTGCTGGGAAGCGACAAGCACAGTGCTCGGCAGGGCTGCAAGTGGCCAGAGGGTCATGATGTAGGCATGAGTCACCTCTTGGAGTTTAAAACATCTTGAAGGGAGGCAGCTACACACACACACACACACACACACACACACACACACACACACACACACGAACAAGGTTGTATGTCATGCCAGGACAGCTGGGCAGCTGTTCTCTACGGCTGCCAGGCTTCAGAGTGCTTGTTGCCGGCCTGGATCCCAGGGAAGGCAGGGCTGCCCTGACCCTAGCAGCAGCTGTGGGTGAACACTGCGCTGGCGTAGTCACAGCTTCCTGGATCAGCTCCTCTTACTGCTCTCTTAGGTGTGACCAGCCTAGAGCCCTGCATCTACGTACTCAGAGGGTGTAGCTCAGCAGGTTTATAGGCACAGTGTCATACTGCAGTGTTTAACGGGGACACTCCTGTGGGCTCAACAGTTTATGTACAAGCACAACAGAGCAGTTGGAATAAACTAGGAAAACTTCAAGCCTGAGGAGCAGGAGATGGGATTTCCAGGCGATGCCTCTGGTCCAGGCTAGGAGAGTTGCAGAAAGCTCTTTCGGGCCCCTGGCTAAGCCTACGTCCATTCCCGCCTCTGTTACTCTAGGAGGCTACACTCAGTTCACTTGAGGTAAGGACCGGTAGTGGAGGGCAGTGTCCCAAGGACAGACAAACCAGCAAGTGCCCTCTGATAATTGCTGTCTCTTTTCTCTTTGGCCAAATTTTTAACATCGTCATCATCATCATCATCGGTGATGGTGGTGGTTAATGGTTGTTTTGCCTTTTTTTTTTTTTTTTTTTTTTTTTAATTCTTAGGAGCCAGACACCAGAAGAGGACACCAGATCTCATTATAGATGGTTGTGAGCCACCATGTGGTTGCTGGGAATTGAACTCAGGACCTCTGGAAGAGCAGACAGTGCTCTTAACCACTGAGCCATCTCTCCAGCCCCAGAACTGAATTTAATAACTTGGCTCAAGTTTATCCCCTCAACTAGCCTAGATGGCAGGACAACTGGAATTATGGACAGCGAGGCTGCTTGAAGGGCCTCATCTGCCGATGCCCTCCCGGGGGGCAGCCCTCTGCCTTTGCCTTACCTCCCTCAGCAGCCCATTTGCTGAGAAATTTTCAGCCTGTATTTTTGTCAAAAGAAGTAAAAGAGGCTGACTAAATAAAACACACGTTTTTAAGCCCTGGGGGCCCGGAGATGTTACACACTGAGGAGGGGTCCTCAGGTGCACTCAGGAGCCCCTGCTGATCCTTAAAGACCTTTTCCTGACCTGACATTAGATGCCCGCAGTGCAGCCCAGCCCTGCCTGCACTCGGGCCACTGTGACTTCAGACACAGATGGTCTGTGTGACCGAGCCAGCTTAGAAGAGTTTGGTGCTGTGGGGTGGGGTCTGTTGCTGGCGTTTGTTCCTTCCTGTGGAAACGATGAGGAATAATATCTGTGTACTTGAGGGCTTAATTGATACAGCCTTTGGGAGCTGATAGGTGTGCCCAGCTGCCTGTGTGCCTCACACACCGTGTGAGCGAGGAATCCTTTCTGAATGGCCCATTCCACTGCCGTGGCGTGAGCTGCAGAACCCAAGACCCCCGTGTGTGGGAGGCACACGGGCGCGCACACACACGTATCCTGAGCTGCTCTCTCTTCCCCAGGTCTGCCCTACAAGTGCTTCACAAGGCCTGTGAAGTGGCTCGGAGGCATAACTATTTCCCTGGGGGCGTGGCGCTCATCTGGGCCACCTACTATGAGAGCTGCATCGGCTCCGAGCAGAGCTGCATTAACGAGTGGAACGCCATGCAGGACCTGGAGTCCACGAGGCCCGACTCCCCAGCGCTGTTTGTGGACAAGTGCGTGGTGGGGGGGCTGCCTCCCCACGCTGCCCACGGGCTCCTCTCGAGGCCGTGCTTCCCTGGAGCGGGAGAGGACTGTCCAGGTCTCTGTGGCCCTGGAGTTAATAAGCAGAGCTAGCACGCAGATGGCCCTGGGAATGCACAGGTTTGGGTGTCCTGCGAGGGCATTTAGGATGCAGCGGTGGCCCCAGGTGGAGACCGACAGACAGCCCGGCACGTTGGCAGTTAGAGCGTGTGTGGCCTGTGTGGGAAGTGAGCGCCCTATCCACTGACCTCTTTCTTCCTACACTCTGCTCCCGTGGGGACTGGGGTTTGGGGGGAGGGCTCCTCCACTTCTCCTCACAGTGCCGCCGTAACCTGTGAGGGTGTCGTGTCCCTGTGACGCTGCTTCCTCTCCAGTCTGCAACTTCCTTTATGTTTTCTCCCTAGGCCAACCGAAGGCGAAAGAACCGAGCGGCTCATCAAAGCCAAACTCCGAAGCATCATGATGAGCCAGGACCTTGAAAATGTGACTTCTAAGGAAGTAAGGAACCCTCCCTCCCTCCCTCCCTCCCTCCCTCCCTCCCTCCCTCCCTCCCTCCCCCAGCCCTCCCCCTCGGCCCACAGCAGACCCCAGCCCATCACACATGTCCCCAGCACGGGCATGCCCACTACCTCTGTCCACTCGGAGGCTCCTTTGCTTTCCTCTGCAGAGGCACTAGGGCTGTGAAGGGCCCAGGCTTAGAGTTAGGCTTTAGTCTGACTCTGGAGACCACGGATAGATGGCCTGCCCTCTCTGAGTCATGGGGGCTCTTGTAGAAGGTCCTCTGAGGAACCTCAGCCTTCTGCGCCCTTTCCTGCTTCTGTGTCCTCCTTGGCCTTGTACAGGAGCTAGTAATTTCAGGCTGCTCCCTGTGCCTCTTAAGCTTGTTTCTTTTGTCAGTTGCTGCTGCTGCTTCTTCTTCTTCTTCTTCTTCTTCTTCTTCTTCTTCTTCTTCTTCTTCTTCTTCTTCTTCTTCTTCTTCTTCTTCTCCTTCTCCTTCTCCTTCTCCTTCTCCTTCTCCTTCTTCTTCTCCTTCTTCCTTCTTCCTTCTCCTTCTTCCTTCTCCTTCTTCTTCTCCTTCTTCTTCGCAGAGGGGCTGGAGAAATGGCTCCTCAGTAAATAGCCCTACCTGCCTTGCAGATCATCTGAGTTCCATGTCCACCTGGTAGTAGCTCACGTCCCTCTGTAATTCCATCTCCAGGAGATCTGGCGCCCTCTTCTGGCCTCTGCAGGCACTGCATGCACATGGTGCACAGACAAACGTGGGTGGAACCCCAAACAAATCTCCAGGCCAAGCATGGGGCACAGGTTTAATCCTAGCGCCTGGACATAAGTTCTCTGGCGTCAAGGCCAGCTAGGACACATAATGAGACCCTGTATCAAACAAAAGTCTTTAATTTTTTTTCTTAAGTATCATATTTATGTATTTAATTGGGGCTGGGAGTGTGTCATGCAACACATGTGAGAGAGAAAACGGCCTGCGGGAGTCAGCTCTCCCACTGTGAACTCAGTCAAGTTTTGTTGCTGACATCTTGATGGTTTTATCTTTTGTTGTTGCTTTTTTATTTGAAGACTACAATGAGTTACAGGAAGTTTAAGGTGCCCATTTGTTTATTTGTTTGTTTGTTTTCTAGTTTGGTATTTTTGAGTCAGGGTCTCCCTCTGTAGCTCATGCTGTCCTGGAACTCACTGTGCATTTTTCAGGCTAGCCTCAAACTCACTTCTCCTGCCTCAGCTTTAAATCCTAATCTTTAACTAAGTAGTAAAAATCACGCAGTGGTACCTTCTCCTTCAAGAAAGCAACTCTATGCCTTTAATCCCAGCACTCGGGAGGCAGAGGCAGGTGGGTCGCTGTGAGTTTGAGGCCAGCCTGGTCTACAAAGTGAGTCCAGGACAGCCAAGGCTAAGACAGAGAAACCCTGTCTCAAAAAACAAAAACAAAAAAAACAAAAAAAAAAAAAGGAAAAAAAAGAAAGGAACTTTACCTTCTCACGGTAGTATTGTTAGTATTGTTGGTACTTAGTTGTTAAAGGTTAAGTGTTTTAAGCTCAGTAGAAAAGCTCTAAGGAAAAATCTGCTTCCCTTGTTGAGAACAGTGGGCTGATTTGGAGGTGGAGTGGGTGAGCGTCCGCAGCCCACACAGTCCTGCCTGTGTCTACTCACGCCTTACTCTGGGAAACAGGACAACCTGAGGCCTCTGTAGGCCTCGGTGGAGGCCGGCGGGCTCGCTCCCGCGCGGAGCCGGGCTGCTGCTGGAACATATCACTCCTGACCTGACGGGCTGCGCCTGTCCCCACAGATCCGTAATGAGCTGGAGAAGCAGATGAACTGCAACCTGAAGGAATTCAAGGAGTTCATTGATAACGAGATGCTGCTCATCCTGGGCCAGATGGACAAGCCCTCCCTCATCTTTGACCATCTTTATCTTGTAAGCAGCGCGGCCAGCCCCTGGGGGGCCCGGTGGGGTGACCATGCTCCCACACATGCCCCTACACATGCTCACAGACACTTGCTCACACACATGTTCACGTGTGCTCACACGTTGTCACACATGCTCACAGACACTTGTGCACACACATGTTCACATACATGCTTATACATGCATGCCCCCACACACATGTTCATACCACACACCCTCACAGACATGCTCACATACATGCTTCTTACACATGCATGCTCACACTCATGCTCACAGGCAGACACATGCGCACGTGCACACACACATGCCCATGTGCCTTTGCACCTAATCAGAAACACAAGAGCTGAGCTGTTCCCCTCTAAGCCCTGCTCTCAGAGCCCACTGAAGGGCACACCTCACCCTTGTCATGTCTCCCATGCCGGTGTGTACCTCCAGCTGGCATTGTCACGCTGTAGATCTCTGTAGAGAGAACTGGCCAGTTTTCTTTCTTTCTTTCTTTCTTTCTTTCTTTCTTTCTTTCTTTCTTTCTTTCTTTCTTCTTAGTTTTTCGAGACAGGGTTTCTCTGTAGCCTTGGCTGTCCTGGACTTGCTTTATAGACCAGGCTGGCCTCGAACTCACAGCGATCCACCTGCCTCTGCCTCCCGAGTGCTGGGATTAAAGGCGTGCGGCACCACTGGCCGGCATGGCCAGTTTTCAAAGGCAGGCAGCTTGCTAAAATTAGCTAGGGGACCACAGAGTTGTGCTGAAAGTCAGACCCAGCGAGGCCAGGCTGCCCCTTCACCCCCTCACCGCCCTGTGTTTCCTCTGAGCCACCTGCCTCTGCACTGCATGGAGTGTTCATGAGGCTCAAGTGAGACGCATCCTAGAGGCGGCAAATGCAACTTCTGCAGGCTGGTGATGGACGGTGACTGTGGTTGGAAGAGAAAGTGTCTGCTTACAGGAGCTGAAGGAAGATGGCATTAGCCACTGAGGGGCACCTTCAGTTTCCATGAACGTGTGTGAATATACGTGTGTGCACACACAAACATACGTGTGGGGGGAACAGAAGGTTTGAGACAGGCGCTCCCTCTGTAGCTCAGGCTAGCCCAGAATTTGTGCTCTTCTGCCTCAGCCTCCTGAGCATTGGCTGTGTATGTTTTTATGTTCTTGCTTATATGTGAATCTCTCTGTGTGTACATTTCATGCTTTTTCTGCCGACGTGTGAATAACTTGAAAGACAGGCAGGGTGTGCTGGCTGGCCTCCCTTCACTCCCTGCACTAGGTGCTGGCGGTGGCCAGAGGACTCAGCTGTCATGGACTGTTGCAGTTTGGGGAGGCTTGGCGCCTTGTGTCATTCTTTCCAGGAGAGATAGTAAAGGAATTTTATGGTTGCGGCTGCCCCTGAGATATGAAAATCCAGCTGACATCACCCAATGCCGGCATAATGGAACCCTGGGCCCCAGAGGACCTGGGGAGCTCAGGAGAGGCTGAGCTGCAGAGGCGGGCAGGAGGTGGCTGCATGTTCCAGAGCACGGCTGGTTGCTCCTCTGTGTCTCTGTATAGAAAGAGGATGCTGTGCCCATACCACGCTGTAGTAGATTTGTGTCCCTCTCTGTTTATTGCATTTGTCCTTGAAAGCACAGCCCATTGTGGACGCTGGTTTGGGGATCATATTCTCTCTCTCTCTCTCTCTCTCTCTCTCTCTCTCTCACACACACACACACACACACACACACACACACGCGCGCGCGCATTATACACACTAACATGATGATTTCTTTATTTCTGGTTTGTGTTGAGACAAAGTCTTACTATGTACCCCTGAGTGGCCTTGGATTTCAAACTCATGGCAAACCTCCTGCCTCTGCCTCTTGTGTACTGGGATGATTTATCTTGAAGTACTCGTCATGAGGGTCTTTTATCATTTATCTTACTGGTTTCACCCTGGTGGACATCTGGGCTCCCCATCCCGAGTTCCTAAGTCTCCGTATGAGCTCTGGTCATCTCAGGAGAGCTGTTTGCAACGTGGAATTACTGGGTCAGAGAGTGGGGACTTTAAAAAATAATATCAAACCAAGAAGAGACTTGATACCCTATGAGCATATACAGGGGGAAGAAATCCCCCTCAGGAACAGTCATAGGGGAGGGGAATAAGAGGAAAATGGGAGGGAGGGAAGAATGGGAGGATACAAGGAATGGGATAACCATTGAGATGTAACAAGAATAAATTAATAAAAAATTAAAAAATATATATATATCAAAATAGCTGCCAGAAGGGGAGTGGGGCCCTCTGTGACTAATGGTGAGGCGTTCACAGGTCACTGCCTGGAGGGGCTGTGCCCATGGCGGACTAAGAAGACTGGGAGACATGCAGCAGGCTTCCATGAGGTGGGGGTCCTCTCTGTCACCCTCAGTGACGCTCGAGGACCTCAGGAACTGCTGAGGCCCCACTGTCAGGTGCTCTGAGGTTGGTGTGTGACACTCACAGGGGTTTGTGTGATCTGTCCCTCAGGGCTCCGAGTGGAATGCATCCAATCTGGAGGAGCTGCAGGGCTCAGGGTAAGTCTGCCCCCACCTCCCCCATCTCTGCAGGCATCTTAGGCAGCCTCTGCCTTGGCTGGGGTTGGGGGGGCGGGGCGCGGAGGCCTTCTGTGCTTCAGAATACTTCCCAGAGGAATCCATGGCTTCTAGAATTTTCCTGCAGTCTTAGGTAATTGTGGGGGTCCGGGAGCAGCGTGATCACTCTGGAGGATGGGGGGCAGCCTGGCCCTTGGCGGGCTCTAAGTGCCCTCCTACAGACTCAGTCTGCAGCAGGGTTGCTGAGAACCCTAGCATGGACTCTCATCTCTTTCGGCCTTTTAACGAGTCAGCAACCCTGAAAACTGGGCTACTCGTGGTAATACTTTGGCGCCTGGGAATCTTGTGACTGGACGCTCCCTGCTGGGCGGGAACTAGCCTGTCTTTGTGAAGTGTTCATCCTCAGGAGTGACCCTCTAAGCCCTTGGGGAAAGCAGCCTCAGCATCACCATTCTGTGCTGGCCTTCTTAGACTAAACAGAGTTTAAAACCCATCCCTAGAACCTCAGGTCAGGGTGTCGTCCCCAGCAGAGTGGCCATTCGGTGTGAGCTCAGACCTCACACTTCCATCCCACTGGGAATAAATACGTGATTCTTCATGCGTTGATTGTTATTTATGGTGAAACCTATTTGAGATGTTTTCCCAATTACCAAAATTGTTTTGGTTTTCTAGAAATGAGTGCTCTGGTTAAGGGTAGAGGGCTGCGGAGTTGGGGTTAGCAGGTGGCCTCACTAGGAAATGAGTAATAGGCCTGTTCTGCTTTGTAGCTGCTTCTAGAGTGGAGGGTGTCTTTTTTTGTTTATTTTGTTTTGTTTTAAAACCGTGTCTTGCTCCACAACCCAAGCTGGTCTTGAATATATGTACCACGTAACCTAGCCTGTCTTTGAACTCAAAACTCCCTGAGGCAGACTCTCCAGTGCTGTGACTGTGGGCACGCACCCTCACGCCTAGGCATTATGTTTTGTTACTCCTCGGTATGTTACTGGTATTATAAATTCTGAAACTTAGCTGGGCGTGGTGGCGCACGCCTTTAATCCCAGCACTCGGGAGGCAGAGGCAGGTGGATCGCTGTGAGTTTGAGGCCAGCCTGGTCTACAAAGCGGGTCCAGGACAGCCAAGGCTACACAGAGAAACCCTGTCTCAAAAGACCAAAATAAATAAATAAATAAATAAATAAATAAATAAATAAAGTCTGAAACTTGGAGCTTAGGAATTTACTTAAGTCTCAGAGTTTACCTTCTGTAATTTGCATTGTTGGGCAACTCTAGACACCTTTTTCTTTCTTTCTTAAAAGGTTTTTTGAATAATACATTCTTAATATGTGAAGGAAACACACAAAAATGATTGTTAAGCAAAAAACCAAAACTCTCACCATAAGCACATTCCCTTTAGTGTATGTGTAATTTGAATTTTCTCTGCCAGTTTCTTGTTACTTTATTTTTCTTGTCCCTCATTGTTACTCTCTGGGCTGTTTGCTTCTTTGCAGGGTTGACTACATTTTAAACGTCACTAGAGAAATAGACAATTTTTTCCCTGGCTTGTTTGCATATCATAACATCCGTGTCTATGACGAGGAGACCACAGACCTCCTTGCACACTGGAACGAAGCATATCATTTTATAAACAAAGCGAAGTAAGTGTGTGGGGAGTCAGCCACAGGAGGGGCATGGTGCAGCCAGGAGGCAGGCCAGATAAGGGAGTAGGTAGCCCCGATACAGAAGCCCGGTGCCGGAAGAGGCTTTGCTGTCTGGTGGGCCTTTGGCTTTAGCAACAGGACACCAGCGTGGGGAATGTCGGCCCTCTGGAGGGCGCCCTCGTATCCACTCCCTCGTATCTGCTCCCACAGGCCACCGTCGACTGTAGCATTGTCTTCCCTCATCAGCGCTGATGCCAGGCCAGGGTCTCCCACCAAGTGCTGTGGGGAGCTCTCTCTCACAAAGGGCTGATGCATGTTGGCCGTAGACCTCTTGAACAGCTCCTTAGGGAGTACATACAGGGTGGACACCATATTCCCGGGTGCCTGGGATAGGACAGTCCCGAGATGGGCCACCTCCACTGTCCCTGAGCCCCAGGCCCCTCCTTATTCTCCTTTGGATGTGAAGCAGAGACACCCCCACCCCCGGACCAGTCTCCTGCGCTATGGAGAAACGTCCTTTTCCCCATTAGCGGCGAGGCATGTCCTTATCAGACCCACTTCTCCTGCCTTCCCAGGGCGCGGACTCTGGGCTCCCTTGCTGGTGAGTTTAGAAGTGAGGAAAGAACAGTGCTGTGGGGGTGGGGCTCTGACTCTGCTGGCTCCCACCCCAGCCTCCCAGGTGCAGCCTCTGCCAGCCCAGCGTGGGTCACTGTTCCGTGTGTATCTCATCAATCTGCTGCGCCCTAGCCAGCACAGCCTCTTTACAGCGACAGATCGGCTCTGCCCCCGGCTCGGCTCTCTCTTGGCCAGGTTGCTGTCATCCTTGAGCTCCCTCGGGTGCTCACTCTGTCCCCCAGGGCACAGCGTTTTCGCCTCACTGACTCCATTTTCTACAGTGGCTCATTCGGGGCCTCCATCTGCTGTAGCAGCTGAGTGGCTTTTGCAGAAATCCCTTTAGCTGTCCAGGAAGCGAGCGTAGGTCCCCTCACTTGTCTGAGCAATGGGGGACACTAAGATTTGAAGTGGTCGCTGCAAAGCTGGGCCGGGTTGTGCAGATCCGCCTGTTATCTCCTCTAGAAGGTGTGTTGGATCTGCTCCATACACAGAAGGACAGAGAAGGGTTGGGAGCTGTGAGGTAACAAAAATCAGCTTAGGAAAACCTGAGTGATAGGCTGACTGGGGAGGACTGTTAATCCTTGCTCTTAACCCCCGCCCCAAACCCCTGCAGAAGGAACCATTCCAAGTGTCTGGTCCACTGCAAGATGGGCGTCAGCCGATCTGCGTCCACGGTCATAGCCTACGCCATGAAGGAGTTTGGCTGGCCCCTGGAGAAAGCATACAGCTACGTGAAGCAGAAGCGCAGCGTCACGCGGCCCAACGCGGGCTTCATGAGGCAGCTGTCTGAGTACGAAGGCATCCTGGATGCCAGGTGAGTGCGCATCTGGAGACAGGCTGGCTCACCAAGCTGGCCAGGCCTGGCAAGAGCTTCCACAAGTGGAGGCAGGCCTCTCGGGGGAGCTAGCTTGTAAAATACAGCTATTGTTTGGGCTCTGAGTAGTGGTTTCCAGGAGGGATCCGTTTTTTATTTTGTTGGCACAGGTAAAAAGCTTGTCTGGCTGGGCAAGGGAAGGTGCCTAACTGCTCGTCCAAGGCACGTCCTGGTATGTGGTGTGGGCCTCAGCATATCCATTTCCTAAGTACTGCTTTGTGCCAAACTCAAGGGCTGAAGAGGCCGCTGGTGTGGTTCACCACAGAGGAGCCTGGCGATCTTTCTGAAGCCAGTTAAGGATTTGACGCCCAGGTATCAGGTGCTGGTGGTCCCTCAAGACCCTAAAAGTAGTGCTGGGCGTGGTGGCACATGCCTTTAATCCCAGCACTTGGGAGGCAGAGGCAGGCGGATCACTGTGAGTTTGAGGCCAGCCTGGTCTACAGAGTGAGTCCAGGACAGCCAAGGCTACACAGTGAGACCCTGTCTTGATAAATCAATCAATCAATCAATAAATAAATAAATAAATAAAAGACCCTAAAAGTAGAACTACTGTACGATCCAAAAATTCCACTTTACCATGTATGCCCAGAAGACGAGAAACGAGGGACTGATTGCGTGTTGTTTGTGCTGTTGGTGTTGATGGCCGTGTTATCACAGTAGCACAAAGGTGCTGGTGGGTGGATGGTAACCAAACCCAGGAATCTTCCTCTGCCTGCTTAAGGAAGGATGAAGGAGCTCCTGACTGTAGGTGAGGCTACTTGGGGAACTAAACCTACAGGATTGCCTGGCCCGGAAGGAAGCTCAAGGCTGGTCTCTGCCATATACAATCTCTTCCCTGCCCCATAGAAAGGAAGGGAGGGGGAATTCTACTAACATGTGGTTCACTCCGAACAAACTGGGGCTGTCAGGAAAAACTATGTGGCCCCTTGCTTGCATGAGGTCCCCAGAGATGGAGAAAGTGATGTTGGTATCCAGGGCTGGGGGGGATGGTATGAGTTTGATGGGTAGTGTTTCCTGGACCGTGGACAGTTAGGGAAACGGAAGGTGGTGGGTGCAGTGGTCAAGACGGCACGGTGGCTCTGTGAGGTTGCACAGTCACTTACAGGGCCTTTGCATGCTGACTTCCAGCAAGTGAGTAACTGTGGCTGCTAAATCTGTCTCCTCCCACCTCAAAGAAATTCTGCTTCTCATTTTACGAGGAGCAGAGCAGCCAGCACTGACAGTTAAGCGTGTCCGATGTCACACAGTGACTTCTGGTGTGCCAAGAAGAGATTTACACCCACGTGTGTTGAGTGCCACAGGAGAAAACACTCGATGCAGGGGGCCCCTGTCAGGGCAGTGAGGGTTCCTCTGAGATCCCAGGCTGCCAGGGCGGATGCCAGCTTCTGAGGACTCGCTTTCTCCTTGCTCTGTGTCTGGTCTGCAGAAGCAGCTGCCCAGACTGTTTCTGCGTAGTGTAGGGAGGAATCCAGAGGCAAGTCCTCCAGCTCCTTGGGCAAGTGTGGGGAAGCAGGGTGCTGCAGCAGGGTTGGACAGGCGGGAGAGCCACTGCAGCCACAGCTGCTCTGTGTCCGGCAGGCCCTCAGGCAGCTGGGGGAGGAAGTAAACGAGGTGCCCTGCTCTTCCTTGGCCTCTCAAGCCCCCTGATGCCTTCCCAAGCTGCAGCCTTGCCCAGGGGCTCCTGCAGGCACGGCATCACAGCGTGGAGCCTGGATTCAGCTGGGGCGGGGGACACACAGGGCGCTGACAGGGACCGATGCACCGACCCCTCGCCCCCACTTCTCAGCAGTCACTTCTCCACTGACCCCTGGCACCCCACAGTGTTGGTTTTACTCTGAAGCCTTTGGTGGAGGCGATCCTGGCGGTCATGTCACTGTGAACTCTCTCTCTCTTTTTATTCTTTGCTTATTCCTCTAATACATGTTACACAAACAGTGCCAGCCCCTGCCCTGACTCAGTAGCTATTGACAGTTGATGGCTTCTTGGGGAGACTCCTGGGGGTTACCTGAGCTCCACTAGATGCCCACACCCGTGAGTGATGGCGGCATAAACCAGACTCTGGATTGTTTTAAAGAGACACAAATTGGGGCGGCGAAGCTGCGGAAAATAGGATCGAATATGGCATGAAACTCTCAGGAATCAGTAAGGAAATGCTGTGTGTGGGTCGTTTCTTGTTTTGTTTTGTTTTGTTTGTTTTTTATACCATAAGGCCGTGTATATAGCCCAGTGGTAGAACACTTGGCTATCAAGCACAAGGCCATGGATTCTATCTTCATACTAAAAGATAATAATAATGAAAATATCAGAATTTATTCAGTCTGGATGTGTAATCCCAAAATTGGAAGGAAGTGGCAGAACAATCAGGAACTCAAGGCTAGCCTTGGCTACATAATAAGTTTGGGGCAGCCTGAGCTACATAGCCCTTGATTCTTACAAAGAAGAAAAAAAATGAGGAAATAATTTGGAACAGACCTGTAGCCTCTGCCTGAAACACATACTTGGGAGTCTAATAGAGTCTGTGACAATGTGGTCATGTTTGCCTTGCTACACTAGTGTGCAGAGAGCCTGGCACACCGTCTGCTTTGAACTCTGAGTGTTCTCACAGTGTGCTTGGGAAACCATAGTTACTCTCACAGGCCATATAAATGGTGAGACTAGACTAGACTCCCACAGTAAGATGAGCGCAGACACGAAGGTAGGACCTCCAGTCAAAACTCGCTGAGCACCTGCCACGTTGTCACCGCGTGGTAAACAGTCCTGAAAGGCTTCTCGTGTAGGCTGTGGTGACCTCCAGCGCTCTCATCCCTATGTGCCCTATGAACCCAGCTGACGCAGGCCACGCCCTCTCTCCCCGCAGCAAGCAGCGGCATAACAAACTGTGGCGCCAGCAGCCTGCGGATGACGCAGCAGCAGAGCCCAGTGAGTTCTTGCCAGAGACGTTGGATGGCGCCCTGGACACCCGGCCACCGTGCTTGGATGATGCCACCCAGCCTGGGCTCCCGGGAAGCCAGGCCCCAGGAGGACCTGCTCTCCCCTGTTGCTTCCGAAGACTCTCAGACCCTCTCCTCCTCCCCTACCATGATGACATGGGTGGCCTGGTCCACTTAGAGGACCTTGAAAGAGATGCTCTGACAGAGGACACGGCTCAGCCAGTGGACCTGTGTAAGCTAGCTCAGCATCCCCAGGAAGGGGCCAGGCCATGTGAAAAGGATGTAAAGAGGAAACTGGAGTTCGGGAGCCCCAAAGCCCGAGGTGGCTCCTCACCTCAGAGTGAGGAGATGGAGAAGGACGGTGGCCCGAGAACAGGGAGGTGGAGGCGGGCCTCCCCCCATCTGGACAGACGTTTGCTAGACCAGGAGAACCTAAATAACAACAACAGCAAGAGGACCTGCCCCGATGACCCTGAGGTGGGCAGGGCACCGTGAGGGGGGACTGTGGGGGGGCCGGGGGACAGCATGCTGTGACCCTGAGGTGGGCAGGGGACCGTGAGGGGGGACTGTGGGGGGCCGGGGGGAAGCATGCTGTGACTCTGAGGTAGGCAGGGGACCGTGGGGATGGGGCAGCATGCTGTGACTCTGAGGTAGGCAGGGGACTGGGGGAGGACCATGGGGGGTTCAGCATGCTGTGACTCTAAGGTAGGTGGGGGACCGTGGGGACGGGGCAGCATGCTGTGCCGCCTCTACCCACCCCACAGAGCACCTTCCTTGACAGCCCTGCCAGGCTGTAGTTTTTACTTCAGCCCACAAGGGTTTAATTTGGGGTCCGGGAGGGGGGACTGCTACTACTTGACTATGTAGCATGTGCCTGGCTAGTGGATATGCCATGTATAGGAGACATCTCCATCTAGGGTGAGGATTCCTTAGGACTCATTTCATCACCCCAGCGTGTGCTTCTAGCGCATCTAACTGCACCCTTCACAGACCCCCAACTCTTTCACCTTGGGTGGCTTTGAAACAAATTCCAGAGGTGCCATTTCCTTTCCAAATGGTTCATTAGGTGACCAAGTGACAGTGCGGGTTAGCTTCACCAGGCACCCCGTCTTCCAGCTCGTGTGTCCCTGGGTGCCTTACAGCCTCCATCCTTAAGGGATGCTGTGCTGGGAGCCTTATTAGCTCCACCCTCAGGCTGGTCAGAAAGTCACTGGTCCATGTGTTCTGCCCCCCCACCCCCCACCTCGCCCTGTCTTCCTTGTCACAGCACCTGGCAATGACCTCGAAACATGGCTGTCCTTGCAGAGGGCTGAGGGGGCTGCCTGCTCTTGGGCTCTGCCTTGCCAAAGGCCTGTGGCCAGGAGATATGTCCCCTGGTCATCTCTGCCACTCCCCACAGGCAATGAGGAGTGTCGGTGGGGACAATGAGGTAGAAAGTTGGTATGCAAATTAACTTTGTGCTACATGCAATGCTAAACAAAACCACAAAACAGAAAACCCACCTGACCACCCCAGGCGGTCCGTCTGCTGGCCTCTACGTAATGAAATACATTCTGAGAGGAACTACATGTCTTTCCCTGCTACCCACACTTCCCTCAGAGAAGACAGATGACACAAAATGCCTTTGTTTGGGACAGTGGTGCTGTCTGTGAGTCACTGGGTGGTGACCTGAGGAGCAGCCTGGGTAGGTGCTCAGTGGACTCCGCACCAGGACCCACTGGAAGTGGGCCTAGAGACAAGCAGCCGTTAGTGTGCCTGACTCCTTTTACTAATTGTGGGGTGCTGGGCTGGTGTGGAGCCCTGCTCTGTGTCTTAGCCCCAAATGTATTGGGGCAGGGGCACAAACTTACTTGTGAGGGCAACAGAGGACAGAGCATGACCCAGAGGCGTGGGGGATCATCCGTGCCCTGACAGAGAACAACTGAGAGCCGGTGCTTTCCAGAGCTAAGGTCTGAGCAGAGAATTCCGGGGGGTGAGGGATGATGGACAGGTGCTGCACATGCACATTGCAGTGGGTGATGGTGAAAGATGTAGGCTGGAGGTGGCTGAGCCTCCCTGCCATGTTGGTGGGGCTGTGTGCAGTGTACTGGGGACCCAGGGGAGCAAGGGGGGGGCTGTGTGCAGTGTGCTGGGGACCTAGGGGAGCACGGGGGGGGGGGGGGTGGCTGTAAGCAGAGTGGTAGGTGACAGGCTAGGCTGGTGGTGAGAATACAGCCTGTGCACCCAAGACTGGAGCTTTTGGTCTTGGCTCAGGATCGAGCTGGCTCACGGTACTCTGTCTCTTGCAGCACGATGCTGTGTTCGGACTCCTCAGTAAAGTGAAACCTTCCTACACATCCTGTGCTGACTGCATGTACCCCGCAGCTGGTGGGGCTCCCGAGGCCTTCACGGAACAACACGAGGACCCCAGTGCTCCTGCCATCTGCACCCAGCCAGCCTTTCTACCTGACACCACGTCTTCTGCAATGGCCCACACAAGCGGCAGGTCCCGAGCTCCAGAGAGACAGGCCTCTGGTCCGGTCACCCCTCCACTCCTACTACCAGCAAGCCTGAGGAAGCCAGACATCAGTGGCTCTGGAGCTGGGGCTGCCCCAGAACCACCAGCAAGCGTCCTAGAGCCTTCCAGAGAGACCTCAAAAGTCCTTCCAAAATCCATCCCGTTGAAGAATTCTCACTGTGATAAGAGCGCTGCCAACATGGACGTGGTGAGGGAAGACCTGTCAGCTAAGAAAGATGCGAAGCCAGCTAAGGAGCTGAGGCTGCTGTTCAGTGGCGAGGCGGAGAAGCCGAGCACCAACAGCTACCTGACGCAGCACCAGGAGTCCATCATCCAGCTGCAGAAGGCCGGCCTGGTCCGGAAGCACACCAAAGAGCTGGAGAGGCTGAAGGGCCTGCCTTCAGACCCCCCGGCCGCCTGCAGGGACAGTGCCGCCAGCAGGCTGGAGGCCAGCATCCCCGAGGAGGCCCAGGAACTCGGACACCCAGCCCTATGCGGCCAAGCTGTGGCTGAAGAGAAACCTCTGGAAGGAGCCTTGGTGAAGAGTCCTAGCGCTACCCTCCTCCGCCTAGATCACACCAGTAACTTCTCGAAAGACTTCCTGAAGACTGTGTGCTACACCCCCACCTCCTCCTCCATGAGCTCCAACCTGACCCGGAGCTCCAGCAGCGACAGCATCCACAGCGTCCGGGGGAAGCCCGGGCTGGTGAAGCAGCGGGCGCAGGAGATCGAGACGCGGCTCCGCCTGGCGGGCCTCACCGTATCCTCCCCCCTGAAGCGATCCCACTCCCTCGCCAAGCTGGGAAGTCTCAACCTCTCCACGGAGGACCTGTCCAGTGAGGCGGACACGTCCACCATCGCCGACTCACAGGATGCCAAGTGCGGCCACACTTCCTTCTTGCCTGAACCCCAGGCTACACTGAGGGACCCCGCTGCCACCTGCAAACCATCAGGGAAATCTGCCCCAGAAAACTTGAAAAGCCTGCTGAGGGTGAACAAAAGCTGACCCGCTTCCAGCTCTGTGACACTGAGGCTTTCATACCGTCTTGACCACCCTCTTGATTTGTGTTAACAACTTCAGGAACCCAGGCTCTCCCCGCTCTTACCAAAGAGTAGGGGGGCAGAACGGAAGTAACAGAAATGTGAAGAAGGGGCGTGGGCCTGGGCACCCTGAAAACTGTCAGTCGAGAGGCGCACAGCTTCTGATCCTCGTTCATAAATGCACACACGGGCTGGGGTGTGTGCCTCGGTTGTTAAGAGTGTGCGCCTGCCACACACCAAGCCCTACGGCTGACTCCCAGCATCCCATTAGACCAGGCATGGTTGTCACACCGTAATCCCAACACTGGAGGTGGAGGCAAAAGGATTAGAAGTTCAAAGTCATCCAAAGTCACACCACGTGGTGTGTTTTGGACTAGCCTGGTGGAGAGGAGAAATAAAAATGTGCACATACAAAATACTTAATTTGCAACATGTAAGAAGAGTTGTGGTGGTGACGTCACCACCTCGGCCCACGTTCCCAGCTCGTTCCTGTCCTCGAGGGAGAATTCTCAGACAAGACAAGTCCTACCTCTGTTCTCACTGTGCATTTTGTTTTTAAAATAGTAATGACCAAGGCTCGTTCTGACGAGCAGTGCTGTGTCTGAAAGGGTTTTTCCATGAGAATGGGGAGGGGGCAGGTTGCTTTGCTTGGTTTTTTTGGAGGGTGGGGACCCTCAGAAGTGTCAAGACTTTGAACTCAACCATCCCAAGAACAAACAGCTAAGTGAAATCGCCAGAGGAGGGCACCGGGGGCAGTGGTTGTGTAGCCCTCCGTCCGGCGCCCGTGGTCCAGTGTGTGGTTTCCTCAGCTGCTAGCATCAGGCTTACATCACCCGTCACAGGGAAGGACCCTGGGCATCGCTGAGCCTCACCTGCTGCTAAGAAGCCTCGTCCTGTTTGGGAGAGGTTGTGGGTCTAGGGTGTGGCTCTCCTGCTGAGGCACTGACTCCCAGTTTCCTTAGGTGCCATCTCCACATTTGCAGAGAGGAAAGGGATACTTCCCTCCCCAGGAGCCATCCTGAGAGTAGTGAGTCTGTTGAAAAGCTTCACAGATGTTTACAAGTGTCCCTTCCCAAGGGGAGATACTACTTCCTGTCAGTAGAACACTGCTTCCTTTTCCCCAGCTCTCCCATGCAGTAGTGATGAGGCAAAGGAGGCTGACCACAGCACAAGTGTTAGCACAGGTTAGCTCACTGAAGTAGGAGGCCTGGGCTCTGGGCTCAAATCAGGGGCCTTGTCTGGTGCCCACCAGGAAGAAAGGGCACCTAAGTATTTTGAAGAGACAGGCAGCATGGCAAAAGGCCTTGACTCGGTGTTTGGCAAAACTGTGGTGTGAGGCCCTGTGAGATGAGCTCTTTTGTTTTTGTTGTTGCTGTGGTAATGATTTGGGGGACTTTATGGATTTCACAGGATTTACAGGATTTCTCTGTAGACCAGGCTGGCCTCGAACTCTAGAGATCCACCTGCCTCTGCCTCCAAAGTGCTGGTGTTAAAGGGTGGCTCCTTCCTCTTCCTCCTTTTTTTTTTCTTTGTTCTTTTTGAGGTAGAATCTTGTTGTATAGCCCAAGCTGGCCTCACACAGCAGTCCCTCCTGTCTCAGCCTCCCTGAAGCTGAGGTTACAGGTATAATCTGTAAGTGTTTGACGCCCCAGGCGTGGTTGTTTGTGAGGAGTAGTGGCACAGGCCTGTGGCCAGCCTGGGCCATAGAGTGAGAATCTACCTCAGAAATAGTAAGCAACCTTGTTGGAGACCATGTTACCTGCTGGAGGCATCAGCTCTGGGCCCTCAGTGGAAGGTTCCTGACTGATGGCCTCCATTGCTCCTTGCATACCACAGGCTGAATCCTTTCCTCTCCCACGCTCCAGACTTGCCAGCTGCCCCTTTATCTCCTGTGCAGATGGGGCCCTTGTGGGGGTGAGCGCAGCTCCTTCCTACAGTTGGCTGGCGCAGCCAGACAGCTCAGTGAGACCACAAAGCCTTCAAGGATCAGCCATGTTCTGGAAGGCTGTGGATTGGGGTCATCCCACTGGAGTCCCCAAAGCAGCCCTCCTTATGATCACCCAGAACGCTTCCAGGAATGAGGCTTGTCCTTGTGTCATTAGTGCATGGTCTTCATGAACCTTTGTCTCACAACTTTTCTCCCTGGCATGATTTTTTTTTTAACACATATATATTATTTTATAGGGATTTGTTTTTCCACTAGTGTCAATGGCAATCACCTTAAGAAGTGATTATACTCACTTATTTCTGAAACCCTGTGGGTTTCCTCCACTCTTCCCTCAGCCAAGGAAAACAAAACAAAAAACAAAACAAACAAACAAAAAAACCCAAATTTAATATATGTCGCCAAGTTTGGTCTCACATGGTCCATTACTTTTTGTGTCAAAATAGTCCCTTAGATTTGGCAATGATAGGCTTTTAATGAGTTTTTAATCCCATCTGTGAGAGTGATAGGATCTTTTTTTGTTTTGTTACGAGACAGGGTCTCTCTATGTAGCCCTGGCTGTCCTGGACTCACTTTGTAGACCAGGCTGGCCTCGAACTCACAGAGATCCACCTGCCTCTGCCTCCCAAGTGCTGGGATTGCAGGCGTGCGCCACCATACCCAGCTTCATTCCTCCCCGCTCCACCTCAGTGATAAGATCTTGAGAACCATAATTTGTCCTGTTCTGTTCAGTGAGTAAGGACAGGAGGAGGGTGGACGGAAGCTGGCCTGTGGCTTCTGGCAAACCAACGCCTCTTTTAGAAGCAGGGGGATCTCAGCCAACAGGATGCAAACAGCAGGCACTCACTGCACCCCTGCCTGGATGGTTCCCATCCATCCTCTGGGCTTGGATCTCTCTGTAAACACAGTGAGTTGCTGTTTAAGAGTCCCATGAAATTATCCTGCTCCGCTAAGGCTCACTTCAGCAATGACAGCTCCCATATTGTCTCATGAAAAGAGTTCCAGCCAGCAGGGTGGCCCACGTTTTTAACCTCAGCATTTGTGATGCAGGGGCTGGCAGGTCACTGAGTCCAGGGTTCCGTAGACCCACACACACACACACACACACACACCACAAACATGGCCATTTTTGTTTGTGAGCTGCTCCATGCCTGGCTAATGCTAAGAAGCAGAGGCACAGGGATCTTTGCTGTAGGAGCCGCCAATGTTGGTGGCCACCGCTTTCACTGGATATCTTTGCCCAGCCTGACGCCCTGGGAACTCTGTGGCTCTCCTTGGTTCCACTCACCTGCACGCAGCCTCCCCAAAGCCGGAGCACAGAAGGCTTCTAAATGTGAGGGAGATGATGGGGGTAGGGAGTCAGGATGACAGACTGAGTGAACTAAAAGCAAAGTGTCACACACACACACACTCTCCCTTGTACTCAGTGAGTGTGAAGATCCCACCAAGCACACACAGCTTCTCCCTGTGGCTCAGCCATGCAGATTTCTCACAGACACCCAGAGAACTGCGCTATTCAGCCCACTCTGCTCCCCTCACTCCACAGCTTGCTCTAGCGGAAGATTAGGCCCAGCATCCTCTGCCTCAGAACAGCTGCAGGATGGAGCCAGGTCTGGAGGGGTTAGACACTGGCAGCCACCCTGGGAGGCTTGCAGATCTGGTCCTGAGCAAGAACAAACAGATGGCAAGAAACATCACCCGGGACACCCTAAGGGAGTCACTTCCTGGTGACTGGCAGTTACTAGTGTCAGAATTCATTTCACTGACCACCATGGGTTAGATGACACATAGCAGGGCTCACCAGAAACACATAACAACCCCATCAGGGTAACCACCATTCCTGTGGCATGAACACTGGCTACACTGAAGCTTGGTTTCATCTGGTGGCCTGCACGGCTCAGAATCACCTGACCTGGTTCCCCATCCAGAGTTCCTGCTGACCATAACGACCAGAGGAAGGTCACTGATACTCCCCTATCCAAAGCCCCTCGTTTCTGCTAACCTTGAGGTATGAGAGTCCACTCTGCATGCATACATGTCCACGTGTGTGTGTGTGTGTGCATATGCCTTGTGTATGCATTATATGTATATATACATACATATAAGTGTATCCTACTCAATCAAACCTGGTGTGAGCTGTCTCATCGTCATGCTGTCCTCTAGCTATGCAGTGACATCACCTGGACCCATGTACAGTGATGCTGCCAGGGGCTCTCTGGAGAAGGGGGAGCACCTTTTGCTGTAGACCCCACAGCCCTTCCTTCAGTCTCTGTCTCAGACAGGAGTCCTTACTGTGCAGCCTCTGCTGCCCTGGCCATTGGCCTTGCCGCACGAGAAGATAGCTGCTTCCTCCTCTACACTGTAATTATTGTTTTTTTTTTTTTTTTTTTACAAGTGAGTGCCTTAATAATCGTTTACAAATACTGTGTATTTACGCACAACTGTTCAGCCCCCATCTTTTGTGGCTGGGTCTGGTCCTGGCGGTTATTAGGACTTGAGTTTGTCCTCTTTCCCCTGTCCTCTTGCCTTTATTCTGCTGTGCAGTTGACATTGTGGCTCCTGGCTGCTCCACAGAACCTGCTAGAAACGGCATTGTTGAGTCCCTGCAGGCCAGGCTGGCATCAGCAAACACCTCGGCCTATGTGAGCCATGAAGGGTGTGACTTGGTTTGCCAGGCAGCTGAGGGCTGGCGCAGGCCAGGTGCTCCCCGAGCCTCCCTAGAGCCCCTCCCAGTTTCCCTCTGGCTTAAAGAGGTTTGTCACCACCTAGTTTCCTTTCACACCTCCCTCCTGCCCTTGTCCTGAGCTCCTTGCATCAAGTTATGGGTACAGCTCACCCTGGGGGAGCTGCACAGACTGAATTATTCACCTTTCAGAGGCTGCTGCTGGGTCCCCTCATGCCGTGTTACAACTTTGATGGTTTTTGTTTTACTTCTTGTTTTTTATATTATATATTTAAAAAGGCGGTATCTTTTGTACTGTGAACTTGCAGTAGAAGAGGCATAGTGCACTTTTTTTTTTTTTTTTTTTTTTTACTTCTATCGGTGTGTATTGTGTATATAGTCTGTGTGCTTCTTGTGATGAAAATAAACATTTCCTTTATAAACGCCACGTGAGTGGTGCCTGTGTGTACTGAAGGGCTCTCCGCCTCCAGCCCTCGCCAAGGCATCCAATGTGTTTTTCCCCTATCATTATTGCCACCCCACCCCCTTTTTTTGCTTGTTTTTCAGACAGGGTTTCTCTGTGTAGCCCTGGCTGTCCTGGACTCACTATGTAGACCAGGCTGGCCTCGAACTCACAGCGATTCACCTGCCTCTGCTTCCCCAGTGCTGGGATTAAAGGCGTGCGCCACCACCGCCTGGAGTCCCCCTCCCCCCTTTTTTAAAAAAAGATTATTGGACCTACTAAGTTTGAGGCTCTTCCTCAACCTAGAGAAGCAGTGCTGGCCACCCCAAAGCTCCCAGTTTTGTCACCTGTGGCTGTGATTGGACAAGTAGAAAAGCCAGCGTGGTGGCGCACGCCTTTAATCCCAGTGCTCTAGAGGCAGAGACAGGTGGATCACTGTGAGTTCGAGGCCAGCCTGGTCTACAAAGCGAGTCCAGGACAGACAAGGCTACACAGAGAAACCCTGTCTCAAAAAAGAAAAGAAAAGAAAAGAAAAAAGGTTAACCAGGCGCACTGACTCTTGCCTATACACCAGGACCAGGAATTGAATGTTATCCTTGCCTACTTAGCAAGTTTGAAGCCAGCAAAACAAAAAACAAAAAACAAAAAAAAAACAAAACAACAACAAAAAAAATTGGCTAGAGCTGGTAGGCATGGAGACCCACACCTGTAACCCCAGCAGCTGGGAGCCTGAAGCAGCTGGAGATTCTGGCCAGCGTGGGCTACAGAGTGAGACTCAAGTTAAGGCTGGACATAGAGCTCAGTGGTGGAGTGTGCACAAGGACCTCACTTCCATCCCCAGACTGAAAAAGATGGAAGGTGGAGAAAGGGGGAGGGGGAGAGGGAGAGGGAGAGAGGGAGAGAGGGGAGGGAGAGAGAGGGAGGGGGAGGGAGAGGGGGGATGAAAAAGTAGTACAAATTAGTGGAATCAAACTGTAACACCGCCCTCTGTAAAAAAAAATTTTTTTTAAGATTTTAAAATTTTATGTTACTTGTGTGGGTGCTTTGCTCACATGTATGTCTGCGCCATGTGCATCTGGTGTCTGAGGAGATCAAACGGCAGTAGTGCATCTCCTGAGCCACTCTCCTGAGCCACCGCGTGAGTGCTGGGAGCCTAGCCCCTGTCCCCACCTCCACAAGAACAAGCGCTCCAGACCCCTCAGATGAGTTTTAAACAGGTGGATTCTACGGTCCAAGGGCTTCTTTGGAAGCCAAGCCAACCTGGGGCTCACACCTCTCTGCTTTCCAGCCACAAATCAATCTAGGGCGGCAGTTATTGACCTGTGGGGCTTGTATATCCAATACCCTGCAATCGGAGATTTACGTTATGATTCATAGCAGTAGTAAAGTTACAGTTGTCAAGTAGCAATGAAACAATTTAATGGTTGGGGTTGGGGTGGGGGTGGGGTCACCACAGCAGGAGGAGCTGTAATAAAGGGCCGCCAGCGTTAGGAAAGTTGAGAACCACTGGTCCAGAGGCAGCTCCAGCATTGTGTATGTTTCCCATAATGCTCTGGGAATTCTGATAGCCATATTTAGAAACCACTGAAATAAGGATGTGGCGGAGGATTACAACCACATTCTATACATACTTTGAGACAACACCCACACCCACACACACCCAAACAGCAAGAGGGTGTTCTCAGGACTTAGTCGCATCACCTGTGTGCTCCAGGCCCTTCCAGAATGTGCCTCTGCTGGCTGCCTTTCCCTTGATCTTTGTCTTCAGTGTAACCATCCCAGGGCTGGGTACAACCCCAGATCACACCTGCAGCGCAAGTGGTTTTGCCAGGGAGGAAACCAGCGTTTATTTAAGCCTGAGGATGTCTTTCATGGGAAGAGCTTGGAAGGCACCCCCAAAAGGCTTGGCATCCCAGAAACGTTTCTGTAGAAAGGGTATTCCCTTTTTCCCCCTCTTAATTTTTTTTTTTATGTATTTGAGTGTTTTGCCCATACACCTGAGTGCATGTGTGTCCGTGTGCTTGGTGCCCAAAGAGGCCAGAAGAGGGCACCAGATCTCCTGGAACTGGGGTTACAGATGGTAGTGTGTGCCCTGCAGGTGCCAGGACTAGACATGACCCAGTCTGCTGGGAAAGCAGCCCTGCTCTGAGCCCCTGATGTCTCTGGCTGTAGCGGGAACCAAAGCTTAACAAGCAACCCTGCAGACATCCGCCCCACTGCATGCTCTGCACTGCTGGGCTGCACAGGGCGTCAGCCTCCCACACAGAATGTGTTCTAAGGGAAAACTGCTTATGAACACTAAAGTAGACATTGTAAAGAGCACAGTTTCTTTCTTTTTCAAGACTGCGTTTCTCTGTGTAGCCCTGGCTGTCCTGGAACTATGTACATGCAGACAGAACACTGAAAACATAATAATAAATAAATTCACTTATAAAAAAAAATTACTAGGTAAAGCTGGGTGGGAGGGTGCACCACACCTTTAATTCCAGCACACAGGAGGCAGAGGCAGGTGGATCTCTGAGTTCAAGGCCAGCCTGGTCTACACTACACTCTGTGTGTGTGTGTGGTGTGTGTGTATGTGTGTCCTAGTTCCAGAGTGAGTTCCAGGATAGCCAGGGCTACACAGAGAAACCCTGTCTCACCCTGCCCTCTCCCCCTCCTCAAAGAACACACACACACACACACACACACACACACACACACCTATAAAATCACTGCACATAGTAAAACCACCTGAACTGTGGTCCTGTGTACAATATAAAGTAGTGGTCCAGTTTGGGACATAAGTCATCCTTCAAGGACGAGTGACCCAAGGACTACAGTGGGTGACCCATTTACTGACCAGGTCCTCTGCTTCCTGCCTCCTTGGTACCTCTTTAAGGGCCAGAGGCACTAGGGCAGGGTCACTGGAGAAGCAACCGCCAGCGGGGATGTGCACACACCCTCCCCCAGGGACCCCAGCCAAAGTCCAGGATCTACCTCCCTCTAGAAGCAGGCCCTGGGCCGCTCTTCCCACAGGGCAGCCTGAGAGCGTGGGCCTGGCCCTGCTGCAGTCCAGCGGCGGTGGAGGCACATCCTGTTCTGCGGTTGCCATGGTGTATCTGAAAACATCTGCCACAACACAGGCTGGGGTGGCGCCTGGCAACAGAGCTCTGGCCAAGAAGGGCCTGGGCGGGCTGAGTACCAGACTGAGCAAGGCCTGCAGCTGGGCAGGGACTGGTAAAACATCCCATCTCCCACACACATATGCACAGCGCTCTCTCTCTCTCTCTCTCTCTCTCTCTCTCTCTCTCTCTCTCTCTCTCTCTCTCTCTCTCTCTCTCTCTCTCGCAATCTAGCTCCTAGCTCATGCAGGTTTCCCAAGGAATTTTCTGCTTTAATGTTTCATTTGGGTTGGGTTTGGTTTGGTGTTTTGAAGGAAGGTCTCGTGCAGCTAGCTTGGCCTAGAATTTGCTAAGTAACTGAGGATGACCTTGAACTCCTGATTCTTCTGCCTCCATCTCCCCAGAGCTGGCGTTTTGGGGGTTTTGCTTGTTTGTTTGTTTGTTTTTCGAGTGTAGCCTTGGCAGTCCCGGACTTGCTTTGTAGACCAGGCTGGCCTCGAACTCACAGCAATCTACCTGCCTCTGCCTCCCGAGTGCTGGGATTAAAGGCGTGCGCCATCACGCCTGGCTCCTAGGGCTGAAGTTGCAGATCTATACCACCATGCCTGGCAGCCTTTGTTTTTGATAATTATTATTATTTATTATTTTATGTATGGATGGATAGTTTGCCTCTGTGAGTGTGTGTGTGTGTGTGTGTGTGTGTGTGTGTACCTAGAACACTCAGAGGCTATAAGCTGGCATCAGATCCCCTGGAACTGGAGTTACAGACACTCATGGGCCAATGTGTGGATGCTGGGAATCATACTGAGGTCCTGTGGAAGCCTGTGCCTTAATCCTAACAGCCTCCTGGCTGCCTTTTTTTTTTTTTTTAATTGTTGTTGTTTGGGACAAAGTCTCTTCCCATTATAACCCAGGCTGGCTTCAAGCCTGTAGTAATTATCCTGCCTCAGCCTTCCTAGTGTTGGCATAACAGATGCTGCCACACCCAGTCCTAACTCTCTGTTTTCTTCTTGGAAACTCTGAGAGGAGATCCTAAGTATGCAGCCTGGCAGGCCTGAGGCCTCCCAGCTTCCTGCCTGGTCCAGCTCCCAGCCAGGCCCACAGAGCCACCCTAGCCCCACCCCCCCCAGCCAGGCCCACAGAGCTGCCCTAGCCCCACCACCCCCCAGCCAGGCCCACAGAGCCTCCCTAGCCCCACCACCCTCCAGCCAGATCCACAGAGCCTCACTAAGCCCCATCACCCTCCCTGCAGGTGGAACTCATGCCTGCGCTCTTATAGTAGCTGCTGATGCTTCTTCTGAATGGTTCATAAAACAGTTGCCACGGCGACAGGGTCAGTGCGGCTGTAGAGGGGTGAATCTGAGCTGGGCCTGGGGAGGGCCACGTGCCCCTGATGATCCGTACACACCTGCAGAGTAAGCTCTGCATACATCTGTCAAACTAGATGGCTGGCTAACTGGAGTTGATCCCATGTGACGAGCTGGGGTCACGGGTATTAGTGACACGTTTTCTAAGAGAGAAACTGAGGCACTGAGTATAACTGGCCAAAGGTACATGAATATGCCCAATGGATTTTATTTGGAGGTGGGCAGGGGAGACAGACTCAACCTAGGGCTTCACACTGTTTGGGCTAGCTTTGAAATTTCGACCATCCAGCCTTAGCCTCCCCATTAGGTTGGGGCCTAATGCCTTACAGGCCTGTGCCTCCAAAGCTACAATCTGTAATCCACCCCACCCCTGCCCCCCCACCCCACCCCCACCCCACCCCTGTCTCCATGTCCCTTTGTTGTTTTTCTAGTTACCAGGAGTCCTTTATGTGCTCTCAAGCCACATGCCACCCAACCCCGCCCTGAGAAGCCATAGGTGAGCTGACGGGATGGCTACCCTCTGCTTACCAAGCCTGTGCCCTGTCTGTTGGGCTGTGCTTCTGGGCTCAGAGGGTCTTGTGACCACTCTACTTACCCTCCCAATAAGCCTGTGGAGGTATGTGCTGGTCAGTTTTACGTCAGCTTCACACAAGCTGGAGTCACTGCAGAGGAGGGAAACTCAACTAAGAAAATGCCTCCATAATATCTGACTATAGGGCACTTTCTTAATTAGTGACTGATGGGGGAGGGCCCAGCCTTTTGTGGGTGGGGCCATCCCTGCGCTGGTGGTCTTGGGTTCTATAAGAAAGCAGACTGAGCCGGGCGTGGCGGCACACACCTTTAATCTCAGCAGAGGCAGAGGCAGGTGGATTGATGTGAGTTCAAGGCCAGCCTGGTCTACAAAGCGAATCCGAGACAGCCAAGGCTACGTAGAGAAACCTAGTCTCGAAAAAATCTAAGAAAAAAGTAGGCTGAACAAGCCACGGGGAGCAAGCCAGTGAGCAGCACCCTCCATGGCCTCTGCACCAGCTCCTGCCTCCAGGTTCCTGCCCTGCTTGAGTTCCTGTCCAGACTCCCTCAGTGATATTCAGTGATATAGAAAAACAAGCCAAATAAGCCCTGTCCTCTCCTACTTGCTTTGGTCGTGGTGTTGTCCACAGCAATAGTGACCTTAAGACGGAGTGACCGCCATCTTCTCATACCCACTTTCTATACTGTACCTGTGCGGTGGGCTCGGCTGGGATCGTTGCTCAAGACTGCCATTTCTTAAGTCACACGGGACAGTGTAGGTCACCTCTTCTTACACAGGTAGCCCAGCTAGAGGCAGACAGAATTGCAGCGCTGCCTCCCCCAGGAAGCCTGACAGGACCTCCCTCTAAACTCTGCTACTCTGGCCTTTGAGTGTGAGCATTGCTCTGGGCACGCCAGGACGGTAGCAGCTGGGGCCGGTTTATCCTGGTCCCTACCCTGTGCCAGATGTAATACATGCTTAATAAATACCTGTTGGGCAACCAAGCAAAGGACAAGAGTTGGATCTCAGTGGCCGGCAGGATCGTAACAGGAAGATGACTCCAGCCCTTAGGTTGGTGTCTGGGGTTCAGCGCTCTACTCCAGTACTGGCTGCCACTCCATGGCCTGAGGCAAAAGATCATCTCTAGATCTCATGTCTCAGGCTCCTCACCTGGGGTGGGTGAGAGCACAAATCACTGAGGCTGTGTGGAAATTAAGGAGACACGTGGGCCTCTGTGACTCCAACAAGCTACCAAAGGACCAGAATGTGGTCTTTCCTTTCCACCACCACCTCCTCCTCCTCCTCCCCCTCCTCCTCCTCCTCCTCCTCCTCCTCCTTCTTCTTCTTCTTCTTCTTTTTTAATGTTCCATTCTTTTTTTTTTTAATCTTTTTTTTTTCTTTTTAAAAATTTTTTATTATGTATACAGTGCTTTGTTTGCATGCACACCTGCAGGCCAGAAGAGGGCATCAGATCACATTATAAATGGCTGTGAGCCACCATGTGGTTACTGGGAATTGAACTCATAACCTCTGGAAGAGCAGTCAGTGCTCTTAACCACTGAGCCCTCCTCTCTCCAGCCCCTTAATTTTTTTTTTTAATTTTTAAATTTTTTTGGTTTTTTGAGACAGGGTTTCTCTGTGTAGCCTTGGCTGTCCTGGACCCGCTTTGTAGACCAGGCTGGCCTCGAACTCACAGCGATCCACCTGTCTCTGCCTCCCGAGTGCTGGGATTATAGGCCTGCGCCACCATGCCCGGCGTCTCCTTAATTTTTTTTTAAAGACTTATTTCTTATATATACAATGTGTTGTCTCAATACACACCTGCAAGCCAGAAAGCAGCACCAGATCTCATTATAGATGGTTGTGAGCCACCATGTGGTTGCTGGGAGTTGAACTCAGGGCCTTTGGAAAAGCAGGCAGTGCTCTTAACCTCTGAGCCATCTCTCCAGCATCCCCCACCCACAGTAGGGACACAGGTTGTGGAAAGCACTAAATCTCCCAGTGTGTGCCCTGAAGCTCCTCTTTGCCACTAGGTTTTTCCCACGGGGCTTTCCACCTCTTTCCAGCCAAGGTGGACAAACACAGGGCCGTGCCCTGTGGTGGCCTTTTGTGCTGACCTTGGTGGAAACTGGTGGTTGTGGCGCCAGGTGGAGGTGGCGCACATCCTTCTAAGCCACGCCTACTGACCTCCTGGCCTGGCCCTGTCCCACCTCTGATCTCAGCTCAGTGCCCTGCAGGCCATGCCTTACTTTGATCTTCGAAGGAGGCAGGCTGGAGCTCTAGGTCAGCTCTGAGGTGCTCAGAACCATCTCTAGTTACCCCAGGGACTTGGTGAGGGTGGAGAGTGGGGTGGGAGTGGGGCGCACCTCAGCTTCCTCCCCTCCCTGGAGGACCCCCTTCCCCCCCCCCCACTAGAATCACAGGAGAGCTCCAGCTGCGGGTGCATCTGGTCCACACAGACCCTCAGCACTCCTGCTGTTACAGTATCTTACTCTCTTTTGGTCCCACTGTGTAGCTCAGGCTGACCTGAAACTCAAAGAAGTGCATCGTCCTTATTCTGCCTACTGAGTGCTGGGATTAAAGTGTGGGCACAGTGTCCAGTTGGGTATCTGGGGCATGGTGGCACATGTCTTTAATCCCAGCAGAGGCAGGCTGATCAATGTGAGTTCAAGGCCAGCCTGGTCTATAAAGAGAGTCTAGGACAGCCAAGGCTACACAGAGAAACCTTGTCTTGAAACACCAAAAACAAAAAACAAAACAATAATGAAATTGTATTCACAGTAGACCTGAGTTGGTGAGTGCACGCCCCTGACCAAGCTACCCTTGTGTCCCTGGCGGCCTATCGGACTTCCAAGCCCCAAGTCCTCAAGGCCATCTCTCCATTTCCTTCGCCTTCCCTGAAAAGGCTGCATTCTTAAAGGAAACTGGCACAGGCCCCACCCTTCCCGCTGGCCGCCACACTCTTCCCTGTAAAGCCTGTATCACCGTGGGGAAGCTCTGGGGAACATCTCTGGTGGACAGGCAGCCAGTGAGGACAGCCTGGCACTGGTGCAGCACCTCACAGTGACACAAAGTTTCCAAGCCATGTGTAAGAAGCCAGAAGGAACCAGGAAATAGTGAGATTAAAAACAGTGGGGAGGGGCTATGACGGGCAGGCCCTGGAGAGATGGCTCAGAGGTTAAGAGCACTGACTGCTCTTCCAGAGGTCCTGAGTTCAATTCCCAGCAACCACATGGTGGCTCACGACCATCTATAATGTGATCTGATGCCCTCTTCTGGTGTGCAGGTGTACATGCAGGCAGAGCACCGTATACACAATAAATAAAAAGCTTAAAAAAAAAAAAAAACCAGCGAGGGTTGTGTGGGAAGAATGTTCTAGCAGAGGTCTGGGAAGCTAGGGCCCTGGTTTCCACAGGCTCCTAGCAAACCAGTGTAACGGCAATGGCGGGGACAGGTGGTGGGAGGGGCCCCGGCCATGATGAGAGTTGTCGTCATTACCAGGAAGCTGGGCTTGAGCATAAGGGCACCGCCATGGAGGAGCTCGAGACTCCATGGGGCCTGTGTGCCCGGACTTTACAAAGAGTCAACTACAGATCAGTTCCTCAGCCACCCAGCGTCATTTCACGTGCTCATCAGCCACGTGTGTGTCTACCGTAGAGGACGGCACGCCTGTGGGCACCGGCACCAACACAGGCAGCATCTCAAAGTGTGTCAGATGAACTGTGTTAGGGACAGCACTCGAGGTTTGGGTGGAAAGCGTTTTGGAGAGAAAGAAGGAAGCCAGTGGGCACGGATGGGCTCCCGTGACTCGGTGAGGTGGGCGGCAGGCGGCCAGTGCCAGCATGGCGGCTGGCACTCAGCCAGCGCCTGAGTGGATAACTGAGTGCTTGTGAGAAAGATGGCATGATGGACACAAGAAGTGGTTGTGAGCTTGCTTCCGGAAGCAAACTGGCAAAGTCACAAGGGCCAGTGGAGGAAGCAAGCGTGTGTCATAGTTTGGGCCTCCGCAGCTGCGTGGGTGGCAGGCTTGTTCCCTGAGGTAGCTTGCTCTTGTTTCCGGTGGCTACCGTGGAACACCTGAGACCGGATCATATATTAAGCCAAGTTCATCTAGCTCCTGGTTGGGAGTCTAAGATAAGTGACCGTATCTGGCAAGGACCTCATGTTGGTGGCGAGCGGACCAGCAAGCCAGCATGTGTAGAAGCGAGAGTCCGAGCAGGGTGGCCTGACTTGAAACAACTGCTCTCGGGTTTTGAACACTGTGTCCATTCCCGCAACAAGTCGGTCGGTCACCTTTGTGTCATTTCAGAATGAGGCAACCCCACCCACCCATCCATCCACTCCACCCCCCACTCCATCTTTAAACCCTGAATCCGTGGGAGGGAGAACAGGAATGGGAGGGGGAGGAGGGGGAAGGGAGGGGTGGGGTGGGAGGAAGGAAGGAGGGGGAAGAGGAGGGCAGACTAAACTTCCCGCCAGAGGGGTAAGCCTAGAGCTTTTTTGAGGTGGCCATGGGGACAGAGAGAAGGGACCAGAGGAGAAGGAATGCGGCCAGGACAGGGAGGGCATACATGTCAGAGTCAGGCAAGTAACGGGCAGGACCTGTAGTTGCCCATGACACTGGAAAGAGAAGATTCTGGTGAACAAGGAGAAAAGGCTACATAAGGCTACATCTTTTTCTTCTTTGAAATGAGAAAAGATTTGTTGAGGTTAGCAGGCAGCATCTCTCTCTCTCTCTCTCTCTCTCTCTCTCTCTCTCTCTCTCTCTCTCTCTCTCTGTGTGTGTGTGTGTGTGTGTGTGTGTGTGTGTGTGTGTGTGTGTGTGTTTAAAATATGTCCCAGAGCCAGGCACAGTGGCACATGCCTTCCTGTAATCCCAGCACTCGGGAGGCAGAGGCAGGTGGATCTCTGTGAGTTCTAGGCCAGCCTGGTCTACAAAGCGAGTCCAGGACAGCCAGGGCTACACAGAGAAACCCTGTCTTGGAAACCCAAATAAATCAGTCCAGCCAAGCTCTCATAGCTGGCCTCGGAACATCAGCTGTCAGATACACAGATGCAGACGCTGATGCTCAGAGGACCTCGGACTACCGCCCCTCCCACCGCACACCACAGCCCCTTCTCCTAGGACAAAGGTCGAGCCACCCCGCACACCAAACTCTTTAGCTGGCTCTGCTCCAGACTATCTCCCACACTTTTCTGCCTTTCTGGATAAATATGACATGATTTTTAAATAGCACCCCAAATCACCAAGTGGAAAAAGGTTGTGGAGGATGAGCAAGGAATTGTGGGAGTTGCACGTTTACAACAGGTGCGTTCCCTTCCCCTCAGCATAACTGTGGCAGCCATTTCTTTTTTTAAAATATATTTTATTAATTTATTCATATTACATCTCAATTGTTATCCCATTCCTCCCTCCCTCCCATTTTCCCCTTACTCCCCTCCCCTATGACTGTGACTGAGGGGGACCTCCTTCCCCTGTATATGCTCATAGGGTATCAAGTCTCTTCTTGGTAGGTGGCAGCCATTTCTAATGCTTCTAATATGCCCTACAGCTGGCTTAGAATTTAGGTGCTGTCAGGTAGGCCGAGTATTACTCAAGAACAGGAAACGGACCTACAGAGGGAAAGTGGCTTCCCCAAGATATAGCGTTGCCAGAGACTGTTTCTGTCACCTGCTGCTTCCATGGGTGCTACGATCACAGCGGAAAAGCATGCCCTTTGTCTCTGTCACATCCCGCTTGCTGACTGACGAGGGCTAGGCGCGGGTAGCTAACGTGTGACTGTCTCACTCAATCAGCCTCCACGCCAGCAATGACACCAGTTGGGTTGCGGCAGCATTTTGCCTGGAAGGAACCTGTGTTTGTAGCCACAAGAAGCCTTTTGAGGCCTGAGAGCCTTAGGGAATAGAGAGCCAGATGGGGCTGTACGTTTCTTCCAGAAAGAGCTCATTTTCTTTGCAATTCCTGGGTAATTACTGTGTTAGAGGTCAAGACCATGGCTGGTAGCTCCCAGTGGCCTGGGGGAGAGGATGGGAGCAGAGGAAAGCCATCTGCTAACACCCAGGGACAAGGAAGACCCCTGGCCTTTCCCAGCCCTGGGTGCTCCGGGTCCTCATGGGTGTGGGTGAGAGAAGATTAGGTGGATGAAAGACAGTCCCTGGAACCAGATGGCCAGTCTACTGCTGGGGGGGCAAACCAGCAGGTGGCTGCTGAGCCTCCAGTTAGCCTGGGTCGATTTCCTGGGGACTGAGGAGGAAGCACCTAGGAAAACAGGAGAATTTTTCCTTCCGACGCACTCTGGGGCTTCCTGACCCGTGGTGGTCTGTGTACACTCGGCAACACAAACCCATCTGCGCAAATCTCCATTGCTCAAAGCACAGAAGTGAAGTGATGTTCTTCTTCTTCCTCGGGACGTGTGCATGTTGAATAATCTTATTCTGTTATGAGGAGTGCCGGAGTTGGCCTAGCCAGGGTTGTAAGATGGGTCCACTGGTGGCCTCCCTTGTGTTGGCTAGTTTTATGTCAACTTGACGCAAGCTAGAGTCACTGCAAAGGAGGAAGCCTCTGTTGAGAAAATGCCTCTATAAAGTCAGACTGCAGGCACGCTTGTAGAGCATTTTCTTAATTAGTGATTTATGGGGGAGGGCCCAGCCCATTGTGGGTAGGGCCGCCCTGGGCTGGTGTTCCTGGGTTCTATAGGAAAGCAGGCTGAGCAAGCCGTGGGGAGCAAGCCAGTGAGCAGCACCCCTCCATGGCCTCTGCATCAGCTCCTGCCTCCAGGCTCCTGCCCTGCCTGAGCGCTTGTCCTGACTTCCTTCAGTGATGGACAGTGATATGGAAATGCAAGCTGAAATAAACCTTTTCCTCCTCAAGTTGCTTTGGTGAAGGTGTTTCATTGCTATAGTAACTCTATGACACCCTTTAATTTTTTCTAACTTCTTTTTGCCTAAAACAGTCCTAACACCTGCCGTCTGTGATGGGATTATTGTCCCTGTCAGAAAATGAAGAGAAGCCGGCGTAGTGGCGCACGCCTTTAATCCCAGCACTCAGGAGGCAGAGGCAGGTGGATCACTGTGAGTTCAAGGCCAGCCTGGTCTACAAAGTGAGTCCAGGACAGTCAAGGCTACACAGAGAAACCCTGTCTCGAAAAAACAAATAAAAAAAAAAATAATAAATAATAATTAAAAAAAAAAAAGAAAATGAGACCAGAGCACTCTCTGACTGCTCCATGTGTGTGGATTTGTGGGAAGGTGGCCATCTTTAAGCCAGGGGCTGTGCGCTCAGCAGAGCCTAACTCTGGCCTCAGCATTTAAAGCCACCCTTTTACGGTGTGCCCTGAGAGCAATTCCAGCTGGCTAAGACCTTCCATGCTGAGTCAAGGCTGGTCTGAGAGTAAGACAGAACTGGCAGAGAGACGGTGGTGAACTTTAGCTCAGGTTGTAGTTTCAGAATGCTGGAATTACAGGGATTCCCCGCCACACCCATCTGCCTTGGACTCAGGAACTTGTCAATCAACCTGAGTGAGTGAGCCACCTGGGAGAGCGCATGGGACTCCATCTTCCTTCAGCTGTCCACAGCCCTGGCTCTCAGCTGATTACAACCTCGGGAGAGACCTCACCAGAGCCACACCCATGCAGTAGATAACGTCCTTAGTCCCAAGCACAGAAACAGAATGTCAGTATGAATGCTATTTTCTGCCTGGATGGTTCTGGTGATGTCTTTCTTTTTTTTTCTTTTTTTGTTTTGTTTGTTTGTTTGAGACAGGGTCTCTCTGTGTAGCCTTGGCTGTCCTGGACTCTCTTTGTAGACCAGGCTGGCCTCAAATTTACAACTATCCATCTGCCTCTGCCTCCCGAGTGCTGGGATTAAAGGCATACGCCCCCACCACACCTATCGGTGATGTCTTTTACAGCAATAGATAATGGATCTAAGATTGGAGTGCCTTTAAGATTTATTACCCAGCATTCCATAGTCTTCTCCCCCGCGTGCCCCCCCCCCACTTCAGTCACCAGCTCGCTGCTTCCTGTTTTGTCACGAGACTGGCCTATGTGTGACCTTGCATAACCTTCTGATAGGAGTTCCTGTGTCATGGTGTGTGTTTAGACGCCACATCTGCAGCCACTCGCCCTTCCTGCTCTGCCCCCTCTTGGAGACTGGGTTTTGATTTGTGGCCACAATAGGATGTTCACAGCTTGTTACTCCTGCCCAGCTAAACCATCTAATAGACCGTGCTGGGCAGCAAACAAGCTCGGCCTGTTTTAAGTTAATTCCGCTCTCTTCTCGGTATTCTCTAGAGCAGAGTAAGCGAAAACATCTGGCTTCGTCGGAGGAGGCCGTGATGGCTGGAATAATCCAGACAGAGAGGAACTCGGCTTCCGTTTCTCCGCCTCTCCTATTTGAAAGCTTCCCCACTGAAGCACAGACCCAGGGGCATTCAAAGACAGGCCAAGGCCTTGATTTGTGTGTCTATCCACATGGCCCATGAATATTTATTATGCTTCCCTGACACTGGGAGATTTGGGAAACGTTAAAAGAGTAAGGGTCAGAGGGGCTGGAGAGATGGCTCAGAGGTTAAGAGCACTGACTGCTTTTCCAGAGGTCCTGAGTTCAATTCCCAGCAACCACATGGTGGCTCACAATCATCTGTAATGAGATCTGGCGCCCTCTTCTGGTGTGCAGAGCTACATACGAGTAGAAGACTGTATACAAGGGCCGGGCGTGGTGGCGCACGCCTATAATCCCAGCACTCGGGAGGCAGAGGCAGGTGGATCGCGTGAGTTCGAGGCCAGCCTGGTCTACAAAGCGAGTTCAGGACAGCCAAGGCTACACAGAGAAACCCTGTCTCGAAAAAAACCAAAAAAAAAAAAAAAAAAATATACAGAACTAAAAAAATCTTAAAAAAAAAAAAAAAGGGTAGGGGGCATTTTGGTATCTGACATGACCTTATCTACAGAAGTGGCAGCCATGGACACTGCAGTTGGAACGGGGTTCAGATTCTAGCCACACAAGGTTTTTGGACTTCTGTGAACCTTGGTGTCCTCTTCTTCTCCTCCTCCTCCTCCTCCTCCTCCTCCTTCTTCGGTTTTTTTGAGACAGGGTTTCTCTGTGTAGCCTTGGCTGTCCTGGATTCCCTTTGTAGACCAGGCTGGCCTCGAACTCACAGCGATCTGCCTGCCTCTGCCTCCCAAGTGCTGGGATTAAAGGCGTGCGCCACCACGCCCGGGTCGTGTCCTCTTAAAGGAGACACTAATTGTAATTTTGTCTGTTTAAGATTTTTTTCCCCTGAGACAGGGTTTTCTCTATGTTGTCTTGGAACTAGCTCTGTAGATTAGGCTGGCCTCGAACTCACGGAGATCCCCCTGCCTCTGCCTCCCGAGTGCTGGGATTACAAGCATGGCTCTAAGTGTTGATTTCCAACAAGTCAGGGGTACATGAGACCTTAAGCAGCATATCCCATTTGACTCCAGGGCAGGAATCCTGGCCTGCCTTGGTCCCTGGGTGGTGAAGGAGAGATAAACATGTTTTTTGTTTAGATCACAATTGGGGGATAAGAAAGAGGCTTGTGAGAGAGCAGGTGATGTTTATCCCCTTAGAAGTCGAACCACTGTGTAGGGGAGATTGCTTTTTAGCCAGCTGAAAAACATTCTTGAAACATATTTTGAGAAGAGCTATACATATGAGCCAAAAAACGGGAGGCAAGGTCTTTGGAGACTTGGGATAGTCTTGGCTGTTCACCGCTCCACTTAGAGATGCTCCTAGAGAGAACTGGTCAAGGAAAGGCTTCGGGGCTCGGGCTCTGTCTGAGGTTCTGGGTTCTGGTTGCTCCAGGTTCCAGCAGAAGAAATCCTGCTGATTACGACAGGAGAATCGGTTCTCGGAACTGATACACTTACGGTTTCATTATCGTATTATTTTACTTATTTATTTATTTATTTATTTTAGTTTTTCAAGACAGGGTCTCTCTGTGTAGCCTTGGCTGTCCTGGACTCACTTTGTAGACCAGGCTGGCCTCGAACTCACAGCGATCCGCCTGCCTCTGCCTCCCGGGCGCTGGGATCAAAGGCGTGCGCCGCCACCGCCCGGCTCTTTAATTTTCATTTCCTGTTGTTCAGGTCAGTCAGTGTTATAAGTAAGGTACTCTTGGTTAATAAGCTCATAGTAAAATATACTTGCTAAGGAAGTTGAGCCTACAGGGTGGTGGAAAGACCGTACTGTAGAAGGGATGAGGCTGTGACTCTCAGAGCAGCGGCCAGAATTCCACCCCAGCACTGACTTGGTGAAAGGAAACTAGTGATGAAGAAGTCACCTCCTGCTGGCTCAGGCTCCTCACTCGCAGGACTGTTCATGGTGGGAACCAGCACATAGCCTGCGCCAGCTGTGTGCCCAGCCTTGTTTCAGCTTCTTTTCTTTCTCTTTCTAAGGGATTTTATTCATTTGTTTGTTTATGATCTCACCCTGTAGCCCTGGATGGCCTGGAACTTGCTGTGTAGATCAGGCTACCCTCAAACCCATGGAGATCAGCCTGCAGGTGCTCCAAGAGGCTTTGGCTCCTGGAACTGGAGTCGAAGTTGTAAAATATGGGTGCTGGGGGCTGGAGAGATGGCTCAGCGGTTAAGGGCACTGTCTGCTCTTCTCCAGAGGTCCTGAGTTCAATTCCCAGCAACCACATGGCGGCTCACGACCATCTATGATGTGATCTGATGCCCTCTTCTGGCCCGCGGGTGTACGTGCAGACAGAGCACTGTATACATAATAAATAAATAAATCTTAAAAAAAAAAAAAAAAGATAGGGGTGCTGGTAACTGATTTCACCCCTTCTGGGAGAGCAAACCACCCTCTTTTTTTCAAAGATTTATTTCTTTATTATTATTATACAGTGTCCTGCCTCCATGTCCACCTGCACACTAGAAGAGGGCATCAGATCACATTATAGATGGTTGTGAGCCACCATGTGGCTGCTGGGAATTGAACTCAGGACCTTTGGAAGAGCAGGCGGCGCTCCTAACCTCTGAGCTGTCTCTCCAGCCTGCAAACCACCCTCTTAGCTGTGAAATCGTCTATGCAACTCCTTACAATTTTATAGGGCTTTACTTTATTTTGAATCGTGTGTGTGTGTGTGTGTGTGTGCGCGCGCTCGTGTATGTGCATGCTCCTGAGTGCAGGTGTCTGTGGAGGTCAGAGTCTTTAGACCATCCTGAACCTGGGATTCCAGGTGGCTGTGAGCATCTCTCCTGCACCAGGTCTCCATGGATACACTCAGTCTTCCAGACCCCCTTCCAGACAGTCTTCCAGACAGCCTTCCAGACATAACCAAATGGGTTATGTCCCCATTTTACAGGTGACAATGTGACATCAGAAGGTGGTTGGCTGGCTGGTCAGTGAAGAATGGCCAAGAGGATTTACACCTGTGCAGTCTGAGCTCTCAGCCACGACTGTTGCCTTTAACTCTGCAGTATTGTATTTTCATGACAGGACCGGTGAGGCTGACTCCAGCAAGGTGTTGGAACGCTGGCCGCAGGGCCTGCAGCGTGAGGCATGCTGGGGAAGGGCATCCTTGCTATTCTGCCTCACCCAGAGGTAGTACTTTGTCATTCATAGATAGAATTCTTTGAAAGCTCAACATCCATGCCACACTTTTCTGGCCACCAAATGGCAGGGTACCCATCCACTCCTGAAAGCTGCCCCCTACCCCCCCGCAAATGACATGCTCTCAAAGAGGCTGCAGCCTCAAGCTTGGTGTGGGGATCTCTACAGAACTTCAAAGCAGGTGGTGGCAGTCCCCTCAGCCAATGCTGCCAAGGTTATGGCCTGGGTCAGCAGGCTGCCATGTTGCAGTGGTGAGCACAGGTTGTCACCTCTCTTGTTTACCCTTAGTCCTGTTCCAGGGGCCTGCAGATAGCAGAGGGAATTTCACTAAGACCTGTTGGGGAAAGACCCTGTGTAGTTGTTCCATGGTTTTGGGAAAGCTATTCTGAGCCTCAGTTTCCTAATCTGTACAGTGGGCAGATAAGGTCTATGCATCCGCTATCTCCAGCTGTGTAACAAACATTCCCCAGGTGTTAGTGGCTTTCAGCAGTGCACACCATTGAAGGAACATTGTGAGGACTGGCTCAGCAGCTGTGTATTCGTTTGCCGTACATCTGGTCAGCTGGTCTAGAGTAGCTTCTCTCACGTATCCAGCAACGGGCAGCTGTGGGCTGAGGTAGCAGGGTGCATCTGGGCTATAGGTTTAACTTGGGCTTCTTCCTGGGGTAGCTGGAGTTGAAGTGCGATCTGCAGCGTGAGCCTGGCTGTGTCATAACTGCTGATGCCCCCACTCGCCACAGCATGTCCCATGACAAAAGCCAGAGGCAAGGGAGGGAGGATGATCTGTGAGTGTTCTTGTGATCTACTAACGTGTCCCCAGCAGAGGTCTTGGGAAGGTCAAATGAAACATTGCAGGGTTTGGAGGGGAAATAATAATTGCCAGAATTAAGGGTGTTGCTCAGTGGCAGAGCACTTACCTACCTTGCGTGAGACCCTGGGTTTGACCTTCTACAACACACATTACAGGTACACACCACAGCAGCTGCTGAAGAGAGCCACTGCTGCTGGCCATTGCTGTATTTATTTGTTTTGTTTTGTTTTGTTTTGTTTTCTTCGAGACAGGGTTTCTCTGTGTGGCCTTGGCTGTCTTGGACTCACTTTGTAGACCAGGCTGGCCTTGAACTCACAGCGATCCGCCTGCCTCTGCCTCCCGAGTGCTGGGATTAAAGGCGTGTGCCGCCATGCCCGGCCCTTGCTGTATTTATTAACCAGCATTAATTCTTTCTTCACAGTGACTCCGGCTTCCTATTGGAGCTGGCCTGGCCAGGCTTTGGATGTACAGCGAGCTGGTGTCTTTGCACAAGGCACAGCAGTCGCAAGCGTTATCACTACCACAGTGAGACTCTTGTGGTAAGCGAGCAATTTGGGTGCTGAGATTCACATTCAAGTTTTGGAAAATCTGCCAGTACTGCATTGTCTGGCACTCTGCTGAGGACGGTCAAAGGGGGACACTGGGCTTAGGGACTGTGAGTTTATGGATTTCTTTTCCTGTCTGACTGACAGCCAACCACTCTTTGAACATACTTACAGGAAAATGAGAAAATACAGAACAGGAAGTGGGAACAGGAAGTGGGAACAGGAAGTGGGAACAGGAAGTGGGAACAGGAAGCTTACCCATCACCATGGTTGGTCTTGTGCGTCTACTACTACATAGTAGATGTCCAGGGAGCTGATTAAATATGATTTCTAGGTGTGTCTGGGAATCTATGAGGAAGTTTCCAGAAGCAATGGGTTCAGGCTGCGCTGGAACTTATGATCCACCCACCCTCCTCTGCCTCCTAAGCGCTGGGTGGTGAGTGACTGTGCCAGGAGCACTTAAGGCAAGCATTTCGATAGCTGAGCACGCTTTTAATCTTAGTTCCAGCACTTGGGAGGTGGAGGCGGAGGCAGGTGGATCTCTGAGTTCGACGCCAGCCTGGTCAGCAGAGTGAGTTCCAGGACAGCCAGGGGCTCACATAGCCCAGGTTGACCTTGTCATGTAGCCAAGATGGCCCTCGGGTCTTTACCTCCCCGTGCCCTGGGATTCCAGGCATGGGCCACCATGCTCCGCTTCCCTCTGCTTGTTTGAACTGGACTTCAGTCTTCTGCACCCTCGAAGCTACTGATCTCAGGCCTTGGTGCTTGGACTTGACTCCATTCCACTGGCTGGCTGGTTCTCAGGAGTCAGAGCTGCATCATTAGCTTCCCTGAGCCTCCTAGGAAGATGACAGAGTGTGCGGCTCCTCAGGTTCCAAGATCGGGCAAGACAAACTGTGTAAAACCTATCCACCTATCTATCATCTATCTATCTATCTATCTATCATCTATCTATCTATCTATCTATCATCTAGCTAGCTAGCTATCCATCATCTATCATATATCAATCAATCAATCAATTAATCTATCATCTATCTATCCATCAACTCTCTATCATCTATCTATCTATCTATCTATCTATCTATCTATCTATCTATCTATC
>OU015754.1:34644656-34663347 GCA_907169655.1 Acomys percivali | reverse complement strand
CCACACATACACACCCACACATATACACACACCCACATACACACATACACACATACATATCCAAACATACACCCCCCATATACACATACTTCCTTACCCACACACACCCACACACACATACACACCCACACATACACCTCCCGACATACACCCCCCCACACACACACATACCCACACACACATACACACCACACCCCCACACATCCACCCACACCCCCACACACATACACACCCATACCCCCACACCATTCAGAGAAGGGGAAGTGATTTGTCTGATATCAGTAACACAAATGACTAAATTCAGCCCGAATTAAACGAATCTGTTACAATCCATGGTCCACAGTTTTTCTGTTTTGTCAGCTGCCCCTGAGGTCTTGTGGGTAATGAGTGACCAGCTATGGGAGCAGGCTGGGCAGTGAGATCGATAGGGTGCCACCCAGCCCATCTGGGCAACTTGAGGCAAGTTAGTGCCTCGGAGTCTCTGTCTTCACCTTTATAGCTGGATTTTGGGACTGTTGAATTCCTGACAGTTTCGCACGGTCAGTGCCTGCTGCGTGCAAGTGATAGGTGAGTGTTTCCAAAGGGGTGGCCAGTGTTCTCAGCTCTCTTTCAAGCGGCCGGCTGCCTGTCACTCTCCACACGGCACTCAGCCCCCATAACCTACGCCATTGCTTAATTAAATCTAAGGATCCTAACAGGGGCAACTGGGTTTTCTGCATCGCCAGGGACCAGTGGCTGCAAGATGGACTTGACCACCTCACTCTCGTCTAAGCAGAGCGGCAAACTGGGCGAACTCCTGTCAGCATCCTCCGCTGCTTAGAGGCAGAACAGAACCCACTCTTCCCTACTGTTGAGTCACAACAGGGGCAGCAGTAGGTGCCACAAGCCGGAAACTAAGCACTGCCAGGGAGGGGCCGCTGTCATTTTCACAGATAAAGGAACCAAACTTTGGGGCTGGAGAGGTGTCAAGAGCACTTGCCGCTCCGTCAGGGGACTCTTGGTTCCTGGCACCACAGCGGGCCTCTCACAACGTCCCATAACTCCTGTTCCAGGCTAGCTCAGCCTCTTCTGACCTAGGAGGGCACTGCCCGTGGTTGGTGTAATTACATACACAGATGCATACACATAGAAGAAACAAATGTTTAAAAATAGAGCAGTGCAGAGAATAAAACCTTGCTGAGAAAGCTGGTTGGTTCCGTAGACCTTGACTTAACACAACGCACAATTTACACACATTGCTTGATTTTTTTAAATATTTATTTTAAATTTTAATTAATTAATTTTTTTTTTCTGAGACAGGGTTTCTCTTTGTAGCCCTGACTGACTGACCGCCCTGGACTACCTTTGTAGACCAGGTTGGCCTCGAACTCGCAGAGATCCGCCTACCTCTGTCTCCTGAGTGCTACATTTTTTAAAAATTAAATTAATTAATTATTTATTTTTTTAAAAAAAGATTTATTTATTATCATGTATACAGTGCTCTGCTTGCATGTACTCCTGCAAGCCAGAAGAGGGCACCATATCACATTACAGATGGTTGTGAGCCACCATGTGGCTGCTGGGAATTGAACTCAGGACCTTTGAAAGAGCAGGTAGCGCTCTTAACCACTGAGCATCTTTCTAGCCCTATTATTAATATTTTTAAGACAGAGTTTCTCTACATAGCACCGGCTGTCTTGGAACTTACTATGCACGTTAGGCTGCCCTTGAACTTCAGACAAAGACCCACCTGCCTCATTCTCCTGAGTGCCAGGACTGAAGGAGTACGCCACCACACCCTGCTCCATCGCTTGCTCTTTTGAGTTGGCAGTTTTTTTTTTTTTAAGATTTTATTTATTATTATGTAAACAGCGCTCTGCCTGCATGTACACCTGCAGGCCAGAAGACGGCGTCAGATCACATTACAGATGGTTGTGAACCACCATGTGGTTGCTGGGAATTGAACTCAGGACCTCTGGAAGAGCAGACAGTGCTCTTAACCTCTGAGCCATCTCTCCAGCCCCCAATTCCTGCAACAGAGAATTCAGGACCTCTACCACTGAGTAGCGACCCCAGATTCCCAGATATTTCTGAGGCTAAAACAAAATTCATCCCCCAGTGAACTGTAGCGATGCCTTGCTTTGAGAAATACATAGCCCAACCACTCTGCTGGTCCAGTTCCCCAGACTCGGTTTCTTTAAATCTTGGTATTTTCGAAGCTCGATATTTCTGAAGGGGCTTTTGGGTTGTTACGGCATAACCTCACACTCAAGATTAGGAAGCCCACACCCAAAGAGGTGAGGGCTCTGCCCCCTGGGTCTAGCACTGGAATCCTAACACTCTTGACTTCCTCACCTGAGGAAAGGAGTCATTTAGCTCTCTCTGGTAGGTGTGGCCCAGCCCACGGGCCGCCACCCAGCCCTGGGTTGTGTGACTTGGGATAGCAGTGGGAGGGAGACAGCGTGGGTGAAAGGCGTGAACCGGTCCTGGTGGAGGCGTGGCTTCTAAGAAATTGGGGCGGGGCCTGCAGGCCGTGGGCGGGGTGCAGAGGATAGGATGATTATAGGTTCCCCGGGGCTTCAGGAAATCCGAGCGGGGATTTGTGGCGCTGAACTGGGGGAGGCTAGGTTTGAGGTGCGGGGTGCGGACCAAGCCTGGTTCACCGGCTCGATGGGCACTTAAGCGGCGCTCAAGCGACCAAGCTCCCGGGGAGGCTCCGCAGGGCAGTGGGCGGGGCTTAAGGACGCCCGCTCAAGTTCTGAAGATCTGGGTGGGGCTCGCTGGAGCTCGTGGGCGTGGCCACCCGGCCATTCAAGGGCCCCGGAGAGCGGGTGTGTGCTCGGTGCCTCCCTGTGCTTCCCCGCGCCACCCGTAGGGGGCGCTCTAAGGAGCGCCGGGCGCCTAACCCGGACCATCCGGAAGTGGGCGTGTCGAGGCGCGGTTCTGCGGCGCTGGTTGGGCGCGGCGCGGCGCGGGGGCGGGGCCTGCGCGAGGGAGGCCTGGGCAGCGGCGGCCGCGCCCCTCCCCCGCGCGGCGCTCAGTGCCAGGCGGGAGGCGGCAGCGGTTGGAGGCTTCGCGGGGCTTTGCAGCTGGGACTTCGGCGGCGCCTCAGGCACCCGGGCTCGGGTAAGCGGCGCGCGCTCAGGCCGGGGCGGCTCGGGAGCGAGCCGGGGCAGGCGGGAGGGCGGGCGGGCCTCCTTCCCGGGGTCCCGCGTGTGAAGCTCCCGGCTGACAGGAGCCGCCGGCGCTGGGTGTGCGGGGCGCACGCGCGTGGCCCGGCGCTGCGGCCGGGGAATGGCCGTCTGCGGGCAGAGGGCGCAGGGCCTCGGGTCAGGTTAGCCGTAAGGCGGTGGCCACGGGCTACCGGGGAGGCCGGGGCCGAGCGCTCACGTGGGGCTGGGTGCGCCGGGCCGGGTGTGCGGGGCTCCGCCTGGCTCGGGGTGCATGGCCTCCTGGACCCTGAAGACCTCGGGCGGGGGGCAGGCTGCAGCGGCGTGGCCGGGGGTGCCGGGGACGCCGGGGACGAACCGTGTAGGGAGTCCCGGTGCGGAACCCAGTGACCCGCGGGGCAGGTGGGGCTCAGCCGCGCCGAGATGGCTAGGATGACATCAGATGTGGAGGGTGGGGAAGCCCAGCCCAGCTCCGTTCCGCCGCCGGTTCCCCGGCGGGCGTACGCACAGCAGCCCTGTCTCTCCAGTGATGTGAATGCGCTGGGGGAAGTGGCCCGGCTGCAGGGCTTGCCGAGAAGAAAGGGGCTTCCTCCCGGAGGGAGGTGCCGGCCCCCGACGTCCTTTTTTGGGAGTGTTCAAAGGGTTTTTTTTTTTTCACAGGCTGGAAAAGGAAATGCAGGCTTCGCTCCGTCGTGGTTTAGAATCACATCCTATATTTGGCGTTCATGTAGGCTGCCCTTGTTTTGTGGTGTCGGAACGGCTTGCTCTACACATTTCGGTCGTGGGATTCAGTGTGAGAAGCAAATTGCAAGTTGTTCATCTCTCCCAGGATTGCAAGATCTAAGGCCTTCCCTTCCTGTGAGCATTTAAAAAGAATTGACCGCAGAGTGTGTTTATACACAGTGCCACATATGTTTAGTTTTGGAAATGGTTGGCACAAAATATTGTGCCCCTGTACGGTGGCCGTCCCTGCCGGGATTATAGTCTAAAACAGTACTTATGAGGCTCTTAGTCACCCTATATAATAATGCATCTCATTGTCCTTGTCTGGCAGATCCCTGACACCCGGGCTTGCCGGCAGAGGCAGGGAGGGACATGATTAAATACAAGCAGTTGCTTCCTGCCGCCTGTTCAGTTCCGAAGGCAAATAGGTAGCTCATCAGCCTTTGGAAAAGCTGGAGAGAGGATAAAATCTGTTAGGTGCTTGGCTCAGCGTAGGTTAGAAGGCTGACCTAGGGAGACTTGGAGGTGTGTTTTATAGTCAGTAGTGTTTGCCTGGACAGTCTGGCATTAAAACTTCGAATCTAAGAGGTGGCCTATTGTACTGGACAGTAGTTTTCTGTCAACTTGACACCAGCTAGAGTCATCAGAGAGGAAGAAGCCTCAATTGAGAAAAAACGTCTCCATATGATGTAGGAAAAGCCCGTGGGGCATTTTCTTAATTAGTGATTCATGGGAGAGGGCCCAGCTCATTGTGGGTGGGGCCACCCCTGCACTGGTACTCCTGGGTTCTATAAGAAAACAGGCTGAGCAAGCCAGTGGGCAGCACCCTCCACGGCCTCTGCACCAGCTCCTGCCCTCAGGTTCCTGCGCTGTGTGAGTTCCTGTCCTGACTTCCTTTGATGATTAACCATGATGTGGAAGTGTAAGCCGAATAAACCCTTTCCTCCCCAAGCTGCTTTGGTCATGGTGTTTCATTACAGCAATAGTAACTTTAACTAAGACTGAATATATAGATAGAAAAAAAAAATGAGGTAAAGCATAATTGCCTTGTATCATGGGTCTAGAAGTGCCCTGTCTTTGGTAGATGGCAGTCACATAAACAGACTTGATAGAAAAGTCAGACACACTTTTTAAAGAAGCAGGAACATGCTTTCTGTGTGTGTGTTGTGTTTTAGTTGTGGACAGTACATTGAAGCCTGATGGGTTTAAAAGATTTTGTTTTTAGTTTGGTTTTTGGTTTTTGGTTTTTCGAGACAGGGTTTCTCTGTATAACACAGCTCTGGCTGTCCTGGAACTCCCTCTGTAGTCCGGGCTGGGTTTAAAAGATTTTATATTATTATTTAAGTTATGTGTGTGTTGTAGGTATGTGCATGTACAGTAAGTGCACCCTTGGAGGCCTGAGCCATGCGAGTCCTGGGGCTGCAGTTACAGAGGGTTGCAAGCCACCTGCATGGTTGCTAAGAACTGAACCTGTGGCCTCTTCAAGAGCTGCAAGTGCTCTTAACCACCGAGCCATCTCTCCAGCCTCCAAGTGTCATGAATTTTTTATCATAAATCTACTGCTGGCAGTAGTAAAGTCTCCATGGTTATGTGTTACTTTGACTAGATCATGCTAATCCATATTTGTGTCTATGTATAATTTAGGATTAGACTCAGGACTGTTAAATACCATTTTTAAGCATTGCTCGTGGGATCCACTGCAGCTGTGTGGGGAGTTGCTCAAATCCTTATGTGATAGAATGTTTGAAATGATGTTACTAGTTTCTTAGCCAAATAAGTGGGGATTGGAAGACTCAAATCTTTAGGAAGGCACGATATTCATTTCATATTTTGATATGTCACAAACTGGTGCTTTAGAAACATAGTAATTGAAGAGCCTGACCTCTCCTGGGCGTGGCACAGTGAGAGCTGCTTTCATTTGCAGCCTTTTGACCAGTGTGGCTCTCGGGCTTGTGTTGTATTAGATGGCTTTCCTCTGTCAGCAGGTCTCTGAGTTCTCAGAACTCTCGTGGTACTTGCCTGTGTCTTTTAAACTAGAGATGGCCTTCTGTATTAAAACATGGAATTCTTCATGAATATTTCAGCATGGCCTAGGACCTAGATGTTGAGTAATGGAATCTCTTGGGCTTTCGTTGCCCTAGTTGAGGCTCTCTGAAGTTCACAAACAAGATTCGCTGCTATTTTAGCACCTGCTTAGCACTCTGACCGCGCACAGTGGCTTCTTTTTTGTTTTATAGTGGCTTTATTGAGCTATAACTCACATAGCATGCACTCTAGGTCATCTGAGGTGTACAGTTCAGCAGAGTGTGGTGGTGTTGCAGCCGTTTAACCGCAGCACTCAGTTTAACATATTTCCTTGCCCCAGAGAGGAGGCCGTGTGCATTAGCAGTCTCCCATCAGTCCTCTCCCTCCCCAGTCAGGCAACCGCTGCTCTCCTCTGTGCGATTTCCTGCCCTTGGACATACTACGGAAGGGACAGTCAGTATGAAGTCTGTTGTTTCTCACTTTATTTAGCATATTTTTAAGATGGACCCGGCTTTAATTCCTAGCCACCCACATGACAGCTCACAACTGTCTCTAGCTCCAACTCCAGGACATATATGCAGGCAAAACACCAGTGCACATAAAATTGAAAAAAAAAAAAATCTGTTTTTGTTTTTTCCTGAACTCACTTTATAGACCAGGCTGGCCTTGAACTTTTATCCATCTGCCTGCCTCTGCATCCTAAGTGTTGGGATTAAAAGCATACGCCAGCATGTCTGGTTCTTTAAAAAAAAAAAAAATCTTAAAAAAAGATTTGTGTATTCTGTAGCACATATGGAATGTTCTTTATTTTTTATTTATTTATTTTTTTCCGAGACAGTTTTTCGGTGTAGCTTTGATTGTCCTGGACTCACTTTGTAGACCAGGCTGGCCTTAAACTCACATCGATCCGCCTGCCTCTTCCTCCCGAGTGTTGGGATTAAAGGCGTGTGCCACCACACCCGGCTCTTTTTTTTAGTTAAAAAAAAAACAAAACTTTTATTTTTTTATATGCATTGGTCCTTTGCCTGAATGCATGTCTGTGTGAGGGTATCAATTCCTCTAGAACTGTAGTTACAGACAGTTGTGAGCTGCCATGTAGGTGCTACGAATTGAACCCAGGTCCTCTGGAAGAACCACCACCAGTGCTCCTAACCTCTGAGCCATCTCTCCAGCCCCAGAATATTCTTTTTATGCTTGGACTATTATTTCATTGTATGGACATAGCATATTTTGTTTCCTCATTCACATCTGATGGGTATTTGGATGTTCGCCTTTCGGGCTAGTTACTACAAGGAAATCTGTATGCACTCATGTGTAAGTTTTGCATGAGAAAATGCATTTCTTTTCTCTGGAATATTGACCCGAGAGTGGAATTGCTGGTTATTTGGTGAGCCTGTATTAACTGTTTGGAGGAATCGCCATTGTGTTTTCCAGAGCAGCTGCAGTGGCTGGTGCTTTTATCCCATGGTGAGTGAAGGCTGTGGCTTTTGTGCGTCTTCATGGTGAACACTTGCTGTTTTCTGCCATCCCCTGTGGAGTAGTACGTTGTGGATCTGGTGTCTGTTGTACAGGTGATAGCAAGCATTGGTTCATGAGATCAGTGGGCCTTGTATGTCTTTTGTGGAGACATGTCTATTCAGATGCTTTGCCTGTTTTTAAAATAGAAAGTATGTTTTAATTTTTAAAAGGAAAAACATTTTTTCAGTGATTTTTTTTTTAATTAGTTAAACATGGAAAATAATTTTAAGAAGTTTTTAAAAAAATGATTTATTTCTTTAATGTGTATGAGTGCTTTAGCTGCATGTGCATTCACATGCCAGAAGAGGGCGTCAGATCCCAGTGTAGATGGTTGTGAGCCACCACATGGTTGCTGGGAATAGAACTCAGGACCTCTGGAAGAGCAGGTAATACTCTTAACCACTGAGCCAGCCCAAGAGATTTGTTGTTGTTGTTGTTGTTATTTTGTTTTTTTGTTTCCCCTGAGATAGTGTTTCTCTGTGTAACAGTCCTGGCTGCCCTGGACGCACTTTGTAGACCAGGTCTTGAACTCACAGTGATCTGTCTGCCTCTGCTTCCCGAGTGCTGGGATTAAAAATGTGTGCCACTCTGCCAGGCTTTTAAGAGTTATTTTTATAAACACCCTTCAGTTACATGACATACTGTTTCCTTTTCCTATTTGTGAGTTGGTTTTTTGTCATAGCATCCATTGAAGCACAAAACTAAGTTTTTATAAGTAGTCATTTCTTGCAAACTAGAAATTGCTCACCTAGATGGTAAATCACACTTTTATCTGTCTAGTTTGTTGTTTTCTTTTCTTTCTCTTGCATCAGGTCTCACTCTACCCCAGGTTGGCCTCCACCTCCCACCTGCTCCGGCATTTTGGTTCTGTGAGTGAAAAGCCACATGTGAGGGGTTGGGGAAAGAACTGAACGAATTCACTTTGAGAGGGCTATCGAGCGAAAGGGTTGCTTTTCAAATCTTGTAGCTGCCTACTCTCCAGAATAAGTCAGATTTATTTTTCATTTCATTTGATGTGTGTATATGAATGATGTTTGGGTGTGGTGTGTGTGTGTACATGAGTGATACTGTGTGCACGTGAAGGGGGTATGTGTGAATGATGCTCATGTATGTGAATGGAGCGTGGGGGTATGTGTGAGTGTGCGCACGCATGCGTGTGCACATGAATGATGCACATATGTGGGCACATATGCCACAGAGGACAGCTTCCAGCTTTATGTGGGTTCTGGGGCTCCAGCTCTGACTTGCAGGTTTGTGTTGTGACTGTCTTCAGCAGCTGAGCTGTGCTGCCAGCTCCAGACCTGTGAGTGTGACTGTGGATGGAAATAGTTTCTGATGGCAGCCTGCCTTGTCTTGCACTGCTGCTCCCCTGTCTCCAGGCCACTCCCTGACTGTCAGGTCTCAGGCCTCCTGAGGTGCTCATTACTTCACTTCCTCCTACTTTCTGGATCCTTCTTGTCCTTTGGGAGGTTTGACTCCTTGACAACTTGCTCCTGCCCTCAGATGTCATAGTTTATCACTGCTGTCTACTACAAGGATCTAGACCTGATTCGAGCAGCTGCCGTGAAAGCTGTCTTCCCAGTGGAGGCAGAACGCAAGGATGAGCCCGTGGGAGGTAGACAGAGGTTCTGCCTTCTTGTTCATAGCTTAGTCACCAGTGCCCACTGGGTATTTACTGGGTGAATGACAGTTTATAGAAGTTAGCAGGGACCATCCTGAAGACAGTGGGCTCCTGACTGCTGACATCTTTATTACATTTATAGAAAGCGTGAGGGATGGGCAGTTCCCCCACCCTCCATTCTGGCAAAAGTGCCCAGTTGTAAAACTGAAGCTGAAGCCAGGCTTGGTGGCGCACACCTTTAATCCCAGCACTCGGGAGGCAAGGCAGGTGGATTGCGGTGAGTTCGAGGCCAGCCTGATCTATAAAGTGAGTCCAGGACAGCCAAGGCTACACAGAGAGACCTTGTCTTGAAAAACAAAAACAAAACAAAACAAAAAAACCCCAACTGAATCTGAGACCTTTCCCCGAGGCCCGGGTATACTTGTCTGGCTCCGTCGCGCGCGCGCGCGCGCTGATGCCAGTGGAAGCCAGAGACATGCAGTCCCCTGGAGCTGGAGATACAGGCAGTTGTGAGCACCCTGACATGGGTTTTAGGAACTGGACTCTGAAGAGCCACATCCTGTGCCCCTATGTGAGTCATCTCTCCAGCCCCCGGCCTGAGCATTTTAGACATTGAATTCAAGTTCAGCCTATGAAGAGGGGAGAATGTTTAGTTTTCGGAGGGGAGATGCTGAGAGTGAGGCTGTGGTTTACACCTCTCTGGAGTTGCCTGTTGAAACGTGTGTCCCTAGTTTCAGCTTTACACTTGTGTTCACTTTGGTTGTCTGTTTGTTAGGTTTTTTGTTTTGTTTTGTTTTTTTTTAATTTTTTTTTTTTTTTTGAGTTTTTCGAGACAGGGTTTCTCTGTGTAACCTTGGCTGTCCTGGACTCATTTTGTAGACCAGGCTGGCCTTGAACTCACAGCGATCCGCCTGCCTCTGCCTCCCAAGTGCTGGGATTAAAGGTATGCACTACCACGCCCAGCTCCCTTTGTTAGTTTTAAGGACAAGGACTGAGCTCCAGATAGCAGACTGGTCAGGGTTTGGGGCACCAGGCTCTCGTCCAGCTCTTGGAGAAGTGCCCCTGCGGCCTGTTGGGGTCTCTGCTTCCCTCTGCTGAGTGCTGGCGTTGTAGGTGTGCACCGCCATGCCTGCCTTCCACTCTGTAGTTCACAGCTCCAGCCAAGGATCAGTGAAGCCCTGGGGTAGCGTGCTGGACTAGCCTGTTGGAGGCGCAGGGTGTAATTGTCAGTACTGTTTGCTGTAGAACAACACATGTAATCATCTGTTTATAAACTGAATCAGCGGCTAAAGAAATGGCTCAGTGGTTAAGAGTGTGTACTGCTTTAGCAGAGGTCCTGCGTTCAGTTCCCAGCACCCACAGTGGACAGTTCATAGGCTCGTAACTCCATCTCTAGGGATCAGGCACCTTTGGCCTCTGGGCATGCGTACAGAAACTTACTTTGAAACACTCAAAAGAGCTGGACATGGTGGCACATGGCTTTAATCCCAGCACTTGGGAGGCAGAGACAGGTGGATCTCTGTGAATTTGAGGCCAGCCTGGTCTACAGAGTCAGTTCCAGGACAGCCGGAGCTATGTGGATAGACTCTATTTTAACAGACCAAGGGAGAAAAGAAAGAACAAAAGGAAAGAAAAAGGAAAAATGATAAAAACAAGCATTTCCAGTTACAAACTGTGAATGGCATGTCTTGCAGCCTCAAGCCGCCTTTAGGGGTTAAGAGTGCTCTTTCTGTTGCCTGGGAGGCACCACTGTAGACCTCTGAATCCAGCTGCCAGCTTGGAGCATCCTAATAACTGCTCACAGGAGCCTTCAGGACTTAGTCGCCCAAGAGCAGGGAGCCTGTTCATTTATAGCTTGAAGGTAAGATGGGTGTGAGTACAGTATGGGTCCTTATGTTAAAAACAGCTTCCTTTTTATAATGTGGCCCTGCCAGTTTTTTTTTTTTTTTGGTTTTTCGAGACAGGGTCTCTCTGTGTAGCCTTGGCTGTCCTGGACTCGCTTTTTAGACCAGGCTGGCCTCGAACTCACAGCGATCCTCCTGCCTCTGCCTCTGCCTCTCGAGTGCTGGGATTATAGGCGTGGGCCCTGCCAGTTTCAAGTGTGACCCAGTTTATGTCTCCCTTCTCCTGACTTCCACCCTGGGCTTCTGCCAGACCTACACACTGAGACCAGGCCCAGGGCTGTCACTGCCGCCGCTGCCACGCGCTCTTCTCACACATTCTGGCTGTGCCTGCATGAAAACATTGGTGACTGGTCCATGTTTTCAGGACTCTGGATGCCTGCTGGGGAAATGTGGCAGTACGGCAGGTCTTGGATAAGATTTGGTAGACTTCACTTCCTAGTTTTTGCGTGTGACAGGGTCTTGCTGTATTGCCTAGGCTGGCCAGGAACTTGTCCTGTAGTCTAGGATAGCCTTGAGCTAGAGCTCGCCTTCAGCCTTTGGATTGCTAGGGTGACAGGTGTGCACCTGGCCAAATAGACCCCTCTGCTGAATGCTGATGACAACTCCGGCTCCTGTGTCCCCAGACATCACTTGGGTGGTGTGCACTTTTATATGAATAAATTAATGGTGCTGGGGGTTGAAGACTGCATTCCTCACTTTTATTTTTTTTTTAGTTATGATCCACCATGATCACATTTTTATTTATTTTATTTTTTATTTTTTATTTTTTTTGTTTTTGTTTTTGTTTTGAGACAGGGTTTATCTGTGTATCCTTGGCTGTCCTGGACTCACTTTGTAGACCAGGCTGACCTCTAACTCACAGTGATCCACCTGCCTCTGCCTCCCGAGTGCTGGAATTAAAGTGACCACGCCCGGCTGGTCACATTTTTATTTTTAATGTTTTTGTTTGCTTTGTTTGGTTTTTTGAGACAGGGTCTCTCTGTGTAGCCCTGGCTGCCCCGAACTCGCTTTGTAGACCAGGCTGGCCTCGAACTCATAGCGATCCATCTGGCTCTGCCTTCCGAGTGCTGGCATTAAAGGTGTGTGCTCCTGGCCTTGTTTTAATGTTTTAGGGTTAGTTAAACTGGGTTTTGTTGAGGACGGCACTTGTGGCTCTTGCTGGCTGGACCAGTGAGCATCATGCTTCTTCCTGGGGCTTTTCTGCTGCCAGGCGGCCAGGCCAGCCTGCTTTAGTCAAGTCACATGTGGTGTGGTGCACCAGCGCTGCTTGTGCCACACTGAGGAACTGAGTCCCGAGGTGCTGACACTGCTGAGGCCCTTTCTCCAGTGAACAGAGCTGTAGTTGTTTCTGGGATGAGCTTGGTGGTGGGTTGAGGGAGGGGTCTTGGGGCTGTTGTCTGCTTTTGGCATTCGGTGTGTGCTGACAGAGTTTGGAGGCAGCTCTCCTGAAGAAGAAGGGTTAATCATTATTTGCTTACCTCACATGAGACACACTTAAATTCCTTTTCATAGCTGTCAACATTCTTTCCCAGTTAAAGATTCTAATTCCTTTCATTCTTAGGGAGGTAAAGAACTGAGACTGATTTATTTATATAAAAATGCACGCTGCCTAAGTGATGTGTTGGGGACACAGGAGCTTGAGCTTTCATCAGCAGTCAGCAAAGAGAGCTACTTTAAAAATTATTTGTATTTTTATATTTAATTTCTTTTTATTTCAGTCGTCACTTTATTTAGTATAACATACATTAGGAAAAAAATAAGACTTTATTAACATTTGTAATGCCTACAAAGAAAAAGAGATGTTAAAAGCAATGTATCTCAAATTTAAGAAAAAACTCTACTTAAACATTTGTAATAAGTCTATACCCAAATATTCATTTTGGACCAAACTTGAGATCATTTGGTCAATATTTATATCTGCTATTTATATGCAGTATTTTTATATAACCTGATTCTTGGACTGTGAGCTTCATTTTCCTAACGTAGCAAAGAAGACAAATACATATGATCAATTATATTAAAGGAAGGAGTGGAGTGGGAGTGTCCAGGGCCTCAGACACACACACACACACACACACGCGCGCGCGCGCGCGCGCGCGCATTTACCTTTTCTAGAACTAAGTGTTTCTTCCATAAACATATTAAATAGCTAGGGCTGGAGTGGCTTGGAAAGCACTTGCAGAGTGGGTTTGATTCCCAGCTCCCACAGGGTGGCTCACAACTGTGTGTAACACAAGTTCCGGGGGCCCTGGAGCCTCTTCTGACCTCCAAGGGCACTAGGCAAGCATATAGGACACAGATAACACGTGCAGACAAAATATTCATGCACATAAAATAAAAGTAAATACATCTCATATTATTTCTAGAAATTTACTAAGTACCTAAGCCCCATAGAACTAGGGCCAGGGCTTTTTTTTTTTTTTTTTTAATGTTTTATTTATTATTTATACAGTATTTGGCCTGCGTGTGAACCAGCAGGCCAGAAGAGGGCACCAGATCTCATTACAGATGGTTGTGAGCCACCATGTGGTTGCTGGGAATTGAACTCAGGACCTCTGGAAGACCAGCCAGTGCTCTTAACCGCTGAGCCATCTCTCCAGCCCTGGGCCAGGGCTATTTCAAGTGAAATTTCTGTATTTAAGAAATAAAGGATGTTGGGGGCTGGAGAGATGGCTCAGAGGTTAAGAGCACCAACTGCTCTTCCAAAGGTAATGAGTTCAATTCCCAGCAACCACGTGGTGGCTCACAACCATCTATAATGAGATCTGGTGCCCTCTTCTGGCCTGCAGGCAGGATATTATATACATAATAAATAAAGAAATCTTAAAAAAAAAAAAAATAAAGAAATAAAGGATGTTGGTCTCGGTGCTGCACCCCTTTAATCTCATTGAGTTCCGGGACAGCCTGGTCTATAGAGTGAGTCCAGGACGGCCAGGGCTGTTAAAGAAACCATGTTTCGAATAAGCAAATAAGTAAGTAAATAAATGACACAAACCCTTTTGAGTGATATTTGTATGTTTTTACATGAAATTTTGTCTCCATTAAGCAGAAGAATTTCAAATTTTACTTTACAAAACGTGTGTGTGTGTGTGTGTGTGTGTGTGTGTGTGTGTTCGTTCGTGTGTGCTCGCTCACCGAGGATGATCCCTGGAGCTGAGAACGAAACTTAGGGTTTATGAGAACAGTTACGTTACGAGGGAGCCGCTGAGCTCATTTTGTGGTCAGTAGTATCTTTAGCTTAACATTGTCATCTTAGTTTTTCTTGGCAAGCAAGAGGAGTGATTGCAGGAGCCGACAAGGGCAGGCCACTGCTCTCTGCGTGATACTTGGTAAGATGTGTTGACTGTTTCTATCTGACATTTACTGTGTGTGTGTGAGTGCATGGTGTGTATATAGTGGGTGCATGTGCTGTGGCTTAGGTATGGAGTACAGGACAGCTTTGTGGAATTGGTTGTCTCCTTCCATCTCTACTTGGCTCTAGAGATTAAGCTCAGGTCATAAGCTCTCAGGACAAGCGCCTTTCCTCTGGGCGGTCTGGGCTGTCCGTCTCTTGGGAGCAGGGTGGCGGCCCTGGGTTTTATGGCAAAGCTTCAGCAGGAAGTTGGAAGACTCGGTTTTATTAGTTTTCCCTAAGACTGCCACTTGAGTGTGAGGGTCTTGAATGCCCTAGGCTGAGCTACGTAAGAACCAGCTGTGACCTGTGGAGTCCTGAACGGCCCTGCACCCAGATGGGGTCTCTCTCTGAGGACATGTTTGTAGACCCTCTTCAACTCAGGACTAATTGTAGTACAGAGAACCCAGGTGCTTGGAGCGCTGGTGGCCTTTAAAATCTAGACTCAGCATTATAAGTTGTGTGTGAGAGAACTGTTAATGGTGCTAGTGGAATTCTGGGTCTCGCTGGCCAAGACTCCTGTGGAAGAGGGGTAGGAGCAGTGCTTTAGTCCCTGAGAGGCGCCCTGCCTTGGCTGAGCGGCGCCCATGCTTACACTGGCCTTCCAAGGACTTCATCTGCCTTCATCTTCCTCTGAAGCTCCTACTCCCCTGGTTCAGCTGACCTCAGAGTTGCGGGAGCCCAGCAAATGGCTCAGACTAAACAGTGTCCTGTTGTCATGACAGCTACAGGCGGTGTGTCATTCCACTCACGGATGCCCTGTGGGGAATGGTGACCACGAACATACGACCATCATGTCTATTTGCTGAGTGCTGAGATTATAAATGAGCATTTATGTAGTGTTGATGGTCAAATTCTGGGCTTTGTGCTGGGCAAATAGTCCACCAGTTGATCTACACGCCTAGCCTCACTCTAACAATTGTTTAAAAAGATGTTTTTGTTTTTTTGTGGTCCTCACTCCAAGTCAGGGTTTTTCTGTGTCCTGGCTAGCCTAATCTTGCTCTGTAGACCAGGCTGGCCTTGAACGCACAAAGATGTGCCTGCCTCTGCTTCCCAAGTGTTGGGAATAAAGGCGTGCGCCACCACTGCCTGGCTGTACTTTATTTTTAATAAGTGTGTGTGTCAGGTGCTGGGATTTACAGAGACTGGAGGTGTCATGTCCTTGTAGCTGGAGTTACAGGTGGGTGTGAGCTGCCCAAAGTGGGTGCTGGGAATCAAACTCATGCTGTCTGCAAGAGCAGTGCATGCTCTTAACAGCCGGGCCGTCTCTCCAGCCCAATAATTTTGAAAAGCAATTTCCTTCCTTCAGATTTCTCTCTGAACTACTGGTGTTCAGGGTAACAAGGTTTCAGGAGAACAATTGAGTTGGTGGGCTCAGGCTGAACCCACATGAGGATGTCTCGGCAGCTGGAAGGGAAGCAGCCCCGCCTCCCTGTAAGAGTGAATCTGCTGGTGTTCTCAGAATGCTCCTGGCTTCCTCTTCCTCCCTCTTTTCCCTCCTCCATTTGGGGACCAGAGTGGGAAGGCTCCTGTGACCCTTGGGAAGAGGATTACGGCTGGGTGCTGACTGTTACAAGCTTGCAATGGCCAGAGGTACTGTATTCTCTTACTGGCTTTCTGCTCTTTTGTAAAAACACATACCAAAAAGTCACTGCTTATGTCAGACTTGGGAAATGGCACTTCCCGAGTGGAGGCTTTGGACCAGTTGTTTGTAAGCCGTATTTCAGTCGTACCATGATGTGGGAAGGGTTGGGGACTTGATTTTTCCTGGCACAGTCAAGTGGCTTTCTGTTTACAAGGTTTGTTACAGCTTAATGTTTTGGCTTACTTTGAAAGTGTACAAAAGGATTTTTCTTGTTTTTAATTAATTAATTTTCAAGTCCTGGCTGTCCTGGAACTCACTCTGCAGACCAGGCTGGCCTACAACTCCGGGATATGCCTTGCTCTGCCTCCCAGTGCTGGGATGAAAGGTGTGCGCCCCCACTGCCCCGCTTGTTTTGTCTTGTGAGACAGAGTCTCTATGTAGTCCTGGCTGTCCTATAGCTCCTTATGTAGACCAGGATGCCCTTGAGCCCACAGAGATCCTCCTGTGTCTGCATCTGGAGTGCCAGGATTCAGGGCCTGATGAGACATTAAAGGCACGTCACAGCTTCTGTAGACCGCATGCATGCGTGTTCTTTGCCTGTGGCTGTGCATGTGTGAGCCTGAAGGAAGAGTCGGTGTTGGTGGCCGTGTCCGAGGGTGTGTGGTGGTTCTGGCTTGGTCTAGAGCAGTGCAGAGTGGCTGGGTCTGTTCAGATTCTGATACTAGGATCTGCCTTCACTCGTTGTGCTTGGCTGAGGAGAGTATAAATTCATACAATAGCCCGGAATAGTGGCTCACCCTGCAATGTTAGCACCTAGAAGGCAGAGGCTGGAGGATTGCTGTCATTTTGAGGTCAGTCTGGCTATGGAGTGAGACCCTGTCTCAGAAACAAAAACAACAAACAGATAAAACCAAAAAGTACGTTTAGACATGATGCTAACAAAAGTATAAGCCAGTCTGTGGTGCTTGTCAGTGGTCCCTCTGCCAGCACCAAGTAATTACTTTTTGGATTAAAGTAGCAAAAATTAAATACTAAGTGAAGTGCAAGTTGGTTTCTAGTTGGAGAAGGGGAACAGTTATATTCTGCGTTTCTTGAAGGTCAAGCATGTTAGAAGTATTTTTGTTCTTCAGGATAACCCAGCCGGCACCAGCCGACACTTGATCAAGGTGAGTGGAGTAATGGAGTAATCGCGCGCCATACTCGTGAGTAGAGACTCACTTGTATTTTCGTTAAAAATTAAAAACCCAACTTCCTATATTAATTTATTTAGTTCAGGGTCCACTGGACATCTATGGAGCTCAGAGGACAGCTTCTTACTGTGGGCCTGGGAGGTGGAACTCAGGGACTCAGGTTATTATTAGGTGTGACCACAAGCAGCCTTACTCTCACTCAGCCGTCTCGCCAGTCCACGTTTGGTCATTGCAAGTTTTCTAGGTTGAGTTCTTGAATAAATTCAGAATATTGTCAGCCTTGGGGGGTGTGCATATCCATGTGTGGAGGTTGGAGCGGTGTTGGGACTCTACTCAGTCTCTGCATTACTGCCTCCAGACAGGGCCCTCCCTGAACCAGAAGCTGCCATTTCAGCTAAGCCTACTGGCCAGAGATACTCAGGACCTGCCTGTTTCAGTCCCACAGTATTAGGCTCCAGGCCTGTGCAGCCACCCCCAGGTTCTATGTGGGTGCTGGAGATTGGAACCCATGCTGGCACTGTCTCAGAACAGGTGTTCATCTTCCCAGCCCCTTGCTTGGTTTACTCTGTAGCGCAGGCTAGCCTCACACTCACTGTGTGGCCTTGGCCCCTGGAGTGCTGAGGTTATAGGCTGCATGTAGCACCTCGCCCCGCTAGGGAGTCTTCATAGCTGTGGCCGGTGAGCTAAACAGGAGCTGACCTCACTGGCTGACTGATGCTTGTGATCATCTGCGGTCACTGTGGAGGTGGCCAGGAAAAGCCTGGTGTGTTCCAGGTGAGGGTTTGCGGTCCCTTCAACACACTGACTCACTACCTTGCAGAAGTCCTCACTGCACATCACCCTGGAGGCGCAGGGGCAGAGGAAGCCTGTGGGGACTCCTGGCCCAGCCCCAGAGGGATTGAGGTGCAGGTGACTTGGTAGGGCAGATGGCCACTGCGTCCCTGTTCAGTGGCCCAGTCACTTAGAAGTCATTTGTACACAGCATAGTTTGAGAAAAAGTGTGGGCTTCGGTGTTATAAGTGGCAACAGAAAAGGATTGTTTTGTAATTGTATTTGTATATGTGGGTGTTTGTATGTCATTCTGGCAGTTTCTAGAGGGCACCACATTTGTATGTCTGTAGGTGTTTGCTTTTTCTCGTAGTTTTTAGAGATTCCTACAGACTGTAAATGCAGCTGCTTATGAGAGTCTTATTGTCACTTGATGTTGTGTCTCCTGCTAGAGAGCCATTCCCCACCTGTGTGTGTGTGTGTGTGTGTGTGTGTGTGCGCGCGCGCGCGCGCGCGCTGGGGGGGGGTGCCTAGAGGTTGACACATCTGTGCCACCACTGCCTATCTTTTGGGGCTAGGTCTCACTGAACTGACATTGGTTTGGCTAGATGGGCTGGCCAGTGAGTCTTGGGGATCCCTCTGCTCCTCCACCACAGAGCTGAGATTGGAGGCCCACGGTGTGCATGGTATTGGCTTGGGAACCGAGATCAGATTCATGTCCAGAATCCTTGCCTGGTGAGTACTTTACTGATGGAGCTGTTTCCTCCTCTTCCTCCTCCTCCTCCTCCTCCTCCTCCTCCTCCTCCTCCTCCTCCTC
>OU015754.1:34622897-34634754 GCA_907169655.1 Acomys percivali | reverse complement strand
GCGCGCCAGGTGTGGTGGCACACTTCTATAATCCCAGCACTCTGGAAGGCAGAAGCAGGCAGATCTCTGTGAGTTTGAGGCCAGCCTGGTCTACAAAGCAAGTCCATAACAGCCAAGGCTACACAGAGAAACCTTGTGTCGAAAAACAAATACACAAACAAAATCAAAAGAAAGAATAAAAGAAATCCACCTGTCTCTGCTGGGACAGTGCTGGGACTAAAGGAGTATGCCACCTGGATGTTTTGTTTTGAGACAGGATCTTACTGTGTGGCCTTGACTGTCCTGGAACTTAATAGTAGACCAAGCTGGCCTCTACTTCCCCAGTGCTGGGATTAAAGGTGTTTGCCACAACGCCCTGGCAAATAAGTGTTAAGAAACAGCCTCCTGAGCTGGGTGTGGTGCGGCACGCCTTTAATCCCAGCACTCAGGAGGCAGAGGCAGGTGGATATCTGTGAGTTCGAGGCCAGCCTGGTCTACAAATCGAGTCCAGGACAGCCAAGGCTACACAGAGAAACCCTGTCTTGAAAAACCAAAGAAAGAAAGAGCCTCCTGCCCTTTGTCTTTAGCTCTTACCCCACACAGCGACCTAGGCTCTGTAGCACCTTTCATTACTGTACCGCTTGCTGCCAAGGTCCCTTCAAGCTGTTCTGTAGGTGACAGCGTTTGCCCATCCATCCAGTAATAGCGGCACTCTGGTACTGTCTCCCATCACTCGGGGTTTAACTGCTTGTCTCAGTTCTCGCGCTGGGTCAGGAGGTAGCTCTTTCAGAACGTGAGGAACTGTTTGGCCTTCCGAAGCCCGACCCACCCGACACCTTGGAGGTCCAGAGCAGCCTGCACTTCCATCAGCACTTCTCTGTTGGGTTCACCACACTGGGGCAAAGGAGGGCTTGGCTCACTTCCCAAACAGCTGATAGTGGGCACTGGACAGTTGGGACCTTTAGTCCATGTGGGGAATGGAATTGATGTATACCCAGCCTCTTTCTTACATGTGCTAGGCAAAAGCAAGGGCTCCTGTAGTGCGGGCTGCCTCTGAATCCCTCGTCTTCCTGCCTCCACCTCCTGACTTCTGGGTTGTGGTATCATGCCTAGCAAGTTCATTTTTTTTAAAAAAAATATTTTATTTAATTTTAATTTATGTGCATTGGTGTGTGGGTGTCAAATTTTGGAGTTACAGACAGTTGTGAGCTGCCATGTGGTTGCTGGGAATTGAACCCTGGTCCTTTGGAAGAGCAGGCAGTGCTCTTAACCACTGAGCCATCTCTCCAGCCCGCAAGTTCATTTTTAAGTAGGATTTTAAGTTGTCTTCCCCCATCCCTTTTTTTAACAGTCCTTTATATGTTTTAGATACGAGTCAGTGCCTTATCAGACTAGGTTTGCAACAGATGTCTGTGTATATTTTATTTATTAGCTGGTATGTGTTTGATATGATGTATGTGTCATGGTGCACATGTGGAGACAGAGGCCAACTTGGAGAAGTCAGTTTTCCTTCATCTTGCTGAGCCCTCATGCAGGCCTTGAAGGTGTCAGTGTGTTCTCTTCTGTTGCTTGTAGTGTCACACTTAAGCTACTTTTGCCATCCGGGGCCAGGACGCTGTGTTGCTGTGTTTTCTTATGGGAGCCCTCGGCCCATTTGACATCATCATCTTTTTGTTTGCTTCCTTCATGGCTGTCCAGCTGTTGCAGCATCATTTGTTGACACTCCTTCCCCATGACTGGTTTTGGCTAGAGAAAGTATGGGTTTACTTTGGGACCGGGAGTTCTTTTTTTAAAATGTGGTTATTATTGTTGTTTGTGTATGTGTTACATTATGTGTGTCCATGTGGGCACGTGTGGAGAGATCAGAGGACAGCACTGTGGAGTCGGGTCTCTCCTTCCATTTCCGCATGTGTTGTGGGGACCACTCAGGTCACTAGACTTGTGCAGCAAGTGTCCTTTCCATCTGAGCCGTCTCACGCCTGAAGAACTCTGTTTCACAGTGAAGGACCTTAGCATCTCGTACCAAGCATTCAAAGTGTGCAGTCCCAGAAGTCAGCGAGGAAGGTCAGGCAGCAGCTGGGCTACAGAACATGGGCATAGGGGCTGCCACTGGGCTCTTGCCCCCGCCCAGTTACATGTCTCAGCAGTACATAGAGGACACTTCTACACAAGCCTTGCAAAGATAGAAGGAGGCTCTGGCATGGACAGACACTGCTTTCTCTATGTCTAGCATGGGCCCAGGGCCGTGAGGAGGGAACTGGAGGGAAGAAGCATCATCGCCCACCACATGTCCCACTTGGCACAGATGCACAGGTGCTGGCCTCTTCTGTTCACAGCGATCCGGTTGTCAGGGAATTTGTCAGCGTTTGGCCACGTGCCAGTTCCTCTTAGCTTTATCCGCGTTGCACTTGTCTTCTTGAGCAGAGTGCAGTAGAGAAGCAGCCGGCTAGGAAGCCTGAGGTGTGTAGGGCGGGGCCTGAAGCGCAAAGCCTCCCGTGTTCACCTCCATCTGGCAGCCCCTCGGAGTTCCAGGACCCCAGCTAGCTGTCACCACGTTCCCCATGCCCAGCTTACTCTGCCAAGAGGTTGAATGATCTGACCCAAGCCCCCACCCTGGCCTTTCTCCCCCACGCTGGCCTGTTCCCTTCCTTCTGTCCAGCTGCCACCACCATACCATTCAGGCTCTTAACTCTGGCTGCAGAATGGGACTGCCAGACGCACTGCCATCATAAGGTGCCTTAACCAGCCACCTCCCATTTACTTAGGGCTCCTTTTCCTAGGACCCGACTCTCGGCTTCAGTGGCCACCTCAGGCTGGCCTCCCGTTCCTCACTGGGGTGCTGCGCAGCCAGCAGCTGACCTGGATCGCCGTGCCGGGGTGTTTCAGGAGGGTAGTGGCAGGTGCTTGGAGGCCGGCAGCTGCCTCTCTAAGTCCGCATAGTTGGTCCTGTGGAGTCACTCTGGGGAGCCAGCACAGAGCTCACACAGGAATGCAGATGCCAGGGAGGGGAGGGTGCTAAAGAACTGGAAAATGACGCTGGCAGGCTGAGGAGAAAGCCAGCCGATCCACTTGTCTGGGGCTCCCTTCAGCTTCACACCCACACGGTACCTACACTTTGGTATTTTCCTGTGTCCAAAATCGGAAGGGCGGAGTGAGTTTCCCGCCTAGCCTGAAAGGCAGGTTTTCCTTCACGCTCTGTTCCAGTCTTTCTCTTGAGATGAAAGCCTGCCTCTGGCTGTTGTTTGCAGTGCTTGCCCTGTTCTCACTGCAGAGGGATCTGAGGTTTGCAATCTCTGCTTGGGGAGAGCAGGCAGAATGCCGAGGTGGTCTGTTTTCCGGCTTGCCTGTTGTGGCAGTGCAGCTTTGACAGCACATGGTTCTCACACACGTCTCTCTGCTCTCTTCTTGCAGACACAATGCGGCGAGTGGTGCGACAGAGCAAGTTCCGGCATGTCTTTGGACAGGCTGTGAAAAACGACCAGTGCTATGATGACATCCGAGTCTCCCGAGTGACCTGGGATAGTTCCTTTTGTGCTGTTAACCCCAGATTCGTGGCCATCATTATAGAAGCGAGTGGGGGAGGAGCCTTCCTGGTGCTCCCTCTGCACAAGGTGAGTGACACCCTGTTCTAGAGCTGAGATATGGCCACCTGGTTTCTTTTTTTAAAAAATTTTTAAAAATTTAAATAATGTATTCCTATTACATCTCAGTTGTTATCCCCTCACTTGTATCTTCCTGTCCCCCCCCCCCTTTCACCCTATTCCTCTCCCCTGTGACAGAAGGGGACCTCCTACTCCACCATATCATCACAGCCTGTCAGGTCTCAACCTGGTAGCCTGCTTCCCCTTCCTCTGAGTGCCCCACCAAGGAGAAGTGGTCAAATAGGGGGCACCAAAGTTCATGTCAGAGTCAGTCTCCACTCTCCACACAACTGTAGAGAACGCACTGTCCATTGGCTGGATCTGAATAGGGTTCTAGGTTTACGGCATGCGTTGTCCTTGCTTGGTACAGTAGTTTATGCATGTCCCCCTGGGTCCAGATACACCAGCCTTGATGGTCTTCTTGTAGGATTCCAGGACCCTCTGGGCCCTTCCATTTCCCCATTCTCCCATATCTCTTTCACCTGGAGTCCCAGTAGGAAGTCCCAGCATTTATCTCAATCCCCCGCTAAATGACGACTCCCAGACGACATCCCTGTTGGGCTAGTGTCCAATTATATGTGAGTATATACCATGTGTATCTTTCTGGATCTGGGTTAACTCACTCAGGATGATCATTTCTAGTTCCATCCACTTGGCTGCAGATTTCAAGATTTCCTCGTTTTAATAGCTGAGTAGTATTCCATAGTGTAAATGTACCACAGTTTCTTTACCCATTCTTTGACTGAAGGACAGATTCTGGCTATTACAAATAAGGCTCCTATGAACATAGTTGTGTGGTGGAGCATCTTTTGGGTATTGAGGTAGCCCTATGTCGGTTGTGGTTGTGGTTTTGCTGAAGGAGTCGGAAGCAGGAGGATCATGAGTTCAAGGCCTGCCTGGGCCGCCTGGTTTTCAAGTTGCCTCATGTGGGTGTTGAGAACTGAACTCAGGTCCTTGGCAAGGGCCAGTAAGTGCACTGAGTCATCTCTTCAGGCTGCCAATGTGTCCTGTGTCATGCCATGCCCCGCCCCCTTGAATTTTGAGTTGTAAATGCAGGATGCACTCAAGAAAGTGTCCAAGGGATGGTTTTAGCTCAGGAGTCCACACAGACAGAACACAAAATTCAAGATTTATCCCAACTCTGGACAATAAGTTGCAGCATGGGATTTGAACTGTTGAACAAGTGGTAGAAACGAAAGGCCCTGACTGAGTGGCTCTATGTGCATCCTCAGTGTGCCCTCACTGGTCCTTTCCTAACTGCCTTTCATGGACTCCCCTGCCCCCATGTCTACTTCTGAGCCATGTGAACTAGAGCAGGTCTCAGTGTGGATCACAGGCTCTGGAAGTAGGCACCATCATCAAGTCAACTTGCTGTCAAGAGCACTGCCCCACATCCTGGGCGCAGCTTCCGGCTCCTGCCGTTCCCTCTCAGGTGTTGATGACTGGCTTGCTCTGTGTTTGACTTCCCTGGCTAGACTGATGATTGCACACTGAGAAAGAATTAGCAAGATGGGCGCCCAGGGTAGGAAGCCGACTCTTTGTTTCCAGTGTAGCTTCCAATTGGTCCACAGGAATCTTGCCATTAATTGGAGCTTTTCTCTTGACTGATGCCATACCATTGTAACATAACCTGCCTTTGGAGTGGGGCTTTAAACTGAGTGTCACTTGCGTTTAGCCCACCCGTTTTTTTAGTATGTTCCTTCAAGGACTTATTTTTATTATTTTTAATTATGTATAGAGGGGTATGTGTGTGCGTGTGTACACGTATGTGTGTGTGCTCATGAGCACACATGTGCATGTGGAGGCATTGGATCCCCTAAAGCTGGAGCTACGGATAGTTGTGAGCCCCCTGGTGCGAGTGCAGGGACTAGAACTTAGGCCCTCTGCTCACGCTTGTAGCCGCTGAGCCATCTCCCTGCCTGTGTATTCCTGTACTAGTAGTGAGGAGGGCTCAGGAACTTGACTTTTTGTTTCTAGGGCTCAGGGCGGCCAGCTGAGAGGACAGCCACAGCCTGTCAGCCAGGTCAAACACTCATGGTCTGTTTGGAGTTAAAGCAGTTTTCTTTTTATAAACCGAGGGACAAATTCAAGACATTCTTTTCTTCAAAGAAATGGAACAAGCCAATTAAGAAGCCCAAAATAAACTCTAAATGGCTAATCTTCCGCTGAGCTCAGATCGCCCCTGCAGCTTCCACATCCACAAAAGGCTGCGTCCATCTTTGCTTCTGCAATCCACGGGTGACTTTGAGCCTCACAGCGCTGGCAGGGGACCAGCCTGGTGATGTGGGCCTTACAGGAATGAGAGCAGAGCGAGTCCGTGGAACACGGCTGTGCTTTGGCTGGGGAGAAGGCGTGATGGGCAGGGTTGAATTATGTATTCGTAGGAGCCGTTTCCAATACCTGCCCCAGCTCCCAACACAGAGCCCTCGCAGATTTACTCAGCAGGCAGCTGGTCATCTGCTCTAACCCAGGTGTGCTAGTCTGGCTGCCTCCCAGCCACCTGCCCTTTGACTGCTCATCTCTGTCTCACCTTGACCTTCTGCTGTAACTCTGTCTTGTGGTGAACTTGTGTATATGTGTGTGTGTGTGTGTGTGTGTGTGTGTATGTGTGTTTGTGGCCGCTTCTTCCTCGCCTCTCTCTGTTTACCTGACGACCCCCACCTGCCCCTGCCCCTGCCCCTCAGACTGGGAACGGAAGTCCTGCCTTTTGCTGTCTGGCTAAATCCACTTCTTTATTGACCAATCACAGATATTTGGGAAGCATTGTTTACACAACGTTGATATAGGAGATCCTTCATAGGAGTGACAGTGCCCATGTCTGGACTCTAACCAGATCTCGGGGCACAGAAATCAGCATCTGAATACACGGTGCACCAACACATCCTCCAACAGAGCTGAGTTCAGGTCTCCAACATCATGTGACAAGCCAGGCTTGGTGATGTATGGCAGGGAGTGGGGCAAGAGGAGCCCAGGGCCTCGCTGGCTGCCAGATTCACTGAGAGACTCATCTAGAAGAAGAAGAAGAAGAAGGAGAAGAAGGAGAAGAAGGAGAAGAAGAAGAAGAAGAAGAAGAAGAAGAAGAAGAAGAAGAAGGGTGGAGAACAATAGAAGACACCTCCACATCTCTCTCTCTCTCTCTCTCTCTCTCTCACACACACACACACACACACACAGACACACACAGACACACACACAGACACACACACACATACACACACATATACACACATACACACACACAGACACACATACATACACACACACATACACACAGACACACAGACACACATACACACACATACACACACACACATACACACAAACACACAAACACACATACACACATACATACACACACACAGACACACAGACACACATACACACACATACACACACACACACACATACACAGACACACATACACACACACACACACCACTTCCCTCTAACTCTCTCCCTGTTACACTTGAATCCAATGGCCTTTCTTTGACGCTGTGATACAGTCTGTGTGGCCTTGCCCTGATGTTGGTATAATCTTAGTGACAGCATTTGGAGGTAGAGGAGCACGTGGTGTTACTGGCTCCTTTCCTCAGTAGGCTCACAGGATCTCTGGGTGCTTCTCAGGCACTCAAGGGTACAGTTAATTCTTTGTGTCAGAATGAGTGGCTTTGAGGAAGGAATGAGGGCTGAGAGTAGAACGCTGTGACGTTGAGTCGTGGCGGGGTCACCCTGTAGTGGGATGTGGATCTGCCATTCTGTCCCTCCATCTCTCTTTCTGTAGTGTAAAGGAGCTATGTATGAAGTGGCTTTCAGCTCTGGTAATTCTCTGCGCCCTCACTGCGTCTCTTCTCCTGTGACTGTCTGCTCTGAGGCACAGATGCCAGGGCCCCACCCAGCAGGTGAGGGGTTGGTCAGGCCTGCGCTGTGCTGTGCTGGCAAGGCCTGGCATGAGCCCATGGCAGCTGACACTGCTGTTTCGTTCTTCCTGAGGTGTGATCTGGCCACTGGGGCATCACTGTCTGTAGGACATAACACCATGCTCCGTGTTGGCACGAAATGCGTTCCCTGTAATTTATGATGTAGCCATAGTGTTTGGGAAAGGCTTGTGGACCTCACGTTGTTGATTCTTGATTGTTATATCCGTCGTTGTTGTCGTTTGCCCATCACATGTGACACCTTGCTGTTTGTAAGCTCAGCTCCTGCCCTCAGCTTTCTGCCCTGCAGGGGAGGACAGAACTTCAAGCCTGACTCGTTCTCATCTTCTGTCACCAAGCTGCCACCCTGCCACCCTGCACCCCCACCCCCAACCCCAGCGTTGTGGTCAGAACCAGAAGTATCTTATCAGATTGCTACTACTGGCCATGTGTGGTGGGGTACACCTTTAATCCTAGCACTCAGAAGGCAGCCTAAATAGTGAGTTCCAAGCCAGCCAGGACTACATGGTGAGATCCTCTCTCAGCACCACCAATGTCCCCCCCCCCCCCCCCCCCCCCCCCCCCCGCAGTGGCTCACGCCTTTAATCCCAGTGCTTGGGAGGCAGAGGCAGGCACATCTCTGTGAGTTCGAGGCCAGCCTGGTCTATAAAGTGAGTCCAGGACAGCCAGGGCTCCACAGAGAAACTCTGTTTCAGGGGGAAGAAGAAGAAGAAGAAGAAAAAGAGAGAGAGAGGGAGAAGAAAAAGAAAAGGTGCAAGGACTTGAGCTCTTGGTGAGCTCTGACTTTCTGTCCTGCTCCAGCTGTGGTACCTCTAAATGAGAACTGAGCTCACTATGGCACATATATATATATATGTATAGGTTTTTGTTTTGTTTTTCTTTTTTTCTTTTTTTTGGTTTTTCGAGACAGGGTTTCTCTGTGTAGCCTTGGCTGTCCTGGACCCGCTTTGTAGACCAGGCTGGCCTCGAACTCACAGCGATCCACCTGCCTCTGCCTCCCAAGTGCTAGGATTATAGGCGTGCACCACCACGCCCGGCTCTGTTTTTTTTGTTTTTCAAGACAAGGTTTCTCTGTGTAGTCTTGGCTGTCCTGGACTCTGTAGACCAGGCTGTCCTTGAACTCACAGTTGTCTGCCTGCCTCTGCCTCCTGAGGGCTTGTATTTTATTCTTAAGAAATTATTTATTTTTAGCCTAGCATGATGGCACACTCCTTTAATCCCAGCACTCAGGGAGGCAGAGATAGGTGGGTCTCTAAGTTCTGGTCTACAAAGTGAGTCCATAACAGCCAAGTCTACACAGAGAAACTCTGTCTTGAAACAGTAACAACGACAACAAAAGCCAAAAGAAATTATTTATTTTTATGTGTATGAGTGTTTGCCTGCCTGCATGTTTGTGCAATGCCTGCAGGGGCCAGAAGAGGTTGTTTGATCCCTTGGAACTGGAGTGAGGCTCTGTGCACATGCTGGGAATCGAACATGGGTCCACCGAGTCATCTCCCCAGCCCCTAGCTATGTTGTCAGTTCCTGTCACAGGCTCCAGGTTCTCTGTACACGCATTGTTGAATGTGCACACCTGATCAAAGGGATCACGGCCTCTCAGAGTCTCCCATTTAAAAGCTAGTGTCTGCCCACGGTAAATCACATTTTGTAATCTCAGAGTCTTGTGATTAGGTTCTGGGAGAATATAAATTAGTTAGACAATCTCTGTCTTCAAGATTTAAGTTCCCAAATGAAAATAGTATCAGGGACAAATATATTGAACGACATATATGCCTGTGCTCACACACAAGCACCAGCTCACACGTTTTAAGCATGTGATTTTTGAGTTTTTGTGTGGGTGGTTTTACTAGAAAAAGTGGATTGTCAGTAGTCAGTTGAGGAACAAGGAGCATTCTCAGTGAAGGCGTGGTCCTCAGAGCAGCCCACACAAGACTGGCTCCTCTGCAGCATTGCTCACACCACGGCCTGCCACTGTGCCGTGGCTCTGCAGGTGTGGTTGCTGTGGCTTTGGGTTTGCAGGCTGCCAGGCCTCTGCCATGTCAAGTGCCAGCACTGCCGAGTTTAGTGTCCCCCAAGACTGAGACCCTCCTGCACAGGGATAAGTTGTAAAATTCATCATTCATACTGGGTGTGGTGGCGCACGCCTTTAATGCCAGCATTTGAGAGGCAGAGGCAGGAGGATCTCTGTGGGTTAGCTGTTAGCCTGGTCTACAAATCAAGTTTCAGGACAGGTGGGGCTATGTAGAGAGACCTTGTCTCAAAAAGAAAAACGATCATTATTCATACCAGAAAATGTTTTTCTCCCCCAAGGCTTAGGCCACACACTCTAGGCATTTAAAATGCAGCTGCCTCACTCTCAAGTCTGGACCAAGAACTCTCACTTCTCCATCTGCTCCTCCAGAGCAGAGGCCGTGAGCCCCACCGCTCAGCACTGCTGGGCGTCACATGTTGGCATTGGGCCCAGCTGCCGAACACTGGGCATGAGCAAACAGCAAAATGCCCTCCCTGTTCTGGAAAAGACTAGACTCTTGGCTCCAGTGTGATCATGGTACAGCATAGAAGGAGGTGGTCTGGAGGGTCACCTTTGCCAGGATGACTTTACACAACAGAGGAGCCTGAGGCCTCACAGTGACACCTGGTGCTACAGTGGGCACAGCACAGCTCATTATCTGCTGCACTTTGTAGGAGGACGCCTGTCTCCTTTCAGTTCCTACCATTCTCTGGGTTTCATGCCCACCCTTGCATCCTGTCATTTGAGACTCTGAAGACTGAGGCAGGAGGACTGAGTCTGAGGCCAACCTGAGACCCCATCAGGAAAAAAAAAAAAGCAAAAAAACAAAAAAAACCCCAAACCCACGCTAGGTCAGGGCAAAAGCTTACAATGAGTGCAGCCAGAGGCACTCAGACAGCACCTGCAATGAAACACCACTACACAGGGCTCCAGCCATTCCTCTGGCCCTCAGAGAGCACAGCAGATATGTTGAAAGAGGCTGCAGATGCGGACATAGTAAAGTATTCTCCCCAGAGGGGACAGGAAGATGTGGCCCTCAGTTGGTCCCTCTGAAGCCTTAGCTGCCTGTCCCACACACAGGCCTGTGCTTGCCACAGGCTGAGCCCGAGGTTTCGCTTCTGCTCTGCTTTACTCTGCATTGACCCTTTGGCCCTAAAGCACTTTAACCAGCGCGCATTCTTCTCGCACGTTCCCCGTGTAAGAGGGACCCTGCCTGTCCCCCCTTCACCGGCACAGCCAGGCACAGGAAGCCTTCCAGGAGGCCTCGTTCTCCTGGAGCAGCACAGGAAAGTGAGCAAGCCCCGGGGCCTTCACAAGGCTTTGGCAGCTGCCGGCTGGCGAGGCTCCTCTCTGCTCCTTGCTGCCGTGTGGGGCTGCTGAACTGTCCCCTAAACCATCTGCCTTCTGCCCGGGCACTACATTTATCCCTGTGCCCCAAAGTTGCCGGCACTCTGCCTGTGAACAATCAGGAAATGCTTCACAGGCCCATGGCCTGCTGAATGCACATGGTGCCAATGGACTGGTCTGCCCGGGAAGGCCACACTCCAGGTGGCTAGCCCTATCTCAACTTGGTATCTCCACAAGGTTTCAGAAATCAGCCATCATCTCGTTCAAAGTTGACCCTGTCAAGTGGGCCCTGGGTGGGGTCACGGCTTTTTATGGCTTTCTTATAGCCACACTGAACATGTCCTGCTGGTCTCCCCAGTGACATGTCTCACCCTTCGTCCACATACAGTTTACTGGACCTAGTCTCCTGTAGCAGGGGTTTTCTGAAGGCAGAGGGCTGGCTGCCATGGTTGTGCTGTGGGGGAACCCTCCTGGGCTACAGAGTGTGGTAGATGTCAGAACTGGGGAGACAGTTCAGAAACACCGTGTGAATCTTGACCTGCACCTCAGGGAAAGGTCGGGTTCCGGTTTGTGCAGGACAAACTCCTGAACTCAGCATTGAAGAAAAGTGGCCTTGCTTCCTCTTCCTCTGCTTTTTCCATTCCTGCAAGACTAGCTGCAGCTCATCAGCTCCGTGTGCAGCTGCACCATGAGTGTGCGCAGGTGTGCAGCTGTACCATGAGTGTGCTCAGGTATGCAGCCTCACCAGGTGTGCTCAGGCGTGCAGCCATACCATGAGTGTGCAGGTGTGCAGCCGTACCATGAGTGTGGTCAGGTGTGCAACCTCACCAGGTGTGGTCAGGTGTGCAGCCGTACCATGAGTGTGCTCAGGTGTGCAGCTGTACCATGAGTGTGGTCAGATGTGCAGCCTCACCAGGTGTGGTCAGGTGTGCAGCCGTACCATG
>OU015754.1:34568915-34603233 GCA_907169655.1 Acomys percivali | reverse complement strand
CATCTTCCCACGTGGCTCCAGGGGCTGGTGCTGTAGATGTGCACCCCGTACCCATCTTCCCATGGCTTCCAGGGACTGAGCCCCTTGTCAGGTTGCAGCAAAGCCTTCTCCCCACTGAGCCACCCTGCCAGCCTGGCCTCTCCTTTGAGGTGTGTTCTCTAAGCAGCTCAGAGTGGAGCATGGAGGGAAGCTCTCCCGCCAGGCCTGCTGTTTGAGGCTGGGTTTGACATGAGCAGGCAGCAGGGCTGTCCTCCCGGAGGCTCCACTGCTTCTGGTCAGGGTTGTGGACTGTGCATTCTGCTCTTTGGCGAAAGCTTCACTTGCAGAGTTTTTCTGATTGTGGTTTCTAAATATTTTACTTGGAGGAATCTTACCCCAGTGAGTGGCTGTGGTTGGAATAGTCCGAAGAACACGCAGGCCAGGTGACTGTGTGGCTGCCCTCTGCTGGAAAGTGCTGATCGGACACACACACACAGAGGATGCAGTTCAGACAGTGGGGCACTGCATAGACGGATGGAGTTTCCAGCCAATTTTATTCCTTACTACAGAAGAGGAAGCCCTATGTGGTGGGTCCCGTGATGCAGCTGGCGGACAGACTGCCTCCGGGCGGACGGCTGACCACTGATCTTTGGCAGATCCAGCCTTAGTCTACCCTGCATCATGGAGCATCCAGGCTGCTCTGCAGCAAGTCCCTCACCTGGTGTCCTGAGAGAACTTCTCTCCTTCAGGTTCCCTTAGAAACCGCTGCCCTTGGCTCTTTAAAAACATGACCTTTTGCAAGAAAGCACTTCCTGGCTGTAACTCTAGCGTCTCACCCAGTAGTGAGTTCCCAGCAGGTGATCAAGATAGGAGAGTGGGCTCTGGAGCACTCTGTGTACTTCAATCTTGTGCCACGTTTGAAAAATAAAACCGTTAAACACATTACATTGACTACTTAAGAGGAGCCTGTTTCTCCCTGCCCTGTGTCCTGTTGGACTGGCTCCCTCAGCGTCCTCCTGCCCGGGCAGGCTTTCACAAGGACACAGGGATGCTGTCGTTGAAACACGTGCTCCAGTATTCTCTCAGAACCTCGGTGGGTTTGCAGGTGCATCTGTCATCTGGAAGCCCTTTGGGACTGATAGTGTTGTTTTCCTTTCTTTCAGAACATTGCTGGCTAACTGTAGTAATGTGGTCCAGTCGAATGTTTTAGGGACACGTAGGCTTTTTTTTTTTTAATAGGCAGGGTAGTGACTTGTCGGTGCTGTGCTGAGGTGCCACTCTGGCACCCTCTGTCGGGGATATTTCTGCTGTTTGCCTCCTTGTTCACTAAATGTTTCTGAGAAAGCAGATTGGTGTTAGAGTGCCAACACCACAGAGCGGAGAAAAACTCGGCAGGCAGCCTTCGTAACAGCATCAGCACCTACTGTCCCAGGCATAAACAAGGGCGTTCACACTAGGACATGCTGGGTGTAAGTGGGTATTAATTAGTTCAGCACAAGACAAGATTCCTTTCAGAAATCCTGCTCTTCAAACCTAACTGTGTGTGAGCACGGAAGGGAAGAGGCGTGGTCAGGAACAAGCTCCTGTGTTCTGCATTGTCTAAGCCTTGGTGTGTGTGTGCACGGGGGAGGCAGGAACAGCACCTATTGTAGAACTTGGTTTTGTCAAGGAGTGTCCCCCAGCGGAGGAGGGCAGTGTCCAGGATGCAGGCTCCAGCTGCAGAGCCTGTATCCCTCCCCATCAGAAGTTTCCTGTTAGGGTAGTGCTGTGTGGAGCATTAGCCCAGTTGACCTTTCCAGAACCCTGTGTAAGCACAGCCCATGCTCCCTCAGGACAAACAAGGAATTTGGCTCCCAGCAGTGAGGAGTTTAGTGCTAACACGGCTAATTAGCATCCCAGTCCCAGAGGCCCAGTCCGGAGTGCCAGCTTGGACATAAGACTCAGGAATAGAGTACCACTTCTGCTCTTTGTCCCTGGGAAGCAAGACCCTGAGTCCACACTGACAGGCACCCTCTGGGCAGAGAGCTGGGTAACAGCGACCGTGAGCGGGGCCTGCGGCAGCCAGAGGGAGTGCTGAGTGTGGAGATGCACACAGCCCTTTCCCACAGTTCACAGCGAGAGCACTGCTTATTCTCATCAGCGCCCTGGTCCTGGTGTCTTTTCATTTGTTTCCCAGACTTTCCCAGACACTTCTTCAGCTGTCAGCGCCTGTGGTGTTATGGTCTTGGAGGGTTCCTTTCTCTGCTGGCCCCTCAGCCAGCCTCTGAGGCATTGTTTAGCTGCTTTTTAGAAAATGCTGTGTGGATTTGTGGTGTTTCTTTTGAAACTGGCTACTGATCTCCTTTGTTCTCCCCTTTCCCTACTCCTTTTCATTCTTAGAGGCCGGCTCTTCAGACGCTGCTGGAAGGACTGGCTGCTGTGCTGGGCTGCGCTGCGCTGTGGTGCTGGTTGCGCCTGCACTCTCAGTCAGCTCCAGCTTACGGCAGCACAGTGTTCCCTGGCCACTCTAGGCTCTGAATAATATGAGGGAGGAGCCTGAATGATGTTGCAGTGTTTCTGCTTCTGCTGCGCATCATCCTGAATGCGTTGGTTCATGTTACCATGCCCACCCTCCACCCAGGGTCAGTGCACACCCCACACCACACCACTGCACAGCCTCAGTCCATCCGGTGTACATTTGGAGTGCATTTGTGTTGTTTCCTCCAACCCCAGTGCCTCCTGTATCCCTCCGGCCGCTTGGATATGCTGCCCCTGGTTAGTAAGCGCTGTGTGTGCGTTGGACCCAGGAGTACAAGGAGCCTGGTGCCATGTCTATTGCCTGGTTTAAAGACGTCATACAGGAGCTGGAGAGTTGGCCTGGGAGATAAGAGCACTGGCTGCTCCTCCAGAGGTCCTGAGTTCAGTTCCCAGAAACCACGTGGGGGCTCACAGCCATCTGTAATGAGGTCTGATTCCCTCTTTTGTGTGCACGAAGACAGAGCCCTCACATAAAAAACATAAATAAAAATCCTTTCATGTAACCAGTGTTCTGCTTTCATCGTTGACATTTCCTCTCCACTCAAGCAAGAGATATGTGAAGGAGAAGCTAGAGAAATGGAAGCCTCCCACTGAGCTGTGCTGCTCCTGTGTTCCTGGGTGAAAGGCCTCTGCCAGCCATGCCTCAGCATGTACAAAACCCCGGCACGCCTGGGCGAGGGTGCCACCTGGAGGTAGCACGTGGAGTTACCACACTTGCAGGGAGAGGCTTGGTCAAAAAGAGCACTCCTGTTTCCGTAATTGCCTGTCGACTGCATGCTTTCAGAGGACTAGCCATTGTTTCCTGTGTGTTCTGTTCAAGCTCCAGTTCTGATTACACTCAGATAGCCAGCTTCAACCGGAGCTGTTTGGCTAGTCATAAACCTTATAGTTTTATTCAGATTAAAGAGAAAGGTGTTAGGATGAGAGCAGACTGTCCCCCTGGAGAGTGAGCAGTTGCCCCTGCACCCAGGGGAGCAGACCTGTGTGGCGAGGAGGGCGAGGCAAGCCTGTTGTCAGCTTGCTTCCCTGATGGCCTCAGCTGCCTGCATAAGCTTCACCAAGGGTGGGAGCCGGCCTTGCCCCTCCAGAGCTTGGTTTATTTTGCCGTGATTTGCGCAAGAGATTATGATTACCTCAAGTGGAACCCAGGTATGACAGTGAGTGGGTCACCAATGATCCTTCCTCATCTTCCAGGTGGCACTGTTGCTTTCATCTGCAGGTGGCAGCTGAGCTGAGCTTCATGCCCGCACTCACTCGCCCAGGTTTCTCCCTGAGCCACTGCACGCGCAGAGTCCTCTCAGGATGGTAAACGGGCTTATTGTGGTCTTCACATAGAACAGTGCTTGCTGACTGGAAGGGCGGCTGGGCCACGAGGGCATTTGCTGTCCTTGCAGATGACCCAGGCTTTTACAGGATTTAACTTCGCTTCCTGTGACTTAGATACCCTGCAGTAGTGCTCTTCCAGGCTTCGCTGCCATCCCCTCCTGTAGCAGGTCTGGAGAGCAGCTCTGTGGCTCAGGTGTACGCTCTAGGTGCCCTGAGTCTGAGGTGCCAGGCTGAGCTGCGTAGTAAGCCTCTAAAACAAGGCAGAGAAGCCCTCAGCGACCTGTGGTCAACACTAGGTTGAACCTTTTTTCTTCCACTGTTGCATTCCTCCCCTCCCCTCCCTGTGACAGCCCCGACCCCAACAGTCTTGCATTAGGCTATCATCCGCCTGCCATCAGTCAGCCGTCTGCATGTATATGTGCCTGTGCAGTAAATGCACTGGTTTGAATAGAGTTGGCCAGGGCAAGCCATCATGTGCCTTCCTCTGCTCTCTGCCCCACCCCCACGGAGCGAGGAGCTCACGGGCATGGCAGGGCAAACTGGCTGGCCGGAGGCTTTCAGAGCCCTCCTGTCTGTACCCTCCTCAGCCAGGACTGGAATTCTAGGCATGGATGGTTGTGCCTGCAGGCCTCCTTAGTTAGTGCTGGCAGTGCAAATGCACGGGTCTCCTGCAGAGCAAGCTCTCACTCACCGAGCCATCTCTAGCCCCCGGAAGGACTTTTTAAACATATATACCTTGTTAAGATATAATTCATGGGGCTGGAGAGATGGCTTCCCAGTTAAAAGCAGTGTCTACTCTTCCAGAGGACCTGAGTTCAATTCCTGGCAACCACATGGTGGCTCACAACCATCTACAATGCAATCTGATGCCCTCTTCTGAAGGTGTGTACATGCAGATAGAACACTCATATACATTAGATAAATAAATCTTTTTTTTTTTTTTTTTTTTTTTTTTTTTTTTAAGATAAAATTTTTGGAGCAGCAAGCTGGCTCAGCAGGTAAAGACACTTGCCATGTAAGCCTAATGGTGTGAGTTCAGGCCCTGTGCAGTTCAGTGATTTCTAGTATGTTCATGAATGTGTACAGCCACCAGCACAAATCTTAGAATGTTCTCACTATTTCAGGAAGGAATGTGACACGGACGGTGGGGGCTCACATGGTACCTAGTATATGATCGTTCAGAACTGTCTGAAAGAAAAGGGCCCTGTAACTGATGAGGCAAACCCTCTGCGAGGGGCACACTTGTCAGCACGCTCTTCTTCTACACGTGGGGTGTGGGGTTCTTCCGCACTGCAGAAGTCACAGGGAACAGCCTGTGCTTCTGTAAGGACACCACCAGGACATCACAGGTCACAGGTGATCAAGCACTTAGTCTATTCACATCTTGAGGACAGCCATTCACTTCATGGTGCCTTTCATCCCGGTGCTGCTGGGGGACCACAGTGACGACAGGTGGTTCTCAGGTCAATAACCTCCTTCCTTTTCCAACAGGTTTGGCAGATACCAGAAAATGGACTGACCCTTTCCCTGACTGAACCTGTGGTGATTTTAGAAGGCCACTCAAAAAGAGTTGGCATCGTGGCCTGGCATCCGACAGCCCGCAATGTGCTTCTTAGTGCAGGTAGGAGCCAGCCTCGTGTCGGGGAGACGCTGCTTGCCCTCTGCACGTGGCTGATGCAGGGAGGAAGCTTCTGCTCTCCGCCACTGTGTAGCTGTGGTGACTCACAGTATTGTGCAGCTTTTCAACAGGAGGTTCCTGCTTCCCGCCCCTGCTTCTCGGGCATCTTCTGAGCACTGAGAGCAGCAGGTCTCAGTCTTCCTGTCGCCGCGACCCTTTAACACAACTCCTCATGTCGTGGTGACCCCAGCCATAAAGTTATTTTTGTTCCTACTTAATAACTGTAATTAAAAATATATATATTTAATTTTATGTGCATTGGTGTGAGGGTGTCAGAGCCATTGGAACTGGAATTACAGATAGTCATGAGCTGCCACGTGGGTGCTGGGAAATGAACCCGGGTCCTTTGGAAGAGCAGACAGTGCTCTAACCACTGAGCCATCTCTCCAGCCCCAGTAACTGTAATTTTGCTGCTGCTATGCATCATAATGTAAACATTTTTGGAGATGGAGGCGGGTGGGCTGAGTAGCTGGTGGGCTGTGGGCCTCTCTGGGGAACAGCTCCTGAATCCATGCGTCTGACTTCACTTAGCCTTCACACCATGGACAAGTCACTGTGGCCCCACCTCCCCCTTGTATGTAGCAATAGGCCCATTTCCCTTTTGTTACTGTAATGCACATGCACAGGAAGGACGCAGCTCCCAGTATCACTGAGTCGGCTCACTCACCATGCCAAGTTCCTCAGGAACAAACAGAAGCAGTGTCCATTCTCATGTGTCTTTCTAGAACTTACTACTTGCAACTTCCCTGTTCTAGTCCAGCTAGCGCTCAGCAAGGCTCTGCGTGGCTGTGGTTCTGGTGTGGGCTGGCTGGTGGGCTCACAGTGTTAATAGTGTGTGTTTACACAGCTCTTGACACTCCAGCCCCCTAGTAGGTAGGGCCTTGTGTCACCAGCAACTTCCTTCCAACGCCTTCGCGTCCCTGTGGGGCCTGCAGCTTTCTCTGACATGCTGTGCGGGTGTTTCTCACCTTGGTGCAGGCTGTGATAATGCCATTATCATCTGGAATGTGGGGACGGGGGAAGCCCTCATCAACTTGGATGACATGCACTCAGACATGATTTACAATGTCAGCTGGAGCCGCAACGGCAGTCTCATCTGCACGGCATCCAAAGACAAGAAAGTGAGAGTCATCGATCCCAGGAAACAGGAGATCGTGGCGGTGAGTGTCTAGCACCCAGCCTGGCCAGTCTGCAGCTTTTGCTCTGAGGCCCCCCCCCCCCCCGACACACACTCCATGGTGTGTCCTTGTGGAATGTAGGCACCAGCCAAGCAGGGAGGAGGCTGCCCAGGCTCTCTTCCCTGGCAATTTCCAGGCTTGGCTCAGCTCTGTCCCCTCACGGTGGCCTTAGTCCTGGCTAGTCTGGAGCTCACAGAGATGCACACCACCACACATGGCATGCAGTGCTTCTGAGCTGCTCACAATGCCCTCAGGAGTCCTTAGGTCTGGGAACCTGCACCTCCTAGTTGATGCCCACCCTGATCCCAGATCGGTACCCAGCTACCCTGAGACCTGCAGCTGGTCCTGCTGTTGACTTGTGGCTCAGCTTCTGCCACCCAGCAGGGCTTCAACAAGGTCAGTACCGTGCCCGAAGATGCACATACAGGTCCCAGTCAGGGCTGCAGCTGCAGGTTAGGAGTGCAAGGACAGCCCACCCAGCTGTGCTCTGAAGCCACCAGACATGGTGATGTTACCAGCACCATCTAGGGGTTGGGCAGCAATCGTGGTGAGTGCCTATCAACCACAGGGACTTCCCAGACCCTGTTTGTCCACCCAACATCTTCCAAGGGTGGACACTCACACATGCTCATTAACCAGAAAAGGCTAGGAGTAGCTTTCCTTACGTCCTTTGATGCTAGAGACACTGTAGGCTGCCCCAGCCTGCAGGTCACCTCGTGAGAAACATGTATGGCAGAGCCCTTGCCATGTGCCTTGTGGCTACAGTGTGGGGCCTGGGACAGCAGCGGAGTGTGGCAGGAGTGGGCTCCTCCAGCTTGCTGGCTTTGGCCAGGCCACTTAGTGTCACCGCTTCCACATACCGAGGGATAACCCTGTGGCCTCAAGGTCCTGCCAGGGAGAACATGGGGTTAGAGGGCGGGGCATGGCTGTGGGGTGGGGGGCAACCAGCGTCTCCCCACACTGTGTGACTGCTGCATCCTCTCCCCTCCTCCCCAGGAGAAGGAGAAAGCGCATGAAGGAGCCAGGCCCATGCGTGCCATCTTCCTGGCTGACGGCAACGTCTTCACTACTGGCTTTAGCCGCATGAGCGAGCGGCAGTTGGCGCTCTGGAACCCGGTAGCCCTCCCCGTTCTCCTCCCTCTCTTCCAGTTGTCTCTATTCTGAGTGGAGCTTTGGCGGCGAGTAGGGTTCTCAGCCTGGTTATCTAGCTCCTGCAACAGAGGTTCCCGTTCTCGGTGGGACAGGCAGGTGCACCTTAGAAGTGTCTCGAAGAGCTCCCAGGATTCCCATCGGCTGCTCAGACCTGGGAAATCAGTTCTGTGTCGCTGGCTTCATGACAGCCCACCTTAGGGAAGTTTATATACACCCTGGGCTACGTGAGCAGAGTGACTGTGACCATGTGAAGGAAGTAGTGCTTCCTGCCACCTGCCGGCTTGTAGGATATAGCGTATAGGTAGGTACTGTTTGCAGTACCTGCGTCACCTGTGGTCACAACTCCAGCTCCCAGGGACCTGACGCCCTCTTCTGGCCCCAGGAGGCAACTGCACTCATGCACGCACAGGTTGGAGGCAGGAGCTCAGCATGCGGCTCTGGCTGGCTTGGAACTCCAAGATTGGCCTTTAAAGACAAAAGTCTTTTAAGAAAGAAAACAGCTACAAAGAAGAGCGGCTTTTTTTGTCTTTTATGTGGATCCATACTGATTATGCACGGCCGAATGAACTTAATTGTCAGTGAGTTTGATCTGTGGCCTTTACCAGGATGAGGACAGTCATGTTGTTCAGGCTTGAGATTCTTCTGGGAAAATGGATTATTTAAAGGATGTATGATATGGTTATAAGAATTTGTCTTTTAAAACATATATACAGCTGGGCAGTGGTGGCACATGCCTTTAATCCCATCACTCGAGGCAGAGGCAGGCAGATCGCTGTGAGTTCGAGGCCAGCCTGGTCTACAAAGCGAGTCCAGGACAGCCAAGGCTACACAGAGAAACCTTGTCTCAAAAAAACAAAAAACCATATATACATGTTTATAAATGTACCTTTTGACTTATTTTCAGAAAAACATGCAGGAACCAATTGCTCTTCATGAGATGGACACCAGCAATGGCGTGCTGCTGCCGTTCTATGACCCAGACACCAGCATCATTTACTTATGTGGGAAGGTAAACACAGCGCCCTGTGTGACGTTAGAAAACCCCAGAAGAGGCGGGGCTCACCTTTCAGAAACCTAGAAGCTAGGCAGTGTAACCAACATATATTTTGATGTTTTTACTCTGTGTGTTGTGTGTGTGTTTGTTCAAGCACATGCATACATGTCCTCTTTCAGACCAGGTTTCTGGGTCTCTGACATTGGTCACATTGGCATAACTGTCATTTATTCTCAGCCTGGCGAGCACCTGCCTCAGGTAGCTTGCCAAAAAATAGCTGACTCTAAACACAGTGGCCATGGAATGGGGCTTTACACTCTGCATGGAGAGCCTGTGTGCCGACCAGAGCTGGAGGGTGCTGCTGAAACAAACACAGTGCCTCCTCTGTAGGCCCCACTTTGACCATCCTCCGTTGTCTGTGTGGCCTTGGCCAGGGAGTGAGCCCTCAGCTAGCAGCTCTGTGGCCACCCACCTTCTTGCCCTGAGCCTTCTACAGAATGTGCTAGAGAATCCTAAGTAGGCAGCAAGTTGGTGAGGAAACAACTGTCTGTACTTCAGGCAGATGCCTTTGGAGAGAGCACGCTCAGCTGCTGAAGTTAGAGTCCTATGAACTCTGGGGTGGTATGGGGTGCCACCCACTTAAACAGGGTTTCCATTGGCACGGACACTGATTTGTCTCGGTTCTTGTAGGGTGACAGCAGCATCCGCTATTTTGAAATCACGGATGAATCCCCGTATGTCCACTACCTCAACACATTCAGCAGCAAAGAGCCGCAGCGAGGAATGGGCTACATGTCCAAGCGGGGACTCGACGTCAACAAGTGCGAGATCGCCAGGTACAGAACGGATCCCAGAGTGTCCAGTTGTTCGCGGCAGACAGGCCAACCCAGGTCCACCTCAGTGTGTCTGCAGCTGACTGAGCTGTGACCTGTCCTGGAGATAGAGCATAGGAGTCACACAGCGTGGTGCAGCGGTCAGCATGCTCACTTCCCTCATGCTGAGGCTGTGGGCAGTGTTCCCTGGTGGGCAGGGGCCCTGTGCCTTCGCCTCCCAAGTGTTAGAGTCATAGACCTGTACCATCGCGTCTGGCTTCTTTTTTAGAATTACAGTAAAAATAAAGTAAGTACAAATTCTCCATATATGACTGAGTAGATCGCTCAGTTGGCAAAGCTTTGGTCTTGCGAGCACAGATTAAGCTTAGGTCTCCAGAATTCGTGTTTATGCACTGTGATGCGCACCTGTGGTCCCAGCAACGCGGGGATGGGAGGTGGAGGAAACGGGTCTGGAAGCTCCATTCAGCCAGCATGGCCTGTATGGCAGTGTTGCAAGTCAGTGCGAGACCCTGTCTCATACAAAAGTTGGCAAGCAGAGCCCGAGAGATGGCTCGTGCAAGGACGCTTGCCACACAGGCCTGACGGCCAGAGCTGGGTCCTGAGAACCCCATACAGGTGGAAGAGGGAAACTAAGCCACAGTTGTCCTCTGACCTGTGCATGTGTCTCACACACCCACATACGAATACACACAGGAAAAATAGTAGATTGTAAAACTCACAAGATGAAAGAAAGAGACCTGCAGACCAGCAGTAGCGGCTGTCCTCTGAGCTCCACATCTGTGCTGTGCGTGCAGAAACACAAGACACACACGTGAAAGTGCAAAGTAAAAAGCTGTGTTTATTTTCTGTGTCACGTGTTCAGTACTTGGTCCTGGGGCCAATGAGTCACCGTGATGTGGCTGTGCCTTCCACCAGCACCTGGCACTACTGCAGCTACCTGTCACAGGCCTCTCCAGCCGCGTGGGCAGTCTCAGGCTGGTTTCTCCTCTGATGGGCGCACTGAGCCGTGCTTAGCCTAGAGCAGCCCCTGAGGTGGTCACTGAAGAGCCACAGAGCATTGCAGGAAGCAGTGTGTGCAGGTCACTCACGCGTTACTCACTGAAATGCTGCCTTTCTTTCTCCTTTGAAGATTCTTCAAGCTTCATGAGAGGAAGTGTGAACCGATTATTATGACTGTCCCCAGGAAGGTAAGTAAGGGCCTGGGTCCTGGTTTGGTGTAGGTTGTGGGTGTTTTGGCTGCACGTGTGGCTGTGCACCGTCTGCACACCCGCCTGATGCTGGAGAAGCTCAGACGTGTGCCAGGAGGGTTGCTGGGAATGAGACCTAGGTCCACTGCAAGAACAAGGAATGCTTGGAACCGCTGAGCCACCATCTTAGCTAGGGTTCTACTGCTGTGAGGACCATGGACAGCTCTCATGTCACACTCCGTTGCTGAGCCCAGTGTGAGGCAGGAGCCGATGCAGTGGCCGTGGAAGAGCACGGCTTGCTGTTTGCGCCTTGTGGCTTGCTCAGTTGCCTTTCTTGCAGGACCACCTACCTGGGGTAGCCCCACTCACAGTGACTTGTGCCCTCCCCTCCCACATTAGCCGTCAATCATATAAATGCACTGTAGGCTTGCCCACAGGCCAATCTCAGCTGAGGTTCCCTGACACAAAACTAGCCGGCACACCGTCTCTCCAGCTCCATGTGATGGCGTGCCTGTAATCCCTGCTGCTCCAGATTAAAGGGCAGGGACGCACAGCCCTGTGGCAGGACACTTGCCCTGCACACACGCAGCATTGGGTTCTGTCCCCAGCACTGCAGCAATGCCCTAGCCTTTCCTTTTGCTTACCAAGCGTCCTCCAAATGCCTCTTGCAGTCTGACCTCTTCCAAGATGACCTGTACCCTGACACAGCGGGGCCAGAAGCTGCGCTGGAGGCAGAGGAATGGTTTGAGGGGAAGAATGCCGACCCGATCCTCATCTCCTTGAAGCATGGATACATTCCGGGCAAGAACAGGGATCTCAAGGTGGTCAAGAAGAACATTCTGGACAGCAAGCCAGCTGCAAACAAGAAGTGTGACCTCATCAGTGTCCCCAAGAAGACCACAGACACAGCCAGTGTGGTAAGAAGTGGGCCTGGGCTTGGCCTGCGTCCTCTGGAGAGCTCCCTGTGGTCCAGGGCAGTACCCAGACACTGGGTGGCTGGGTGGCAGGCTAAGCCAGCCAGTGCTAGTTTCTGAACTGCCTCCTGTGATGAGAGCGGACAGGACCCTACTGGGTCTTCTTAACTGCCTTTCCCCAGTAAAACATCATGGGAGTTCCGGGTCAGGATCTGCTAGTGAGGGTCCCTGGACAAAGTGACTGTGGGGCTAGAGCTTGGGAGGCCGGACAGCCGCCACGAGAGGGTACTGCTGCCACCAGAGAGAAAGCATGTCTGTCCAGGAGGGAGAGGGCGTGCAGAACTGGCCAGCGTGCCTGAAGGACCCAGTGCTCGGGCCATGACCAGGAAGCAGCATCTGGACTGTGCCGTAGGTTTCCAATTAACAAGCCCAAGTGGAGAGACTGGGGCCTCACCAGACAGAACACCTAGCAGGTGGGTGGGAGGAGCCTCTGGGCTGTAGGGATGAGGTGGTGTCCAGACTTGTCCTGTGAGTGCTCAGTGCTTTGAGCCTTTGCACAGTGGTGTCAGGGAGAGGACTGGGAGCCATGTTGAGGCAGGACGTTTCCTCTGTGGGCTCCTAGGGACTGCAGCTTACTGTCCGAGAGTGGGTGTGTGGTGCCGACTGTCTCGCTCTGCACTGTCAGAGTGAAAATAGACTTCCTTAGTGCCGCTTAGTCACCTTTCTCTGTTTGTTTTCTTAGCAAAACGAAGCCAAGTTGGACGAGATTTTAAAGGAGATCAAGTCCATAAAAGACACGATCTGCAGTCAAGATGAACGCATCTCCAAGTTAGAGCAGCAGCTGGCGAAGATGGTGGCCTGAGGCCTGCCACCTCCACCCGGCGGCTGCTCACTGGTGAGCCCCAGGGAGGGCAGGACAGGAGGCGCTGCCATTCGGAGACATTCCGCTTCAGATCTGTCAGCCAGCGATAGGCCACATTCCAGTAAGAACTCAATTCCTCTCCCAAATTTCCAAAAACACAAAAGCTTCCTCTTAGGAGGTTCTGATGTTTGACAGGCAGTGACTTCTTGACCTTCACCACATTTGAGTTTTAGAGAAGAGCCCACCCTGACCCAGTGTCCTCCCCGCCCTGACCCAGTGTCCTCCCGGCCCTGACCCAGTATTCTCCCGGTGACTGGGGCCAGTGCCACCTTGCTCTCTGTTTCTTCCTTTGTAATGTTGCCAAAACCAAAAGTAGCTTTTTTTTCTTTGTATTTTGCTACTTTGCAGTATTTGTGTGGTTGGGTTTTTTTCCTCTTTAATTTGAAAGGGACAACACTGTGTATGTTTATAAACTAAATGAAGACGAGATGATTATTTTGTATAAACACCTCATGAGAACAATCAGTGTGGCCACACAGGGCTGGCTCAGTCACAGCACAATCCCGGGCGTCCAGTGACTGTCCAGAAGGAAGACTTGAGAGACTGAGGTGGGCCCACACACCAGCCCTCAGGCCGCGGCGTCTCTGGTCAAACAGTTCATGTCCCACCTCTCTGTCCTAGGAGTCAGGCGGTTGTTCAGAGGGAACTCCAATTCAGCGGTTATAATCTAACACAGACTAGCATGTGTTTCTGCAGTTTTGTTCTACCCAGACTCTGTTGCGTCCATCCCTTCCAGCCCCGTGGACAAGGACGCCCAGCACAAGAAGATACATGTGTGTTGGGTGTCCTCGTCCGCTGAAGCAGCTCGCCTGGCCCTGGAGTGTAGTGTGGGGTTTGAAGCCAGGCGCTGTGTGCAGAGCCTCTGCCCACAGTCCTGTTCCCACATCTCCTGTCCTCCCCTCCTCACTCTCTTGCCTCCTGTGCCAGGCCCCCAGCCAGTCCTGTCTGTCCATTGTCTGCCAGGCCCCCAGCCAGTCCTGTCTGTCCATTGTCTGCCAGGCCCAATCAGGTGGCAAGATGTGACCTGAGGGCTCTTGAATGTTGCAGCTGAGGGAAGGGTCCAGAAGAAAGTAGAAAGGGAGTGCAGCCGGGCGCAGTGGCGCACGACTTTAACCCCAGCACTCAGGAGGCAGAGGCACGTGGATCGCTGTGACTTCGTGGTCAGCCTGGCCTACACAGCGAGTCCGGGACAGCCAGGGTGGGGGAGCGGGGGAACAGAATGGAAAGGAGAGAGGGCAGAGCCAGGCCCTCTGTGGCACGGCACAGCCCAGCCGTTGTGCTCCAGCCTGCCGAGGGAGGCTGTGCGGAGCAGGCGGTTCCCTAGACCCGCCTGGTCCCAGGGCAGCTGGAGCTTAGCCCCAAGTTCACAGTCTCATACTGCAGCCAACCAGATAGTGTCACAGGGACCGTGAAGGGCAGCCCTTGGCGTGTGTGCGTGCTTGTGTGGGCACAGAGCTGGCTGCAAGCAAATCTACAGGGTATCAGCCCAGAGACAGAGTGTGGTGGCAGCTGCTCCATGTGTGTGGACTGACTGTGTGTGGGGTAACTGGATACTATTGTAAGAAAAGGGTCTCTCAGCCACCTATACAGGGTTGCTGGCTCCACAACTTCAGGGCGTCTGAATCTTTGTGAGTTTGAGTGTCTGTCTTGTATTTTCAATGTTGGAGTGGATAATGAAATATAAAGAAAACAATTAGAATGACTTAAAGACCCGGCATGGTATATCAGTGTGGTATGCTGAGGGCATGTGTTTCAAGATTGAGAAATGTTCTGGGGTCCATGAATTAATTAAGTAAACATTGCTGGGGTGATGAAGCCAGAGGGAATGTGGTTCAGAGAGAGGAAGGAGCGAAGAGAAGCCAGCGACTGTAGTGTGCGCCAGGCTCAGAGCAGAGACCTGACACGTTGTGGTGAATTCTTTTTCCCTGTTTTTGTCGTTGTCGTCTTAAAGCTGTGGCACAGGAGGAGGACAGCGACCTGCTCCTAGATCCGCTCTTATAGAGCGGCCATAGTGTTCTGTCAAAACACTTGCTTCCATTTTCAAAGATAAAGACATTGATTACAACCGTGTGCTGTGTTTCTTTCACATCTCAGCTGTCCGTGAGGCAGCCGCACCTCTGCTGGACACAATAGCCTGCAGCAGCTGGGAACACAGCGCTCTCTGAGGGTAAGTGACCAGGAGAGCCTCCGAGGCTGGTGCTGGGGTCCAGGTTCTCACAGACTTGCCAGCAGATCCTGCCTCCAGCCTTGTTGGCCAGCGTGACCTGAAGCCACGCCCACATCCCAGGCTCTTCCCTAGTTTGAAGAAAGGATGGTAATCCACAGGCTTTAGAGAAGAGAAACACCCCAAGGTGACCACTTGGCCTCCTGTGGGGACAGCATGTCCAGTATGGGAAGCTCCTTCCTGGATTTTGGGGAAGTTTTGGTTTGTCTTTTGTGTGTGTGTGTGTGTGTTTTGAGACAGAGTGTCATGTTGGCCTCAAGTTTCCTCTACCTTGTGAGTGCCTGGATCACAGGCATGCTCCACCGTGCCCACTTTATATGGTGTTGGAGGTCCAACCCAGGCGCTTTAGGCTGTTCAGCAAGCACTCTTCCTACCAGTCAGCATCCTTAGACTGGGTTTTATTTTGTTTTATTGTTTAAGACAAGGTCTCAGGGCCCAGAATGGTGAGTACCTACACTCCCCACTTACAGAGGCAGAGACAGAGGCAGGGCCAGCCTGGTCTACATAGTGATCCAGGACAGCCAGGGCTACATACAGAGGCCCTTTTTTCAAAAAGGAAAAAAAAAAGCAAGTTCTCAGGTAGGCCAGGATGTCTTTGAGCTTGCTGTGTGGCTGTAGATAGCCCTGAATCTCCTGCCTCTGTATCCTGTGAGGCTTTCTTTTTGGGGGGGGAGGGGTTGAGGGTGGGGTTCGAGACAGGGTTTCTCTGTGTAGCCTTGGCTATCTTGGACTCACTTTGTAGACCAGGCTGGCCTCCAACTCACAGCAATCCGCCTGCCCCTGCCTCCCGAGTGCTGGGATTAAAGGAGTGCGCCACCACTGCCCGGCTTCTGTGGGGCTTTCAACGCTGAGTTTCAGTAGAATGGAGCCCTTGGCAGTGCCTTGTGTCCCAGCAGGACCTTCGGTGTCTTCCCTGTACCTTCCGACTTCTCCTTTTCTATTACTACATCGCCCAATGACATTTCAGATTCTGCAGAGAAGAAACCCCCTTGTTTACCCTTTCTCGGTGCTTGAGGTGTGATGAGCAACTGACAGGAAGGCCTGCCCTGGGTCCTTCCTCCTGAGCAGGGGGCAGTGCTGGTTCTCTATAGCCCTCGGGGAGGGGAAGTTGGCAGGCCTCTCTGAGGACCCCAGCTGTGGGCAGGGGCCTGGTTGTCTGTTTATCACTGGCCTGTTGTCTGGTCTTTGGTCACCTTGACTCTTTGCCAGAAGACACCAGCCAGACGCTGTCTGGAGAGAACTTATTTTTTAAGGTTACTTCCCTCCCTGTGCTCAGTGCTCTGTGTCCAGAAAAACTTTGTTGGGTCTTAAAGAATCTGTTAACTCTGTGTGGCCCTGTCTCCTTCCAGTGCAGGAAAGAATCCTGACATTGTCACTGGATCATGGGCACCAGTCGTGATTGAGGGCACAGTTTTCACTGGAGGGCGGACACGTGCAGAGTGACAGCACGTCTCTGGAAGGCAGGCCCACAGGCGCGTGCTTGTGTCCACACTCCTCGCCTGAGAGCTTCCCTCAAACACCAGTGGGACGTAAATATAAGTGGAAGACTTGGAGGTGTGAGAATTAGCCGGTGACACCCTATGGCCATTTGGTCATTTAAGAAGGATGTTGAGGCTCTGCACTGGTGGCGCACGCCTTTAATCCCAGCACTTGGAGACAGAGGCAGGTGGGTCTCTGCGAGTTCGAGGCCAGCCTGGTCTACAAAACAAGTCCAGGACAGCCAGGGCTACATAGAGAAACCCTGTCTCGAAAACAAAAAACAAAACAAAACACCATGGCCAAAACCAGCTTGGAGAAGAAAGGGCTGATTTCATCTTACAGCTTGCTCAGCATCCGTGAATCAGGGAAGGAACTCAAGGCACCAGGAACCTACCAGTGAGGGCTCTCCAAAGGAACAGTGGCTCGTGGCTGTGGTCCAGCCAGTCCAGCAATACTGAGGCTGGATGATGCGTCAGCTGCTCTCCAGCCCACCTCAGAATCCTGAAGAAGCCGCTCTAACGCCACCGAAGGAATGCCTCGGGCAGCGGGTGTGAGAACGAGAGCAAATGGGCAAAAAGCAGAAGCCTGCTTCCATGTCGTTTATACCAATCGCTGCTAGCTGTGGCCGGGATGTAGATGTGTCTTCCTACCTGAAAAGATTCAGTCAAGAAAGGTCTTTCACAGGTGTGCCCAGCTGCTTGGGTGTTTTAGTTAATGCCAGGTCACCAGTCAGGTTGGCCGACAACAATAGCCCCCCCAAACCTAGAGGAACAGATGCAGAGGCAATGGAGGGAGTGCTGCTTACCAGCTTTGTCGATTTCTTATACACCCTAGGACCACCTGCCCGGGCAGGACACTGCCACGCACAATGGGCTGGGCCCTCTCACATCAGTCATTAATCATGAAAATGACCCAGACTTGCCTATAGGCCAATTTTACGGAATCATGTTCTCAACTGAGAACCCTTCTTCCCAGATGATGTTAGCTGGGGTCATGTTGACAAGACCAGCCAGGACAGTTGTCCCCTCATCAATCTCACACACAGACAACGCTATTCAACTAGAACCTTTCCTTTCATTTGTTCCCAAGAAGGCATGTTAATATCAATACCACAATATAAAACATTCTAATTTAAAACCTTTAAACATTCAAATGTTAACTTACATCTCTTTAAACCATCCAGAGTTGAGCTGGAGAGTTGGCTCAGGACTTAAGAGCTTGTCCTTGCAAAGCTGGGGTCAATTCCCAACAGCCATCTCAGCTCACAATCATATCTTAACTCCAGTCCCAGGGGAATGCACGCCCTCTCCTGACCTCAGTGGACACCAGATACACGCATGGTGCACAAACATGCATGCAGGCAAAATGCTCATAACACATAATATCTTTTAAAATTCCAGGGTCTCCTTCAAAATTCAAAGCTTCTCTAAAATATCCCCAAAACTTACAAAGAATAAAAACTTTTAACCCCCAAGAGGGTGGAGCCAGAGCGCAGCTGTGATAGAAGCAAAGCAAAATAAAAATCCAGACGTCTAACAGTTAAGTGCTTGGCCTCCAGGACACGCACGTGGTCTGGTCCGCTGGGCTCCAGAAGACCCAGGCTGCCTGTCCAGCTCTGCCCTTTCAACAGACTACAGCTCAGGTCACGTGATCTCTGCACCTCAGCTTCTGCTGTCCGTGGTTGTCCCACGGTACTACCATGCATCCCCAAGATGTTGGGGTCTTTACTGCAGCTGGGCTGTGGCTCCGCTCCGGGAGCCTGACCCTGCCACATAGTGCCAAGCCTCAAGAGCTTTCCACGAGCCTTTCATGCTCAGAACCAGTACCAATTCGGAAACTCACATCACCAGTTGGCCAGATGCAGCCTTAGTCACCTCCAGACCACAGATTTCTGTGTGCTGGCTCGGAGGAAATAATCCCACATGTGCGTACAGTTCTCCATGTCATTGGTCTCTTCCTAATCCCTTCTGGTTTCTCAGCTCCAGCATCTATCGTGCTAGTAGAGCAAAGGTTTATGTCAGTGGTGCCCCAGCTGACCACAACCACACATTCTTAAAGCCATATCGAATGGCCCCATAGGAGGGTTTAAGGAGGGCTGGAGAGATGGCTCAGCGGTTAAGAGCACTGTTTGTTCTTCCAGGGGTCCTGAGTTCAATTCCCAGCAACCACATAGTGGCTCACAACCATCTATAGTGAGATCTAATATCCTCTTCTGGTGTACAGGTGTATATGGAGGCAGAACACTGTGTATGTAATAAACATTTTTTTTTTTTGGTTTTTCAAGACAGGGTTTCTCTGTGTAGCCTTGGCTGTCCTAGACTCACTTTGTAGACCAGGCTGGCCTCGAACTCACAGCGATCCGCCTGCCTCTGTCCCCCGAGTGCTGGGATTAAAGGCGTGCACCACCGCCGCCTGGCAATAAATTTTTTTTTTTAAAGTTTAAGGAGCTGGGTGGTGGTGGCACACACCTTTAATTCCAGTACTCAGAGGCAGGTAGATCTCTGTGAGTTCAAGGCCAGTCTGGTCTACAAGGTGAGTCCAGGACAGCCAAGGCTAACACAGAGAGACCCTGTCTCGAAAAACCAAAAAAAGAACCCACCCCCCACCCCATGCCAAAAAAAAAAAAAAAAAGAGTTGTTTAAAGGATTCAAACTTCCCTCTGAAACTTGACAAGGCAGGCAGAGGAGAAAGCATTTAAGACACAAACCTAGAGGGGAACTTTCTAACAGTTATGCCTCCTGGGCCAGGATGACTGGATGCACCAGCCAAGGTCCTGGTGGGTCCTGCAGAGAGAAGCTGTTTCCGTCAGCTGGCCTGGAAGGGGCCCTCTTGAGATCCGAGGTTGGTCTGCCCTGCCAGGCATGGGCTCTGGCCAGGAGCATGGGAAGGGCGGGCTCGCTTATTTATTTCGTATTTTTTTTGTTTATTTTTGTTGTTATTTTTGAGACAATCTTTGTAGTCCAGGATGTCCTCTGTCTCCCCATTGCTTGGGTTATAGTGCTGTGGGCATGCATGGCTTTGCCCTCCACACCACAGCTTCAGGTGTGGGCAGAGACACTGGTGGCCACTTCCGCTTTCTGCTGCAGGAGGCGTGCAGGGAGCTGGAAAAAGGGCTGCTGCCTCTGAGGGAGTGCCCTACAGCTTCAGGTGGCCGCCCGTGTGGACGTCCAGAATCTGGGCTTGAAACTGACCACCCTGATACCCCGTTCCTGTTTAAGGAGGGAAATTGAATCTGGCGGGTGGAGGGAGCCAGTAGCCATTTCCCCTGCAGATGACTCAGCTAAACCTACAAACCCCTGGAGTGGGAGGGGCTGGGCCTTTAGAACAAAGCAGCGGTTTTCTTTTTTTTTTCTCTCTCTCTCTCTTTTTCTTTTTTTCTTTTTAGTTTTCGAGACAGGGTTTCTCTGTGTAGCCCTGGCTGTTCTAGACTCGCTTTGTAGACCAGGCTGGCCTTGAACTCACAGTGATCTGACTGCCTCTGGAGTGCTGGGATTAAGGCATGCACCACTATGCCCAGCTTATTTTTATTTTTTTCTAAGATCACTGTTTTTATACAAGTGCTTTGCCTGTGTGTGTATGTCTGTGCACCACAGCTGCCTAGTGTCTCTGAAGGCATTGGATCATAAGGGTGCACTGGACCCCCCGAAACTGGAGTTACAGGTGGGAGCTGCGACCTGAATCCAGGTCCTCTGCAAAGCAGCCAGTGCTCTTAACCATTGAGCCATCTCTCGAGTCCCCCTTATAACCTGTATTCAGCAAGTCCAATGCATGCTGGAGCTCTGCAGTGGTCTAGCTCGGGAACCAAGCCTGAGAGAATTGTTATTTATCCCTCTCTGAGATGCTTCTCTTGCGTGACCCTGAACACAGGCACACAGGGGAGATGTCCTGCCAAGGATCCTGAACAGTCACTTTTCCTTTCTGGATGGTGAGATTCTGAGAAGGGTACAGGGTGGGTGCATCAGCGCCCAGGTCGTCTGGCCTGCCGAGCCTGAAGCTACCCTCCCAGGCTAAGTAGAGCCCAGCCGTTTTAACGTGTATCCACCAAGGGTCTGGGAGATGACTCAATTTGTGAAGTGCTTGATGTGTAGCCTTGGGGACCTGGTTTAGGTTCCCAGCCCCCACAGAAAGGTTGGGCACAGCAGTGTATGCCGAATCCCAGTTCCAGGTTCTATGAAGCTCTGTCTCTAAGACAGACCGCACCAGGAGCGCCTGTGGTACAGACACACCTGCAGGTGAAAACACAGACACATAAAACTTCTAAAATAACTTTTTAAAAAAGCTCAGGTAGTACTGGGACAGACAGAATCACTGTTTCCCATCTACGTATTTCCAAGATTCCCTTAATAACCTGATGCGTTCCTGCTTGTCATGAGCCCGGCCAGCTGAGGCTCAGGCCAGCTTTGGTCAGACGATGCTTCCTCCCTGTTTAATGACGTCACTGGGTTTTGGTTTCCCTCCCAATCCTCACTCCAGAATCACTGGTACAAAGTAGAACAAAAGGAGCCAGGCAGACAGCTATGCAGGCCACGGTGATGTCCCTGGGAGCCTCCCCTCACCCAATCAGCTAAAACAAGACTGGGCCCAGCGCAGGGGGGTGACTGCGGGCTGTTTGGCCATCACATCCTTGCTTGTCCACCAGGCAGAAGCCGCGGTTTTATTTTTGAGACGGGGAGGGGGGGGAGGAGGGAGGGGGGCTTTGTCAACAATGACCAGGTATTAACCCCCAAGAGCTCGCTTTCCCCAACAGGCCCAGAAACAGGTCTCAGTTCCCAGGCTAGCCCTCCACTGGGCTCCCACCCTCACCAGCATTGTTTGTAATTCCTGCCCCACTCTCCAGGAGCTCACAACTTGCGAGGGACAGAGGGACACTGCATCCTCCCAAACTGGTCACAGCAGGCTGGGATGCAAGGAGACGCTTAGATACAGGCTCTAATTAGGCACCTTGTATACCCACTGTCTTTGCTACCTATCCGCAGATCACCCAGGGCAAGATACTGCACTCCTCTGGACCTGGTGTTCCTCATCTCTAAATGGGGGCAGCAGTAGTACCTGCCTCATTGGATAATTATGGTGGTTAAAGAGCCCAGGACAGGACCGGGCAAACCTGAGCAGCAACTACCTCTTAGTGTTAAGTGCTGGCTAGGACAAGGAAAGGCCATGGTGAGCAAAATAGACATGGCTTTCCTCCTGAAGCTCTGGCGATAGAGGCACCCATCAAGCAGGGGCAGGGCTGGGTGCTCTGAAGTCATGGAGACAGAGTGAAGGAGAGAGAAACCTGTTATTATGATCCCAAGTGTGGGATCAGAACGGTCTTCTGAGAACAGGTAAGGTTAATCCACCAGAAGACAAGCCACCTCGTGCGGGAGCTTGATTGTTGCCAGCTGAAAAGATCCTGTGAACAGACTCTGGGAGGAGATTATATAAATGAGCCGAGACGCAGAGGGGGCTTTTTGGAGACTTGGGATAGTTGTGGCTCTTCACCATCCACTTCGAGACGCTCCTAGACAGAACCGCTCGAGGGAAGGCTTTGGGGCTCCGGCTCCTGCTGAGGTTCCAGATTCTGGTGACTCCAGGTTCCAGCAGAAGAAATCCTGCTGATTACGCCAGGAGAATTGTTCCTTGGAACTGATGTCCTTATGGTTTTGTTATTGTATTCTTTAATCCTCTTTTCCTATTTCGGTTAGTCAGGTTATACGTGAGGTACGCTCAGCTAATAAGTTCGTAATAAAATATATTTGTTGGCCAGGTGGCGCATGCCTTTAATCCCAGCACTCAGGAGGCAGAGGCAGGCGGATCACTGTGAGTTGGAGGCTAACCTGGTCTACAAAGCGAGTCCAGGACAGCCAAGGCTACACAGAGAGACCCTGCCTTGAAAAACAAACAACAATATATATATTTGAGCCAACAACAGGGTGCAGTGATCTGGGAAGGCTTGAGGAAGCACATGAACTAAGTGGCAGTTGTTGATTAAAAGGGGGAGAGGGGAAGTTCCCCCCTGCAGAGGAAACACAAGCTACAGGCCTCAGAGACAAATCTGGCCCTCCACTTGTTCTTGTAAATAAAGTTTTACTGAAACACAGTTCATCTATTTGTTTACATACCATAGCTGTTACGTACTATAACAGATTGACAGAAACAGTAGTTACTGTTGGTCCTCTCCAGAAAAGGCACTCCTGTAGGTAATGAGTTGTCCTTTGGGAATTCATTCTATAATTCCTCAAACAGGCTGCCAGACCCAGAGAGTCCTCCACAGAGATCAGGAAGGAGCCATGGTTGGTAGCTCTAAGAAGCGGGGTGATCAGACATGTAGGACGCTGACCCCCTTCCAGATCTCTTTCCTGATTATAAACATAGGGCTGAGGGGGATACAACTCCATGGCAGAAGGCTAGCGCCGTGAGGGCTCTGGGTTCAGTTAGTAGGACCTAAGGAAGAAAGGAAAACAAAGGGACATGGTATCATTATGAGTATTTTTTTTTTTTAATCTATATAAAAAAGCAGAGGCGGGCAACGGGAAGGGCTGTCCATACTGCCTCCAGGGATGGCCGCATGAGCTCGACGTACAGTCAAGCCCTCAATGTCCACACAGTTGAGCTGCACTGTTCACGTCCCTGCCCTGCTTTTCCCTTGAGGGGTGGGACATGCCTTACAGACCTCTCTGTGTCTCTGTCTGTCTGTCTCTCTCTCTCTCTCTCCCTCTCTCTCTCATTGGTTGTTTTGAAGCAAGGCTCAACTGTGTACCCCAGGCTGGCCTCAAACAGAGATGCACCTGCCTCTGTCTCCCGAGTGCTGGCTGGGATCAAAGGCATGCATTACCATTCCTGACTATGTTTGTTTATTTTATTTATTTATTTATTTATTTATTTATTTATTTATTTATTTATTTTGGTTTTTCAAGACAGGGTTTCTCTGTGTAGTTGCCCTGGACTCACTTTGTAGACCAGGCTGGCCTCAAACACACAGCGATCCCCCTGCCTCTGCCTCCCGAGTGCTGGGATTAAAGGCGTGCGCCACCACCGCCCGGCCCATGCTTATTTTTGACACAAAGCCTAGGTCCATAGCCCAGGCTGGCTGGCCTGGATATCCATTTGTAGTTCAAGATAAACTTGACCTCAGCCTGCAGAGTGCTTGAATTACAAGCGTGTGCCACCACACCCAGCTCCTCACATCTTTTATGCAAATGGCAGATGCTGTGGTCTATGAGGGATTTTGAATCTTTCTAGGCTCCATTTCTAAAAGCAGAACAGAGACTGGTGGCATAGCTCTGCAGTCCCAGCTTCGTGGGCAGTAGGATGTGAGTTTAAGGATTGCCTGGGCCACAGAGTGAGTTCAAAGCCAGCTTTGGGAAGTTAGCATGGCTCTGCCTCAGCCAAAAGACTGGGAGGGAGCGTGCTTGGCAGCATGCGTGATTAGCAACAGTAATGCCCACGGTGTGTTAAAAGGTGGACTGAGACATAGGGGAACTGTCTGGAAAGTTTACTTAAAAGATTCATAAATCATGAAGCACGGGGTTGACAAGATGGCTAAAGGCGCCAGCAGGCCTCACAGCCCGAGTTTAAACCCCAGGACACAGAGGACTCCCGAAAGTTGCTTTTTGACCTGTACACGTATACACACACTCATGCAATAAAAACAAATCCAGGAGTTTAAAGCCAGATAAGCTTCATGAGCACTCAGAGGGCGCTCAGCAAACACGAAAGGAAAACAAAGATCTGATTGGTTTGGAAAACTCCTAGTTTTCCATATTGTATTGGCCGCTTCTGATTGGTTAAGTGCAAGTTGGGTCTGTCTTTACCTCCAAGAACCGGCTAAAGCTTTGCTTGTGTCTGTGCATCAAGCAGGGCCAATTTGTCTGCTCAGGGTCCTTCAATCGGCCGCCTTTCAAATTCGCTTTAATAAGCATGAATACAATTTTGGTGCCTGCGCCATGCTCTACCAAGGGACAGGTTTTCCTGGCGTGGGACTTGGCGTTTAACCCGAACCGCTCTCTCCGCTTGAGTACCATTGCTCCGTCTGTGAGGGCAGTAGGGAGTGTTCTGCGCTCCATTCCTAGAGGCACAAAGCTGCCCACTGTGAGCGCCCGCCCGGCAGGTGTCAGGTGCAGGAGGATGTGGCTTTATGGTCCTACAGAAAGCGGGAACTAGAATCCAAGTGTCAGTGCATGCCTCTAGAAAGCAACTCTCCCTGCTCGGTGGACCTCCACAGGCCTGAAGAGCCGCTGTCTCCCGCCGCATAAGCGGGTGCTGGAGCGCTTGTCGGCAAGCTGGGGCCAAGAACAGTCATGGTTTCCTTTCCATGATGCTGCTCACTGCCCAGCCAGGATTTGAGTCCTGTTGCTGCAGCTGACCGGTCCAGGCAGGCTCAGGCCTGGGTCCCAGCACAGGCTTCCTCAGGTGGCTGAAAGGTCCTGTCACAGCTGGGGTCTGTCTGTTTTGTTTTTGTTGTTTGCTTGATTTTAAACATTATTTCGTGTATTTGTGTTTTGTGCATATCTGTGCACTCACAGTATATACCGTTGTGTGTGTGTGTGTGTGTATGTGTGTGTGTGTGTGTGTGTGTGTGAGAGAGAGAGAGACAGACAGACAGACAGACAGACAGACAGACAGACAGACAGACAGACCGAGAGACAGAGACCAACTTCCAGGCGTCAGTTCTACTAGGTAGATTCCAAGATTTGAACTCCGGTTATCAGGGCTTGGCAGCAGGCACCTTTATACGTGGAGCCGTCTTTGCCCAGCTTTGGTTTTTTAGATGAGTTATGTGACCCTGGTTGACCTGAAACTGCATAACCCAGGCTGGCCTCAGCCTCTCAAGACCTGGGATGACAGGCATGCACCGCCTCTTTCGTTTTTTAGTTTTATCTTGTTTTGTTTTTCGAGACAGGGTTTCTCTATGTAGCCTTGGCTGTCCTGGACTCCCTTTGTAGACCGGGCTGGCCTTGAACTCACAGCGATCTGCCTGCCTCTACCTCCCAAGTGCTGGGATTAAAGGCGTGTGCCACCACGTCTGGCTGGGAGTTCTTGATTGCTAAAGGACCTGTTGTTATTCATGGAGCAGTTAAGACAGGGCCTTACTCTTTAGCTCAGGCTAGCCTCAACCACTGCACCTGGTTATGTAGACCCTTTTGAGAAGAAAAGCATCCTACTGCCCAGGAGAAAGGAGGATCCTGAGGCCAAGCTGAGATGTGGAGGGGTGGTGAGGTACACCCCCACCCCTCCCACACCACACACACCACACACACACACCACATACATGCACACACACATACACAGACACGCACACATACACAAACACACACATACACCACACACATGCACACAGACATGCTCATGCATGCACACACACAAACACACACACAGACATAGACATACACACATGCACACGCACATGCACACACACACACCACACACAAGTCCCAATGAGGTGGGTGCTCTGCCCTTCAGCCTCCCATTCTCCGTTTAGAATGGAACTTGAGACCCGGCCTCCTTTTCATCTGGCCTCAGCCTCCCGTGGCAGAGTTCTTTCTGGCTGCCACTCTCCACTGCCCGAGGAGTAGCACCGTGGTCCTTCTCTGAGGTCTCACCTAGAGGTCCCCTCACCTATAAGGTCCCATACCTTCCTTGTAGTTTCAGGGGTGGTATCAGGCCCATCATGTCACAGCCACACTGCCCACCCAGCGTTAATCATACTTGTCACCAAAGCTGTCACAAACAAGGGGGTGTGGGGTGTCACGTGACCAGCCTGAGTAACCGCATTCTCGCTTCCTTCTTCCACTCCCTGCCGTTGGGGGTTGGTGGATTGGGGCCACAAGTGTCTGGTAGTGTGGGCTGGGGCCTTGTCACCGAGGCAGTCACTTCTGGGCCCTGAGGCAGCTGCCCCATGCTCTGCTGAGCACGGTAAGTGCCGCTTTACAAACCCATGGGGAGTGGCTGGGGCCCCAAGAGACGAGAAGCCCGCTTTCCCGTTGCTAGCACACAGGGCAGGGCCTGGGCCCGTCTGAGTGGCTCCCACCACTCTGCACCAAGCTCTCCATGGAGACTGGGGCTTCTCAAGCCTTAGCTGGGTCTCTCCTGGTGATGCCCAATGCTGTCTGCTCACAGGCTCTCCCAGCCCTTCTTTTTCCCAGTGGGAAACTCGAGGCCGGAGCTGAGACTGAGTCTGGAAGGGTCCAAGAAGGACAGTGTGGAGTTTGTCTTGAGGTTGTCTTTGGTGTATTCTCTGTGTGTCTTCCCCCCCCCTTTCAAATTAGATATGGTCTCCACTTGTTCATTAGGCTGACCTGGAACTCTATGTAGACCAGGCTAGCCCCTTGCCTTGGCCTAGTGCTAGGGTTTACAGGCATGGAGCCTCATACCAGCCTTTTTTGATAATTTAAAATTTTTATTACACTGTGTGTACATATGAACTTGTGTGCATGAGCAGGCACACAAGTGGCATGTGGCATGTGGGGAGGTCAGAGGGTAAGTTGAGGCTGTCAGTTCTCTTCTTCCACTGTGGGTTCTGGGAACAGAGCTCAGGTCAGCAGGCTTCCCTGGCAAGCACTTTTTCCCTCAGAGCCATCTAGCCCACCCTGAGCTTTTTTTTTTTTTTAATTATTATTATTAAATCAGGCTGCCAGGTGTGGTGGCGCACACACCTGTAATCCCAGCACTCAGGGAGGCAGAGGCAGGTGGGTCTCTGTGAGTTCGAGGCCAGCCTGATCTACAAAGAGAGTCCAGGACAGCCAGGACTACAAGAGAAACCCTGTCTCAAAAAACACCCCCCCAAAAAAAAAATCAAATCAATTTGGAAAAACAGAACTTGTTCATGGGAAATTGTTTTTAAGTTAGTCTTAATTTTTTTAAGTGTCATGTGAACAGGTGTTTTGATTACATGTATGTCTGTGCATCATATGTATTCAGTGCCTCATAGGCTGGAAGATGGTGTTGGATCCTTTGGAGCCAGAGTTAAAGATGGTTGTAAGCCTCTGTGTGAGTGCTGGGGAGCAAACCAGGTCCTCTTAACACCTGAGTTGACTCTCCAGGCTCAGAGGCAGGCTGGCTGGGCTGTGTGCTGTATATTCCTCAGAAGAAGTTCTTCTTGAATTAATTTGTGCTAAACCTCGTGCCTCATCTGCAACTGGCCAATGCCCTGGGGTTCCAACAAGGCTATCTCATGTAGCAAAGGCTGGCCTCAAACTTGCTAGGTAGCCGAGGATAGCCTTAAGTTCTGTGCCTCCATGTTTCAAGCACTGTGGTTGCACGTAGGTACATCTGCCACACCCACTGCATTGATGCTGGGATTCGAAACCAGAGCTCAGGCATGCTGGCAGAACACACTGGCCACTGGTCACATCCATAGTCCAGTCTTTTTTTTTTTTTTTCAGACAGGGTTTCTCTGTGTAGTCTTGGCTGTCCTGGACTTACTTTGTAGACCAGGCTGGCCTCGAACTCACAGCGATTCACCTGCCTCTGCCTCCCTCCCGAGTGCTGGGATTAAAGGCGTGCACCACCACAGCCTGGCTTCCCTAGTCCAGTCTTAAGAGTTTGTGCTTGGGATTTAATGGAGACTGGCAGGGGCTGAAGACCCAACCAGATCCCATCCCCTACACCTGCAGATTTGTGGTGTCTTTGCTGAGTTAGGTTGGGATTTGAGCCCAGGGTCTTCCACAAGCTTGGCCAGTGCTCTGCCATCGAGCATTGGCCAGCTCCTGTTGCCCAGACTTCTCAGTTTTTTCACTGGTCTCATTTTACCTCCTTTTCCCATAACTAGCTTGCAAGGGCCTGGCCTCTTGGTGGCCAAGACTTAGGGAGGTGGCTATTCTGGGTGCCTCTGTTGGTGTCACACCCTGTGGGGTGGTTCCTTCCTCACCAGCTTGGCCAGTAGACAGAAAACTGAAACTGGAGAACAGAAGGGGCTGCACCACCTAGCCAAGCTCTCTAGAAAACCTGGGTTGGGTCCCTGCTGGGTCACCAGAGGGGCTTTGGGGTCACCCGGGTGTTCCTGGTGGATGGCCCTGCTGTTTCTAGGCACTAAACCCGGGCTCTGAGGGGAGAGGTGGCTATACATGGTGTCACAGCCAAGAAGGCACTGAGTTAGGATGTGACACAGGCCTCTTGGCTGTGGGACCCTGGGCCCATGGCGACCAGGTCTTTCAGTCGCCTTTGCTGCTTGGAGCAGGAAGCAGGCAGTGAAGGGCAGCACACGGGAAGGAGGCAGGCTGGCTGGGGGCAGGCGCCTCTTTAGAAAGCTAGGTGAAGCTGGGGCATGGTGGCGCACGCCTTTAATCACAGGACTCAGGAGGCAGAGGCAGGTGGATGGCTGTGAGTTCGAGGCCAGCCTGGTCTACACAGTGAGTCCAGGACAGCCAAAGGCTACACAGAGAAACCCTGTCTCAAAAAGGAAAGAAAGAAAAGAAAAGAAAGAAAGCCAGGTGAAGTTCTTCTTGAATTAATTTGTGCTAAACCTCATGCCTCGTCCTGCAACTGGCCAATGCCCTGGGGTTCCAACAAGCCAAGCTTGTTTCCTGGGGTTAAGGAGCCCCCACATTATCTAACACTGTGCTTGTGGCCTTGCAAGGGGCCACAGGATATCAACTTGACACACAGGATGTTTTCTGGTTAAACATTCAAACAGGCCAGGAGTGGAGGTGCAAGCCTTTAATCTCAGTGTTTTCTGGAAGCAGAGGCAGGCCGACTTCTATGGATTTGAGGCCAGTCTGATCTACATAGTAAGTACCAGGCCAGCCAGGTACATACTGAGACTATGTCTCAAAATAAATGACTAAATGAATGAACCATAGGGGCTGAGTGTCGCTCTAGTCTCAGTACTCAGGAGGCAGAGGCAGGAGATTCAGTAAATCAAGGTCATTTTGGGCTACAGCACCAATCGGCCAGCCTGGGCTACAAGAGACTGTCTCAGAACAGAGAAAGTTCATGGGGAGAGAATGGAATTGTCCTTTCATAGGTTGTCAAAAGAAAAAAAAAAAAAAGATGGTATTTGTCAGTTGGCAAATACAAAGAAGCTGGAGTCAGCATGTCTGTGCGGTTCTGGTGCTTCAGATGCCAGACCTCCACGTAGGCTGGTGGGGTGACACAGGACAGATTGTCACAGTGTCCATGAGCTTACAGGGCAAGAGTCACAGAAGGTAAGTTTGTGAAGATGGCAGTTGTGTGCCTGCAGGTTGCTGGGTCCTGGGGATGAGGCACAGTCACTGGGTGGCTGTGGTGTTGAGCTTAGGGCATGCACAGGTTAACTTGAGTGGAGTTCTAAGAAACTTCAGGAAGGTTTACAGAATGAGAGATGTTGAACCAAACCTGAGACTATCTGAATGCCTCCGAGAGCCGATGGTGTGGGGCTGAGGCGGGCTCTGAGGAGACACTGCCTCACTTCCAGCTCCAGCTCCTGGCTCTAGGTGTGATGGTACCGGTTCTTTGATGGGGAGGGGCCGAGGATTCAGAGACAGCTCTCAGGGCAGTGGCCAGCTCACGGGCCACATTTGTGCATGTGGCTCACCAGCCCAAAGAGGTTGAGACTGAGGGTGGTATCCATGTCCTGCCATAGAGGTCAACTTCTGGGGGCCTCAGTGTCTAAGGAAGCCAAAGGCCAGTCACACAGCCTGCTCCAAGATTGGGGATTTCCCAGGACACAGCCGTGATGAACAGAGAGCCCTTGCCCTAAATGCAAAATACAAAAATTATGAGGATGAGCTGCCATGCATGCTGTTCATACCAGCCCTTAAGAGGCAGAGGCAGTGGGATCTTTGTGAGTTCAAGACCAATTCTGTGAGTTTCCAGATTAGCCAAGGCCACAGAATGACACCCTGTTTAAAAATTGATGATGATGACTGGCTTTTTGTTTTTGTCTTTGTTTTTTCAAGACAGGGTTTCTCTGTGTAGCCTTGGCTGTTCTGGACTTGCTTTGAACTCACAGTGATCTGCCTGCCTCTGCCTCCTGAGTGCTGGGATCCACCTCGCTTCTTATCCACTGTAGGCTGGTGTTAGACTGTCGCCCAGCTGCAGGTTAAGGTGAGTGATCTGCGCCGCACGTGTAAGGTGGGCCTGGCTGCTCTGCAATGTTCGTCAGATCAAGTATGTTGATGTGTGTCTCACGTGCTCATGGTACCATGGATTTACAGGGACTAAAGCTGGTGGTAAACTGAGGCACACCTATCTTGCAGATAGGATATTCATGGCTCAGGCAGGTCACGCAGCTTTGTTTGGGATGGAACTGTAACAGCCCGTTAGATCTGACTCTCCAAGCACCATCCCATCCACCAGGACATAGACCCCCTCATGGGACCTGGGGTGCCTGTGCCTCAGTCTCCCTTGGTGTTGGTCTAGGCTTTACCTCTCATGGAGTCTGGGACTCTGAGATGATTTGCAGAGACTCAAGGTGGGAGGCTCCAAGTTCCTGGGGGAATGAGACCACTGGAAGCCTGTCCTTCATAGACCCCAGGGCTTAGGGAGGTAGCTGCTGCTTGCGGGTGAAGGACAGGAAACAGGTAAGCATCAAGGCAAGTCGGAAGTGGCTGTCTTCACCCTCTTGAAGGCCGGCCCAGCCCCACTCTTGTTTTCCTGTCATCTAAGGAGGGGAGGGCTAAGCCATCCCTCCAAGGCTTGCTTTCCGCATCTGTTCCGGGGGTGTCCTGAGATCTGGTGATTCCCTGGGAGAAGATAGGGGAGTTCCTCCAGGGAAGACCCCACCCACTCTGGGGGTGTGATGGGGGCTTGATGAGAGTCATGATCACCCGTGGATCCCAGGAAATATCCACACTGGAGCAGCTGGCAGGAGGACTCTGGTCTGCCTGCTTCGGATGTGGCTCCCGCTGGAGCTGCACAATTCCCTCCTTGCGAAGGGCAGACGCTCCAGGCTGCAGTGGACCAGGGCTTGTCCTGTTGGAGTGGCCAGTGGCCCTGGATAGTCAGGGACTGAGGGGGTTTTGTGATACATGACTGCTGGGTCAAGCTGGTCGCTTTGGACAGGCCCAGGCTGAGGCACACCCCACAACCAGGGAGGCACACCCCCATTTAGGGAGGTACATCCCCAGCTCTCGGTTTATTTATCTTTATGCCTGAACTTGGGTTCTTCCTGCCTCTACCTGCTAAGTGTGTCAACATTCTTGGCCATATTTTTTAAATATTTATTTATTATGTATACAGTGATCTGTCTGCATGTACACCTGCAGGTCAGAAGAGGGCATCCGATCACCTTATAGATGGTTATCATGTGGTTGCTAGGAATTGAACTCAGGACCTTTGGAGGAGCAGTTAGTGCTCTTAGCCACTGAGCCATCTCTCCAGCCCTGGCCATATTTTAAAATTTATATTAATTATATTATTATATGTTATATGAATTTACTTATTTATGTGAGGCAGGATCCTTTATCCAGGCTGGTCTCAAACTCCTGGGTGGCAGAGATCCACCTGAGTGGCTGAGATGCCAGGAAGTCACCCTGACTTCCCTCAGCAGGAAAGGGCTCTCCATTCCCTGGCTGCCCACAGTGGTAGCATACCCATTTCCATTGCCCCGGAGTCTGAGGCCGCCCTGCCTCCCCACAGATGTCCCCCTCCCTCCATTCCTTCCCTTCAGAAGCCAACGTCTGGGACCTTCCATGCAACACCTTAGAAGCAATGTTACTGATTTTACATATGAGGCAGCTGACAGTCAGAGAGGGTTCTCAGAGTCACACAGCTGCTGTGGGGTGAATGCGGGCCTCAGGCCAGCCCCGTCTTCACTCCGGGCTGCTTGTGCGTGCAGGGGATTCTGAGTAAGACGGAGGGCCGCCTATGGAGAGAGCCCCATTAAGGCTCGCCGACCCTCAGACCTTCAAACTCTCCAAGTTGCCTTGCCCCCAGGAGCTGCAGGCCTAGCCTTGGCGGTGGTCCCCTCCTGCTTCTCTCAGGAAGTGGTTGAGCCTCTCTGCCTTCCAGGAACCCAGGGGAGGTGGTGGGTGTGCTCGGTGTTGGTGTTGGTGTCATAATGATGTCATGTACCTCTTCCTGCATGGCCCTTCCCCCAGGAAACTGGGGCAGAGGTGGAGCCATGTACAGGAGGAACCCTGCTCAGAGAGGCAAACACCAGAGGTGTTTAATTATCTTGTGTGTGTGTGTGTGTGTGTGTGTGTGTGTGTTTGTATGCATAATTAAAACACAACAAAGCCCAGGTGTTAAGGAGAACCGACACAAAAGAGTGAATGCCAGAGGCCGGAGAGATGGCTCAGCCGTTGACTGCACTGCCTGCTCTTGCAGAGGACCCAGGTTCAGTTCCTAGCACCCACATGGTGGCTTCCACCCACTTGCAAGTCCAGTGCCAGGGCACCCGATGTCTTCCTCTAACTGCTGAGGCTACTGAGGCCACTGCATACATGCACGTAGTGCGCAGGCGCAGGCAAAACACTCGTGTACATAAAATATAGAGGTACATGTAGTAAATAAGACTTCCTTTTCAGCCAGGTGTGGTGGCGCACGCCTATAATCCCAGCACTCGGGAGGTGGAGGTGGGTGGATCTCTGTGAGTTCGAGGCCAGCCTGGTCTACAAAGTGAGTCCAGGACAGTCAAGGCGACACAGGGAAACCCTGTCTCCAAAAAAACAAAAACAAAAAAAAAATTACTTCCTTTGCTAGGCTCAGTGGCACACTCCTTCCATGCTGAGACAGGAGAATTGCTTAGTCCAAGGCCAACCTGCACTACTAAGTGAATACCAGGCCAGCCACACTTACTTAGTAAGACCATCCCAAACAAAACAACAACAAAAATGGAAAACAAACCCCATTTACTACACCCAATGGGCCCGATGGATTGTTTTGCCCACAAATAGATCGCCCTCCCCCCCCCATTGGTTTTTTGAGACAGGGTTTCTCTGTGTAGCCTTGGCTGTCCTAGACTTGCTTTGTAGACCAGGCTGGCCTCGAACTCACAGAGATCCACCTGCCTCTGCCTCCCGAGTGCTAAGATTAAAGGTGTGCGCCACAACGCCCGGCTGATTTTTTTTTTTCATTCTTTTTATTTATTTTTATTTTTGGAGACAGGGTTTCACTATATGACTCTGGCTGGCCTGGAATTTGCTATATAGATCTTGCTAGTCTTGAACTCACAGAGATCACCTGCTTCTGCCTCCAGAGAGCTGGGACAGAAGGTATGCCACCATGCTCGGCTCTTTTTTTTTTTCCTTCATATTTTCAAGTTTGGGGAGTAGATCTATGATCTCACACATGCTCAGAAGGCTCTCTAATGCTGAGTCACAGCCCCCACTTTCTTCTTTTTGAAAGGGGGTTGTTTCTTTTTCATGGGGGGCAGGGTTTGAAACAGGGTCTCATGTAGCCCAGGCTAGCCTCAGACTCACTATGTAGTTGAGGATGACCTTGAACTCCTGACCCTTCTGGTACTGTCTCCCAGGGGTTGTGATTACAGGCCTGTGCCGCCTCCATGCCCAGACCAAGTCCATGCCGTTCCCCCATACCCTCATCCTCACCTCCCTTCGTGTTTTTTTTTGGAAACGGAATCTCATTAAGTTATGCAGCCTGCTGTGATCTCACTAAGCACCTCGGCCTACTGCAGATTTGCTGCCCTTCCTCTTCAGGCTGTCAATGCTGGGATTGTGGTCATGAGCCCAGTAGAAATAAAACATTCTCAGGTGGTTAAGAGCACTGGCTGGAGCCCAGTGTGGTGGCACACACCTTTATCCCAGCACTCAGGGAGGCAGAGGCAGGTGGGTCGCTGTGAATTTGAGGCCAGCTTGGTCTACGGAGTGAGTCCAGGACAGCCAAGGCTACACAGAGAATCCCTGTCTCGAAAAACGAACAAACAAACAAAAAAGTAAGTAAAGGGGAAAAGAAACAAACAAAACATAAAAACCAAAGTTTAACCATAAATGCTAGGGAGTTAATGAACATTTGCTGATGGTTGGATGGCGTCATTTGTGTTGATAAGCATAAGGCTTCCAGCCTCAAGAGACAT
>OU015754.1:34547454-34568905 GCA_907169655.1 Acomys percivali | reverse complement strand
GACCACACAGCCAGCACCCACGGAGGCAGAGACCACACAGCCAGCACTCATGGAGACCACCGAGCTTCCCAGGATTCAGTTTGTAAAAACTCTGTTCACAAAGTCCACAGCCACAGAAGCCCCTTCCACGGAGCCCAATGCCACGGAGACCATGTCCATTAAGTCTAATGACTCCGTCATCTTCCTTGGGCCATCTGTGACTCACAATGACAATGAGGTATCCACTGGCCACTTATCTGACGTTGGCATGAAGAAAGGGCTGGTGGTGACCCCTGCGAGTTCTGTGACCCCAGCCCAGCCAGGGACCTCAGATCTCATCCCTGTGAAGCAATGCCTACTGGCCATCCTCATCTTAGCTTTTTTGGCCACCGTCTTCCTGGTATGCACGGTGGTGCTGGCGGTCCGCCTCTCTCGGAAGAACCACATGTACCCAGTGAGGAATTACTCCCCAACTGAGATGATTTGTATCTCATCCCTGCTGCCTGAGGGGGGCGAAGGGCCCCCTGCTGCAGCCAACGGGGGCCTGCCCAAGGCCGGGGACCTGAAGACAGAGCTCAGTGAGGCCCCAGACGGGGATGACCTCACCCTGCACAGCTTCCTCCCTTAGCCTCCTCTGCCTGGCCACCTGAGCGACACCCTTGCTGCCTCTACCCTCCACGCCTATCCACTGGCCACCACGGCCACAGATCTGGGCTTCCTGGGTGAAATTGATCCGCAGGAGTCTTTAGGGAAGAGACATTGGACTACCCCAATCATGGCTCAGAGTCCCCAAAGTCCTGCGGCTCCTGCTTCATTCACTGAGCCTAGTGGTCTCCGTGCCAAGTGCTGCACTGGCAGTTTAAATTTTCCACCTGTCCCCTGTTTTTTTTTTTCTGGGATCCCCTCCCCAGTGCCCCCCACTGCCTGGCACCTTCCTGTGGGGTCACTGGAGTCCTAGCCTCATATTCCCAAGACTGAGCACCCTACCTCCACTCCCCAAAGCCATTTTCATGTTGCCTGTTAAGACAGGAGCAGGGGGCGGGGGCTGCCAAAGAGTGTCATCTCCCAAGGCCACGCCTGTGCCTCTACCCCATGAGGGGCAGCAAGGCTCTCCCATGTACTTGGCTTAAAAGGAGGGCCCTTCATCTGGGTCTGCATGAACCAATGAGCTTCTATCTAGTGATGGAGTGACCTCACATTGTGGCCTGGCCTAGTTCAGGCACTCAATAAATAAGTATTTCAAATGGTGGCTGAGTCCTTCAGGTGCGCAGGCTGCCACCCCCAGGCGGTTTTCCCAAAGGGCTCTTAGGCTACTCTTAGACTATAATAGAGACATTTAGCACACCCCGCAAAGGGGAAATGGACCCCTTAAGCTGGCTGTGGTAGCATATGCCTACGATCCTAGCACTACAGAGTTACTTCAAGGCTATCCTTGGCTACACAGCAAGTTTGAGCCAGCCTGGGCTACATGAGACCCTGTGTTAGAAAACTAAAACTGAGGCTGGCTGGCTCAGTGGGTAAAGGTGCTGGCTGCTGAGCCTGTCAACTTGAGCTCCACTGGGGCCTACATGGTGGAAGGGGAAAACTGAGTCCCCAAAATTTTCCTCAGACATACTCACACATAACAAACAAATCAGAGCACTTTACTGAATACACCCTTAGCAAGTTGGGCCAAAGGAGATAGGTCTCTCAGCTCTCAGATAAATTTGCCTCTTGGCGCCCACATGGCTGTGTCCAGAAACTTGTCCCTCCCCGGCCGTGCCTACCTCTGCTAACATCTTCAGCAGGTTCTCACACACTGGCAGGGCCACTGCCACCTCAGATGCTTTCGGCTTTCACTCACCCTCCCAGGCATTTCCGTGGGATGGTGAGTCTGGGGTTGGCCAATTTTTGCTTTGTTTTGTTTTTGAGACAGGGTTTCTCTGTGTAGCCTTGGCTGTCCTGGACTCACTTTGTAGACCAGGCTGGCCTCGAACTCATACAGATCCACCTGCCTCTGCCTCCCGAGTGCTGGGATTAAAGGTGTGCGCCACCACCACCTGGCCTGGCCAATTTTTTTAAAAAAGATTTATTTATTTATGTATACAGTGCTCTGCCTGCATGTACACCTGTGCACCAGATCTCATTATAGATGGCTGTGAGCCACCATGTGGTTACTGGGAATTGAACTCAGGACCTCTGGAAGAACAGCCAGTGCTCTTAATGTCTGAGCCCTCTCTCCAGCCCAATTTTTTTTTTTTTTTGAAGGCTATCATGGTGAATATTTAGTGTACGTGTAGCACCTGTCTCTGCCGAGACTTCCTGTGTTCGTTTGGTAAGCCATGGAAACTGTGTGTCAAGTGACGGTGCCGCTGTGCTCTCGTATGAGGAGCTGGCTCAGTAGGGGAAGCACGTGTAAAGCCAGGCATGGTGGTTGACACTCGTAACCCCAGCCTGAGAGTGGTACAGAGAGGTGGTTCTCTGGGCAGCTACGGTCAGTCCCACCTCAGAAATTCCAGGCCAGTAAGAGACCATCTCAGAAGAAAGACAGTTCCCAAACGAGCAACAGCTGAACTTGTCCTCTGGCCTCCATGTGTGCCTGTGTGCATATACAAGCACATACATGTGTGCACACGTGTGCGTGCACTCTCGCACCCACCCACCTTTACAAGCTGGGTCAGACTCTGAGAGTTTGTTGACTGCTTCTTGCAGGGCAGGGTGGACACAGGGTCACAGTGCTGCTGGCTTTTTTACCTTGGCTTCAGAGCCATGTTCTGAGAGCCCAGTTAAACCTCAGCCAGCCAGGAGGGCAGCCCAGATGTGGGCCACATGTACGGTGAGCCCATCCAGCTTACCCCAGGCCCACATGGACACCGCGGCATCACTGGCCACCCTAACGCTCGCTCTTGTCCTGCCCCAAGGCCTTCCAGTCGTTTCCACAGACGGGAGACAGCTCTTGAAACACACAGCACCCTGTCCCCTGGGAGAAGAATAACATCGTTTCAAAGGAAAATGGCTTTTTTTCTCTTCCAGGAAACAATCTCTGAGGCCTGTTGGGGCAGAAGAGGCCTTGCCCCACCTGCCCCGGGTGTGACCTTTAATGTGAAGGCTCAAAGAAAAGGCTGTGTCTTGGGAGAGAGGGAGAGCAACAGAGAAGGGCAGGCAAGGGGCCCTCGGGGACAGAGTAGGGAGTGGTGGGAGATATCCCAGCATCTGGAGATGGCCATGTCTGCTGCTTCCCCTTGGACCTACAGAGGTGGCCAGCAGGTCCTGGGTTCGGCTCCCCTTTGGACCAGAAACAGTAGCGTGGAGAATTCACAGACCCTGTGGCTACAGGACTTGAGGGCGGCCCTCAATCCCTTCCTGGGGACACTGTGTGAGAACACAGGTGTGATAGTGAGAACACAGGTGTGACAGTGAGAACACAGGTGTATTTTCTTGCTTGGAAGGGGCTCACGCTGGATGAGATGAAGAGCCACCAGGGGGCGCTGGCCATCTGCTTCTGGGGGTCGGGTGGGGTGGGGGATGAAGGCGCCAGGAGGAGCCAGGCAGCCTGGAGTTCTGAGTGTGGACACTCTCGGCTTTTCTGGTAATGTGTTTGCTAAACAACTGAGTCTCAAAGCTTGACACCTGGCACTTGGGCAGATTCCAGATGTCTCTTATGCACAGCTGCTCTCCCCCGGCCCCATCTCTGTATGCCCCTGACCATTCAGAGCCTGAGTCAGCCAATGCATCTGCTCAGCAAACCCACACGCCTGCAGTATCTCCTTGAACACTCCCCCAGCCCCCCACCCCCCTATCCCCAGCCCCAGGCAGGGTTTCCCTGTGCAGCCTTGACTGTCCTGGACTCACTTCGTAGACCAGGCTGGCCTCGAACTCACAGTGATCTGCCTGCCTCTGCCTCCTGAGTGCTGGGGTTAAATGCATGCGCTACCACCCCCGGCTTCCTTGAACCCCTTAAACAGCCTTAGAAGGAGACCCTCAAATGTTTTCTGTTTCATAGAAGAGGAGATGGAAGCTCAGAGAAGTGAACTCCTAGCCCCCCACCCCCGACCCTGACCCCCCACACAAAGAGTGTGGGAACCCAGGGCCTGTATTCTCTTACCGTGATGTCACCCTATGCTCCAGATCACCCTGGGGTTCTGGGCGGGGAATCCTATGCCTCAATGACCCACCCTGCTGACCTTCCCTGACACCTGGAAGTCTCTTTTGCTGTGCTTTAACTGCTCCTTGAAAGAGAGAAAAGGCAAGTGACAAAACCCAGACCCTCTCTGTAGACAGCAGGACGAAGCAGAGCCGGAGCATTTATTCAGCACCTACTGTATGCCTAACACTGGTCTGTATTATCCCATTCAGGTCGATAGAGATCAGCCCGTGCTGCTGCCGGGGAAACTGGAGCTCAGAAACCAAGCACACAGGTTGCCAGAAGAGGCAGGGAAAGGGGGCAAGCAGGAGGAGGGGACTAAGTTTATACCCAGTTCTTGCCTCCTCCCCCCCCAGCCCCTGCCCCGTGTCAGGGGCTGCCCCCTACCACCCACCACATGCTGCCAGCTGATCTGGGCAAGAGCTCAGGTTCTTCTCCGTGTTTGCCAGTCGCACAAGGCACCAGGTGTTAGAGCGTGTGGGAGCGCGTGGCGCGTGAGGGAGAGGTCGCGAAGAGGAAGAGTCGCTGCCAAGGGGGTGGGAGGGTAGGGGTGGGGGGGACTGACGCTGTGGGCTGCTGCGCCGGATGGACGGACGACGGTGGAGACAAGCCTGGGAGATGCTGCAAGCTAAGACCCCAGGGCTCTGACGCGGGCAGAAGAGGGCTGCGATGAGGAAGGGAGGGGTCCCTAGTTGGGTTTCAGTCTTGCGGAGCGAGATGGCGCTCCAGGTGCTTTCCTGAGGCAAGCGCTGTTTGACGCCATCGGCTGGCGGTCAGGGGAAGGCACAGGAAAGCCCCATCGAGGGTCACAGCACGCCAAGACGGAAACAAACAAAAACAAAAAAAAAAAAACGGCCAACAGCGCCCAGCTGCGGGTGAGGAGGGGGGAAGGGCTGGGGTGTTTAGCATGGTTGACGGGGTCCCCAGATGGTGGGGCATCTGCTTTGGAAACCAGCTAGGCAGATTCCTGTAAAGTTCACCCCAGTTGTCACTGCGCAGCCTGGGGATCCCACCCCCAGGCATCTGCCCGAGAGCTTGCAGACACAGGCTGGTCTGAACCGGTTCGCAGGCTGGTAGCAGCCTCAGACCTAGCAACCAGATTCAGTGGGTGAAGGGGTCGCGGCTCTGTGGTATGTCTACACGGTGGGGAATAGTCCTCAGAATACACAAGAGCAGATCCCGGCACACCTGCTGATGTCATGAGCCCCCTCGCTGAGTGACATGAGCCAGGCACAAAGGCTGCGTGGAGACCACGGATTCCTGAGTTTAGTTCCTGGCACCACCTGTAACTCAAGGTCCAAGGAATGCAGCGCCCTCTTCTGGCCTCCCTGGGCACTGTACTCATGGGCATATGCCCATACGGGAAACACATCTACATATGTAATTAAAAATTATTTAAAATATTGTTTAAAGGCTCAGAAGGGCTGGGGAGAGGGCTCAGTGAGTGAAAGTTTTTGTCGAGCAAGCTCAGGGATCTGCGTTTGAATCTCCAGAACCCGCATAAAGACCCGGAAGCGCGTGCTTGGTCTCCCAGCGCTCTATGGTTCGGGAAGAGGCAGAGACGGGAGAATCTCCCAAACTCGTGGGCTCGGCAGCTCCCTGGTCAGGCCTGCTTCTGAGCCCTGGGTGGATCTGGCCACCACTCAGCCCCCTGTGCTTGTCCCCACACTTCTTCCTGGGGACACTTACCCTTCGCTCAGTCCTCACTCTGATGCCTGGCGTGAGATGAGCCTGGTTGATCGACTGCAGCCTCCTCCTGCTGGGTGGGTGCCTCTGTGTTGGCTCATGTCACCCCAAAACTCACAGGTTCTTGGTTCCCTGGTTTAGGAAAGGGAGATGTTGGCCTGAGATCCAGCTGGGTGTTTTCTGAGGACCTGCCTCCTGGTGCTTATCTGCAACCTGGGTGGCCCCTGGGCAGAGGGCTCTGGAGACACTGGACACAGGACTCCCGCCCACTCACCCCGCCCCCTGCCCGGCCCTACCAGACAAGTAACCCCGGTCAGTAAGAGCGCCCCCTTGCGGCCAGGTAAGTTTGTTTCACTCGCCCACTGAGTTGGTCACGTGGCAGGCATCCAGTGCAGGGCAGGGGAACGAACTCATGAGCTTCTGCCCAGCTCGGTTACTCCAGTCTCTCCTGCAGCTGAGAATCCCCTAAGGAATAGTTCTACCCACAACGGAGGTTTTAACTTTCCCGCTGAAAGCAATTTCCTATAGATACACCCACAGGCCAACGAATCCAGCCTAGACACTTACACTGAGAGCCTCCCAGCCTGAAAACCAGGAGTCTGGGTTTAATATCTCTCATTCTCTCTCTCTCCCCTGCCCCCTCTTTCCTCCCTCGGCATAATGTTTTGTTTTTGTTTTTGTTTTGGCCAGCTGTGGTGGCACACACCTTTAGTCCCAACATCAGGATGCAGACACCTGTGGAGCTCTGTGAGTTCAAGGCCAGCCTAGCCTACATAATGAGTTCCAAGATAGCCAGAGCTATATAATAGAGAGGTCTTGTCTCAAAAAGCCAATACATAAATCAAATATAAAAAAGCAAAACCACAGCCAGGCGTGGTGGCACATACCTTTAATCCCAGCGGAGGCAGGTGGATCTCTGTGAGTTCAAGGCCAGCCTCACCTACAAAGGGAGTCCAGGACAGCCAGAGCTATTACACAGAGAAACTCTGTCTCAAAAAAACCAAAAATAAATAAATAAGTAAGTAAAAATAAAACCACGATGTTTAATGAAGTTTAAAAGCCCCTTTCAGCGTTTAATTACCTCAGGATTAAACTTTTTTAAAATTTTTAAATATTTGTAATTTTTTTGGGTTGCTTTTTAGTTTTTTGGGTTTTTTTTTTTTTTGAGACAGGGTCTCTCTGTGTAGCCCTGGCTGTCCTGGAACTAACTCTTTAGACCAGGCTGGCCTGAAAATCACAGAGATCCATCTGTTCCTACCTCCCGAGTGCTGGGCTTAAAGGTGTGCACCACCACCACCTGGTTTAAATCTTATTTTATGTGAATGTGAGTTTATGTGTACCACATGTGTCTGTGTAGGTGTCTACAGAGGCCAGAGGATGTCAGATCCCTAGGAACTGGAGTGATAGGCAGGTTGTGAGCTCCTTGACAGAGGTGCTGGGAGTCAAACTCAGTCCTCTGCAGAAGCAGTAAGCACCTTTGATGCCCTAGCTCCTAAATATCTGAGACAAACTGTGGCCACAGCCTAGCTCCCTGGCCAATGGCTGGGAACCCCCACATTTCTCAATTGCTAAGTCATGCCCTGGCCTGACTTCTTAACAACAGCAACACCACTCTCTCAGAGATCCTCGAGTCCAGGGCAAAGGCGAAGAAAGCGACTAGAGCGCACTGCCCACCAGTGGTGCCCATCTGGCCAGAGCGGAAGTGGCTTAGGGTGGGGAGAGCAGAGAGGCCACCTAAGTCCGCCAGCTTTGAGCTACATTCTAGAAGCCCAGGGGCAGGCCAACATCCTCTCAGTCCCTCGTTTCCTCATCTGTGAATTGGGAGTGTTTGTGTTAGCTTTCTCTGTAGGGGCAGATCCAGAGGGCAGGAAGCAGACCTGAGGGGCTGGTGTGTTCCAAAAAACACAGGAGATAGGGCATAGAGCCTCTGCCCGGAGGAAAGCATGGCTGCTGTGGCTTCCGTGTTCCTAGAAGAACCAAAATCCATGTGTTCATGGTATTAGGAAGTGGGGTTTTCAAGAGGTAATAGGAGTTCAATGAGGTCATGGCAGTAGGTGCCACGGCAACATTAGTGACTTTGTAAGAAGAGGAAGACTCTGTGGCTATCCTGGAACTCACTATGTAGACCAGGCTGGCCTCAAACTCACAGCGATCCACCTGCCTCCCGAGTGCTGGGATTAAAGGCGTGTGCTACCATGCCCAGCCCGGGCCCTGTTGAGCTTTTAAGGCCATCATTTTTTTCATATTACATTCAGTCTCAAGCCGGGTGTGGTGGTGCCCGCCTTTAATCCCAGCACTCGGGAGGCAGAGGCAGGAGGATCACTGTGAGTTCGAGGCCAGCCTGGTCTACAAAGCGAGTCCAGGACAGCCAAGGCTACACAGAGAGACCCTGTCTTGAAAAATCCAAAAAACAAAACAAAACGAAATTCAGTCTCCAGGCACAGATGGGGCATGTTTGTGGGCAGGAAGAGAGGCTCATTTTTTTCTGTCACAGCCTCTGGTGACTGTGGGGACTGAAGGTGACCAGGGAACACTTGGAGAATGTTGTAACAGTTGGAAATTTGTCAACTAAGTGAGGCAGCTCTAGCCTATCTCAGTAGAAGATTCTTCAAGCAACTGAAAATGATGTTTTCAAGGAAATAATATGGAACCCAGTTATGGCGGCTCACGCCTGTCATTTTAGCACTCAGGGAGCTGAGGCTGGAGGATTTCTTTAAATTTAAGGGTAACCTAGGATGCACAGCAAATGTTATGCCATCCCGAGCTATAGAGCAGCACCTGGACTCAAGAAAACAAAACAAAAACTAGCAAGGGGGCTGGTGAGATGATTCCTGGGCTAAAGGCTATGAGTCATCACATCGCAGAAACCTGACAAATGAGTCCGATCTTTCCAAATCCCGCGTGAAGGTGGAAGGCAAGAAGTGACTCTGCAATGTCGTCTTCTGAATTTCACATATATGTTATAGCATGTGTGCACCTGTACACACACACACACACACACACACACACACACACACACTAAAAATTAAAAAACATGAACAGGGGGGAAATGTCCATGATGCCTATGTTAGATAAATTCTGAACCTGTTTTCTTAAGATTTCTCATGATCAGAAAAAAACAAAACAAAACAAAACAAAACAAAACAGTGCAAAGACATCAGGGACAGCCTCCCCATGCAGGGATACTATGGCCCATATGAGAAAGCTGAGGCAGCCTCACCTCCCAGGGCACTTGTGGCCACCCTGTAGATATTTTTGGTTGTCATAGCTAGGGAGGTACAAAAGCCATATAGGGTACAGCTCAATAGTGCACAGTGTCCCCACACAGAGTGGTTTTCCAGTCTCTGTGGTGTTCAAGTGAGGACCTGGCTCTGAGGCTTCTCACACACAAAGCAGGAGAGACCCCAGAACCTCTTTCCCACTGAGCTGGACTCCCCAGTAGGCTTCTCGGTCCCTATAAGCTTTGTGAGAGAGTGACTTCTTGGTGACAGGAGGCTACAGCCACCTCTGCTGATGGTGCTGGGCTGCAGAGCCCACCTCCCACCCCCCACAACCACCATGGCCAAGGTTAGTGGGAGGTAAGAGCTACTCTGGGGGCACTTGCGCAGGAGCCCTCTCACTCCCCTAGGGTGGCTCACTCAACACCCCTCTTGTTTGGCCTTGGCTCTGTACTCTGTGCCCCACAGAGGCACAACCTCAGGTAATGTCCCCCCAAGAGTCCAGCAGTCCCTACAGAGACAGTGAATTCAAAGGCTCATGAATGTGACCTGCTCAACTTATCAATGGAAGTTTCTGGACCCCAGCTCTGCCCCTGTTCATTTTCTGATGCACATCTTGTCCAGATGGCTAAAAGAAGGGCCTGTGGTCCTCCCTCAGAGTCCTCAGGGCTCAAGCCCTTCTGCTCCTCGGTATACATTTTTCTGTCGCGAGACATTAGCACGTGCTGTTTTTGGTGCCTGGTGCACACAGACCTCTGCTTGGCTGGTGTTTTCTGATCCCTTAGGTCTCGGCTTGAACTCCACCTGTTCAGGTAAGATCACACTAGTTTTCAGGGTTCACCCAGCAGCCCCCTTTTCTTGCATCCAGGCCCTGTGGATTTGTGCTGGGAAGGCTTGGCTAATATATGGCACACAGTAGGGATTCAGAGAGCATCTGTAGACCAAGGAGCTGGGAAGGGGGAGCTTTGCAAAAGGCTAAGATGGAAACGGAGGCTTGAAAAGCTTCCGAAGTCGGAGTAGCTGGTTCAAATCCGGCCTCTAATGCTTACTTGGTGGGAGTGGTGTTGGGGCAACTCTGTCACCCCTAGGCCTCACTTCCTCTCCTTGAAATGAAGAGGGGAGCCCTTTGTACCAATCTGTGTCCCTCCCCCAGCTGTGGGGCGGGCAGGACCATCACAGGGTACCATGGGGACGTCGCATGCCTGTTTCTGTGGTTTTAGGGAGCCAGTCCCCGCCCTGCCTGAGCACTCTGTCTTTTGGCCTAAAATTATCCCACAAATTCCTTGGCTGCCTGGCCCAGGCTTCTAAGTGACAATTCAAACCAGATGTTTCCAGCTGTTGGGCCCCATCCCCCCCTCAACCCTGACTGACCCACACTGTTAGCCTATGTTCAGGCTCAAGAGGTTAGACCCAGGCTTGAGGATCTGTCTGTTGCTCCACCTGCCCAGGCCTTGGGGCTGGGTGGCCAGTGGGAGGGCTGTGTTCACAGCTGTCCAAGAATAGAACATTTCTCTAAAGATACAGGGTGGGGTGGGGTGGAGAGCTCACTGAGCGTGTAAGGAGGGAATGGGGGTTGCTGAGGTTTCCTTTGCCCTGTGGAGCCCTGCTGGGTGCTGCCACCCTGCATCTGTGACCGTCACCCTTAGATCCCTGTGTGGCCATTGCCAATGTGACAGGTCCTCCTCTGGGTGCCCAGGGCTCACAGTCTTCCCACAGGAATGCTTGTTTAACAGCGGAGGGAAAGGGCCCTGGCTGGCTGGCCAATTAATACGAGGTGTCCGTGCCAAGCCACAGACCCTCAGGGCAGGTAGTGTGCTTCTTGGTGACACCGTTTGCATCCTTGATCCCACCCAGACTACTTGGTAGGTGGTCTGGATGTCCTGGAAGGCCTCCTCCGTGCAGCTGCCCCTGGGGAACCCTTAGCCCAGAGGCGGTAAGGCTCACTGGAGTATCTGCCTACAGGAAGAACGTGCAGGGGACCCAGCTGAGTGGGAACTGCGAGGTCAGGTGGAAGGAACTCAGGCCAGGGCCCAGAGGTTAGCAAGCCATTGGGGGTTGGTGCAGAGCTGTCACCGTGCCTGGAGATGGGACCCTGAGTATCTCTTTTTTTTAGGTCTTTGAGAGAAAAGGATTATGGGTACACAGAGGCTTGATGGAGGAAAGATATGGCCAAGTTTTACATACGTGCATCAACATGCAGGGGAGCAAACCCCTTCCAATGCCCCCAGAGCTCCAGGCCTGGCACACTGCCTTCGGATTTCACGTCTCCCTACGTCCACTTCAGTCACTCTGCTCTGGCCACATCTCCCTCCTTCCCACGCCTGGATGACACCAGGCGACCGTACCCCAGAATCTTCGCATCACTCTCCCTCCATATGGACCGTTTCTCCCTGACCCTCTGTCACCGCCTCTAAACCTTTGCTGGAATGTCACCTTCCTCCTTCTTTGCAGTCAGCCCTGTTCCACCAAGACACTGGTGAAGCAACTTTGAAATGGTCGATGACCTCTGACCAGAATCTAAGTTCCACAAGGACAGACCTGGGTGGCACCCGGACATACCGTGATGGGGGCTGAGCAGGGAAGGGCGATGTGGAGAGATGAGAGGCCTGTAGTGAGCAGGGGAAGTGGGCGTGAGGTCCTGCGACTGGGAACTTCAGGATCATCCTGCCCTTAGATACACGGGGCCTGCATTTCCCATGGCGCTGACCGGGGCGTGCGAAGCAAAGCGAGCAGTGACTAGCCTGGAAGACCCAGCAGGCAGCTGATCATGTGGAGAGAGCTGAGGCCAGGGCCGTAGCGCTGAGCCCACCAGCTACACTGTGGCCACCACCACGGCCCCTGGTGAGTGTCATCAAGTGGCTCCTTCCACCGGGAGAATGTCAATATTTACGAGTCTGCCACAGCTGGCCGGCCACCTGGCCACAGGAAGTTCTGGGACCCCAGTCCTTGAACTGTATGTATACCCGGATGTGGCTTCCTAACAACACTCTAAACTGAGTCATAACCTGGACGGACCATGATGATCTCCACTGTCCAGCTCTGCTTCCCCTGTGCCGTGTGTCCCCTGGACAAGACCCAGGCCTGAAGGCCACAGTAGCCTGACCACCCTGTTCCCTGAGCCCCCTATCAGCCAGATGCCCCCCAAGAGTTACTCTACTGACTTCTCAACCCATGGTTGAATCTTCCCTTTGTCTAGAACCACATAGACTGCATTCCTTTGCCCTGTGAGGAGTTAGTCAGTCTCTCTTCATTGTTGTGGGCTGCTATGTGCACAAGAGGCAATTCACTGTGTTGTTGCTGGTGTGTGTGTGTGTGTGTGTGTGTGACAGAGAGAGAGAGAGAGAGAGAGAGAGAGAGAAGAGAGAGAGAGAGAGAGGAGAGAGAGAGAGAAGAGAGAGAGAGAGAGAGGAGAGAGAGAGAGAGAGAGAGAGAGAGAGAGAGAGAGAGAGAATTATCTATTTATTTGTCTACATTTATCTATTTATTTATTTATTTGACAGAGTCTCATGTAGCCCAGGCTGGTCTTGAACTCATGTACTCCAGGACGTCTTTGAACTCCTGATCCTCAAGCTTCCATTTCATAGGATTACGGACACGTGCCACCATGCCTGGCTCTGCACACTGCGGATGAATTCAGGGCCTCGTGTGTGCTGGGTAAGCACCCAACCAATTGAGCTAATGTTCTACTTAGCTCTGTGGCCTGATTCACGGCCTAGTCACCAGAGAAGAGTGGGGAAGTGTCTTGTCGACTGATTGACGTGGCAGAGCCCAGCCCACTGTGGGCAGCACCATCCCCTAGGCAGATGGTCCTGGGCTATGTGAGAAAGATAGTTAAACACAGGCCTGAAAACAAGCTTGCAAGTAGTGTTCCCACTCTGACCTCCTTTCACCATGGACTGTGACCTAGGGGAGGGATAAATATTTGTCCCTAAGGCCTAGGCTGATCTTTCTTTTGGTGTTTGACACAGCAACAAAAAACAAACTAGTACAGCTCCCTGCACCTCCATCTTATCATAGCCAGTCTGGTCTGGTTTTTTCAAGACAGGGTCTCTCTGTGTAGCCTTGGCTGTCCTGGACTCACTTTGTAGACCAGGCTGGCCTCGAACTCACAGCGATTCGCCCACCTCTGCCTCCCGAGTGCTGGGATTAAAGGCGTGCGCCACCACGCCCGGCTGAAATTTTTATTTTATTTTATTTGGTTTTCCGAGACAGGGTTTCTCTGTGTAGCCTTGGGTATCCGTCCTGGACTTATTTTGTAGACCAGGATGGCCTCGAACTCACAGTGCTCTACCTGCCTCTGCCTCCCAAGTGCTGGGATTGAAGGCGTGCGCCACCATGCCTGGTGTCATGGCGAGTCTTGATGGTCATCTTGATTAGACTGACAAATGCTAGGAGGCTGGTGAGACTCCACCTCTGGGAGTCTCTGAGGGCCAAGCTCATGGGTGAAGTGGGGGGCTGATGACAGGTAGGAGGCCAGTCAGGCTTTTGGGGTGGTGGGACACTTGGGTATCTTTAGGGCTATATCTTGCCCCATCCTATGTTCCTGTCCCCTCGGCGTCCTGTCGGCTGTGAGGTAAACAGCTTGTCTCTCCCACAGATGCCATCCACCCTGATTTTCTGATCATAAGCCAGAACAGAACCTTCTTCTCTCAAGTTGTTCCATCAGGTGGCCACAGCAGGAAGAAAACTAATCAATATAGGCCACATGCGTGCAAACTTCCTGCCTGGGCCTGGGTGTTTCCAGTATGGAGTCCGCTGTGGAGAAAGCTGCTGCGGACATTTGTCATTGTGTAGGTGTGGCTTTGGTCTCTTGGGAACATACCCAGGGGTGCGATTGCTGGCTCACAGGCCAAGTTTGCCATCCACCATAGACACTGAGGCCCTGGTCCACAGCACCCAGCCACTTCTCTCCCACCGGCACAGGATGGAAAACACACAGAAGGTTACAGGATGCCCGGGAATAGAGAGCCACCCTCATCCAAGGGGAGACTGACACAGGGTTGTAATGTGCCTCAGTTTCCGAGCTCTGGGCACATGTAGATGCTCAGTAAACAGATGACCAATAAATGAATGTAGGTTGTTTACTGGTGATAAAAATGAGGTTCAGGCTGGTTTCATAGCACCCCTGAGCTCTGGCCTGGTCAGACAGAGTCATCACGCCTCTTGGGAGCCCCAGGCAGGATGCTATGCCACGGGTATGCCTCCACAGGCCGCGCTTGGCCTATGATGGTGCAGCAGCCCAGGCTCTCTAGCCACATGAAAGGCATGCCTATTTTTGCTCGGAAGGCAGGCCTCAGTGCTGAGGGTTGTGTAATTAGATGTGGCCCTGGACCCATGAGGGGCTGGAGCTGGGGACTGTGGTGGGCTAGGCTGGCACTGCCCAGAGCCCAGCGGGAAGAATCTCAGCAACAACCCAAGCTAGGGGCGTTTCCCAGCCCTCCCAAGCTCCGCTGGCCAGGGCTGCTGAGCGGAGCAGTGTGGCTGCTAATTGAAGGGGTTCAGGGCACGGTCTCTGAAGTGTTTCCAGGCTGAATAGAGACCCTGGCACTGCTCTAGGCTCTACTCTAGGACCTCTGAAATTATGGGATGCAAGTGGACAGCCCAGCCTATACTCCACACCACAGGGCTGCCCACACCCCACGGATGCCACAGCAGGGCCCCACACGTGTCCCAGAAACCACGGGACGTGGTACGAGACACTGGGGGAAGCACGCGGCTTCTTTCCTAGTGTTAACTGACAAACGTCTGAAGGTGCAGGATGAGATGGCAGACGCGTCATGCAAGTAGCCAGCGTCATTTATTGAGCCCCACTGTATGCCAGGCATTATCCTAGATCAGTGGTCATGACCCCCACAGGATCATATGTCAGCTATCCTACGTATCAGATACTTACATCACAATTTTCTTTAGTTTAGTTTTGTTTTTTTTGGTTTTTCGAGAAGGGATTTCTCTGTGTAGCCTTGACTGACCTAGACTCACTTTGTAGACCAGGCTGTACATCACGATCTGTAACAGTAGCAAAATTAACAGCTCCAAAGTAACAATGAAATAACTTTATGGTTGGGGGGGTCACCACAGCGTGAGGAGCTCTATGAAAGGGGGTACAGCATTAGGAAGGTTGAGGACCACTGGTCTAGATGCTATAGTTAGGATAGAGCTCCGGTCATACAAAGTTCCTTGTCCCTACAGACCTGGCTCACCCACACTGGCCTGCCGTATCTAGGAGCTGCCTTAGTGGCTCTGTGCTCCTGATCACCGCAGGGCCTTTGCACATGCTGTCCAGTTGCGAGGCACTCTCCTGCATCTGTGCCTTCTCTCCATCTTAGAGGGGGGCACTAGAGTCGCTCCCTACAGCGGAAGCCTGGGACTAGACTCCCATGGTGCACGCAGCCTTGAGGAACTCCTCCTGGCCCTCAGCCCAGTGTGCCGTCAGAGCTCTCCCGTCTCTTTTGTAAGCTCAGGCCTGTTGGTTCACCACTGGCTCTGAGGACCTGACTGTGAGCCGGGTGCCACAAACTGTGGATGAGTCTTCTCGGGATGTGTCTGCAGAATGAGTGGACTATCAAGCACGTGTCTGTAGGCGGGAGCCCGAGGGTTGGCAGTGAGGAACCAGCGTCTAACCCAAACCCAGGGCAAGCGCTGGCCTCTTCTGTCTCTGCTTGTGAGTGGCACTTGCTCAGCATTTCAGGTCATGGGTAGGGTGCAGGGTATGCATGCGTGCGTTTGTGTGTGCTGTGTAAGCACATGCGTATGTGAATAGGTGTGAGTGTATGTGTGTGGGGTGTTCTACAGTCCCTTTCTCCAGGCATGTGGAGGTAGGAGAGGGGCTGTGCTGTGGAAAAGGCTCAGTCACAGATGGGTCACTGACCTGGCAGTGGGACTTCCAGAGGTTTGTAAACAGAAATGGTGTCTCAGAAGAGGCCCTATGCCCGGCCGTCCATTACCCCAGGGCATGTCGCTCCACTATGAGCATCACTCTCTCTCACATCTCCACAACAAACACCGACAGAGCTGTGTTCGGGCACAGCGGTGCCAGGCTCTGCAGTGCCAGCCTCTCCCAGGTGGCAGGGTGTGGCTGCTCAGCATCTTTGTGTGTGTGTGTGGGGGGGTCTGTGTCTTCAGGCTCAGCAGGAAGGAGCACACTGGCACTGAGCATGTTCAGCCTGTCCCCTCACAGTTGTACTTCCATCGCAGAGCGGAAGACGTGCCATCACCTGCAACACAACAGGACTGTGACCTGGAGGCAGCTCAGTGGCCCAGCAGGCATGCAGCCCTGGGACTCATGAAGTACATGCCTGGGGGGAGGGCTGGGCCATGAGGGGGAGCGGTGGGGGGTGGGGAGGGGAGCAGCTGAAACCCCAGCACCCAGGAGGTAGAGGCAGGAGGATCAGAAGTGCAAGAATATACTTGGTTACATGTCACATTGGAACTAGCCTGGAGTCCAGGACACTCTTGTCTAGAAAGAAAAGAAATGAAAAGGAAGAAAAAGTCACAGTGAGACAAGATAAGGACGTGGGCAGGAGGGGAGGCAGGAGGGGAGGCCTGCTTCCGCCCAGGCTCTGTGTGGAGCTGTGGGAAGGACTTGAGCACGCGTGGACGATGGCGTTGGAGTCTGGAAGCAGACCCAACCAGCACCAAGGTAGGACCTTGTCTGCCTTCGGGCAGAAGACAGGAGGGCATCGAGCCCTGACCTGGGGCCCAGATTGTCTTGTTTTGTTTTGTTGTTGTTGTTTTTTGTTTGTTTGTTTGTTTGTTTTTTTGTTTTTTGAGACAGGGTCTCTCTGTGTAGCCTTGGCTGTCCTGGACCCGCTTTGTAGACCAGGCTGGCCTCGAACTCACAGCGATCCGCCTGCCTCTGCCTCCCGAGAGCTGGGATTAAAGGCGTGCGCCACCACGCCCGGCTCCAGATTGTCTTATATGCTTTGTTCTACCCCGTGACTGTGTCACGACGGCTTCTATGACAAAGTGTATTTTCAGTGTGGGCTAGAAGCCTTAGGTGGGGACATGACCCTTGGCCGCCTCAAGGAGCTTTTGGCCAGGGAAAGGAAGAGAACACTGAGCCGCCTGCTTGAGCACTCTGCTTGGTTCTGGATAAGGAGGGAGGGTGGGGCCTGTAGCTGAGACATGTAAGAAGCTTCCAGAAACCGGGTAAGGCTGAGAATTGGGCCCTCCCTTAAAGACCAGAGCTCTGACACCTTAAAGACCAGTCCTCAGTCTGCTGAGAACAGGGCCCCAGGAGGTCTGGCTGTCCCTAAAACTGATGACTATGCTAAGACAGGTTAGGCCAGGCCAGGACCATCCTCACTCCATTGTTTTGAAGTCAAGGGGAGGGGCACAGGACCGCGTGAGCTTGTGTCCTTGGTGGACATATCCCACTCCTCCTTGCTCTATGATGACAGAATCATTTCAAGGGAAAGCAGAGATGTCTCGGTTCCATTATCCAAATGGCCGCTCTCTTTTTGGACACGAGTTGGGGCTGCTGGCATCATTGCAAGGCACAACCATAATATGGGGACCCGGCTCATAGCTGTGTAGTGATAAATGGAGCCCTAGCCGCCAGCCTGCACCTTCCACCAGGTACTCTGTCACCAGCCCTCCTTCCTGACCTCCCTTGGTCCACCTCCTGCCTCACTGTCACCATCCCAGCTCCTTGCTGGCCACTGGCCACTGTGCCGCTGCCTGGCTCCCCCCATGGGCCCTCTCCTGCCACGGAACCAACCCCTTCCGGTATACACAAGGACAATGCACACGATGGATCTTGGTGCACATAGCTCTGCAAGGCTGCGAGCTCCTAGAGGTGAGGCTGTGTCTGCGTCCTGGCTGGCTGAGACCTGCTCAGCACTGACCTTGGATGCGGGGGTGCACAGGCGTTTACTGCAATAAGTGAGTGAGTGAGTGAGTGAGTGAGTGAGTGAGTGAGTGGATTCAAGGGCCCTCGGATCACTGGGTTCCCCAGGTCAGCTACACATGGCGCTTCGGGGACTGCTAATGACTGTCCTCAGGACCCAGATGTGCTGTCTGAACTCGGCCATCCTCTTCCCACATCTATGGAATGGGTTCATAGCTTCTGCTTAGGCTGGCTTTGTGAGGCTCAGAAGTGCAAGATGCCAGCAACTCAGGGAGCTCCCCGTGGTCCCTAAGAATGGGGAAACTGAGGCCTGGGCAGGAAGGGCCAGGGCAGTGCCTGAACTGGGCACCATCAGCGGTCCCTGAAACTCCCCCGTTCCCACTCTGCACCCGAAGCCTGGAAATCCTGAGTCACAGCTGGACTGGGCCATGCCCAAGCCAGCAGAGTTTTCCTTCTCACTTGCAGGGGCCTCGGAGCCTCCTGACCTCGTCCCTCAGGGAGTGTGTGGGGGATGGGAAGGACCTCAGCTCAAAGTTCCCGGGAAGGGAAGCGCTCCTGAAAGGCCCTCCGGTCTGTCTGTTGGCCCCGTCTGAGTCTGCCCAGGGGACCTGAGGTCAGGAGGAAGCAAGCTTGGAGTGTGAGGAGGGTGGGACTGCGTGTGGCCCGGGCACAGTCCCGCCCCCCTCCGCATTGTCCCCACCCCAAGCCCTCTTAATGAAATCAAGCTGGCCTTCCAGCTCAGGGAGGAGGAAGGGGGAGGGCCTGGAGGCCGAGGCGGGCAGGCACCAGCCAGAGCAGCTGGCGGCAGACGGCGGGCAGACTGTCGGGCTGTCTAGCGGGCCAGGCTAGTCTACCTGGCAGTCGCGCCCAGGCCTTCTCCGGGAGAGCTGGTAAGTGTTGGCCTGCTGCTGCTGGGGGCTGCGGGGGGGTGTGTGTGTGACTCTAAGAGGACTTTGCAGAGTCCCTAAGTGTGTGTGCAATCTGAGTGTGTGTTTGAGGCTGTGAGCACGCATGTGACAAGATGTGTGTGCAGGGACGCTGGGGGCACCAGGGGGGGTGCATGCGTGCAGTTGGGATCCAGGGAGGGATGCCAGGATGTTGTTTCCGAGGCTAGTGTGCTGGTGGTGTGAACTTGCATTGTCCCGTGTGCTGCTGTAGGCTGCGCTTGGGATGTCCGATGTTGGTGTAGAAGAGCTGAAGACTGTGGGAAACTCAGAGTTGTGTGTGAGTCTGTGCTGTGGGCTCTGGCTGCCGCTGGTGTGTGTGTGCATGTGTAAGCATGTGTGTAGGTTCTGAGACCTCAGTCTCCTCTCAGTCTCCTTCCAGGTCCTTGTCCTCTGTGGCCCCAAGGGAATTGGCTTAGGATACCGTGCTTCAGCCAGAGCCCCCCCTCCCTCCCAGGTCTCCTAATTGAAGCCAGGTTTCCATGGCTTGCCTCTCATCAGTGGTCATCAGTTTCCGAGTGGTGGCAGAACAGAGGCTCCAGTCCTGGGGTACCCAGTCCTTAGGGTGGGTTCGCCTCATCTGCATATTCATGAGCATCTTGATTTAAAACAGAAACTCCTAAGAGAGAGGGTGCAGGAGGGTGTCCTGCACGATCCGGTGCGTCTACTTGCTGACACTTATTACGTGCCGGGCACAGCTGTGTCTCTGTTGCATAGACGTGGAGCTGACATGCCCAGCCCCAGACACAGCCGGGAGGCCACGTGGGCTGTTCTGAGCCACCTCACCATGAAGGCTCTGCTGGGCAGGCCTTTTACAGTCTGTCTGAATTCCCTCTGGGGTGAAAAACGCAAGATTTATCAGCCTGAGCGCCTGAGTCCATGTGCAGGATGGACCCAGGAGGCCAAGCAGGCCTGCTCTCCCCAGGAGGACAGCGTCCGCAGGCAAAGGGTGTCTGGCAGGTCCAGCAGTCTTTTCAGACCTGTTCAGGTCGGTTCTCCCATTCCACAGAGGGGAAACTGAGGCCCCAAGAATTTAAGGGAACCCCGCAGGGTCACATGGCCAACTCCTGCAAGGCTTGACTAGTTCCATGCAGGCCTGAGTTCCCATACTCAGCTGCCTGCGGCCTTTCTTGGGGAGCTAGGAGAGATGGAGGGATGGGGGGGCTCGGAGAGTTGGGGGGTCTTGCTTCTTCCACACCCCCTTGGCTGATTCCAGAATGCCATGGGAAAGCCAGTGCTTTCTTGTCTGGGGCTTTGCTATCTACATATGTATGTTTATGTGTGGTGGGATGCATGTGTGTTCATGCATGTTTGGTGTGGTGCATGTGTGTCCATGCAGTGTGTGGTGTGATACATGTGTGTTTATGCATGTGTGGTGTGATGCATGTGTGTTCATGCATGTGTGGTGTGATACATGTGTGTTCTGCACTTTTGATGGGGTGTTGGGGCCAGAGCAAGCGGAGACAGCCATGAGTGGGTCTGCTGAGAGGAAATGCTGGCTTACCCTGGGGCATTCCATTCCCGAATTCCAGCTTTCTTGTGGCACTTCTAGGTTGTTCTCTCATAGAGTCCCAACAGCTCCTTGAGTCTCAGCCTGGAGTCACCCTACTGCTGCCCGTTGGCAGATGGGGAAAGCGAGGCTGAGAGGAGACGGCCAGCAGATTCAGACATGATGCAGCCAGGCCGATCAAGCCGGCCCGGTGGCTTTCCAGCTGAAGTCTCTGGGGTCAGCCTGCCTGGGGACTTCTGTAGTGCTTAAGCATTGTGGTCACAGTGGCCTGTCCCCTGGAGCAGCAGCCCTCGCTTGTCACAACTGTATTTATAGAGAGTGCCACAACATGTAGCCCGGGATGGTTTCAAACTTGCAATCCTGCCTCTGTCTCCCAAGTGTTGCTGACCCAGGCCTGGGGTGTAACTCAGTGGCAGAGCACTTGCCCAACATGCATAGGGCTCTCAGTTCAATTCCCAGCACCACCCAAAAGACGGGGAGGGTCAGTAAAATGCTTGCCTAAATAAATAAATAAATAAATAGGACTTGGGTTGAAGCCCAGCACCCAGGTAAAAAGCCAGGTGGAAGCCGGGCGGTGGTGGCGCACGCCTTTAATCCCAGCACTCGGGAGGCAGAGGCAGGTGGATCTCTGTGAGGCTGTGAGTTCGAGGCCAGCCTGGTCTACAAAGTGAGTCCAGGACAGCCAAGGCTACACAGAGAGACCCTGTCTCGAAAAAAACCAAAAAAAAAAAAAAAAAAAAAAAGCCAGGTGGAGTGATGTGCCCAAAATCTCAGCTTTCGAAGGTCAGGGACAGGGTCTAGCCTAGCCCACTTGGTGATTTCCACCCCTCAGGGAGAGACCTGCTGGTGGTGCTACCCCAGATTGCCCTCTGGCCTCCACACGCACACACGCACATGCCTGCACATACACGGGGACTTTCATAGCACAATGATGCCCACACCTGACAGCGGATTCAAATCCTAGTCCAGTCAGGGACTATCTGCATGACCTTGGTTATGTCACTGTCCACTCTGAACCTGAAGGTATCACCGTTGTAGGACTGGACCTAGGGAGAGAGCTGAGATGCATCATCCTCCTAGGTCATCACCGTCTCCCATAAGCTCTGCGGGCTCAGCAAGGCAGCACGTGAGGCCCTGACACGG
>OU015754.1:34512514-34547444 GCA_907169655.1 Acomys percivali | reverse complement strand
AGAGAGAGAGAGAGAGAGAGAGAGAGAGAGAGAGAGAGAGAGAGAGAAATATACAAAACAAGCCCCTCAGGACTTTAACCTCTTCAGAAAATATTTTGTTACATTCATATATTTATAGGGGTCTGAGCAGGCCACGTGTATGAGTGGAGGTCTACCCTGTGGGTCCGGGAGATGAAGCTCAGGACATCAGGCTCGGCAACAAGCTCCTTTACCCGCTGAGCCACCTTGCTGGCCCATTTAGCCTCTTGTGATGTTCTGAAGTGAACTCTGTCCTTTGCTGTTTATAGAGCCAATTCGACCAAACTGGTATCAGTGCAGTTGCCCCTGCTGCAGATCCAACCAAGACAGAAAAGAATCTTAAAAATTAAGTCACAAGAATTTAATGATAAAAACGGACCGTATACTAATCCGCAAGTATGTGTGAGTCACCCAGAGCCGACTGAGGGACCAGGAGGCTGGGCGAAACTCCCTGCAAACTGTACCAATGGCTTGGTTTGGGCTCCTTTGGCTGGACATGGGGCACCTGGTGCCAGTTTTCTGTGATGCTGAGGGCTCACCGCACGTAACCAGAAGACTTCAAGGCGCTGGCATGGTCGCTAAATGGCCCAGCCTCACTCCTTCCTCCCTGCCTGAGTCCCTGTCACAATGCCACCTGTCTCATCCAGCGGGGCCTGCAGCCACCCTCATGCTGGGAACTTCAGCTTCCTGCTGCAGTTCAGAAACTTGCTCTGGGCCTCTGCCTCTGCCTCCTCATCTCAGTCCTCCACGGGAGACCCTCCGAGAAGGCAGTGGAGCCTCGTTTTAGACTTCTAGCCCCAGGCAGCCTCAGGGACCAGAGCCCTCTGCTGTGCCAGCAAGAGTTTGAACCCCAGATCCCACTTCCACTGGCTGGGGGAGTTAGTGTAAACTTAGTGCAACAAGGAATTTATTAATCAGCCCGGCTGTCTGGGCCAGATGGGGTCGGGGGGCGGGGGAGGGGGGGTTCATGCCGGGAGCAGCCTTCCAATGGGGGAGGGGCGCATCTGGTTCCCATTTAGTGGTGGTGGTGGTGGGGCGGGGCTGCGGCCTCGGGGAGGGGCTGTCGTGTTAGCTAGCTTTGTCTCCCCTGGAACTGTGGTTCCCCCCCCCAGTGGAACCTCTTGGGGTGTTTTTTGGAGGCTCACAGTGAGTTCCAGGCCTCCATGGATTTGGGGGGAGGGGGGGGTTCACAATACTCTCGGCCCTGTCCTGGTATTCAGGCCTCCTATAGAACTTGCAGACTGGCAACTTTAAAACTCAGAATCTTCTGGAAAAGGAAGTGGGCGAATTGGAAAGTCCTCTGGGTACCCTGAGCCTTGGTTTCTGCAGTTGGAAGTGGGGACGGTCATAGCCTCCTCCCCAAGTGGTAGCTCTCAGGCTACCATGACAAGCTCCTAGTTGGTCTGGGAGACTAGGAGACGACTCAGGTGGTGACGCTGGAAGACCTCAGTTGTATCTCTAGCGTCCATGTCAAAAGGCAGCGCCATGGTGCACGCCTTTGATGCCAGCAGTGATGGTGGGGACACAGGAAGGTTCTTGGGGCCTGCTGGCCAGACAGCCTATCCTAACACATGAACACCAGGACCCAGAAGAGGCCATGCCTTGAAAAAGAAGTGGAAGGTCCCTGAGGAGGAAGGACACTTGAGGTTACCCTCTGGTCTCCAAATGCAGCCCTCCCCCATCTCCCCCCAAAGACACTTGCACTAGTAAGTGCAAGAGTGTAAGCTGGTATTGTGGTGCAGAGGCATGTATTGAGCACTTAGTGTATACTCGGGGTGCAAAAACACTGAGGATATAGAGATTAATCAGACACTGTTTGTGATCTCAGGAACACAAGAAGGGAGCTGGGCCCGCAGCATTCCGTGTATAATGACCCGGAGTGTGTGTGCGCATGTTGCTGCGCCACAAGGGGCTAAAGTGACTTGCTGGAATGTGTTCTGGCTTCCCTGATGTCCTCAGGAACTAGCGAGCCACTCCTGAGTCCCGAGACCCTGGAGACCCAGGCTGACCCCTCTCTCACCTCTTCCCACAGGTTCCGTGGGTCAACATGGTCTCCAGCCTCCTCTTGTCTCTGCTGCTCCTTGTGAGGCCTGTGCCCGTGGCGGCCTACTCTGTGTCCCTCCCGGCTTCCTTCCTGGAGGATGTGGGGGGCAGTGGGGAAGTCGAGGGCTCTTCAGCCTCTTCCCCAAGCCTGCCACCACCCCGGACTCCAGCCTTCAGTCCCACATCAGGGGGACCCACGGCTCCGGAGGGCCCTGCGCCTCCCACCAACCTCCTTGATGGCATCATGGACTTCTTCCGCCAGTACGTGATGCTCATTGCGGTGGTGGGCTCGCTGACCTTCCTGATGATGTTTATTGTCTGCGCCGCGCTCATCACGCGCCAGAAGCACAAAGCCACGGCCTACTACCCATCCTCTTTCCCTGAAAAGAAGTACGTGGAGCAGAGTGACCGGGCTGGGGGACCCCGTGCCTTCTGCGAGATCCCCGACAGGGCGCCCGACAGCCGGCCGGAAGAGACCCTGGACTCCACCCAGCAGCTTCAAGCTGACATCCTGGCTGCTACCCAGAACCTCCGGTCTCCAGCCCGAGTGGTGCCAGGCAGTGGGGAGGGAACAAAGCCTCTGAAAGGTGGGTCGGAGGATGGGGTGCCCAGCAGCCAGGAGGCGGCCCAGGAGGCCTCAGTTTGCGAGGTCACTGCAGAGGAGATGTGCGTCCCTGAGGAGTCAGGCTCGGTGGAGGCTGAAGGGGCTCCTGTAGCCAGTGAGGGCCAGGGAGGACCAGAAGGGTCTTTCTCTTTAGCCCAGGAATCTCAGGGACCAGCCGGCCCCCCTGAAAGCTCCTGTGCCTGCAACAAAGTCTCCCCCAGTGTCTAAGAGGCCCCCCAAACTGCTGGGCCTGACTGTTGGGTCCTTGAGGGTCACCTCCTTGGTTAAGAAAGGCCTTCGGCTCTGACTGCTTCTTGACGACTTTTCCTTGGCCATGGCTGGTGCCAGTCCTGACCCCGAATGGGCAGAGCTGATGGCCTCTGGTGCGCCCCAGGAAACATCACCCCCAAGTCCTAGCGCCTTTAATGCCTCTTGCGGTCCTGGGAGCCTTCACTCTAAGACATCACTTCTCTGGAAGAGGAAGGGCGGGCACATCCCGGTTGGAGCTGCAGTGAGGCAGCCCACACAGCGGAAGGGAACAGGCCACAAGCCCCTCATGAAAGGCAGCAAACACTGTGTGAAGACAAGTCGGCCCTTAGATTTGGAAGACATCAAATGGATGGGCCTGCCACAGACCTCAGCCACCTTTGCCTGCTGGGAAAGCAAGGTGCAGCTCTTACCCAGTAGCGCCAGGGACTGCAGACAGTCCCCTTTGCGTCCCTCTGTCATCACAATGTTTGTCACTCTGCCTCTCTGTTCAGTGGACTCAGTTAGTTAGGAAGCTTCTGGAAGGGCCCCACCTCCGACTTATATTACAGAGTTCCCCTAGACACGCCATGGAAACACAAACTCAAAGTCACATGAGTTAAGGAGCCGCTGTGCCCCCTCCGCAAGCTGACGCGACTACTCTTAAGGGTTCCTGTTGGGCTGGCTTTGCTATGCTTTTCCTAAGCTGCTTTATTACTGTCAGGATGATGAGTAAGAGCTACAAAGTCCAATCCCACAGCCTTCACTCTGGAAATACCATTCTCGGTTTTCTCAAAGGCACCCCACTTTCTGATTGGTTTGGAGGTGGGATGGAGGATGGAGGGAGTCTGGCTCTCTCAGGTGTCAAGCGCGGCTTTCTTGGGTGTGCATGGCTCATCTTGCTTTCAATGCTGGCATGAGGGGCATGAACAGAGCCTTTCTCTGTCAGTCCCAGAAGCTGCCTGGAAGCTAAGGAGGGCCGTTTGGGGCGGCTGCCATTCTGGATTCTGATGCCCAGCCTGGAGCAGGGGCCTGGCCCATCCTTTGCTCGCACAGTGGTCTGGAACCCTGAGTCCACACTGTTCCTCAGTCCTTGACAATGCAGAGGCTTTGACCTACGGGAGGCCTGAGGTAGGGGGTGCATGTGATTCCCCACACCTCCTTTCAGGGCTCCCCGAGGCCTCAGCTCTTCAGGTGTGGATATATGACACAGCAGCATAATAAACCTTGATCTGGCTTGAGTCTCTCTGGACTATTTAGTGTTGCCCGAGTCTGCAGTGCCAGGGTGTCTGTGGGCCGGGAGCAGCATTGGAGGAGGGCATCAGCCAGGTGGGAGAGTGGAGAATGGGTGTAGCAAAGAGAAAGATGGGTCCCAGTGGGTGTTGGAGCCCACATTCCTGAGGAGTCCTGGAGGGAATGTGTCCCAACGCAGACACTCCGCTGCCTGGCTCTGCAGCTGGTATGGACATGCTACAGCCACCTCTTTGTGCTGTGGGACAGGGCACGGGTGAGGTCCGTTCCTTGAAGGTAGATAAGCACTAACAGAGCCTCAGGGACAATATTTGGCGACACCCACCCTTGGCAGGTGCTTTGGGGTCCTGAGACCCAGCCTTTGACACCTGACCCCCAGCCTCCTCTTTCCTGTGATGGTGACCCCTGGCCTAGCCTCTCTGGAATCCAGATGTGGTCTGGAATACAGGGGTCAGGATCATGTGCCAGGTTCCTGGGATGGTGGTGGCACGGGGGCCTGTCTGCTACAACCCTGACCCTTCGTAGATCCCACTATCCGGTCTGAGGGGCCATTCTTAGGCTTCTAGAACACACAGTGGCCGCTGTGTTGTGGAGCTGGGAAAGGCCTACCTCCCTCAGCCCAGCAGCCCAACTGCCCAACTTCCTCCAAGAGCCAGGGGAGTTGCCCATGACCACCCAAGTACCTCCCGTTCTGGTGTGCTGTGTGGCTCTGGCCAAGCGTCTCAGCGTCTCTGGTGTCAGCCTCTCTCCTCATTGCTCACCTCTGCGGTGGCCGGGAAGCTAGGAAGCTCCCTCAGGCCACGCCAAGTCCCCAAAGACACTGGAGTGTAATTCTTTGCCCAGTGGCCTCCCACTAATTCCAGGAGAGCCCCCTGGAGAATGTGGGGTACAACAGTGCGTCTCTGATCCTGAGGGGCAGGGATTAAGGAGGTGGCCTGAGTACCAGGGCGGGAGCCACACTTTCCAATGCCTCTGAGCTTTTCCGCCGTGGTCCCTTATATCATACTTCCATTACACCCTAACGCACTGCATGCTAATTCCACATGGACCAGCAGCTCCCGGCCTAGACACTTCCAGCTCCTGATTTTTCCCCACCACACTTCCAGGCTCAGCCATGGCAGCAATGGCAGCGGCCATGGTGACCCGGCCCCAACCTCTGCCGGGTCCACTCTGAGTGCCGACGTGTCACTCACTGAGACTCTCGGACCTTGAAGTGCCGTGATTACTTCCACAACGCAGAGAAGGAAACTGAACCCACAGCAGTGCAGTCAGTGGCCCAAGTCACACGGCTCCGTGGACACCATCCTGGGGGTCCAGTGAGGGATGGAGGAGGGAGGGAAGAATGGGTGGACAGTGGGGGGAGGGAGGAGTGATGAATGGATGCATGAGTGGGTGGGTGAGTGGGTGGAGGGATGGAGGAAGGAGAAAATGTCCCCTCAGGGAGGGGACAGCAAGGCTCCACTCCTGCTCAGAACCCTCTGGTTTCTCCAGTCTGCAGAGATCTACCCAGAAGGACTGTTTTATGGACACACCCAGGAAGCCACAGAGGGAGAACGTGGGTTGTGGCCTGGAACCACGAGGGACAGAACTGGGCTTGAGGGTTAAGGGAGACAACCTCAGTGTCCCCCAGGGGGAATACGGTCTGAACAGGCTGTCCCTGCACTGTCTGTAACCTGTTCATCTGTCTCTGGCCAAGCCTGCTGCCACTGCACATGTATGTGTGTGTGTACATGCATGTGTGTGCATGTGTATACATGTGTGTGCATGTGTACATGCATGCGTGTGCATATGTGTATACACGTGCATGTGTGTACATGTCTACATGCATGTGTGCGTGTGTATACTGTGTGCATGTGTGTATACATGTGTGTGTGTCTGTGTGTGTCCATGTAGTGCTGGTGACCTGTGGTGGGTGGGGGCTGAAAAGCCACAGAGAGAAGCGGACCTCCCTTTCCCTATCCAGTTCTGGTCACAGCCCCAGAGGCAGGGCTGGTCACCTTCAGGAGAGACCAGAAGGCAGGATGAGAATGTGGCCTCTGCACACCCTTTTATCCCTCTCACGGTGGGGTCTGAACTTCTGTCCGATGCCTGCTCTGTTCTCAGCCATGTGACCTCTCTGGGTATCTGTTGCTGTGTGAAGGGGGGGAGGATTTTGTTCTGGGGTTAGGGTGAGGTGTTACTCAGTGTAGAGTGCTTCCCCACCACAGGCAAATCCCCTGGTTCCAGCCCTCAGAGGAGGAGGAACCTGAGAGTGGCACCAGCCCAACTCCCTGGCCCTTCCACAGCCAAGAGATCAAAGTCCAAGAGAAGAGGGGTGTAGGGCTCCATCCCACCTCACAGCTGCCCTGGCACTCTGCTCAGGCGCGCGCCCTCTGTATGTGCATGCTCCATGTGAGAAGGAGGGAAGGCAGACAGCACCCACTCCTCTAACCCCCACCTCAGAGACCAGAAGCTCAGAGAGGGCAGTAGCTCGCTCGAGGTCACACAGCCTGGAGAACTGCATTCGAATGCAGGTCTGTCTGTGGCGTGGGCAGGAGCCTCAGTACGATGAGCTCTGCCTGCCTTATTTAGAATGTGCCATCTTAATTTATTTTTAAAGGCGGTGTACTTTATTTTGGCAGGATTTTGCCACATGGCACAGGCTGGCCTTGAACTCCTGCCTCATCATTGCTAGGATTGCAAGAAGTGGATAGAACGTGCCAGTGGTCCAAAGGCCAAAACCAGCTGTTGGTGGGAGGTGGGCGTTGCTTCCTCCCTCTCCTCCTCTGCCTTCCTTCCCTACTTGTTGGCTGTGGGCGGGCTAGCCTCTGGCCTCATCACTGCTCCTCCTTCTGTCAGGATTCATCAGCCTTTCTGCTTTCTAGTTCCTAGGAGAATGCAGGCGACCCTTTTCCAAACATGGCTTCTAGCCGGGCGTGGTGGCTCACGCCTTTTATCCCAGCACTTGGGGGAGCAGAGGCAGGTGGATCTTGTGAGTTTGAGGTCAGCCTGGTCTACAAAGTAAGTCCAGGACAGCCAAGGCTACACAGAGAAACCCTGTCTTGAAAAACCACAATAAATAAATAAATAATCAACCAATCAAGCAAAACCCAAAAACAAACAAACAAACAAACAAAATCAAAGATCACTACCAACAAAAAACAAAATGAGAACTGAGTAGTCACAACACCATGGTGGATATATACACACAAACACACACAGACACACAGCCATAAAAGTTGAGGGAATGCCGGGCGTGGTGGCGCACGCCTGTAATCCCAGCATTCGGGAGGCAGAGGCAGGTGGATCGCTGTGAGTTCGAGGCCAGCCTGGTCTACAAAGTGAGTCCAGGACAGCCAAGGCTACACAGAGAAACCCTGTCTCAAAAAACCAAACCAAACAAACATAAAAAAAAAAAAAAGTGGAGGGAATATGTTGGGGTGTAAGTGGTTGAGCAAGAGCAGGGAGGATGAGAGGAGGTATTGGGGTGAGGAGGGGTGAAATGCTCTATGTCCAAATATGAAAGTGTCAAAAGTGATAAACCGCTAAAAGCTGTGGTTTTTGTATTTGCATGTCCCAAGTGTAAGTGTGGCCTAGTGACGCGCAGATCTGCAGGCAGAACACTTCCTGAACCCTCTGTACAGCATACAGCGCCTGCTTTCTATGAAAAGAGTAACGTGGTATAGGTACGCTGGCTGCCGTTCAGCAAAACCGGAAGAGAAAGGAAAATGGAGACTCAGAGAGACGAGTCCAGGATAGCGTGACCACCATGGCGCTTTGAACGTACAACCGAGGGTTGAGAAGCAGACAGAACTTCAGGGAGTCTCTAGTTTAGTGGGTATCAGAACTGTGGTGGTTCCTCACTGTCGCCTGATGGACTGGGGGAGGGGTCACCCGGGAGACACACCTGTGGGCTCCTCTGCAAGGGTGTTTCCAGAGAAGATTCTGGAGAAGTTAACAGAGTAAGACCACCCTGAAGACAGCATGCGCTGTGGGCTGGGATCTCAGACCAAAATCCAGGAGTGGAGTGAGAGAGGAGCGACTGCCAGCGTTCACCTTTCTGCTTCCGGATGGAGCAGTGTGGACTGCCCAGAGCCACCGTGCCATATAGGCCATGAGGGACTGCACCCTTTCAAACCGTGAGCCAGGGTCCAGCTGTCCTTAAGCTGCACTTGCCGGACATTCTGCCACAGCAAATTGACCTCAAGAATGGGGGGGGGGGATCTGGGGGGGGGGGGGTGTCTGGAGCGATGGCTCAGTGGTTAAAGAGTGCTGACAGGACTGGGTTCGACTCCCAGCACCCACACTGTGGCTCATATCCATCTGTAAATCCAGTTCTGGGAGGTTCAGTGTTGTCTCTGGTCTCCAAGGGCTCACGTGCACATATTCTCAGCAACACACACATAAAATAAATAACTACTTCTTTTCTTTTTCTGTAGTGGATGTAAGCATGTTTCTGTTTTGATCCCAAGTGTGGGATGGGAAACAGACTCGTGGGAGAACAGGTGATGTTTATCCACTGGAGGAGGAACCACCCTTGCGGGGGGCTCGGTCTTTGCCAGCTGAAAAACATCCTAAAATGGACTCTGAAATGATGCATATGAGCTCAAAACAAGATGCTGGGCTTTTTGGTCTTGAAATCTTTCCCTACGTTTTGGCTGTTCATCGCTCCACTTCGAGACACTTCTGGAGAGAACTGCTCCAGAGAATGCTTCGAAATTCTGGGTTCTGGCTGCTGCTCTGGATTCCGGCTACTGCAGTTGCAGTCCCCTTTGCTGAATTGCTGATTTGCCAAGTGACAGGCCTGCTGGAATCCTGCCGACTAGGCCAGAGGAATCGCTCCAAGGAACTGAGTCTGAAAAGGTCTACTTCTCCTGTTCCCCACTAACCCCGTTTCTCTCCTATCTGCGGTAGCTGGGTTGGAAGGGAGGCATAAGCACTAAAGAGCCCCAAATAAAGTAGGTGTGAGAAGTTCAAAGTCTACATTTTTTTCTTTTTCTCTTTCTCTTTCTTTCTTTTTTCTTCCTTGTTTTCATAAAGACAGGGTTGCGTTATGTTTTGGAACTAGACGCATAGACCAGTCTAAACTCTGACTCCCAAATGCTGGGATTAAAGGTATGTACCATCGTTCCTGGCGAATCAATAAAATTTAAAAAGAATCACCTGGGTGTTCTGGGAGTAGATTAGATTGATCTAAAGCAGACTTTTATTCTCTCTTACGTGTGTGGTACTCTGCCCGTGTGCATGTGTGTGCACCGTGTGTGTCACTGGTGTGAGTGGAGGAGAGGCCTGAAGAGGGTGCTGGGTCCTCCGGAAGTGGAGCTACAGATGGTTGTGAGCTGCCATGTGGGAGGTGGGATTTGAATCGGCGTTTCTCTGGAAGAACAGCCAGTGCTGTAAACTGCTGAGCCCTCTCTCCAGGCCCCTCTCTGTTCCTACAGTATGCTCGGCCACATGAGGCCCAGCTGGGAGGCGGGCAGCACGCGCAGGCTGTTCTGCGGTGGAGAAAGGAAGGGCCCCTGTTGGAATGGAACGGGGATTTGCCCCTCTTTCAGGAGGTTTTAATTTCAAGGTTTCTCTGGCTGCTCAGAAATAGCAAGGGATGGGGGGACTTGGCGCCAGCTCTGAGCCCTGGAGACCCTTTACAGCTGTTCCCCCTCTTCGGGTGTGTGTGCGGGGAGGGGGGGGAGGGGAGGAGAGTGTGGCGGGGAACACGGTTTATGGTGGCAGCTGCAGAGTGAAAAATAGCCAAGCTTGTAAACTGGCCTTTCCAGGAACGCTGGTGCCAGAGGTGCCTGTAAAGTACATCCCTCCCTGGACCGACTCCAGGGGGCTGGGGAAGGGGGGGAGGGGGAGGGGAGGGGGAGGGGGGCGGCGCTCCCTCAGGCCAGGACAAGGGGTTGATCTAGATGGTAGAAGGCAGGGGAGGCAGCAGGACCAGGGAGGGGCCTCCACTGTTGCCAGGCCTCCTGCCTCCCCCAGAGTGTGAGGGGCAGGGTGCATGGCACGGTGACAAGAGCACAGAGCTGGGACCTTAATTCTATCTCCCAGCTGTGCTTTTCGGGCAACTCCCTTAGCTCCTCCTTGAGTGGGGTTTGTCTGAAGTAGCAGCAATGGCGTGGTGGTACAGGTGGGAACCGAGTTTCTTCTGGGACTGGGGTGGGTGCAGTGTGGCGGGTGCCCTATGGGTGGTCGGCGGGGGGGGGGGGAGGGGGGAGGAGGGGGAGGAGGGGGAGGAGGCCTTTCTTCTTGAGCTCAGAGCTTCCTAGAGACCAGTGAGAATTGGGGCAGCTAAAGGGGTCCCCAGGGCTGGGAAACCAGAGCAGAGGCTGTCATCAGGGGAGCCCTGAGACTCTGTGCATGTGAGGATGAGAGACTGGCCCTCTGACCCACCCCCACATCCCTGGGCGTGTGTGGGGTGTCCAGTGAGGTCATTAAGGGTCACAGATCAGCTGTTTCTCATCTCCCCTTAGGGACAAGGTGACCGTGGCCAGGGCTTGAATGTTGTCTGGGTCAGCAGCTGGAGACATGGCTGGCGACATGGCTGGGGGAGGCCTTGCCTTGCACTGGGCCAGGTGCTAGGCTGTGTGTAGAGGAGTTGGAGGACCCTGGGGTTCATTATCGGGGAACCAGGCTACAGTTCCTTCCTTAGGAGTCTGGGTGGGGACAGCCTCCTCCAGGCACAATTTCGGGGAGGGTGTGAGGTTTCTGCCTCTGGTTCCCAGAGACTCGGGTTAATCTCAGCATTTAGTCCACGCCCTGACTTTAAGCAGTTCCTGCCCCCATCTCAGAGCCTCTGGATGCTCTGCCTGACTGGGAGGCACAGGCTGGAAGCTTTAGGGGAACATTTTTGTACCATTACTGCTCCCCCACTGGTAGAGGCTCTCAGGAGGGTGCTGTGCTCCCCCCACTGTGACCCCCCCCCCAGAACCTCATGACGCCTCCTCCCAGGCCTGGGTGTTCAGAGCAACAGGTGCTTAATAGGTGCTGAGGGAGGAGTGTGACACTCCAGACCCATAAGTGAGGAGTTGGGGGTCGGGTGGGTGACACTAGATGTTGGATATTCCTCTGTACCCGCTCCTGGGCAAGCTGTGCCATGAGAGGCTCCTGCTCCCAGCCCCACAGCTCTGCATGTAAATCTCACTGTAGAATCCCCGCCCCTTCTTGGCCGCCAGTGTGGGCAGGCAGCGGATGACAATCAACACTTGATTTTGTTTGTTTTGAGGCAGCGAGTAGCTCAGGGTGGTCTCAAACTCTAGACCCTCCTGCTGGGATAACCCTGTAAGGCCCCTGAAACTAAGCCCTTCCTAGCGCCCTGGGCCCTCACAGAGCCAAGAGCATCAATGAGGTCACTTAACTATTTCTGTTGAGGAAAGACCCAGGAGTTCAGAGAGGTGCCGTGACCTGCCCAAAGTCACACAGCCAGAAAGTGTCTGAATGGAGCTTCAGTTCCGGAAGGTTGAACTCCCATACTTACGACAGTGCTTTGAGTAAGTGAGTTAATGAATGAATGAGTTAATGAGTTAATGAATGGGTGGATGGATGGGTGAGTGTTTTAGGGGAAGGAACCCAAGGCCAGTGAGCTCAGACTTCCTCAGGACCCTGGGCAGCTTCTCCATTTTGGGGTGCTGCATTTGTCTCTAGTGGCTTGCCAGAGAGTCCCTGGCTACAGCTGGCCTCTCTCTTCCTGTCTGTCTGCTCATATAGTGGAGCTGCTTGGCGGGGGATGGGTGGGGGGGCACTCATGTGGCAGAGCGCGTGGTGGTGGCCTGGCACCTCGTGCAAGCACCCATGACCTGTTGATCTTCCTCTAACGGAAGGGGACTTGTTGAGTGGCCTGCTCCAGGTGGCGAGTGAGTGGCCGAGCCCTGCCTGTTGGGCCCCAGATTCAGCATGTTGGGGGGAAGCTGAGAACCTGGCTCAATACCCTGAGGTTCTCCAGAGGTCTGTGATGGAGGAGGGTCCTTGGGCAGGCCCTGGGCCAGGAGCCCTGGGAGGAAGGACTGACCTCAGCCCCTTGCTGGGCTGTGCATCCTGGATCAGGTCACTTGCCCTTTCTGGGCCTCAGCTGTGTCTCTGACTTAGGGGGAAATGAGGCTTGTGCTGGATTTTTGGGCAGGGATGGGTGCCAAGTGCCCTCCTCAGACCCGTTTCCATCTGAGATGCTGTTGTTAAGCTGAGGCTGGGGGCTGCCAGAGCCACTCTTCCTGAGCCAAACCGCTCAGCCCTTCCATGAGGTCTCAAAAGAAACTGGCTCCTCCTTCTGGAATCTACCCCAAGGGGATCAAGCCACTTCCCTCCCCCTCCCCCAGTCACCCAAGCCCCTTTGTACCTTTCCGCTGTCCAACAGCCCTGCACTCTGGGGACCTCCCTTCTCCTATCTAACCCAAGTTGAGCATCTTGAGCCCAAAGGCCAAATCTCCTCACAGCACAGCCTATGCAGAGCTGTGTTGGCGACCTGGGCAAGCCTGAGCTTTTGCTTTCTCCTGTAACTTTCTTCTTTCTTTCTTTCTTTCTTTCTTTCTTTCTTCTTCTTTTTTTTTCCCCTAGACAGGGTTTCTCTGTGTAGCCTTGGCTGTCCTAGACTCACTTTGTAGACTAAGCTGGCCTCGAACTCACAGCGATCCACCTGCCTCTGACTCCCAAGTACTGGGATTAAAGGCGTGCACTACTGTGCCTGGCTTCTCCTGTAACTTTCAGCCCATCTTGCCTTGGTCTCATTCTAAGCACATCAGGCTTTGAGTAGACTGGTAGGGGACAGTCAGCCCTCCTGGAAGGTGGCATTTGGCATCGCTGAGCGAGGATCAGAAAGTCTTTTCTAGAACTTTGCCTCATGAGCCCGCACCAGGGTGGACACAGGAGGACAGCTATGTTAGCGGTGTTTAGAAAAAGTGAAAATGGGAGTGACAGAGGATCGGTGCTTCCAGACAGGGCCTGCTCGAGGCCTGGCCTCTGCTTGCTTGCTTGCCTTGCTCTGCTTTCAACCTGCCCCTGGCAACCTGTGCTGCGTAGCCAAGGGTCCTCCTGCCTCCACCCCGTGAGTGCAGTCCTGGGGGTGGGACCCAAGGCAAGAGCTCTACAGGCTGAGCTACAGCCCCAGTCCTGCAAGTTGGCTCTTGAACAAAGGCATTAAGAAAGACCTTCTGGCTGGAACAGAAACACAGCCTTTATTTCATACAAATGGTTGCCTTTCAGAAACTCCTGTGAGGCCGGCGGTGGTGGTGCATGCCTTTAATCCCAGCACTCAGGTGACAGAGGCAGGAGGATCTCTATGAGTTCTAGACCAGCCTGGTCTATAGAGCAAGTCCAGGACAGTCAGGGCTACATAGAGAAACCCTATCTTGAAACACTACCCCCTCCTTTAAAAAAAAAAACTGCTGTGAGGTTGGTTTGGTGGAGTTCATTTTTTATTTTGTTTTGTTTTGAGACAGAGTTTCTCTGTGCAGCCTTGGGTGTCCTGGACTTGCTTTATCTTTTATTTTATTTTATTTTTTTGTTGACCAGGCTGATCTCAAGCTCACAGAGATTACCTGCCTCTGCCTCCTGAGTGCTGGGAAGCCACCACACCTGGATCTAGAGGGGTTTTCTGAGGCAGCAACACAGATGTGGGGCAGGGAGCCTAGCTGGAGCCCAGGGAAGATGCTGTGGCTCTCGGACCAGAGTGGCCACCAGTCTGAGGGTGGACTCAGACCTCTCCTGCTCTGGGCTAGACCATGGGTAGGCATGCTTTTTGGGGAGTGTTGGGAGTTTGCAATAGTCAAGCTTCAGGCCCTTGTGGTGACTATGGTAATGGAGAATGTGGATGTGAGGGTGGAGGAGGTGATGGTGGAGGGGGTGAGGGTGGAGGGTGTGATGGCGGAGGAGGTGAGGGTGGAGGAGGTGAGGGTGCAGGAGGTGATGGCGGAGGGTGTGAGGGTGGAGGAGGTGATGGCGGAGGGTGTGAGGGTGGAGGAGGTGATGGTGGAGGAGGTGATGGTGGAGGGGGTGATGGTGGAGGGGGTGAGGGTGGAGGGGGTGATGGAGGAGGGTGTGATGGTGGAGGAAGTAAGAGTAGCGGAGGTGATGGTGGAGGAGGTGATGATAGAGGAGGTGAGGGTTGAGGGGGTGAGAGTAGCAGAGGTGACAGCAATAGAGGGCGTGCAGGGAATGGTGTGGTAGAATGGACGATGGTAGAGGAGGTAATGTTGGTGATGGTAACATTTGTGTGGTCAGTTGGTGACAGGTAGAGGTGAAGGCCATGGCAGCCTCCTCAGTGGTGATGGCTGATTATCCTGAGTCTGTTGTTCATGAGAATGCTCTCAACGTTTTGCAAGCGATGTCAGCTGTCATTCCTTGCAAATGATCTTTTCAGAGGTAAGGAAACCCCTTTCTACTCTTAGATTGCGATAAGATACCATGCCGCTGATGGCCACTGACTTAGAGTCACTTATCGCTGTGATGAAACACCATGACCATAAGCAACTCAGGAAGGAAAAAGTTTGTTTCACTCACAGTTCCATATAACAGTTCATCCTCTAAAGTGTGAGGACAGGAAGTCAAGCGGGACAGGAACCTGGAGGCAGGAGCTGATGCAGAGGCCATGGAGGAGTGCTGCTCACTGGCTTGCTCCCCATGGCTTGCTCAGCCTGCTTTCTTATAGGACCCAGAACCACCAGCCCAGGGATGGCCCCGCCCACAATGGGCTGGTCCCTCCCCCATCAATCACTTAGGAGGAAAATGCCCTACAGCCTGATCTTTTGGAGGCATCTTCTCAATTGAGGTTCCCTCTTTTCCAGTAACTCTAGCTTGTGTGAAGATGACATAAAACTAGCCAGGATGGTCACTGAGGTTTAGGGACCCAGCTTTCCCTCACCACGGCGGGCTGGGAGGACCCGGTCCTCAGCAAGCTGAAAGAGCTGGCTTTGTGAGCGGGGACCCTCCTCCTGCTGTCCTGCCAGGTGTCTCCCTGAAGCGCTGACCCTGCAGAGCTGAGAGCTGGGCCAGCAGGCAGAGCCGTCCCAGGGCCAGCATCCCCTGCTTGCCTGCTGCCTCAGCACTTTCTCCTGAACACTTCTGCCGCTGTTTCCTCTGGCTAGTGGGATCCCAGGGGGACCGGACTTCCCCCAAGTTGTTCCAGACAGAGATGGAGACGTTCTGAGGCTGGGTTAAAAAAAAAAAAAAAAAAAAAAAAAGAAAAAAAAAAAAAAGAAAAGAAAAAAAGAAAATGCCAGGGGAAAAGCGGACGGGGGGGGGGGGGGGGGTGGGATCTTGTTGTCCTGTGTTCCCTGTCCCAGTGGCCGAGGTTGGGGAGAAATGCTTGTGAGGTTGGGGTGAGGGGAGGAGGGGTTGTTCTAGGCAGAGACAGTGGATGAATCATGCGCTGGCTCTGCTCTGGTTATTGGCTAAAATGAAGAGTTTTCCGAGTCTGCGGAATCTTTTTGTTTGAGCTGGAGGGGAATATGGCTCATGGGATCCAACTATCTCATTTTGTAGACAGAGTGACTGCAGACTGCAAGCAAGCAGAGACCGTTGCCCATAAGTTAGGGACAAGCTCTGCCTCCTGCCTGTCCCAGGGCCCTGGCTATAAGTAAGGGACTGAAGGAAGGTGACAGAAGGGGCCTGTGTTGGTGTCAGAGATGCATCTCTTGCTGAGAGAGATCTAGAGTGACTGTGATGGTGTAATGACCAGGCCTGTGTCAGTTTAGCTGTGGCTGCTGGGAGCCTATCTGGAAGGTGGTGGCGTTTAGGTGATTCCCATTTGAGGGGCGAGATGACAGGCACGAAGCTAGAAATTAACTGGGTGAGGCAAGCCCACTGTGAGGAGTAAGCTGGTGGGGGGGAATGGGAGGGAGGGAGGGAATGGGAGGGAGGGAGGGAGGCTTCATGAAAGGCTGAAGTATATCTATCTGGTTCCTTCCTTGCAGTGTGGTAAGGTACCATCCTATGGAGGAATGAGCATTTAGTAAGCGCCTATGGCATACTCTGTGCTGGGCACTTTCTAGTGCCCTCACAGCACTGCAAACCACTTCAGCATTACTCACATGAGCTGAGCAGAGTCCTGTGGAGACTCTCACAGGGCACAGGCCCAGGCTCTCTCCCCCGGGATCCTCAGCTTAATTAGCTAGCACACCGTCCTCCACCAGGCTCCCCCGAAGACCAGGGAGGAGGCTCAGAGCCGAGGCTGCCCAAGTCTGATTTACTAGGAAGCTGAGTGGGGCTGTTTGGAGCCTTTGGGGGCTGAAGTGGATGAACAGTGCCCTGATGGGGAATTCTCTCCGGGGACCCTGCTGTTGTGGGAAAAAGAGGAGGATCCCAGAGCCAAAGGACCAGCGGGGCAGCGCAAGCTGTTCTCGCCAAGCCCTTTGCCCCTAGACCGCAAGCGTGGGGGGATGCTTGGGATTCCAGCGGCTGAGCCGTCAGTGTCTTATCGCCTCTGAGTGTTAACTAGAACTCTCTCAGGGGAAAGAGGGACGCCAACAGTGTGAAGGGGCAGTGGTCCTGATGCAGGACAACATGGGGGCACATCGGGCCTAGAGTATCCCGTCACGGGGACGGAGGCCGTGGTTGGGTTACACCACACCTGCATCTCCTCTCTGCTCCGTTATGTTCCTACTAGACTGGGGTGGGCGGAGCCTAGTTGTCTCAAGTGAGCACCCGGCTTGTGGCATCCATTGGAGAGTCAGCTGCGGAAAACGGGTCTGTAGTAATGGTGGTGTTGATGGCGATGATGATGGTGTTGATGGTGAGTGAGGTGGTGGTGATGATGATGGTGAGATGGTGTTGTTGTTGATGGTGTTGATGGTGAGATGGTGGTGCTGATGACAGTAAAATGGTGTTGAGGATGGTGAGATGGTGATGTTGATGGTGAGATGGTGGTGGTGATGATGGTGATAATGATGTTAAGATGGTGGTGCTGATGACAGTGTTGATGGTGAGATGGTATTGATGATGGTGAGATGGTGATCTACCAGGAAGGACAGGGCACAAGGCTTGGGCAGCCCAGAACTGCCAGCTGATGTGTTTAAAGGTGCAGCTCCCTTAGTGGCTGCCAATAAAGGATGAGAAAATCAAAAGGACCTTAGTGATTCACCAACTTTTGAATGAGACAAAAACAAAAAATAAAAACCACCTTCCTCCCCCAAATAGCAGCCATTGCTTGGGAGAGTCACTTCAGGGTTCTCAGACACACATGGGGACTGTGACAAACCCCCTCAGGCTCAACAAGTGGCACATGGGGCTCATGGGACCCAAAGTTGTCCTGTATAAAAATTGGACCTGTGAGCACCTTTAATCCCAGCATTCAGGAGGCAGAGGCAGGTGGACCGCTGTGAGTTCGAGGCCAGCCTGGTCTACAAAGTGAGTCCAGGACAGCCAAGGCTACACAGAGACCCTGTCTGGAGAAAAGAAAAAAATAAAAAATAAAAAATTTGGACCTGTGTGGCGGCACTCACACATTCTCAGGGTCAGGCCGTGGCCGACAACTTTTGATGTGTGGAATTCAGTTGTCAACTGGGACTGACGTGTCTCATTTTACAATCACAAATAGGGGTGTGGAACTGTAGCATGGCCACGAGTAAGGGACTAGTTTACACAGCACCACACACCCTGCAGGACAATTCGACACGGCCCCACCCAGGGGCTAATTTGAGATTCTGATGGGCTCTGGCCTGCGGTCTCCAGAGGGTGGAAGAAGTGGCCTTTGAAGTTCTGAGCCCTTTGCCAGAACCCAGATTTTTTTTTTAAAGAATATTTTAAATAAAGGATGATTTAAGAGTCAGCCTACTTATGCCCGGACAAAAAAGGCACCATCAGAAAACAGCTTGCTTTTGAAGTTCACTGGGGCTGTCCCAGCACCACACAACAGGGCACTTCGCTGAGCTACACAACTGGGCAGCTCAGGGCAGTAGTGGGCTATCCACGTCCAAGTCAGGGAGACACGGCCTATGTAGCCTAGGCTGCCCTTAAACCTTTGATCTTCCTCCTCAGCCCGTCACGTGCTGGGTTTACAGGCAGGTGCCACCAAGGGCCGTGGGATGCCGGTTTTGAACCGGGGGCCTAGTGCAGTACATGAGCAGGGCAGAGAGCTGGGCCTCTTCACTCTGCCTTAGCTCACCGTTCACCACAAAGCCGGTGCGGCCTCCAGAAGGCTAGAACGGCCAGGAGGCTGGAGCCCTGCGCCTCGAGGGCAGCAGTCTAACCTCAACCGAGGCTGCCTGCTTGGCCCACAGGGTTACGGTCTCAGCCAGCTTCCTGGGTTAGTTTCTGACTTTCACAGAGCAGTGGAATTACTGCAGGAACCCTTGGCACTATTGTGAACTGACCATATCTCCCAGAGTGCTCTGGCCAACGAGGAGCACTGGCCATATCCTCTACCCTTGCAAAGGCACCTAAGTGGCTACTGCATCTGGTGTGCTGTGTCGCCCATCTCAGTCTGGCCTTTCGGAACCCCAAAGGGCTCTGGGCTGCAGGTGGGGTGAAGAAGTCAAGAGACAGGCTCGCTAGAGAAAGCTATCGTCTTACATTCTTTAATTATTATATATATGCAGATCTGTTAAATATACAGTAATATATCCTACCAAGTAACCAGAAGGAGGCATTCTGCTGGCAATCTCCCCCAGGTAAGGGACAACTCGCTGTCACTCTCCAAAGCTTAAGACTTCGGTGCTGATTTCAGACCCAGGCCACAAAACAAATCAAGATACTAATTGCACTAAGGACACAGTGAGCTGAAAGGACACGGGATGGGCGCAGCTAGAGCCACAGTGCAAATGGCGAACAGTGTGCATTTCTTGTAGCTTCTTTGCTGGTGCGGCAGGCAGCAGTCTGTGGGGCGGGAGCGGCCGCAGAACTCACTGCTTCTGTGGCTCTTCCTTCCGGGATTCCTGCTTCAGCTTGTAATCTGCCAGGGCGGCCTTGATGGCGTCCTCCGCCAGCACTGGAAGGCACGGAGGGCAGACGTCACTGTGTGTACATCTTTATGATCCGTGTCTATTTAGAATATGTATGTGAGGGTGCGTGTGTGCGTGTGATGGCATGTGTGGTGGTCAGAGGACAACGACGGGGAGTGAGTTTAGAGGCTGTGACTCAGGCTTGGTGACAAGCTTTGCCCGAGCCCCTGCCTGGCCCGGGAGCGGTCTTAAGGAAGAGAATCTCTTTAAGCCAGAGTGCCCTAGATGGGCACAGGAAGGGACGGTCTGTGGTGACAGTGAGGCATTTGTGCAAAGTGCCTAACACCCAGCGGAGACACAGCAAACATGAGGTCCCAGAGAGTGTGGGCTGGCAGAGCTGTGGGTGGTAGCTGGTCTGTGCACCCCTCCTGCAGCTCCACACCGCAAGGCGTTATCGAGGGTAGGCATTGAGAGTGAGGCTTTGGGGGAAGTAGAAGCTGGGAGCTAACTCAGTAGGGTGTTAAGGTGACTCCTCACTCCTGACTGCAGGCTCTGGGGTACCAGGCCTCCCCTAGGGCTGTGTACTGCAGGCTGGGGTGGGGGGACGACACCAGGCCTGCCCTAGGGCTGTGCAGTGGCTGCTGCACAATGGCCTCAGTCACCGCACAGACCGACTCAAAGACAGCAGAGGAAAGAAATGGGCGCACACACACTGGACAGGGTGTGTTAGCGCTGTCTGTCTCCCTTGCTCAGCTGTCACGCCAGTGTGGTTCTGGCGTGATTCTGAACAGAGACCCTGGCTTACCTCTGGCCCTCCTACCACCTCATTTCCTCACCTCTGAGGGGAGCAATGCTGCTGGCTGAGGGGTTTCTGGGTGTTCACTGTGGCTCCAAGGCACAGGGCCTCTTAGCCTGACTTCTTAGAGCTCTGGGCCATGAGACCACAGAATTCATCCCCCTCAAAGCTGACTGTGGCAGCTGTTTTCTGGGGTCTCAGGGTGCGGTCCTAAAGGGGAGTTTATGACCGCCAAGCCTGCCTGGTGCTGGGGGACGACTCACTGGAGCAGTGCAGTTTCACAGGTGGAAGGCAGAGCTCCTTGGCGATGTCTGTGTTTCTGATGGTCAAGGCTTCCTCCACCTGAGGTGCAGGGGAAAAGGCAGTTTTAGTGAACTTTATCTTGCTGAGGGTAGGTAGTGAAAGGGAAGGCCAGAACACACTTCAGGATAGGCTGTCAGGGCTAACTCTTGCTCAGTAACTAATTCCTGGGCAGACTGCCACTGTGTACCGAGGGGTCTCTAGCAGGGGACACACTCTCATGCTGCCTTGCTGGGTAAGCAAGGACAAGACGCCCTGCCCCCTGAAGACAGGCACTGCCTAGGCAGCTGTGCAGCCTCTGCCTGAGATGCCTGGGGTCTGAGAGCTGAGGGATGACGGGAGGCAGACAGGAGACCTTGAGGTTAGAGGAACACGGTCTTCCTACTTTCTGAGCGTGGCTCTGAGCCTTTTAAACGCCAGGTCCCGGGAGCATGTGCCCAGTCTCACTTCCCCTTCTCCAAGGCTAGTTCTTTTTTTTTTTTGTGGTTTTTCGAGACAGGGTCTCTGTGTAGTCTTGACTGTCCTGGACTCCCTCCCAAGGTCTGGGATTAAAGGCCTGTGTCACCACTGCCCAGCTCAGGGCTAGTTCTTTTTTTTTTTTTTTTCTTTCCATTTCCAAAGATTTATTTATTTATTATGTACACAGTACTTTGTCTGCATGTGTGGGCACCAGATCTTATTACAGATGGTTGTGAGTTACCATGTGGTTGCTGGGAGTTGAATTCAGGACCTGTGGAAGAGCAAGCAGTGCTCTTAACCTCTGAGCCCTCAGGGCTAGTTCTTAACTAACTTCCTTTAAGGCATTTTCTTCCAGAACAAGCAGGCCTGGGCTCCCTGGCCTCGGGGAGCTCTGGAGCAGGAATGCCTGAACCATGTGGAGAGGTGGTGCAAGGCCAGCTAACGGTCCTGCTGGAGCTGGCAGTGCAAGTGTGCCAACCCGTGACTCAGCTTCCCCAATAAACGGCTCTGCTAGAGCTGGCTGGCAGTGCAAGCGTGCCAATCTGTGACTCCGCTTCCCCACAGGTCCCTGTGAGGGAGTGAAGCGTGAGCACACTGCTTTAAAGCAGGGCCCACGTCGCCCGCGTGACCCTTAACTTGCTGGGTAGCTGAGGAAGACTCACGCCCCAATCTTCATAAGAGCTGGGATTCAGGCTTGTGAGCCCAGGGTGGGTGGTTTTGAGGCCCCTGACCTCAGCAGGCGCAGCTCTTCACAGGCCCTCTGCTGTAGCTGCTGGGGAGAGCTTGGGTGGAGAGGACGGAGAAGACGTCACAGCTCTTCCCAGGTTCCTCTCAGAAGCCCTGGATCGCTGCTCCTTGGCTCTCACTACTAAATCCCTCTTCCACCACAGGCTTCCTGTGTCACCGAGCGCGCGCCTCTCTGGACTCCCTGAAGCAGGAGATGCGAGGACACAAGCGGCAGCTACTGCACAGCAGCTCCAGGGGACCTCAGGGACATTAGGGAAACCCCAAGCTTTCCTTCCAGTCCTGCTGTTGGGGCTGGTGATGGTCCTGTTTAACTAGTAACAAAAGCTAACAAAAAGGCCCGCAGCTCCCATGTGAGGATGTAACCAGTCCATGGGCAGGAAGAGAGATGAACTTAGACTATTGACTGTGTGTGCCAGTCCCTGCCGGGTGCCCCAGGCTGGCTTTGAACCGTCATCTTCATTTTCCTGTGTTTTGTTTTTCGACTCATGACCAGATTCTCCCAGAGCTACGGTTACAGGGAATTTTGATTTAATTCTATAATTCTTTTGAGACAGGTCACATTATGTAGAGTAGGCTGGCCTAGAACTCAACAGAGACCCTTCTGCCTCTGCCTCTCGAGCGCTGGGAATAAATAGCTCTACAGCGTTTGTGATCATCTTACCGTCTTCCCCTTCACCCACTCCGTAGCTAAGGAGCTGGAAGCAATGGCGGAGCCACAGCCAAATGTTTTAAATCTGGCGTCCACAATCTTCCCCTTCTCGTCCACCTGGATCTAGAGGAGAAACAGGAGCCAAGAGGTGATTCTACAGCCTGACATCTGGAACCCGAGAGCCTGGAACTTTAGAGGTCCACAGCAGGTGCCCCACACGAGCCCTGCTGTCGACACCAGAGGTCCAGAGTGGGTGCCCCACACGAACCCTGGCTGGCTGTCCACACCAGAGGTCCAGAGTGGGTGCCCCACACGAGCCCTGGCTGGCTGTCCACACCAGGTGCTATGACGTCAGTGGCTATGTTTTGTTTTAAAGAGCTCAGCGGAGGACAGCACAACTTCGGGCCCAGCTGGCAGAAGAGCAGGGAGACTGTGCCTCTCAGCCCATTGGTTCTGTTTTTGCCCCTAGGCACTGCATATGAATCCTATTCACAGAAGTCCGTTACAGCTGCGGCCACCGTCAGCCTCCTCAGGCCCTGGAGAGCCTGCGATCAAGGTCTCCACAACACCTTTCCACTGGGCACCGACTGTAGTTAGTGGCTCTTTCCTACCCGACATTAAAGAGACTGTGCTGAAGCTATGGCTTCCTGAGGTGCAGCCCACCCAATGCCCCTTCCTTTCCATAGAGAGGTTTGGTTAGCACACTGCTTTCCTCACTGGGGAGCGCTATCCTTGGGGGTCTTCATTTGGCCGGTAACATTCACAAGGCGTCTCATGCTGTGACAGCAGGAACTACGCTGAGCAGTGAAGAGAGAAATGAGGCTCTCTGTCTCAGAACCCTCACCACCACGACAGCCACTCAGTCTACCTCACAGGAACACATCAGATAGAAACACTTTGTGTGCCAACGCCCTGTGGGGGTATAGCAGCTACCTGCAATTTCATGACGTCACCACACGCCGGTGCACCCACCAATCCGGTTCCAACATTTTTAGATGTCTTGTCAAGGGAGCCCACGTTCCTGGGGTTTTCATAGTGATCCACGACCTGAAAGGACAGAGTTACAGAAATTACAGGGGCTTTACTGTCTCCCTTTCAGATCAGCAATCCAAGTGAGACAGACGGGAGAGCACCGTGTGACACACACTTCTTATCTCCTTCCCAATGACCTTCGTATTGGGACACTGGCAAAAATTCAGCCACATCTTGGTTTCAAAGAGTTTTCAACTACAACCAAACGCTTGACTTAAAAACCGTTACCAGGTTTGGGCTCAAACACCACTTCTGTTTTTGTTTTTGTCTTTGTTTCCTTGTTGTTTTTGAGACAGGCTCTCTCTGTATAGCCTTGTTTGTCCTGGACTCGCTTTGTAGACCAGGCTGGCGTCAAAGTCACAACAATCCACCTGCCTCTGCCTCCTGAGTGCTGGGTTTAAAAGGAGTGCACCACCACGCCCGTTTGGTTTTTTTGAGGCAGGGTTTCTGTATGTAGCCTTGGCTCTCCTGGACTCACTGTGTAGACCAGGCTGGAATTCATAAGGATCCTGAGTGCTGGGATTAAAGGTGTGCGTCATCACACCCGGCTTACCGCTTCTGTTTTTACCAAACAAAATCTCAAGAATAAAACCAGCCTTAAATGGAAGATTTCCCCATTAGGTTCAAGGTGACTGTTAGAGATTAGCCGAGGTTGGGCAATGAGTCACTCACAGCTGTAAACATAAACAGGGCGCCACCTGGTGCAGGAGCGCCCTCTGGTGCCATAGGGCTACCAGCCCGTCCAGGTTCCTGTAGCTTCTAATGTCAACAAAACAACCTTCCTTTTGGGGGTTGAAGGCCTTGAGCAAACGTACCCAAGCCAGAAGAGAACAAACAGCCATTAAAGTCAGGGACACACTAACATTTAATAACCTCCAGTTTTGTTGTTGCTGGTTTTTTCTTCTTTTTTTGCTAGTCAACAAGAGGCAGCCTTATCTGCAGATTTTGAGGCCTGGGGGCCCACTACGCAACATCTAATGGAGACTTTTGGTGTCTTGTGCAGAGGTCTTTTGCTTTTCCGAGTGAGTCTCATGTCAAGAGGTCTTTACGTCCCTGGAAGGCAGAGAGGCCTGCAAACTACCCTTATATACTTTCTGCTCCCGGCAAACAAAAATAAACAACCGACAGCCGAAGTGTTACGTGGGTTAGGTGCTTGGCTCGCCCCGAGGCCATCAGCTCCTGAAATAATAAACCGCTAGTAAGTGGTTTCCATTTGTTGGACCGAGCGCCGCACACAGTGCAGAAGACCCCTTTCAGATCGGGGAGAGAAGGTCAGGCGAGGGTCAGTGAGGGTGCTCACGCATGTGTGTGCGCTGTCCCCTGACCCCGGCATGACACACCAGGACCCTCCCTTCTGGGATGTCAGAGTGGGGTCACTCGGAGCGGCGGGGCTGAGGTTGCCGCGGGGTCCTCGGTGCTGGTTATCTGTGCAACGGCTGCAGGTCCCCTCGGTGGCTCGCGCACCCCCTCGCCCGCCCATACCTTCTTGTGGTAGAGCCTGGCTGGAGCCGACAGCTCCCGGGCGGGGAGGCGCGGGCTCCGGAGCAGCAGAGCGGACGCCGCCCGCCTCAGACGGCCCGCTCCAGCCGCCGCCATCTTGCCGGCTTGCACCCGTGTCGACGTCTGCGACGCAGAAGGACGGGCGCGCTCGTTTGACGTCACCGCAGCTTCGCGCTTGCGCCCTCCGGTTCCAAGCGCGCGCTTTTGCCATTCGGCCGGCCTCTCTGACCACGCCTGCGGGGCGTGATCGGGGCGCAGGGCGGGAAGGTCTGAAGCGGAGGAGGGCTCGTTTGTGGGTGCTGCTCAGGCGCGCTTGGGATCCGGACGTGCACAAGTCCCTGTTAGACTCCTCGTTGTGGCTGTGGGGGTGCATTCTCTTTTTACTAGTTCAGCCGTTCCATCTTTAGGGGTTAATGCATATTGAGTGTACGCTAGGTGTCACAACGGAGTCCTGGGGGGCCCAGAGGAAAGCAAAACAGACACGATTCCTGCCTCGCCAACCTTGCTAGTGAAGGAGAAAGTCAGTGGGCGGAGAAAAACCACCAATGCTTTTTCTACCTCAAGAACGAGAAGTAGAAAAAGGAAGCAAGCTTACATTGTATAAGCCATTGTTTTACGACAACGCACGGCATTCCCACACAGTCTAGCAATTTATTACCAAGATTGGCTATGAAATCACAAGACTCACATTTTTACTAGGTACGAAGCGTTACAAAAGGGGAGGCAGCTTTCTTCTTCGGGAGACAGGCTTTTCTCACGAATGGGGTATTCGATCGCGGAGGGACTGGACTCTAGTCTGCACCCGAGGCTCGGTTGCCGGGAAACGACCACGCACTAGAACGGACTGAGCCTTACAGTCCTAGAACGACTTTGACCTTCTTAAGATGGCGTCTCGACCTTACCTACGGACATCACGCACACACGACTTCCGCTATGACCGCCAACTTCCGTTTCAAAGACCCAACGCCCGTCCAAGGTTGTAACGGAACACACGCTATGCTGATGGGCCTTCCTCCCCCTGATATTGGCCTTTAGAGGAGTATAAACAGGGTGTCAGATGGGTAGTATACGGTTTCCGGCCTCCCGAGGCTCTCCGTGCCGCCTTGGGTGGTGACCAAGAGGAGTTCTGATCAGGCGGACGCCGCGGACAGCCCGATGCTCGCCCGGCTTCGGCGGGCGAGGGAAGACCCGAGAGTCGCAGGCTGCGCAAGATGGCGACGGTGGCCGCATCCTCGGCGTCCGAGCCCGAGGTTGAGCCCCAGGCCAGGCCCGAGGCGGAGGGAGAAGAGGATGAAACGAAAGCAGCCGGCGTGGGGAGGAAGGCGCTATCCCGCGCTGTGGCCGCGGAGGCGGCTAAGACCAAGGGCCCAGAGTGGGACCTGCAGCCGCAGGAAGGCGTGAGCGAGAGCGACGGGGATGAGGAGGACGCCATGGCTTCCTCGGCCGAGAGCTCCCCGGGCGAGGACGAATGGGAGTACGACGAGGTGGAGGAGAAGAACCAGCTGGAGATCGAGCGGCTGGAGGAGCAGGTGGGCCGGGGTGGGCAGCGAGCTCTTTCCCTCGGGTCCCCAGGCCTGGCCCAGCCCCCCTCGGCCCTCCTCCGTGGTGTTGAGAGCGCTGAGGTCGCCAGGGGGTCGTCAGCCTCCGGGTCTCTCCCTGCTCCGAGCTTTGCTGATGGAGTGTTCCATCGAGTTCTCCCCACGGCCGGGGGGGGGGGAGGAGTGTCAGTCCGGTTTCACTGTGGGAAACTGAGGCTCGTGGAGGAGGCTCTTGTCCAAGGTATCGCTTCTTCACTGGACGTGTTTATTGTTCTGAGCCGAATCCAGGGGCTCGTAGCCTTTTTTATTTTTTTTTCAAGTCTGTGCGCATGCACGCACCCGGTCGTCCGTTACCGTGCGTGTCCCTGGGATTGAACACTCTGGTCATCAGGTGCTTGCCGAACCATCTCTCCGGAACAGGACTGCCCTCTTAACCAAACGGCTTAACTGTCTCAACACTAGGAGGAGAATAATACTCGCCAGATGGGGTATAGGAGGGAAAAAGTGGTCGCGACTGTAACAGAAATGCAGAGGTTGAAGGTTTTGTGTCTGAAGGCTAAAGGCCCGAATCCGTTTTTTTTTTTTTTTTTTTGGTGGGGGCGGGATTTGAGGCAGAGCCTCACTATGCAGCTTTGGCTGACCTGGAACTCACTGTGTAGACCAGGTTGGCCTGGAGATCTGCTTGCCTCTGCTGTGCCAGCCAGACGAGGGCCACCCTACCCAGGCCTCCCCTCCCCACACACATATTTATTTTTATTTTCATTTTTTTTATGTGTATGAGTGTTTTGCCTGCATGTGTGTTTGAGCAGAGGCCAGAAGAGTCTCCTGGAACTGGAATTACAGACCGTTGTCAGCAGCTCTGTGGTCGCAGGCAATCAAACTGGGGTCTCTGGAAGAGTAGCCAGTGTTCCTAACCGCTGAGCCATCCTCCTCCTCCTGGAATTCTGTAGTAATTCTTCTACAGGGTCCTTAGTGCATTTAAAAAATTTCAATTAACAGCTTTCATTGTAAATTAGGAGCTATCATTCCTGCAAGATGTCAGTGTCATAATCATAAGCCGTGATTCCTGCATAGTGCAGTTGTCATGGCAACTGTGACCCCAGTGCCTGGTGCATAGTAGTAAAGTGGTTCCTGATAAGATAGTGGCCATAACTCTTTTGTAATCCAGTGAGCTAGCAGGTATAAGTGACATGTTTAAATTAGACAGATGGACACTGTTTAAAGTGTGGGCAGGAGAACCAGGAGTGCAGGCTTAGTGCCCACAGCTAGTCACAGCAGGCGTGAAGGGGTGAAGGGAGCCTTAGGGTGCTTGGGAAGTGCGTGGAGGCAGCACCTGAGAGCTGCTGAGACCTTTGGTCTGACACCTGCTATGGTTTCCCTCCTCCACACCTTTGCCGGTGCCTCCTGTTGGTTAAGCCCAGCTGTAAACCACTGTGCCAGGAAGACCAAAATGTGCACCCCACTTCATAGCACACAGAGAAGATATGGAGGGAATTGGAGGAGCGGGGCCCAAAAGAGATGAAGCCTGTTCCCACGAGGAAACAGGGCACAGAGCAAGCGGCATGATTTGTCTGCGCTCACAGGTGGGCTGTGGTGTCTCACGGTTACCCGTGGGCCCGATGCGACGCTGGACATGCAGCCCCTCAGTGTGAAGTAACAGTTCACTGAGCTAAGCCTGGGTGTGTGGCACAGCTCACTGAGTTGAGTTAAGCCTGGTGTGTGACACCGATGTTCTTCTAGGTACAAAATGATGATATAGCCTGTCCCACTTGTCGTTATGTCTAATAATTATTAGTAGTCTCTGTTTTCCGAGACAGGGTTTCTCTGTGTAGCCTTGACTGTCCTGGACTCACTTTGTAGACCAGGCTGGCCTCGAACTCATAGCAATCCACCTGCCTCTGCCTCCCGAGTGCTGGGACTACAGGTATACTTTTTACTTTTTAATAATAAATACTCTAGTCCTTGTTTTGGGAGACATGATCTTTTTAAAAAATTACACTTACTTACCTTGTGCTTGAGACAGGTGCACATGCGCCACAGCAGAGGACAGTCTGTAGGAGTCAGTTGTCTGCTTCCACCATGGCTGTCTCTGGGATCAGCAGCAGGACATCGTTGAGCTCTGAGCATCTCTTCAGAGGACTTTGTAGCTCAGGTTGCCCTTCACTCTGTTGCCTAGGCTGGGCTCAAACTTGTGGCAGCCCCCTGTCTCAGCGGCAGCCTCTCACATGCTGGATTACCGACATTTAGCCACCATGCCCAGGGTTAGTCCCATTGGTTCAGAGACACAGGGAGCTGACTGGCCGTGTCCTAGCCCTTAGTGAAGAAATGTCTTCCTGCGGTGTGGTGACATGAGTTTCCTGCAGTGGGCAGTACACGTGGTGTGCACGTTCTCACTGGCCCTGCGTCATTGTGAGTCCCAGTCCACATCTGCTGAAGACTGGCTCTCCAAGGACTCAGGGGTCAGGTCACGGCTAAGGGGTCAGTTTGCGTGATTGTCTGCACACAAATGGCTCTGCAGCACACATACATAGGTGCATTCACGCCTAGACATGGCTCTGAGCCCGTGCGTGTTTTGTGGGAGACTAGAGGTCCTCCTTTCCCGGACCCCACTGTCTCCTTCCCCATCTCCGGGATTGTCAGCTCTTCACGGGACTGGCTGTTCAGGTGGACGCTGGAGAGCAGACTCAGGTCTTCATGCGTGTCTGCGAGCTCTTTGCCTACTGAGCCGCTGGGCAGCCCTGACGTGCGTGTCAGTGTGCGTTCACGGCACGTGCTCAGACTCCACCCAGGTGTCCTGACATGGGTGTCAGTGTGCGTTCACGGCACGTGCTCAGACTCCACCCAGGTGTCCTGCTCTTTTCAGGGTCAGACGCGGTCACCAAACCCCCTCCTGCCTACTCAGTGACTTTCTGGTTTTTGATTCTCAGACCTACGTGTAGTGTCTTAGTTTTGTTCACTGCTGCTGTAGTAAATAACCTGACAGACGCCCCTTAGGGGAAAGGGTTTATTCTTGCTCACACTTCGGGTCATAGTGTATGACTCCCAGGCAGCAGGACTGGGAAGCAGCTGTCAGACGCAGAGAGAGTGAATGACTGTGTGCCTGTGGGGACTCCTCAGTTCACACAATTGGTAATTCCCCTGCCTAGGGAATGTGCTGCCCACAGTGCCACCTCACCTAGTGCAGTCAAGACAGCTCTTCGCAGACACACCCTCAGGCCAGTGTGATCTAGAAATCCCACGTTGAGACTTTCTCCAGGTGACTGCAGGTGTGAACCAGCAAGGCCTCCTGTTCGTGGTCAGAGCCCATCCGACTGGGCTCTGATGACAGTGAGGTATGTGTTCTCCTGCAGGGAACCTGCAAGTGCATCCCTGGTGACCTCACCCTATTGCTCTCACCTTGTGTCACGTTTGCACTTGATCTTACACACTGACCGACAAGAGTGCTTTTCTCCAGCCCCTCATGCAGTGCAGGTGCAGTGCAGAGCCGGCGCAGTGAGGTGCAGTGCAGAGCTGATGAGCCTGTGGGGATTGATTCACTGGGCCAGCTCTGGCCATGTTGGCCCAATATGAGGTCATGGGATGGGCTTCAGGTTTGTGATGAGCCTCCGGATGCTGGGCTAGAAGAGGCATGGGTCTCCTGCGATTAGCTGCCACGTGGGTGTTGGGAACAAAGCCCAGGTCCCCTGGGAGAGCGGCCAGTGCTCTACGCCTCTGGGCCAGCTCTGCAGCCTGCTTTCAAGTCACTGCTTCTGTTGTTTACCAGCATCACTGTGTGATTTGTTAGAAAGCAGTTGGTGATTAGTCTCTGAGCCCAGCTCTTCAAGCCGGGCCACACTTGTGGGCCAGTGCTTGGCTTCAATAGAAGGAGCCAGTGCTCCCCATCTGTGTACCCTGGGCGCTTTCCTGCTCTGTCCCCTGCCAACTCAGGAGTCTGGTTTCTCAGCACTGCTGTTGGTCACCTGACACAAACTTAATTGCTTGATTTTTTTTTTTTTTTTTCCGTGACAGGGTTTCTCTGTGTACCCTGGCTGTCCTGGACTTACTTTGTAGACCCGGCTGGCCTCAAACTCACAGCAATCCACCTGCCTCTGCCTCCTGAGTGCCGGGATTAAAGGCATGTGCCACCACACCTGGCATTCTTGCTTGATTTTTGTTTTTGTTTTTTTGAGATAGAGTTTCTCTTTGTAGCCTTGACTGATTTTTTTTTTTTTTTTTTAAACAGGGTTTCACCCTCTTTTGAGGCAAAATCTCTCTAAAATAGCCCTGGCTGTCTTGGAATTCACAGATAGCCTCCTGCCTCTGCCTTCTGAGTGCTGGGATAAAATATGTGCACCACCACAGTTCTGGGATCTAGGAGCATAAGCACACCAGGCACATAGAGGAAGCTTTGATGACTAGGTCTTTAATTCCTCAGGGATGGTGCAGACATCGTCCGGTGGTCACAGTCTCTCAGGAGCAGTTTGGCCTGTGCTGTGCTAGCACACTGAAATGCTATTTCCAGGCTTTCTGGTGTAAAATTTGCCATCTGCAATGTTTCTAGATGTGCAGGTCTTAGTGTGACGTCTGCTCATATGTGCAAGGATCTCTAGAAGGTTCATTGTGCAGCCGTGTAGCCCATGTGCAGCCCCCCCCCCCCAGCCTGGACACTGTGCAGCCATGTAGCCCATGCGCAGCCACCCCCCAGCCGGGACACGGTGTAGCCCATTGCACAGTCCCCCCACCCCCCCCCACCACAGCTGGGACTCTGCTCCTCATCCTCCCTGTGAGTTGAAGGACTTCAGAGCCTCATGTAGAAGCTGATGTGTGTGCATCGCTGCTCTTGCTCATTGTGTCTGATGGTTTGCTGCCCAGTCTTGGTTTACTGTGCCATCTTGGCCTGTGCATAGTTGTCACCTTTCCTCTTCCCTTATGTCATTAATTTATTTTCCCTTGGCTGTTTGAGCCACAGACTCAACTACATGTTTGACCAGAGAACACTTGTAACCGTCTCTAGTTTTAGAAGGTTCTGATTGCGTGTTGACTGTGGAATACTGGGGGAGGCTCACAGGCTAGGCTGTGTCTGTCTGTCTGTCCTTCCTTTCTTTTTTTCTGAGACAGGGTTTCTCGGTGTAGCCCTAGCTGTCCTGGACTTGCTCTGTAGACTAGGCTGGCTTCAAACTCAGAGATCCACCTGCCTCTGCCTCCCAAGTGCTGGGACTAAAGGCGTGCGCCACCACTGCCCTAGGCTGTGTCTTTCTGTTCTTGTTTTGTAATTAAAAAGTTTAAATCATGGTTGGCAGTCTTTTTTTTTTTTTGGTTTTTCGAGACAGGGTCTCTCTGTGTTGCCTTGACTGTCCTGGACTCACTTTGTAGACCAGGCTGGCCTCGAACTCACATTGATCCACCTGTCTCTGCCTCCCAAGTGCTGGGATTAAAGGCGTGCGCCACCACGCCCGGCATGGTTGGCAGTCTTATCAGATGCCTTTTCTGCAGTTGAGGTCACTGTTTTCCCTTTGTCTGCTAAGTGGAAATTACACTAATTGGTTTTCTGACTCAAAACCACCTTTCCGTTTCAATAATGTGCTTTGCTGCATTGTAGGCAGGGTGTGGCTGCTCCACTCTGGCTTAGCCTTGTGCCATAAGGACACCAGCTGTTTGCAGTTTGGGGACCGGGAAGAAAGCGTCATGAGCCTTCACAGGCTGGCTGCCTTGGAGGCTGGGCTGGGTATTTTGAGACACAGGTGTTGCCTGTGCACACCTGTAGCAGATGGGCGTTTGCTAGCATTTGGCGGTGCCTGTCAGCCTGCTAACTGTCCACATGTCTTCAGGAAAGGGTTTTGTCATTCTCTCCATGTAGCCGTGGCTGACCTGGAGCTCCCTGTGTAGACCAGGCTGGCCTCAAACTCAGAGAGATCTGCCTGCCTCTGCCTGAGTGCTGGGATTAAAGACGTGTACCACCATACCTGACCAGTTTTTTTCCACTTGAAACAGGATTTCTTAGCCAAGGCTGCCCCTGCACTCAGTCTTCCATCTCTGCCCGCTCGGAGCTGGGCCTGCTCCAGCCTGACTCACAGTGGTGCTCTGTGGCTTCTTCCACTGAGGTGACTTGGCACCAGGCGGTACTGCTGAGTGGCAGCTTTTCTCACTCCCTCGTAAATATGGGGTGAGGGTGGGGCCAGGGGTGCCTGCTAGACTCTGAGGACAATTGATGTCATTTACACTCCTGCCCACTGTATATATGTAATTAAAGAAAATATAAAAAATAACCAAAAAGGTGTGAACATGGCAGTATCACTTTAGAATCAGCCCAGGCGCCAGAGGCTAGTCAGTGTCACCCGGCTGTCTGTCACACAGGAGTTGTTTTGTAGGTTTGGGATGTGTGAGTGTCCGTGGCTACAGTGTGGACATGCAGTCATACACGGTTTTTTTGCTCTCCTTACTTGTTCTGTAAGATGAAAGAACTCAGGACACATCTGCCATGTGAGCTTTGTGCACCGCAGGTTAGCAGTGTTCCCCCCGCCACCCCAATTCATAGTTGGGGAGCTGAGGCTCAGGAGGTTAGCAGTGCCCCCCATTCATAGATGGGGAGCTGAGGCTGAGGTTAGCAGTGTTTCTCTACCCTCCCTACCTCCCCCCCCCATTCATAGTTGGGGAGCTGGGGCTCAGGAGGTGATGGTGACTTCAGTCTTTGTTTCATTAATGGACCCAAGGGGAGGAAGCTCTGGATTAGGAGAGACCGCCTTACCTTGTTGTCTGTGGTGGGGGCTGGTACTGCTCGCCTGCCCAGTGGCCTCCCAGGTAGACAGCTGCTTTGTTGGGGCAGTAGTGTCCTTGTTACCATGCATGAAGCCATGCTGAGGCTGGCATGTAAGGGTTAACTTTGCTCTCAGCTGTCCATCAACGCCTATGACTACAACTGCCACGTGGAGCTCATCAGGCTGCTGCGGCTGGAAGGGGAGCTCAACAAAGTGAGGATGGCCCGCCAGAAGATGAGTGAGACCTTCCCCCTGACTGAAGGTAGCTGCCCACGGGGAGAGCTGCCCACGGGAGGGTGCTGTCCATGGGGAGAGCTGCCCATGGGGAGAGCTGCCCACGGGAGGGTGATGCCTACGGGGAGGGTGATGCCCATGGGGAGGCACTGCCCTCGGGGAGGGTGCTGCCCACGGGGAGGGTGCTGCGGTGAAGGGAAGCCACCTGCTTTATGCTTCTCCATTGTCTCAGACTGTTTTGCAGAGCGCAGTCTGATCATACAGGTCCATATGTGGAATACTGGCTTCTTAACCCAATACTGTGAGAAACATTTTCTTTAGTGAAATTTAACTTCACTGTGGTCCCTTTTCCATTGTAACAAGTGTGTAGTTAGCCTGTGTTCACAGCACCACAGAACTGTAAATTTAGGTAAACATTTATAGTTTTGTTTTTTAAAGAATTTATTTTATGTATGAGTGCTTTATCTGCATGTACACCCACACACCAGAAGAGGGCACCAAGTTCCAGTAGAGATGGTTGTGAGCCACTGTATGGTTGCTGGGAATTGAGCTTAGGACCTCTGGAAGAGCAGCCAGTGTCCTTAACTGCTGAGCCATCTCTCCAGGCCTCAAACATTTATAGTTTTAAATCTTTTAATTTTGTATGTGTATGGGTGTTTTTGCCTGCTTGCGTGTATGCTCCCCTGTGTACCTGGTCCTCTTAACCATGAGCAGCCAGTGCTCTTAACCATAAGCCGCCTCTCCAGCGCTAAACTTCATGTTGGGACAGCAGTTGTGCGTTTTCTTTATCCCCACACACTTGCCTCTCAGAAACACTTTAGTGAGCAATTTGTGGCTGGGTCTTGGTACATGTTTACGACTGAGCTGTCAGTGTGGGGACCTCAGTGTCGAGGATGCCCACTCACAGCCGAAAGCAGATCCTGGAAGCAGTGGAAAATCAGGCCCCAGCAGTCAGCTGAGGGAGCGGCAGTTCTCGCCTGGTGTGTGACAGGGTAGGATCCACTCCTGTGGACAGGGGTGTCACGCGCTAGCTGGCCCTGAGTCTCCACAGGCGTGCCATCGCTCTAGGATCTTGCAGGATTGGCCTAAAGAGTGACCGGAGCATGTGCACGTGCTCTGTGGAGCAGGCTGGCGGAGCAGGCTGGCAGCACAGCCTGTGCTCGGCTCCGCTCTGGGAGCCCTCGGGGGCAGGTGAGGGCATGTGCTGAGCTCTGCTGTCATCCTAGAGCTCTGGCTGGAGTGGCTACACGATGAGATCAGCATGGCCGTGGACGGCCTGGACCGCGAGCACGTGTACGAGCTCTTCGAGAGAGCCGTGAAGGACTACATCTGTGAGTGCCGGGCCCTGGGTGCTGGGTGCCGTGTCTGCTGCCCTGTGCTGTGCTGTGGTGCTGCCCGGGCCCTGGGTGCTGGGGTGCCATGTCTGCTGCCCTGTGCTGTGCTGGGAGGTGCTGCCAGGGAGGACGGCCTTAGCCCAGAACAGAGTTCCGCTTTCTTTGTGGTGTCCTAGTTTTAGTGGAGACTGTTTGGACCTAAGGTAAAAGTAGAAAAATGTTCGTAGGGAGAGAGTAAATGCCTCCGCAATTGTCTGGCAGGACTCACACGGGCTTTCTAGGCACTTAAAGTTTAGCTTGCATCTGTCAATTGAAACAGACTCTGACTCTGCAGCCCAGGCTAGCCTTCAGCTTGTGGCCGTCCTGCCTCTGCCTCCTGAGTGCTGGCTCGAAGACATGACAGTCTGTCTGTCCCACCGTGTCCTTTTTGTTGTTGCTGCTTTGAGACAAGTTCTCATCATATAGCTCAGCTGGCTCTGCTTTACCTTCCCAACATAGTGCACACGTGTGTGTCATCACACACACTCCTGTCATCATCGGTGTCACCACACTCCCACCTGTCATCACGAGTGTCACCACATACTCACACCTGTCATCAC
>OU015754.1:34475625-34504246 GCA_907169655.1 Acomys percivali | reverse complement strand
CTCCACACCTGCACAGACCCCCGCTCCACACCTGCACAGACCCCCGCCCCACACCTGCACAGACCCCCGCCCCACACCTGCACAGACCCCCGCCCCACACCTGCACAGACCCCTGCTCCACACCTGCACAGACCCCTGCTCCACACTGAAGGTCAGCTAGAAGCACCCTGTGTCGTGTGCTGCTTCATGCAGCCTCTGTGCCTCCTGCCTGCCCCTGCTGGCCAGGGCCTGTGCCGCTCACTGCCACCGTGCCTTCCTACGGTTTAATACTGACTGAGGTTCCTGTGTCCATAGTGGGCTCCATGGTTCTGGTGTGAGATTTAAAAATGGTGGCTACAGTGGCTTCATGGTGTCCCTCGCCTTTTCCAACAGACTCTAGCAAGGAGCTGGAAGAGCTGCGGTCCATGTTCACGCGTGCTCTGGAGTATCTGCAGCAAGAGGTTGAGGAGCGTAAGTGGCCTAGCCTGTTGTCTGCCCAGTTGTCTTGCCCGTTCTTGCTTGCTGAACCTCTTTTTCCGGCCAGAGGGGTTCTCTCTATGTTCCTAACTGTTCCTGTTCCATTCTGAAGGGTTCAGCGAGAGTGGAGATCCGAGCTGTGTGATCATGCAGAGCTGGGCTCGGGTTGAGGTGAGCGTCTCCTCAGCCCGTCAGGCCCCCCTTTGAAGGCTTTGGTTCAGGGTTTTCTTCTGCATTCGTGAGAACTGGGGCAGAATCTGAGGCGTGCTCTAGGTGCCAAGGGTTCATGTTCGCCCTGTGAAGATTCCCAGACAGTAGCTGCAGAGCAGCTGCCTGGATGCTGGCTGTCGAGCCATTCACCTCTCAGCCCTTCCCTCACTGTGTGCTGTGCTCCATGCTCTGCAGTCTGTGCTGACTGCTTTAGCCTCGTCCAGAAGTTGGGCTGTTTGAGCAGTAGAGGGCGCACTTGATGCTATTCCTGAGCCTTGGAACCCATTTCCCCAGCTGGTAGAATTAGACAGTTCCAGTCCTGTTCCACGAGGGACTTTCTTGGGGAGTTCTGTGTGAGATTCTTGTTGACTCTGGAAGGATAAGGAAGCAGGCTGTGCACGTGGGTGCTGTTTCTGTTTTAGATCACGTGACTTTGAAGTGGCTAAACTGGCATTTGCTGCTGGCTCAGTGTCTTCCTCTCTAACGCTCTTAAGTAAACACGTGCAGTCAAGTTTGTTAGAAGGAAAGATAAGTGGCTGTTGAGAGCTGCTGCGTGCTTAAGGCCCCGCTGTGTGCTTGCAAGAGCTGTCAGCAGAGCCAGGCTCTACCCGCGCTCCAACGCCAGATGCAGAGACGCAGCCAGGCCTTGGGCCTGTTAGCCCTGAGGGAGGCCCAGGACCGTCAGGGATTTGTGTGGCAGTCACGGGGCATACTGTCCCCTGATCTTGTCACTGGATTTCAGGCTCGCCTGTGCAATAACATGCAGAAAGCCCGTGAGCTCTGGGACAGCATCATGACCAGAGGGAATGCCAAGTTCGCCAACATGTGGCTGGAGTATTACAACCTGGAAAGGTGAGCGGCCGGGTGATTACCTCTGCACCAGTCTTGGCGGGGCTGACTTGGGCTGCTGCTTGGGCTGGGCACCTTCCTCTCTCTCAGCAGGGCCTGTGCCTGACAAGACTCCAGCAGGGCTTTGTGTGTATCTCCTCTGAAATTCTGAGTTGTTTGAGTTTTTATTTTGAGTTTGAAGATGTCTGATTAGATTCTTCCCCCTGGTCCCAGGGTCACTGTTTATTTTTAGTACTGTCATATAGGAAGTCACAAAGCAGTAAGAAAAGTGCAGGTTAGCTAGAAGCCACTGACCAGACTCAGTGTTGCTTGTGGCTTAGGATGGCCTCCTTGATGTGTAGCTGTCGTGTGTCCGAATTACTGCATTCAGTAAACAAGGTGAGAAGACCTCGTCCGCCTTCCCTCCTTCTCAAAATAGAGACTGTGTAGCCCAGGCTGGCTCATGGTGAGTCACCTGCTTAGCCTTCTAAGTGACGCCAAGATGACAGGCATGAACTACACTGCAGCCATCTTGGCCAGCTGCGTGATTCAGTGCATATTGAAAATCCACATCGTTTCCAATACTTTTTCCTTTTTAAAATAGTTTGTTTTAAGCTGGTCAGTGATAGCACACACCTTTAATCCTAGCACTTGTGAGGCAGAGGCAGGTGGATTGCTCTGAGTTTGAGGCCAGCCTGATCTACATTTCGAGTCTAGGACAGCCAGGACTATATAGAAAAGCCATATCTCAAAAAACCAAAAACCTGAAAAGAAAAAGAAAGAAAGAAATAAATTTGTTTTTCTATTAAAAAAAAAAATGGTATGGGGCTGGTTCCCTCCCATGTGCACAGAAGGCCCGGCTACAGCCTGCTGTCTGAGGTGCGTTTCCAGATGCGCCTGTGTGGCCAGCAGAGGCAGATGTGGAGGGGCCTCCCCTGGAGACTGCAGTGACTGTGAGTGCCCTGTTGCTTCTGCAGGCAGCGTCTCTGCAGTTAGACCTCCACTGCCTCAGCCGGCAGCCCATCCATGTTCCTTGCTGAAGGTGGGCCTTGGTGGCAGCGTTTGCTTTCTCCTCTAGGGCACATGGGGACACGCAGCACTGTCGGAAGGCTCTGCACCGGGCTGTCCAGTGTACCACTGACTACCCTGAGCATGTCTGTGAAGTGTTGCTCACCATGGAGAGGACGGAAGGTGGGAGCCTCTGGTTTGGAGTGTGGCCTGTGGCCGGTCATCTCCAACAGCAACATCTGTAAGGACAGATTGGTTGCTTGGGTGTGGGAGTGAGCCCTCTTTCAGCAGTCTGCAGTCACAGGAAGGGCTCAGTGACAGGGCTGTTCCATGTTATCCGGGCTCCTCAGTTAGTACCACTAGCCATCCTCCCCACCACAACCAAATGGGGCTCCTAACAGATGATGTTGGAAGTCAGGAGCCTGCACGACAGCTGCTGCTCTGGTGGTGTCTGAGAGGAGACGTGGGGCTTTGGGAAATGTGTGGCTTTCTCTCCTGGGCACATGTCTGGATAGAGTGTGAGCCTGAGACCTACAGATTAGACCCAGAACAGGGACGCCGGCACACTGGAATAGCTCCCTCGGCTCCTGGGTGTCACGTGCACTTTGCATTGGCATGCTTTTATAATCTTTTCCATTGAGAGCTGTAGAGCCAGGTTTTTGTTTTTAAGTCTCTTTGGAAGGAGAAAGGACGCAGCAACACAGAAGGACTGTTAGAATTACAGACTGGCAGCCTGATGGCATGCGTTATCTTAAAGCAGGAGTGGCTGCAGTGCTTGTGGAGGGAGCATTGGGTCAGGGAGCGCTGGCACAGCCTAGGAGTGAGGGTGTCAAAGTGCTGCTTGTCTTTCTGTCCAGGAACCTTGGAAGATTGGGATGTGGCCATTCAGAAAACGGAAACGCGTTTGGCTCGTGTGAATGAGCAAAGGATGAAGGTAACCGTGATGCTTCCTGAGGGTTTGGAATTGCGCCTGTCTGCCCCCCTTCATTTGCGTGAATTTCTGTGCACTGTGTGTGGGTAGTGCCCGCAGTGGCCAGCAGAGGGCGTCAGATCCCCTGGGACTGGAGTGCACATTTGCCAGCTGCCATTTGGGTGCTGGGAGTTGAACCTGGGTCCTCTGGAAGAGCAGCTGGTGCTCTTAACCACTGAACTGTCTGCCCAGCCCCTATTCAATACTAATTAAAGAAACATTTGGGCCAGTATTGAACCGTATCCCTTGCCGTCTTATAGATGCACTTAAAACTTTGAACTCAACAGTAAGGATTGACTGCACTAGATCAAGAAGAACCTGGGGCCCACGGGGTCTTGGTGTGGAAATTGTAGACAGTTGGTGCCTACTGGGGAGGGAGCCTGGGGTAGGTTGCTCATCCCACTGGATGGGCTCTGGTACCAGTTAGCCTCGGTGGTTTAACAGAAAGAAAGAAAGCGCGAATGGAGTTGAGGGAGGTGTGGTAGCTGGGATCTGAGAGGAACTGACGGGGACTGGGGGAACTTGATCAGAACGGGTCGTGTGCGTGGATGGGATGCTTGAGGGCTGTAGGCTGTGAGTGGGCGTGAGTGTCTGTAGCTCAGATAAAGCCACTCCCCCATGGGCTCTTGTCAGGGCATCTGTCCCAGCAACGGAGGTGAGCTAGGACATGTCCGGCTTTAGGACTGGCTTTTTCCTTTTCTTGGCATGAAATGGTTGGGGATATTGAAAGTATATGAGTTGTGAGTCTTTTCTCTGCCGTGCTCACATGAACTTGTATGTGTGAGAGTTCCCGCCCCGTCTCCTTCCGTGTCTGTGTCCTCACATGCTAGCCAGCTGGCACACCATGGCATTGGGGATGTCCTGTCCTCTCTCACTAGGCTGCAGAGAAGGAAGCGGCTCTGGTACAGCAGGAAGAGGGAAGGGCCGAGCAGAGGAAGAAGGTGCGGGCCGAGAGGAAAGCCCTGAAAAAGAAGAAAAAGGCCCGAGGTGCAGACAAACGCAAGGCGGAGGAGGAGGAGGAGGAGGACAGAGAGTGGGGCGAGGAGGAGGAAGGTAACGTGACCCCCAGGCCTGGGCTGCACGGGCAGGACACTGAGCATCTCTTAATTGTCCCACAGTGGCCCTGACTTCTCAGGGTTGGCCCTTGCCATGGGTCTCAGAGCTGTGCTGCCCCATCCCACCAGTGCTCGCCATCTGCCGTGTCTCAGTAGTGACTCTTTGGTAAAGACCCAGGTGAAGGTTGATGCGGCCGCCTTGTGTCGTTTCTTCTTGAGGCAGTGGTTGAGCTGTCCAGGCCCAGCCCAAGTCTGCTGGCAGGGTGCAGGAGACTGGCTCTTGCCACTATTGGAAGCGTGTGTAGGGCAGTCGCCAGTGGGCTTCCACACTGCTCCAGGTTCCGTTCTTCCTGGGTGCCTGGGGCTTGTGGAGAGCTCTGGGATTATGCCTGGACCGGGGGCGGTTATGTTCTTGCCTTCACTGACAGCAGCACCTCTGCTGCAGTGTAAGTTGTAAGTTGGACCCACAAGTTGTGGGGCATGGTGGCTGTCCCTCTTACGTACACGGCAGCTTGTTGTGGTGTGTGCCTGATGCAGGAGGGATGCTTGCCTCGCTAGCGGCCTCTTTTCTCTGAATGCTTGCAGAGCAGCCCTCCAAGCGCAGGAAGCTGGAGAACAGTTTGGCTTCTGGAGCAGCTTCAGCTGTGGAGGAGAAAACAGAGCTCTCTGGGGAATGCTTAACGATAGACGTTGGTCCTCCTTCCAAGCAGAAAGAGAAGGCTGCCTCCCTCAAGAGGGACATGCCCAAGGTGGCTCATGACAGCAGTAAGGACAATGTCACCGTTTTTGTCAGCAACCTGCCCTACAGCATCGAAGAGCCAGAGGTGAAGCTCAGACCTCTGTTTGAGGCCTGTGGGGAGGTGGTCCAGATCAGGCCCATCTTCAGCAACCGTGGGGACTTCCGGGGCTACTGCTACGTGGAGTTTAAAGAGGAGAAGTCAGCCCGGCAGGCCCTGGAGCTGGACAGGAAGAATGTGGAAGGAAGGCCGATGTTTGTGTCCCCCTGTGTGGATAAGAGCAAAAACCCCGATTTTAAGGTATGTTTTTCAAAAAAAGATGTCTTTTTTCTTTCTTTCTTTTTTCTTTTTGAGACAGGGTTTCTCTGGGTAGCCTTGGCTGTCCTGGATTCACTTTGTAGACCAGGCTGGCCTCGAACTCACAGTGATCCGCCTGCCTCTGCCTCCTGAGTGCTCCAATTAGAGATGTGTGCCACCACGAAAAAGGTTGTCTTTAAGGTGAACTGCCAGATAGGCTCAGCCTGGAGTCTACAAGGACCTTGTGCTGGCAGCACCAAAGCTTTAAGGGACTCAGGCTGCCTCATGCTTGGCCACCTTGAGCCTCCTCTTCCTGATGGGTGATGGCTATAGTCAGCATTTGGAAAGGTGGCTGCCTTCCTTTGGGTGCTCAAGAGAGTGGCAAGAGTGACCCTCACCTGTGTCCAGGGGCTGTTCTTTTTTTTTTTTTAATATTTTATTTATCTATTTTATATACAATGTTTTGTCTGAATGTACACCTGCAGGCCAGAAGAGGGCACAAGATCTCAATCTAGATGTTGTGAGCCACCATGTGGTTGCTGGGAATTGAACTTAGGACCTTTGGAAGAGCAGACAGTGCTTAACCTCTGAGCCATCTCTCCAGCCCCAGGATGTTGATGTGCCAAGTGGTTTTGTCACTTAAGTCTCTGAGACGAGGGCTAGCTCAGGGCTGCTGTCCCAGGACACACGCTTGTGAGGTCCTGGGCACATGTGTTGGCGTTGCCCGCCTGAACTTTCCCTTTCTGGCAGGTGTTCAGATACAGCACCACCCTGGAGAAGCACAAGCTCTTCATCTCGGGCCTGCCCTTCTCCTGCACCAGAGCCGAGCTGGAAGACATCTGCAAGGCCCACGGCACCGTGAAGGACCTCAGGCTGGTGACCAACAGGGCTGGCAAGCCAAAGGTCAGTGAGCGTGGCAGACTCTGCCCTGTTAGCTCCTTCAGTACCACAGCTGGATTCACCATTCAGGCCCTGACTTGGCTCACATGGGAGAGTCAGAGAGTGTGACAGAAGGAGGGCAAAGGCCTGCTAGGACCTGTCCGTGTTCCATCTCTGGGGTGAGCACAGTCTGCTCTCTCCCCAGACAGGCTTCAGATTTCAGTCAGTGACACCAGGATCCCAGATAGCCTGCGGTCCTGCTGGTGGGTGCCTCAGTCCTTGACGTCTGACATGGCAGTGGGTTGCTCTTCCAGGGCCTGGCCTACGTGGAATATGAAAACGAGTCGCAGGCGTCCCAGGCTGTAATGAAGATGGACGGCATGACTGTCAAGGAGAATGTCATTAAGGTGGCCATCAGCAATCCCCCGCAGCGGAAAGCTCCAGAGAAGCCGGAAGTGAGGACAGCGCCTGGAGCCCCCATGGTGCCCCGGCAGATGTATGGAGCGTAAGTGTCTGTTGCTGCTGCTGTTTGGCTGGTGCTGAGGGAGGGGTCCCCTCTGGAGGGGTAGGTGAGGTAGGTCAGAAAAGCACGAGTGCGGACTTGGTTTCTCTGGCATGATGTGTGCAGGAGCCTATAGAGGGAAGCGGCCCTGCGGCAGGCTGTGGTGTTTGCCACGCATACCTTTCCTGGTGCCACCCAGGGCCTGTCAGTGCTGGGCAGGGCGTAGATTTCTAGTGCTGGTGATAAGACCATGGGAAGAAAGGGTTTGTTTGGCTTACTGCATAGAGCTAGTACGTTATCAGAGGACGCCAAGACAGGAGTCTGCAGTGGGGACGGAAGCAGAGGCCACTGCTTCCTTCCTTTCTTTCCAGGCCTTGCTCAGCCTATTTTCTTTAAAAAAAACTTTGTTATTTACATTTATTTTATGTGTTATGAATATCTTGCCTGCATGTGTGTCCACGTGCCATATGTGTGCAGTGCCTACAGACGTCAGAAGAGGGCATCAAATCCCCTAGAATTGGAGTTAACAAAGTGTTGTCAGTGCCTTATGGGTGCTGGGAACTAGCCTGGGTCATCTCAAGAGCCTCTCAGCCTGTCTGCTTGCTTGTTTTAATATTGGTGTAGAGAAGGCAGCTTGCCAGAGTGTTGTCACCGCCTCGTTGGAGCCAAGGGCAGAGGGCACCTGGTTCCTTTGCTTTCTGTTCTGGGTGCGAGGTTAGAGCTCAGCCGTGTACATGCCGGGCCAGCCACAGGTCTCACCATTGCACACCTGTGGCTCTCGTGCGTCCCATAGTCCAGCTGGGGCGATGAGGCCATGCTTCTGAAGGGTCCTTATGTTTACTCTTGTAGGCGCGGGAAGGGAAGGACACAGCTGGCTCTTCTTCCTCGGGCGCTGCAGCGCCAGAGTGCTGCTCCTCAGGCTGAGAACGGCCCAGCTCCGGGGCCAGCAGGCTCCACCTCTGTGGCCACCGAGGCTCCTAAGATGTCCAATGCTGATTTTGCAAAGTTGCTTCTGAGAAAGTGAGCAGGACTCTGCGAGATGGGAAATGCCTTACTTACTCCTTCGTGCTGGCCAGGCCGGCGCTGCGGGCCCTGGAGACAAGGGCTGGGCTCTCACCTGGGCTCCCACAGGCTCTCCTCTGGTGTAGACGGGAAGGGAAAGCCCATACTGAGCGTGGCGGTGAGGAGTGTTCCCTCACATTGAGGGCGGAGGCCAACCACTCTACAGGCTGTCCCAAGGTACTTCAGTGTCCTAACAAGGAGGGAAGCTGGTTTTGGGGACCCACTTGTCCTGATGCTTTCACCACCTCTGGCCCTTTTTCTACGAACTCCCTCCCCCAGCCCCACATAGCACGCGCGCCCATCACTCCTTGAGTCTAAAAAATGAAATGGAAGTTGTCCTTCACTCATCAGAGTGTCTTGTTCAGTGAGGTGCGGCTGCGGGCGTCACCGAGGACACGTTGATGGGTTTTTCCAAAGAGGCTGTGGGTTTTTATTATGTATTTGTAATTGACACCTTGACTGTTTTATGTCCCTTAAAGTGGAATGTCTGCGACATTTGTTCATAGAGGAGTTGTGTGCGCCACCTGTTGTGGACCATTTTCTTAGCCTGATGACTGAAGACCTACGTCCTCTGTGCAAACACTTGTGTCTAAATGCCATGTCTAGTGCAGAGTTGAGTTCCCCCATTAGCTTTGTTTATTAAACTGCAGTTCTCTTACAGTCGCCTTTCGAGGTGCTGCTGGGTGTGTGTTCATTACAGAGGGGGAGTGTCACATGGATGCACCTGCTTTCCTCAGGAATGTGTGCTAGCAGCTGTGCACGTCAGTCCCTCGTCACTTGGATTATACCATCAGTGATGCAGTGACTCAGTTGGAGTTCTGGCAGCCTGGCACTGCTGGGGGGATTTTTACCTCTCGCCTTGTGACATGCACTTCCTACCTGAAAGCCCTTCAGCGGGGTCAGGGAGCGCTGTGGGGACGGGACTCACTGTAAAAGCACTTTGGAAGAAACATGAAGGAGCCCTGTATGTGCTAGATGTTGCTCCTGCATGGCGTGTGTGTGTGCGTGTGTGTATGTGTGTGTGTGTGTGTGTGTGTGTATGTGTGCGCGCACGCATCAGTCAGGCTTCCTTTCCTCTGTGTAGATGTTAGTAATAGAACCTGGGCCTCGTGTGTGCTAGGCAAGCCCTCTGCACCGAATCCCTAGCCCTACATTTAAAAGCTTCGAAGGAGAATTATTTTTGTTTTGTATTTATGTATATGCGGATCAATGTGTGTGTGTGCCATGTGTGTAGAATCCAGAAGAGGGCACTGATGGGTCCTCTGCAAGAGCAGCAAGTGCTCTTAGCCACCGAGCATCTCTCCTCCAGCCCCTGCTGTGGTGTGCACTGCTGGGCTGTACTGGGGGACAAGGTCAGAAGGCGCTCACCCGCGGTGGGATCCCAGGACAGCTTGGTTGCCTTGGGTAGGCCTTTCACCCGGTAGACCATCTGCCTCCCAGCCCGAAGTTGGTTTGTTCTTTTAAAACTTAACATTTTGAAAAATCCTTTTTAAAAAAATGTGAGTTTTGCCTGCATGTATGCAAGAGTGACACGTGCGTGCGTGGGCCATGGAATTTAGAAGAGGGACCCCGTAGAACTGGAGTTGTAGGTGGTTGTGAGCTGCCATGGGGGTGGGTGCTGGGAACAGAACCAGGGCCCCTGCAAGAGCAAGAAGGCCTCTCTGTCCGGGCCATTCTCCAGCCCCTCAACGGCGTTTGAAGTGCAGCCACCGCTGTGTGCGCCCTGGAGCTCTCAGCGTTTCAGCTCCTGGCTCTCTTCTAGTTTCTGCCACCTCTCCTTTCCAGACAGCGGTGTGCTCATCAGCCACCCTGCGGCAGCGTCTCTAAGAGATGACGGGCGGGCAGTACAGACTGTGCTGCAGGTGATGCCGAGAGGACCTCGCCCAGGGTCAGCTCCTGCCTGGTAACCATTAGTTGACCCTTCCTGTACATGTTTTTAAGATGCAGGTCCTCCGCCATCTCTATTACGTAACACACAGAGACCCTTTCCCAGGCATCACTTTCCAGTTGGACAGTAGCTATGGATAGCAGGGGCCTCACTGTGGCATGGCTTCCTCCTGGGTCCATCTCTGAGGGAGCCTACAGGCAGCTCAGGGAGTGTGTGCCCGGGTGTGTACTAAGACTGGCGCATGAGCTAATCCCATTGGGTTCACGTGGCTTTCCTACTAGTATCACAAACTGCCTGGTTCTTACTGTGGCCAGTCCCCAGGTATGGCTTCATGTCTCCACAGGGTTCATGGTACAGCTGAGCCTTTCCACATGCCAGCAGGACCCACTGGATCATTTCAAATCTGGTTAAAACTTAGTAAATTTAACTCAGGGCAGACTCGGTGATGGGGCAGGGGCTGCTGTCTGTTGGAAGCCTGACAGCCAGGGAAAGCTCTGAGCCACATAGTTGAAGGTCTGCATGTGTGCTACCCAGTAAACACTCGTGAAGAAAACTCAGCCAGTGAACCAGGCAGGCATCTGCTGAGCTGCTGTGACCCTCTGGGGTTGTTCTCAGAACAGGATGCACAGTGGCAGCTCGGAAAAGTCCCTAGGTAAGACAACACAATCAATGTTTACGTAATAAAATACTTTATTAGAATCAGTAATTTGTTAAAATAATATCTTTCGCATGTAGCTAAAGTGCAGGTTCTCACTGCAGGACAAAGCAAGCATCCTGTGAGATTTGGTGTGCAGAGAAAGGGAGGCGCTGGGGGCTGTACTTCCACACAGTGGCGTGCGATGTGACATTGGTCGCTGCAGGCTTGCGGAGCTGTTGTGGTGCTGCATCCACACATCTTTTCACTTGTTTTTCTCAGCCCCTCAGACAGCTGCCACTGAGTACCTTCTAACACTGGGCACATCGGTTGGCAGCACCTAGGGGGAGAGTTGACCCCTGTGTGAGTTTACTACCATCAAAGACAGAGTGAGGGTGTGGACACCATATGCTGTCTCCAGAACAAAACAGCCATTTCTCGCCATCATGAGTCTAAATAGCAGCAGTCAGATTGGCGCTTGGCTATGTATGATTGAAAAGTATTTTTTTTCTAAGATGACACCTTTGAAATACATTTATAATAGGCACGACACCATCAGTGTACCCACCCGAGGGGGTGCCTGACCCTGTAATGGCTTTATAGGGAGTTAGAACCACAGGACAAAGGGGCAAGGAGGGCTGTGGTCACAGGTGTTTGCTTGGTCTTAATTATTTTTACCAGAACTGCTTATTTGTGGTAACATTTTGTAATGTTAGGGAAGGTGCCTAGGCCATGGTGCATGCTGGGTAGCATTCTACCACTAAGCCGCACCCCCGGGCTTTACAGCTGATGGAGTAGCGTGGTAAGCTTGGAGAACTTTTAGCCTAAGACATCTGTCTCAGTTAATGCAAGTGAAGTACAAGAGAAGATAAGGAAAAGCCACGCTGGCCGCCGCCCCCCTCAGAAGAGTCGGAAAGGAGAATAGTCTCCCCTGGCACTGCGGCCTCCCAGGGACCAAAGTCTGCCTCAGCTCAGGGCAGGCTCTGCCTGGGAGTGTGCAGCCCTGCCCTGAGGTCACAGGACCCACCCACAGATCTGGCTCCGCTGCCTCTACCCTTAGTGCAAATTCTGCCAGCCACCCAGGCTCATCACATGAGAGAAGCACTGCTGCCCCTCCTGGGTGCTGGGTCACCACAGACTGTGGCCACAGCCAGCACTGCTAGCTTGCTCAAAAAAATAAATAACTTGGCTCAACTATAAATTACCCTAAAGACAGGCCCAATAATTTAGTTTTCTTTCTCAACTAAAAAATATGCGGAGGTAAAGAATGTTTAAAGGTCTCCTTTGCTGCCGGGGCGAGCTATGTTTCTAGGAAGCAAGCGCTCTCTGAATGCCATCTCCTGGCTTCCCCTGCTGCCCAGTGGTTAGGGCCTCACAGGAAGTGTCTCCTTGAACCCAGAATGGTTAGGCTGGGCTTCTGGCAGCGCCACGGAGTACTCAGTGGTGGCGAGGAGCAGCGTGTCCAGCGTGACCTCCGTACACTTGGCAATGAATCGGATGAAAGGCCGCACGTCGCCCTCGTTGGCAACTTCCAGTACGTGGTAGTACTCGGACCTCTGCTCCTTCCGGATGGTGATGGGCGGGTACCCGGCCTGCATGAGGATCAGGTTCATGAGCAGGCGGGAGGTCCTCCCGTTGCCGTCTATGAAGGGGTGGATGTACACAAGTTTGTAATGGGCCAAGGCTGCAAACTCAACCGGGTGCAGGTTCATGGCGTCCTCCGAGTTGAGCCACTGTGTGAAATCCTGCATCTGCTTCTCCACATCTCGGGGATGGGGCGGGACGTGCTGTCCCACCAGGACCTGCGTCCTCCGCAGCCTGCCCGCCTCCACTGGGTCCACGTGTCCTAGCACCCTCCTGTGGATCTCTAGCATGTCGTCCATGGTGACGGACCCGATGCGGGATACCAGGGTGGTGTTGACGTACTTCATGGCCGCATGCATGCCGAGCACCTCGTTCTGCTCCTCCAGGCTCTTCCCGGGCACCGCGTAGCGCGTCTCCAGGATGTGCCTGATCTCCGAGAGGGTGAGGGTGTTGCCCTCGATGGCCACTGTGTGGTAGATGTGGTGGTAGTAGGTCTCCTCCATGACCCTGCGCAGCGCTGAGCTCCCCTTGGGGATGGACATGACCTTCCGCACTTTGCTGTCAATGATGCTGAAGTACCTCTGATCGATCTCCTCCACCAGCGGCAGCGTCCGGTCCCGGTTCATCAACGCTTTCTTGTGGAAGGGCGAAATGGTCAGTGCCCTGGTGTAGAGGTAATCTGCCTGGATGATGTCTTTGCCTTCTTCTGAGAAGATGCCAAACTCATTGAGCGCCTCGACGAAGCCGGGGTCCATCTTGAGGGCGTGCAGGAAGAGCTTGTGGGCTTTCTCCCTCTTGCCTTGGCGCTTCATCTCCAGGGCTTGGTTCAGTGCGGCCTTGGCTTCCAGCTTCCCTGCTGGAAGAGAGCCAAAGAGGCCTGATGAGGAGCGCGGGCTGCAGGTCTCCCGGGGACACCACCAGGCACGCCAGTTGTGTTAAACATGTCCAATGAAAAAAAAAAACCAAACATGTCCAGTGTTCCCAGCCACTCTGTACACTGGGAGGCACCCGCCTTCTGCCTGGTCACGGACAGTCTGGGCATTTACTATCCCCCTCCCCCCCAAGTCCTGTCCGCCCCCCCTCCCCATGGCTGCTCGGGGTGTCCACCCCTCCCCCTGTAGGCCTGGGACTACAAGCACCTTCCACTCAGGTACTGTTTGTGGTAATGTCTGGTTGTCACCACTGGGGGCAGTGTGCTGCTGGCACTCAGCAGCGGCAGGCAGCGTGACAGGTCACTGCTCTCGGCTCGCCTAGTGGAGGGTCCTTACTTCGGATCCCGCCCTCTTCCCAGCTCTGTGTTGCCTTGGAGGTTGAGCACCCACACTCAGCTTCCCAGAATTCCTCAGGGGTCTCCCAGCTCCCTCCCCTTTGGTTTCTGGCCTGAGGGTTGTTTTCTCAGATGCATTTCCTTGAACCACTCCCACTTAGAGCTGAGGCGCTGCCCAGGCCCCATTCTTTGTGAGGTTCCCTCCACCCACTGGGACACCTGTTGTGAACTGCCTCATTCACCATAACACCCTCTTGGCTACACACAGGCACTCTATAAAGTCCTATCTTGACTGACAAGGGCGGCATGGCCTGTGCACTCACCTGCAGATGCCTTAGTCTTGACGCTCAGCAGCCCCACGTCTCCGGAGGTGACGCTTAGCTCTGTGGAAGGGCAGGTGCCCTTGGTGACCCTGTCCAGCTTGCTCCTGAGCAGGTGGAAGCCTCGAAGCACAGCTAGATACTGCTCTTCCACAGCTGCCAGCGGCAGCAGCAGGGCCAGCAGTGAGCCCAGAGCCATGCTCAGCAGGGCCAGCCACAGGAGACGGCTCCAGACCGGGACCCATTTGGGTTCAGCCACTGCCATCACTGACGCCATCGGCATGAGTGGCATCTGGACTAAGGGCTGCGCCGCGCAGGCAAAAAGTGGGATCTGCGAGGAACCAAGCATTGTAGAGAATGAGGCAGGGAAGTGGACCTGTTACCAGGCAACGCGGTCACCAAACCTCCTAATTCATCAGGGACCACCAGGGAGAAGGGGAGCGGAAGGGGCAGCCTGGGACGGCTCACGCTAGCCTCTACCTCTTCCTGGGGAGTGTGATGGGAATCTAACGCCTTTACTGAGCACTTGCTACGTATGTTAGACTACAACCCCAGGAGGTGATGTTTCCAAACCCCCTCCCAGTTGCGGGAAAAGGGGCTCAGAGAAGTCAAGTCCCGGCACCCACCAGGGTGCACTCCCCTACAAGTGTCACTCAGTGTTTGGGCCGTCACTCCTGCACACGCCCGCGGACACACGCCACATTCTTCGATAAGAGCACAAACATCAGGTGTCCTTAAGTTACCACACGAAAGCCGCCTCACTGCTCACAGTGTTGTGTCCCTTCTGGCTCTCCTTTCCTGGCCTGGGCAACAACAGTGGGTGATGCCTCACCTCAGTGAGGGCGGACACAAGCTTGGGGCTGGCGCGGGGAGCGAAGGGTCAGGTATGCAAACGCCATCTTGCCAACAATAAGCATTTATTGGGCAACTATGGTGTCGCCGAGCACTGCGCTGGCCGCTAGCCTTGCATGCTGCCAGCCCCCTATGAAGAGCAAGCTACCTGTAGCTCCGGTTTACAGATGAGGGACGCCGCGGTTCTGACAGGCGGTGCCGGGGCTCCAGGGCCTTACTCGCCACGTCATCACTGCGCGCGGCCTGTGCAGCTGCGCCAGCCCAGCATGGTGGGCTTACTCTCGAAGGGGGAAACTGAGGCCGGGAGAGGCACCAAGGCCAGCTGCAAGGTCCCTCTGCGAACCGGCCCGTGGCTCGCGCCCGCCGCACCATCCAAACCCGCGCGGCCGTTGCTCGCCGCCGCGGCCGCCGGCCCCGCCTCCAGCGCCTCACCATTGGACGGCCCGCCACGCTCGCCGCGGCGGATTGGCTCTTTCCACTTGTCGGTCCGTCACGCTTCCGGGTTCTCCCCCTCGTCTCCGCCTCCCCGGGAAAGGCGCGCCGTGTGCCGCTCCCATTGGCTGCGTTTGTGTGCGTCTCGTGCCAGCAGCAGCCAATCAGCGGCAGGGGGCGGAGCCGGGGCCACCGGCCAGTGGGGGCGCTCGCGTCCTGGCTCCTTTTCCATCAACAGCTGCCAGGCTCTAACCTGTGCCTCAGTTTCTCTAGTGTGCAATGGCGGTAGCCACGCCACCCAAAGATTTCCACTTGTCGTCCCGGTTCTGGCGTTTATCCTTTTTGTTTCCCTTCTCTTGTTCTCTCTAACCTGGTTTTGTTTTCGAGACAGCGTCTCATAGTGCAGCCTTTTTAGTTTGCATTCTTTGGAGCGGCCAGTTATGGCCTTTTGGCTACCACGTAGCGTTCTTCCGTGCAGAGTTGAAGCCTCTATCTTAACGCACAAGCACGGAAACGAAGCATCCAGGGCTCCCGCTCCAGCGAACGTCGCGATGAGGGGGGGGTTAGTCAGGCGGCCCACAGATTCAGGTTGTGCCCTCAGCCTCTTGTGACCCAGCAGCACCGTGGGACAACCGTCCGTCTATCTTAATTTTTAAAAAAGTTTTATGATAGGTTTGTGTACGCGCGCACAGAGGTCAGCTTGCAAACATGGGCTTTCTTCCTGCCACCGTATGGGTTTGTGGGTTTGAACTCAGGTCACCGAGCTTGGTGCCAAGGGTTCTTTTCCACCCACTGGCTCCCACCTGCTGTAGCACTCAGGTTCTGGATTTGGGACTCTCCTGTGGGGCCACACAGTCCTGGGTTCAAATCCCAGCTCTGCCGTTTGCAGATTGACTTGAGGGTGCCAGTCGAGTTTGCCACTTCTGTCACCTGCAGGTAATGTGCTGACGGAACCTTTTTACAATTTTATTTTATTTTGAAACTGTAGCTCAAACTGGCCCAGAACTCACTGTGTAGCCCAGGCTGGCTCCAACCTCCTGGGTGGTAACCATATTTCCTTCTCTGGGGTTTCAAGTGTGAGTCTGTACGTCTGAGGAGAGGCACATCTGATGAGTATAGCCTGTCATTATAGAGCTTTTTTTTTTTTTTTTTTTTTTTTCCTGTTGTTCTACAGAGTTTCTCTACGTAGCCCTGGCTGGCCTCAAACTCACTATGTAGACCAGGTTGGCCTCAAACTCAGAGAGACCTCTTGCCTCTGCCTCCCAGGTGATGAGGTTAACGTTGTGGCCACCACACCCTGCCTGCCAGAATCTGAAAAACACCAGAAGGTTGTTACTTTATTATTATTTTTTTCCTCCACAGAAGAAAGTTCCAGAGCTGCAGGCTGCCCCGTCCCTAGGAAGCCCCTAGTGTACCTTCATGAGCCTCATCCTGGGTCTCGTAGACAGGATGACAGGCTCACAGCACAGAGCACAGTGCCCAGGTCCAGACTGGAGTTGGGAGTTAAGACTGGAGTCACCTGTTGTGACAGACACCGGGGGAACATTGTGAGGTGAGGGAGCAGCTTCCATCCTCGTCAGTTGGGCTCCCTGTTTATCTCTAGGACCTGGCCTTCAGTTTCCCACCCCCCAGCCCTAAAGTGTGGCACATAGTAAACGTTCAAGAAAAACTGCCACTGTCGAATTGAAAACACCAGCAGAAAGACAAACTGTAGAGTTCTTGGACTATTCAACTAGGGTGGTGATTGTCTTAGCGCATTAATGTTGCTACGACATATCAGGTGGTGGTGGCGCACACCTTTAATTCCAGCACTCGGGAGGCAGAGGCAGGCGGATCGCTGTGAGTTCAAGGCCAGCCTGGTCTACAAAGTGAGTTCCAGGACAGCCAAGGCTACACAGAGAAACCCTGTCTTGAAAAACAAAACAACCCCCCCCCAAAAAAAAAACCCCAAATGTTGCTACAACACCATAATTAAACAGCAAATTGGGGGTGGGGGAGGGGGACGGGAGTCAGGGGATGGGGAGGGGTGTGGATGTTTATTCGGTTTGCCCCGCCCATCACTGTTCGTCACTGAAGGAAGTCAGGAAAACTGTTAATAGCAGGAATCTGGAGGCAGGATGGCTGCTTTACTGGCTTGCTCTACCTGCTTGCTTTGTTTTGGTTTTTTTTGAGACAGGGTTTCTCTGTGTAGCCCTTGTCTGTCCTGGAGCTCACTCTGTAGACCAGGTTGGCCTCGAATTTAATACATCTGCCTGCCTCTGCCTCCTGAGTGCTAGGACTAAAGGCGTGTGCCTCCACTGCCTGGCTTCAGCTTGTTTTCTCATAGAATCCAGGACCACCAGCCCAGGGAAGGCACCACCCACAATGGGCTGGGCCCTCCCCCATCAGTCACTAATTAAGAAAATGCCCCACAGCTGGTTCTAATGGCGGCATCTTCTCAATTGAAGCTCCCTCCCGTCAGATGACTCTAGCGCAGTTGTTCTCAGCCCGGAGTCGCATATCAGACATTTGCATGGCAGTCCATAACAGTAGCAAAATGAGAGTTACGAAGTAACAACAAAATAATTTTATGCTTGGGGGCGGGGGTCACACAACAAGAGGAGTTGTGTTTAAAGTCTAATGTTACAATGTATTCACTGCTTCAGGAAGGTTGAGAACCACTGCTTTAGGGAGTGTCAGGTTGGCGCAACACTGGCCAGCACAGCTGCTTGTGTTTAACCTTTTTCAAGGGTCTTCAACACAATTCTCTCAGCAGCCTCTGAGGCATCATTCTGACGCCCTAAAGTAGTAATATCATTGTAAAACGTCTTTCACAGAGGAGGCAACTAGTGTGTGTGTGGGGGGGCAGTTGCTGTCACAGAAGACCAGAGGGCTTTCAGGCCAGACTGATGGCCGTTCACACGTAAGGACACCACCCCGGGGCAAGTCACTGACCCTCTGAAGTTTTGAGGCAGAGGCACTCAGACTTAAGAGATATTTCCTGTCTTCAGGGCCACATAAACAATCTCTGATGGATTTAGGCCATGGAGGGCAAATCCAGTTTTGAGGGAGGGCTGGGGTTGGTGGGGACCCTCGAGAGCCCAGTGCTCCCTCTGCAGATGCTGAGCTCTTATGCTGAGTTCAGTCTGACAGTTATCGACGCTTCCCCCCGCCCCCCCCCCCCCCCCCCCACCCCCACCCCTCGGAAGTCCCAGCTTCTCAAGACTCATCAAGCCTGCATTGTTAGGTGAAATTTCCAGAATTTTAAACAGCAGGCATGCCTGTGGGCCAGTCTGTAATCTGAGAGAAACTATTTTAGAGGCCTCAGGGGTGGCCGTGTGTGTGTGTGTGTGTGTGTGTGTGTGTGTAGTGTGTAGTGTGTAGTGTGCTGGGGAAAATGGCCAGCCGGAGCATCAGCACAGGGCGGACACCAGGGGGCAGTAGCTCCCCTGGAATGGTGTCCCTCCTCCAGTCCTTCCCCTGGAGATGCTGATGTGTGTGGGTTTTTTGTTTTGTTTTTTTCTTTGCTGAGCTCAGCTACATTGAATGCACAAAATATGGTCCCTGAAGTGATATTGAGAAGCTGGCTTTCTCCTTCTTAAGCATTTTGTACTAGGTAAAATTGCCTCCTTGGGGCACACATAGGAGGAGGAGGAGGAGAAGGAGGAGGAGAAGGAGGAGGAGGAGGAGGAGAAGGAGGAGGAGAAGGAGGAGGAGGAGGAGGCTTTTTGGTTTTGTTTTTTAAATGCTTACTTTGACACATGACAAAGAACCTAGAAAAAGGCTGCATGGAAAATATGCTCATTATGAAAAACCAAACGCAAGTCTTTATATTTCTGCACCTCTGTCTGTCGTGTTTCTCCAGTGGAGGGAGAGGTCATGGTTCTGAAGGACAAACCCAATTGAGGCTGCCCACATACATCACACGCATGCACGCACACGCACACACACATACATCACGCACACCACACACATCACACACATACATCACATGCACACACACACACCACATGCACACACACATACATCACACACACATACATCACACACATACATCACACACATACATCACACGCATCACACACACATCACACACATCACAGACATACATCACACACACATACATCACACGCATCACACACACATCACACACATCACAGACATACATCACACACACATACATCACACACATATCACACACACATACATCACACATGCATCACACACACACATACACACATATCACACACACACACATACACACACACAAGAGCGTTCAGCTGGGCTATTGGAGACTGTGGTGTCTCTTAGGCCTAGAGAGCATGTGTTGCACCCTGCAGTGTCTGAAGGCTTGTCTGGGCCATGGAGCCCTCTCTGCAAGGCCTCAAGGGCTCATGCACTTCAGCTCCACTGTCCAGGGTCTCTCCAAGCTCGAGTCTTCTCAAAGCGTGCTGGTGGGGTCCTCAAGAGTGCAGTGTCAGCCGGGCGTGGTGGCGCACGCCTTTAATCCCAGCACTCGGGGAGGCAGAGGCAGGCAGATCACTGTGACTTCCAGGCCAGCCTGGTCTACCAAGGGAGTCCAGGACAGCCAAGGCTACACAGAGAAACCCTGTCTCGAAAAACAAAACAAAAAACCAGACAACAACAACAGCAAAAACCAAAGACAGAGTGCAATTTTTTGTTTTTTGAGACAGGCTCTCACTGTGTAGCTCCAGGTGGCCCAGGACTCAGAGAGATCTGCCTGCCTCCACTTTATTTTTCGGGCAGTGTCTACTATGCTTCATCTTTGGGAGCCATGTGCTGTTACATTTGCTTGGTGTGGGAGGGCTGCCTGTGCCTCATAGTGAGCAAAGGGCTAGGAGGGGCATGTTGGACTCTCCGACGCTACACCTGGCCCCGTCCCTCATCAGGCCCAGCAGCAATTTTGTGGAGTGGTCCAGTTTCCTTGATCCAGGTCAGGAGCTTCTGCAGGGGTGGGTTTTATCCGAGTGTGAGGAAACTCACTGGTCACCAGAGGCTTTCCCAGCTGAATGACTTTTTTTTTTTTTTTTTTTTTAAAGCAGATTTATTTATATGTACATTAGTGCTCTGCCTGAATGTACACCTGCAGGCCAGAAGAGGGCATCAGATCACATTATAGATGGTTGGGAGCCACCACGTAGTTGCTGGGAATTGAACTCAGGACCTCTGGAGGAGCAGACAGTGCTCTTAACCGCTGAGCCGTCTCTCCAGCCTCTGAATGACTGACTCTAACATGGCTGAAAAAGCCTAAAGATGCAATCCTGTTGACATGGAGACTGGCTTAAGTGTTCAGAGTGCTCTCAGCCTCACCAGGACGTGACTAGGGGCTCTCTCTCCTCCTGCTGCTTGGAGATGGTAAGACAGGCTTCAGGGGACCCCAGAGGAGCCACCCCCATAATCTCTGGCTTCTCCAGACCCTCGGGGTCAGCTGCTCGAGGCGGCCAGGGCAGGGCAGAGGGGCTCCATACCGCACTGTCCCTTTGGTCTATCCAGGTTCCCCAAAGTTCTGTGTTGTCATAGTAACAGGAAATGAACATAGGTGCCCGCAGGCCAAGGAAGCCAAGCTTTCTAATAGGAATGCCTCTCTTTCAGAGAGATTTTCCTGGGAGAGCTTTGGCCAAACACTTGAAGGGCTTATTTGGGACGTGAGCTTGGCCCTAATCAGAGAGTTGGTGGCATTTGTGAGTTCTTAAGGGGAGACCAGATATAAGCTGAGTGCCTAGGCAACCTCTTCTTCTTAAACCAACAACCGTGGGCTGGGATCCACGGGGAAAGCCTTTGCCACACAAGCTGGGGAACTTGTTCAGAATGACTGTCACCCCAGGCTTCAGCAACCTGAGCACACCTAGACAGGAGGCTCAGGGGCCAGCTGACTGGAGTGTGCACCAGAGACCCAGAGACGCTGCCTCAGACAAGGCGGAAGCTGAGGACTGGCACCCAAGCTGCTTCTCTTGGCACCCACATGTGCACCATGGCACACATGCTCCCTCCTTGTCCTCCTCAACCGAGAAGATGTCTCCGTAAGATCGGACTGTGGGGAAGCCTGCAGGGCATCTTTTCAATTAGTCATCAATGGGAGAGGGCCCAGCCCAGTGCGGTTCTGTAAGAAAGCAGGCTGTAGGGGCCGCGCGGTGGTGGCACACACCTTTAATCCCAGCACTCTGGAGGCAGAGGCAGGCACGTCGCTGTGAGTTCGAGGCCAGCCTGGTCTACAGAGCGAATCCAGGACAGCCAAGGCTACACAGAGAAACCCTGTCTTGAAAAACACCAAGGGGGGGGGGGGGAAGCTGGCTAATCAAGCCATGGGGAGCAAGCCAGTGAGTAGCACCCTCCATGGCCTCTGCATCAGCTCTTGCCTCCAGGTTCCTGCCCTAAATGAATGCTAACAGGACACCAATGTTTGCTCAGGGCCTATTTCAAGAGAGCTCAACCTGACACAGGACCACAGGACCCTGGTTTGTTTTGCTTTTTGTCATCTGAAAGATCTGTGGTTCTGGCCTGGAAGTCATGTTAACTCTAGGTGTCAATCTGAACGGGCGAAGGGTGGCCAGGTAACAACCTCGAGCGCGCCCTATGCCGCTGAGGACGAGCTTGATCTTCTGATCCATCTACTTCCGCCTCCTGAGTGCTGGTTGTAGGTGTATATGCCACCATGTCCAGCTTATGCAGTGCTAGGGAATGTACCCGGGGTGTCACGCAAGCTCTGCAAGCCACGCAGGTCTGCCCCGTGGTGCCGGTAAGTCAGGAAGGCTGGTGTGCAGTGAGTGAGTGAGACCATGTCCTAAGACAGAGTCAAAAGTGACCGTGGGCTTTCTACCGGATGACTGGCGGTGGCGGCGAGGCAGAAAGAAGAAGGGAGCATTTCTATTGGTGTTTACAGCAGGGGGAGGAGTTGAGGGAGCCGGGTTGAGAGTAAGAAGTGCTTTCCAGGCAGAGGGAACAGCATGTGCAAAGGCACAGAGGAGAAAAGAGCCTGACATGCTTGTTACACAGCAGCATTGTGGCTCAGGTACCGCTTGCATCCTGCAGAGGCCCCCCCCCCACTTCTTTCCCTCTCTCCTGCCTCCTCACAACCAGCATTTATTGAGTAGTCATTGTGTACTTGGGCTAAAACAGTGCATAAACCCAGACATAGTTCCCGCCCATAGGTTTTTCTGGCACTGTCCTTAGTTCCATCAGGTATATTGAAAGACACATTCAGTAAAACGAGGCTAGTTTTGGGGTCTGTGTGCCGTGGGCAGAGGCGGATGAGTCTCCACAGACTGCGCCTGTGGGGGTTTCTCTGCCCCTGAGGAAATCACCTCCGGCAAAATAGCCTCTTCCCCGTGGCGGGCATCCTCCCGTGGTGTGTGAGTATGAACTCAGGCTGGCCTTGAGTCATTTATGGAGAGTGAGTGTGTTTTTGTAAGGCGGGGAGAACGTATGTGCCGCTAAGTTTGGTGTACTGATATAAGTTATGCTTTGGTTTCAGGCCTGTGCAAAAAAAAAAGAAAAACAAAAAAACCAAAACCCAAAAAAAAGCTGAATGTTTCTTTGGATTCTGGAAGTACACTGTAAATAATTTGTGCTTCTCGGCCGTTACCTTTCCTCGCACTATAAAGCGCTGTCCGCCTCTGTATCTTCCAGCGTCGGGGGGTGGGGGGGGGGAGTGGGCGTTTCCCCTGTCTTTTCCCACAGCAGGGAAGGAGTGAACAGATTTCCTGGGTTCTCCAGAGTCTTGGAGGAATCGGTCTGTGTCCTTCAGCTCCCAGCTGCCCACCAGCCTGAGGTGACCTGTGCTGCCAACATTCCACCCTCCCCCCCCCCGCCCCCCCCCCCCCCCCGTGCACTCCCACCTCCCTCTTCCCCTTCCGTGTCATTCTCAAAAGACACGTGTGTAAGCCATGCTGCAGGTGACATCAGAAGCAGGTAAGCGGTGGTGGGCAGCTTTGCCGAGGGTGACAGTCAGCTTGTCCTCTGGTGAGCGCTTTGTCTGCTGAGCCCCCTCCCCACCCCCACCCCCGCCCCCTGCCACCTCTGGGCTGACAGGCTGGTTTTAGACAACCAGTAGCTGTGCTCTCCGCCTGCCGGGAAGGTTACCTCTCCCGCCCTCAGCGTTCCTTAGTTGCCTGCACGTGAAGCCTTGTGAGTTTTCCATTGTTTACCTTAGCATGTCTACTCATGCATCTTTCTTGGTCAGGTCACGTAAGGCGGCCATGTTGATGAGCATTCATGCGTGTAGCTTCTGGAATTCCTAGGAGTAGCAATCTCAAGGCATGCCCCTCCCCCTAGCCCTCTGGCCCCTCTTCTTGAAATGTTCCCTGAGCCCTGGGTGTAGAGTGGTACTGTGTATGCAGCCACTGCTGCGACTGGGCCCCACAACTCCCATTTTATTGGCTGTGGTTTTTCTGTAATGGTCTGTGTCTGCCCTTGATGAGGGGGAAGAGTATTCCTCGAAGTTGGATATAAGGACAAATATCTAGAGTGTAGTTAGGGATTGTGCTGGCTTGCTGACTGGGCCTCAAGTCTAATTAGAGGGCTGTTGGTGGCTGCCAAGACATGAGTGCCGCTACTGCACCCTGAGTGATACCAGTGCCGTGCTAGTCATGCTGTGGTTCATAGGCTTTGCACCTGGGTGGGGCTGCTGGCTGCTTGCTTCCTTCCTTCGGAACCTTACACAACACCTCTGGACCATGAAAGCCAGCCCTCGGGATGGAGGCCCCCAGATCAGGGTTCTTCTGGGCCCCGTGTCTGACGTGCACAGTGTCTGCAGCAACAGAGACTTACCTTCCACCTCTGGGAGACAGCATGGGCAACAGCAGTCATCTGTAACGCTTTGGGAGTCTCTCGGATAACCGCGAGCAAAAAACTCAGAAAGGGACTTCTCGCGCCTGCTGTGACGGTTTTCGTTAGATGGTCTATGGCTCTTGTGGGGAGCACCGTGAACCCCAGCACTCGGGAGGCAGAGGCAGGCGGATCGCTGTGAGTTCGAGGCCAGCCTGGTCTACAAAGTGAGTCCAGGACAGCCAGGGCTACACAGAGAAACCCTGTCTCAACCTCCCCACCAAAATACAAAACTATATCTGTATATTTACACCAAGAATCACATATATTATAGCTTTTCTTTTCAGGCACACAGTTAATAGTATGATGCCTTATGGCTTTTCAGACACCTTTTCTGTTTTATTACCGTCCTGCCTCCTCCTCCTGCACTTACCTCCCCTTCCTTACTTAGAACTCCTGTGTTTCCTGCTTCCATGACCAGATCACCTGTATCCCTGGAGCCGGGAGCCTCTGGTGAGAGGGGACATGTGACATTTGCCTTTCTGGGTCTGGGTTGCCTCACTCAGTATGATCTTTTCTGGTTCTATTCATTTACCTGCAACGCTCATGATGTCACTTTTCTTCGCAGCTGAATCAATTCTCCCTCCCCCCTCTCTCTCTCTCTCCCGAGACAGAATTTCTCTGTGTAACCTTGGACAGTGAACTCATGACACCCAAGCTCCGTGGGGCACCCCCACCCCCACCCTCAATGCTAGGATGTTTATAGGAACCAGGATGTTTAGTGGCCCTGTGTAAGCCTGAGGGATTTCTCCTTGACTCATCCCGTCGATCTTTGGTGGGTGTGTCCGTGACTTGGCCATGTGGCACACCTGTTGACATCAGTGACATCACTGTGACAAGAGTCCTCCTCATCTAGGGTGCGTGTCTCTCAGGCTGTAGCTGGGTCGGCAGCAGGTTAAGCAGCTCCTGGGTCCTGCCCTGCAGTGCCCTGAGGGCTCGTCAGTGCATGGCTTTCTTTGACCAGCAGGTGGTGCTGTTGAGAAGTGATTGGATCACTAGTGGTACCAAGCTCACTGTTAGACCCTCCTTTGTTGGATTTGTGGCTGTCTGGCTGGTGAGAGGAGCGCGGTGACTTGGTCAGAGGAGGGAGGGCACGCTGTGTGGCTTAAAGGGTTCACTCTCTAGCTCTCTGCCTTTTGACCACCTGCAGTGCCTTTGCACCGCGATGCTTTTGTCTTTACCTGATGAAACCAGGTGCGTGGGCTGAGAGTGCCGGTCCGTGAGCAGAAACGAACGCTCCCTTGCTGTTTTCTAGTGTGCTCTGTCACAGGAACAAAACACAAATGACGCCTTGCCTTGCTCAGCTCTGTTGCCGTGGATAAGTCAGCTCTGCCCCTGCCCTAGGTGTCCCGGGCCAGGAGTAGCTTTCTCTCTGCACCCTAAGCCCATAGACGCTGTCATTTCCAGGCGGGTCATGCAGCTGGTTCTGGGTCTGTATTCAGAACCCCTGCTGAAGGGCGCTGCAGAACACACCCCCTTCCTCATAGGCCACAGCAGCCGCCAAGGGAGGTGGCGGCTGAATCCTGAGAGTGGTTGAATGTGTCATGAGCCTTGGTTGTTCAGTCACTAGCTTGGGGCACTGTTTCACATACCTACCTGACCCAGCCTGTTCAAGACAGGGTGTATGTGAGAGAGAGTGAGCAGGTGTTGGGGGGGGAGATCTCAGACAAGGTCTGGTCATTACTGTGAGAGAGGATGGGGTTGGGCTACGGTGGTGGGGGAGGGCCAAAAGACGATTCAGCTGTGCTGGAAGTTCAAGATCAAGGCTTGGTAGTGGATCTACAGGTGAAGGGAGAACAACCAAAGCTGAGGGTTGCTGGGAGTCACTGCTTAAGGACCATCACAGTTTGATGTAGGAGAATGAATTCTATCTATTCAACTTTCTTGAGACAGGTCTCTTCGCTTTCCAGGGCACACAAAAGCCTGCCTTTCCCATCGCCAAGGCTTTCTGCTGGTGATGCTGGCTGTGACAGACCTGGCCACATGGCGCTCAGCTGGCCTCACAGTAGGCCTTTCCTCCTGCTGCCCCAGGGCTCGGTCCCCAAACTGGCAAGAAGTAGATCTGAATCCCTCCCCAGCCTTGCAGAGCATCCTAGGCTCAGCAGAAGATTGCAAGTCAAGCAGAAGGCTCTTTCCTTAGGGGACCCTGTCAGGAAGGAGAGAGAGCCACTCAGGCTAGCACATGGTCCTCAGAAGAGCGGAGCCTTACAGGGAGCCCTCAGAGGGGGAGCACCAAGGACATGTGACAGAGGGTCAGCTTAGCTCTCTTTGGAGAACTTAGGAACTGGGTGAAGGCGTCGGCGTGTCATGCCTTTAGATTTTGTCTCCCGCGTCCAGTATAGTAGCCATCAGCCTCACAGGGGCACTTACATTTCAATTTTTCAACTTGTTAAAATTAATTATAATGAAAAAGTAAATACAATGAATAAAAACCATTCGGTCACACAAACCACGTTTTCAGGGTTCATTAGCCCTGTGTGGCCAGTGGTCACACTGCAGGACAACACGCAGGGAACCACCACCATTGCTGTAGATTCGGTTGGATAAGCTGGAGGTGGGGACGCTTTCAAAGTCGTCCCCAGCCTGAAGTTTAGGAGCCTGGGTACATGTCACCCCTGTCTTCAGCTGAGATGAGGACCTGGGCTGGGGGCTCTGAACTTTCCACAATCCCTCAGCTACCCACTCATGTGGAATCCTCCAAGGACCGTGAAATGGCTCACTGGTTAAAGGTCTCCAGTGCAGCAACACTAGAGATTTATCTACCAATGCTCACCTGCCGTTCACCGAAGGAATGATTCCTTCCCTGGTTGCCAGGGCAACATTTATTCTGGTTACTGCCCACGAGTCTTGGGTATCCAGATTTGGGGAGTGTGGAAGGGTGAGAAGCACCCATAGAACCTTCAACAGGTGGCCATCAGGTGTTCTACAGGTGTCCACCAGGTGTTCTACAGGTGTCTGCCAGGTGTTCTACAGATGTCTGCCAGGTGTTCTACAGGTGGTTGGAGAGGGCTGGCAGGTAAGAACACCAGCTGCCTTTGCAGAGGACCTGGGCTCGGTTCCCAGCACCTATGTGGTTGGTCACAGCAGTCTGGAACTCCAGTTCTAGGGAGTCAACACCCTCTTCTGACCTTCATGAGGCACACACATGGTACATGCACATATGTGGAGGCAAAACACCTGTAGACATAATGTAGAAAATACTCTTTTTAAAAATGGTGTCCAGAAATTGGCCAGACAGTTGTGGGGCTGGGACCCTGATTCTGGTGACACCACGGCCCTGCCTCTTGTCCTCCTGTTTCCTCCTCTTTCAACTTATATCCTTCCACCCAATTCCTTTGAAATACAAATCACACTTGGGAGGCTGAGGTCTGAGGATCATCATGATTTGGGGACCAGCCTGGGATTTACAGTGAGTTCCAAGTCAGCCTGGGTTAGAGTAAGATCTTATCAAAAGCAAACAGACATCATAAAATCTTCATCCCCCCAAACAGAGCACTACTGAGGGCTCATCATACACTTGCCAAGTGACTAAGAAGCTGAGCCCTGAGGCCCCACATGTTCACACACACACACACACAGACACACCTGTGTTAGCTTCCTTCCCAGCCTTTCATCACCGCTGGGGACCATTTCCCTGTTTGTGCTCCGCCTGTGTCCTGTCGTCCCTCTGGGACTGCCCACCTTATGGGGGAAGAACACAGTCATTCTCTTCAGTCTATGCCCGGGACTTGGCACAGTCCTCAGATGTAAACAGAGAGAAGTCATGCTCTTGTGTGTGGCTTAACCTCTTTCAACCTTAGTGTTCTCACCTGTAAAATGGTAGCTCATTACATGGTTTTACAGAATTATGATCAGTAGAAGCACTTAGGAGTGCTGCACAGCATATAACAGGCACCAAACAAGCAGTTACTATGGTTATGGGAAAGCAGGGGCCTGGGGATGCAGCTCATTGGCAGAACACTTGCCTAGCACATACGCGGGAGGCCCTAGGTTCAATCCCCAGCACAGAAAATAAGTAGAGAGTTCTATTCTGGTGTCCTCCTGCCTCCACCCCTGGGGAAACTGAGAGACAAACTGCTAATATGATGTCCTGTCACCGGTGAGCACAGGAGTTGCTCTGTAGACCACGGTCATGTTCAGGACCCTAACCCAAGGACATTCTGACCACTAAGGTCCTGGACCCCACTAAAGAGTTCATTTGTTCCGGTGACCACATTCAGGATCCCCACTATGTGTAGCTGCCCTGTCTCTTGAGTCCTTCAATCTGGAACATTCCTCAGACTTTGTTTGACCCTTGTGACCTAGTCTAGACACTGTTTGCTTTTGGGACAGGGTCCTATGTATTCCAGGCTGGCCTTGAACTCACTGTAGCTGAGGATGACCTGATGCCCCTGTCGCCGTCTAGGTACTGGAGTTCCATGTGTCACTGTGTCATTTGACCTGGATAGTTTTGAAGGGGACGGGTTGTCACTTCATGGAACGCCCCCAGTTTTTCTGGTGTTTCTGTGTGATTAGGTCCCATCTCTGATGGGGATGGCAGGAGAGAGATGCCTTACCCTCTCAGGGTCCTAAGAGTTTGATATATCCCGTCATTGGTGATGGTCACTCTGATCTTTTAAGAGCTGTGTGCACAGAGAGGGAGGGTGTCAGGGTGAAGCTTTCCTTTCCTTTGCAATGGGAAGCACTTTTAAACAGGAGTATGTGAACCCGCCTGCATGTGTATCTGTGCACCATGTGCATGCAGTTCCCACAGTGGCCACAAGGGGACGCACACCTCCCGCACCCTCTGCTCCCCACTCTTCCTCTCCCGCACCCTC
>OU015754.1:34436638-34451142 GCA_907169655.1 Acomys percivali | reverse complement strand
CTCTCTCTCTCTCTCTCTCTCTCTCTCTCTCTCTCTCTCTCTCTCTCACACACACACACACACACACACACACACACACACACACACACACACTCCCACATAGGTGGGGCCATCCCTGGGCTGGTGGTCTTAGGTTCTGTAGGAAAGCAGGCTGAGCAAGCCAGTAAGCGAAGTCGCTCCACAGCCACTGCTCCTGCCTTTCGCTGGTCCTTTTCTTCTGTCTGTTTCCTTATGGCCTTGGTTTCTTTCTGAGCAGATGCTGAGGCCCAGTCACATATCTGTAGCAGGGGAAATGCAGACCGTGCCTCAGTTTCCTTGCACTCCTGTCCCATACACGCTCTCATCAGGGCCTGAGGGACTTATCTAGTCTGTAGTGCGATTTCCACGGTTTTCCCCTGAGGCGGGTGGCACTCATCCCAGAAGGCACGCTGCCTCCCAGTGTAGGGAGACTGCTGCCCTGGGATCTTGCCCACGAATGTTCACTGGACTTTCCCTCTGGGAAGATAGATTAGCTCAGTCAGAATCCTTATCAGCCATAATGAGAGCACTACGGCTGCTGCGTGCTGTGCCATGTGGGAGAAACATACGGACACCTGGATTTCACCCCAGGCATGCCACCTTTGGTGCATGCATTGGCACCCAAAGCAAGGATCTCGTGACCACTCATCCTGGTTCTGTCAACCCTGTTACTTTTCCTTGGGGTGACATGAACAAACATCTCTTTGTGCACTGGTGACAAGGCAGAGCAAAGCTTCCACCCGGGGCTGTCTTGGTGAACCAGCGAGTTTTGGGGGGAGGGTGTACTCTCAGGCACATGGACAACTTCTGGGTAGCTGTCCGCACCCCACCTGCATTACTAGTCAGTCGTGTGTCCTTGGGGAGGCTATAAAGGTCATTTGTCTGTTAGGATTTGGTCATGGTTAGATTCAAGTCACAGTTGCCTCTTGCTCACCCTATGAGCTCTCCCCGTTGTCCCTAAAATATCAGCAGGTTCAGTTTTGTAGGTTTTCACTTAGGAACCGCAGCTTCTCTGTTGTCAAGACAGCAATGTCTGTTGGGCTGCGAGGATGGTGTTCTCCAACAACTTATAATAATAGTAGTGATGATAAATGATAAATACAGAAAATAGGGTTGGTTGCCCAGGGTAACAGGACAGTTTCAAAACAGCTCTAAACCAAATACTTAGTGGCCATGTCAGTGTTATGTGGCTGCTATGAAAAATACCACTTTTTTTTTTTTTTTTAGACAGAGTTTCTCTGTGTAGCCCTGGCTGTCCTGATCTCGCTTTGTAGACCAGGCTGGCCTCGAACTCACAGACATCTGCCTGCCTCTGCCTAAGGCGTGCGCCACCACACCCGGCGAAAATAACCACTTAACATTGGTTTGTTCTCTCATAGTGCTGGAGGCCAGAAGCCAGAAATCATTCTTACCATGCTGAAGTGCAGGTGCCAGAGGACCCCCCACCCCCCAGGGGGACTACAGAATAGATCATCCCTGTTAAGTCTTTTCAAAAGAAGCAGCAGGTACTTCAACCACAGGGTCCCAGAGACCCACTGAGCCAGAACTGACCGGAAAGCCCCTCCTCCCTGAGGACCACCTTTTGTGATGCTAAAAGGATCCATGCCAACTTTCAAAGGAGAGAAAAAAAACCCAAGCGCCCTACCCTATGAGCCACCTCCGTGAGCAACAATGGCGGGATAACCTTAAGGGTGCAGTAAAGGCATCCATGTCTTGGCAGTAACCAACAGCTCTCTAACTGGACTTAAGAGCCACTCACGTAGAAGGAGACCGTGCCTGGTACTGGAAACCTAGCTAAGTGCCCGGGGCTAGTGAGGTTTTGGTTCCTGGAGAACCTACAACCACCACTTTACTAAGCCAGCACAATTCCTAACAACAATCTATAAATATTTGTCCTTTTACCCCCAGATAAGTGCATCTTCAGCCCTCATCAAAGAAACCTCTCTGTTTGCAACAGACAGAGACTGTTAGGGAAAACCACAGCCGGTTAAAACGGGCATTATGGAGCCCAGTACCAGTGGACAGATCTATAGAACACTCCGGCACCCAGGGCTCAGGGCTCAGGGCTCAGGGCTCGTTACAGAAAAGGGAGCAGAGAGACCAGGAGAGCCAGAGGGCCGGGGAGTTTGCTATGAGGCAGTGTGTCCTACGAACGTTAGTACAGAGACATATTAATGGGAAAGGGTCACTAGCAGGCCTGAAAATGACTCTCACTGACGCGCCTCTCTGTATCTGACTCATCTATCTACCCTCTCTCTCTAACTAGATGTCCTTGAATAAGCATCACCCTCCAAGGCCAAAAAGACTTTGCTGACACGGCTGAGCTGAAGATGCTGAGGCCAGGAATGTGTGTGAGGTGGGGTGGGGGGTAGGGTGGGAGGTTGGGGAGTTATGCAGGGCTTGAGGAATCCTGTGTTTGCTCAGCAGAAAGAGGGCCAAGTGGGTCAAGTCCTAGATAGCACGGGGTCACGGGATGATGAGGCTGAGAGCTATCCTCCATAGAGCTCAGGGCTCAGCCTTGAAGGCAGAGGAAGATGCCTGGGCTACCGCTGTGGGTGTCCTCAGAGGCAGGAGTCAGCCCAGAGGACACCTTGACCTTGGCTCTCTGAGACCCAATTTCACACTCTCTGAGTTCAAAGCTGGAAGAAACTATGTTGTACTAAGCTGCAGTATTGTTACTTGTCACGCATTAACCTCAGGAAATGAGCGCACCACGTTGGGATGTGTTTATGCACATGCACATATATTTGGGGAAAGAGTGATCAAGCTGATAGTCACATGTGAGGAATCTGCACAGATGCCTCAGGAAGTCTGTGCGCTACACTTACAATATAAACCTGAAATTACCTCAGGGGAGGAAGAGAGAGAATAATACAATAGTCAGACACATTTTCCTTCTGGAGAGATGTTCTTTTGCCAGCTGTCGTTTCTGGAGTTTTCTTCCCTTGCAGGTACCCACCCAACACTGTGCATCCCCTCATCTGGTCTTCATGAGAACCCCTTGAGGCGGGGGTGGGGGGTGGGGGTGGGGGTGATGGGGCTGCGGAGATGGCTCAGCGCTTCAGGGCACACGATGCCTGTAAGTCCAGCTCTAGCGGACCTGACAACCTCTTCAGGCACCACCATCACACACACACACACACACACACACACACACACACACACACACACGACCCTCTAAGGAAGGTGCTATTTATTTTTTTGTTGTTTTGTTTTTGTTTGTTGTTGTTGTTTGTGGTTTTTCTAGACAAGGTTTTTCTGTGTAGCCTTGGCTGTCCTGGATGGGCATTGTAGACCAGGCTGGCCTCGAACTCACAGCGATCCACCTGCCTCTGCCTCCCAAATGCTGGGATTAAAGGCGTGCGCCACCACCGCCAGCCTTATGGCCCTGTTTTAAGGACAGGGTGATCTCAGACCGAAGAGCTTGAGGAACAAACTCTCTGGGAGCTACAAGGCCAGTGCACAGCAGACCCTGGGCCCTCCCCGCTTTCCCAGCTGGAGGGTGAAATGTCAGCAACAGTGAGGACCCAAGTTTGACTCCCAGAACCCAAGTAAAAAAGCCAAGATTCTGAGCTTCTAATCCAGTATGGGGACCATGGCAAGCCTCAGGTCCCAGTGAGAGTCTGCCTTGAAAACTGACCAGGGTGACCCCTGGCTTCCACGTGGGAGTGTGTGTGAGTCCACTCACATGCGTACACACATGTGCATGTATCTCATGGTGTGGCAGTGCAGTAGCATCTCTTGGTAACTGATTATGTGCAAATCACAGGCCACATATTCAAGGCCTCCTAAAGGGGCACCCGGGACAGGGTCACCCATCACATTGGAACAAGCACCCCCTTGGGTTCAAGCGCCAAGTGCGGGGGGGGGGGGGCGCGGAGGGAGGGAGTAGGGAGGGGTGTTAGGAGGCCCCGCTTCCCAGAAGCAAACATCAACTCTGTATGCCATCTCTGCATTATTTATGAGGTTTTATTAATATGCAAATCTCTGCCCACTGATTGGCTTGCGCTGCATGGTTCCGCGGGTTCACAAATCAGCACCGCTGAGCTATCTTGTTTAAGTAATTCTCCAGCCAGGGGCGTTGTGTAGCTGCGGTGAGATCAGTAAATCCTCCACAGAGCACGATGAAACAGTGTGGCTGCCGTCCACCCGGGATCCCCACCTCCTGAAGCGAATCCAAGGCTCAGGAAATCGCCAAGCATGCCTGGCATCCCTGAGCTCCCTCCAGTCAAGAGGAGGAAGTCTGCCGTCAGCTGGGAGTCACGTGACCTCCCTGCCTCGTCGAGCTGGGAGAATCCGCAGACATCAAGTGGATGGGGCCCACTGTCTTGTTTGCCTTGGCCAGTCTCGGAGACTGGGCCTTAACGATGCACGCAAGGTCACAGCTGTCTCTTCACGGAACTTCTAAAAGAGTCAGGTGTCCATCTGCAAGGACCCCAGGTCTTTGTCTTGCATCTGAGGTGACAGCTATAAGGTGTCACTAATTCACCTTTTACTACTGATGTTTTGGGGGGCAGTGGCACAGATTATGCGACCACGTGCCCAGGTGGATGTTTCTGTAAGACAGACTTCTAAAGAGGATGCGGCTAGGGTGAGGGACTGTACACCATCAGCATTTAATAACAGCTCACAAATCTCTCTCCCTCGGCAGGCAGGCTGTGATCCAGGAGGGAGTGACCAATAAGTCTCCTTCACAGGTGTGTGTGTATATGTGTGTGTGTGTGCGCGCGCGCGCGCGTGCGTGCGTGCGTGCGTGCGTGCGCGCCCTCCCCTCCCCTTGACTCCCGATACAATGCCACCACGGAGTCTTGGAAATCTAATTTCTCCAGGTTATGTGTGTCTACAAAATCCCTCTGTACTTCTCCCAGAATACTTCAGAAAGATGATTAGAAGTGGTTGGTTTTTTTTTTTTTTTTGCCTCGTGCATCCGTTGGCGCCAGTCCATTTAGCAAGATCGTAGCTTCCTTAATTAGACTTTGGAAGTCGAAGGCGAAGCCACAGCTCCTCCCAGGTGTTCCCAATTAACTCAAGGGCACCTGCAGCCGCCTCTGGCTCCCCCTGGTCTGGGATCCTGCCTGGGAGAGTTGCAGCAGAAATGTAATTATCTTCTGGCCGCACAGATCTGACCTGAGCCAGCCTGTTTCTTTGTGTATGCCGGGCAGAGTCCTAGGTGTGCCCAACAAGGATGGACACAAGACCAAAGTCCCTAACACTGGCCTCCTTGTTGCTCCTGTGTGAGTTTATGGAGACAATGATGGATTTGATTTGATTTTTGATTTAATTTGAATTTGACCAGATTGGCTTTTGAAAGGCAGGACCTTTTACCTGTCTTACAGGCCCCGCCCACCATCAGCTCACCTGTGCCCCTGTGAGCCACGCTCTAACGTCACCCAGGGCAATCTTCTTAAGGTGCGGATGGGTTCCCTTTCTGTTCATCCTCTCCTGGGGCTCCCTTTTCTTTAGATAAAACCCCAGTGCGCGTGCGTGCGTGCGTGCGTGCGTGCGTGCGTGCGTGTGCGCGTCCTGAGCCTACATAGTTCCAGGATAGCCTGAGTTACAAGGAATTATTTATTTATTTATTTATTTATTTATTTATTTATTTATTTATTTATTTATTATGCATACAGTGCCTGCATGTACACCAGCAGGCCAGAAGAGGGCACCAGATCACATTATAGATGGTTGTGAGCCACCATGTGGTTGCTGGGAATTGAACTCAGGACCTTTGGAAGAGCAGCCAGTGCCCTTAACCTTTGAGCCATCTCTCCAGCCCGAGGAACTCTGTCTTAAGACAGTAAGAAAGTGGAGCCAGATGTTTATATCTAGGCCAGCTTCACTGCAGACGTCTGGCCATTTGTTAGCATCTGTGGGCCAGTGGCTGGGACTGATGGGACTTCAGTAACTTCATTGTGGCAAGACTCTCCCCAGGATTCAGATGTTTAGACGCTCAGGCTGTGACCCTTGGGGTAGTTTGGTGGTTTTAATAACAATGGCCCCCACGGGCTCATATATTAGTCACCAGGGAGTGGAACTATTTAAAAGGATTAGAAGGATTGAGAGGCGGGGCCATGTTGGAGGGAGTGTGTCACTGGGGATAGGCTTGGGGGTTTCAAAAGCCCATTTCAGGCTGCCAGTCTGTCTGTCTGTCTGCCTGCCTGTTTGCCTGCCTGTTTGCCTGCCTTCTTTCCTGCTTGTCTGTCTCTTTTTCTCTTGGCCAGTGGGTGAGCATGTAGCTCTCAGCTGGTGCTTACACTGCTTACACAGGCAGGATGAAAGCAACAGAACATTTATTGATGACTTAACGGCAGCTCACACTAGCATGGCTGTAGGGAATCTACTTAATATCAGTTTTATGGCTGGGTGTGGTGGCGCTCACCTTTAATCCTAGCACTCTAAAGGCAGAGGCAGGAAGATCTCTTTGAGTTCTAGGCCAGCCTGGTCTACAAAGGGAGTCTAGGATAGCCAAGGTTACACAGAGAAACCTTGTCTCAAAAAAGAAAAAACAAAATCAGAGGCAGTTTTACAGAGAGAGGAAGCAGGTTTTTAATTTGTTTTTTATTATTTTTTATTTTTTAACCAGGACAGTAATAGAGAGATGGGTTGCAGAGAGAGAACTCAGGTGAAGATGGAATGAGCCAGAAAACGAGAAGAAGCCAGAGGATTAGAGCAGATTGCTGAGTTATTTTGAGGCCAAGCAGAGCAATTCTGGGCCTAGAGAGACAAACCAGATTGAGTCAGTCAGCTGGGAGAGGGCAGTTTGAGCTAGAACAGCTTAGCTGAACCAGCTAGCCCAGAGCTCAGAAAGAACAAGAAAGGGTGAGCTCACTAAGCAGTAAGTCTCAGAGGCTGAAAACATTCTAGGCCTGGGTTAGGTTGTACAGAGGCTAGAAGCTTCCAGGACTCGGCCTCGGTTAGCAGGCAGAGGCAGTGAGCCTCCCAGACAACAACCGAACCGGGAGAATATAAGTTCCTTTTACAGATGGCATCATGTCTTAAGCCACCGTCTGAGGGACGGTGATCTCTGCCCCCAATTAGTTACATCTGGCTTCCGTCTGATGACGGCTCTGCTGCCGGCAAACACCTGATGGGGCGGGGAGCCATGAAATTACCCAGGTGAGGGTCAGAGCGGGATCCTCAGCTGCAGCCCGAGACCATTGCTCTTCCTGGGCTTCCTCTCCCAAGACATCTTCGCTTCTCCTCCTTTGGCTCTGCTAATCTTGTTCAAATAGCAGTATCTGCTGTTTTCCTAGGTCCGTGGTCTGTTCTGAGGACTCGGTCACATGCTTTGGGAAACCCGTGTTAGCTGCTCAGCAAATCGACCCCAAACTCAGAGTTGCTTAAAGTAACAGTCGGCATATGGAGTCTCTGGCTTCCATGGGTTGGGTTTGGGAATGGCTTAGACAGTTGGACCAGGATAGGAGCTCAGTGAAGATGGGGCCTGAGCTGTGGTCACACCGGGGCTCTGTTTCCAGGAGGCTCATCCCTGGGGTGTGCAGGCTGGTGCTGGCTACAGGCAGACCTCAGCTCCTGGCCCTGGGCGCTTCTTTGGTGGACCGCTTCAGTGCTTGCACAGACAGTGGCTGAGTTCCTCTGAGTATAAGCAAGAGACATGAGGTAGAGGCTTCCCATTTAAAAAAAAAAAAAAAAAAAGTGGCACCTTAGAAATCATAGGTTGTGATTTCAGCTTGTGGTCATCCAGGTTGGTCCCCGTCAGCGCAGGAGAGGGCTGGTGAGGGTGATGGCAAGTTGTTCGCTGGTCTCCAATGACTCTCTCTTGAACAAAACAAAACAAAACAAAAACCCCATATTCACCTTCTACCACAGGCACCAACCCCGAGTCCTATTGTATCAACTCAAAGTTAAAAATCAATTTATTTAAGTTATAAAAGACAGACTCTCACCAATTATCTCTGGAGGCTCTGAAGCTCTCTGTGTGGACCGAGTGGGTTGCGAACTGGCTGTGACACTCCGGCCTCTTCCCCCAAGTGCTGGAATTTATGGCTACGCGCTACCAGCCCTGGCAAAGTCTCATAATTAAAGCTGGTTAGATTGAAGTTGCACACAGCAGCAGAGGCCCAGGGAGGGCTGCTGTCCCAAAGGGAGGGGTGGGAGACAGAACCCTGCAGGGTCCCAGTGATGGCAACCTCGGAACACACCGGGGACCAGATGACAGTTGTGCTTTTAAAAACTGGTTCTCAAGGCCTGAAAATAAATATGTCTGGCTCTTGGCTTCAGCGCCTGGGCTCTGGCTTTCCGCTGTGGTTCTTCCTTCTCTGAGAAGGTGGCCTGCGTCTGCTGACCAGATGCTTCCTCAGCCAGTTTCTTCCCACTGAGGAGTGAGGGATCTCAATTCTTCTCCATTTCCTCCCCCATCCCTTCTCCTTCCCCTCCTCCTCCCCCACCCCCATTCCTCCCCCTCCCCCTCCCTCCTCCTCTTTCCCATTCTTCTTCTCTTTCTTCCCTTTCAGCTTTCCTCTCCCTCCTTTCTGTCAAGATCTCACTACAGAACCCAGGTTGACCACAAATTTTCTTTTTTTTTGGTTTTTTGAGACAGGGTTTCTCTGTGTAGCCTTGGCTATCCTGGACTCCCTTTGTAGACCAGGCTGGCCTTGAACTCAGGTCGATCCACCTGCCTCTGCCTCCCGACCTCAAATTTTCAATCCTCCTGCCTCAGCTCCCCAATTACTGGAATTCCAGATGTGCATCACCAAGTAAATGTCCTGTTTCCAACCCATTTTACTCTCCTGTCTTTCTCAGCCCAGGTTCAGGTACACTTGTCTTTTTTTTTTTCCCCCTAAAAGATGTATTTATTATTATACAGTGTTTGGCCTGCATGTACACACCAGAAGAGGGCACCAGATTTCATTATAGATGGTCATGATCACCATGTGGTTGCTGGGAAACTGAACTCAGGACCTTTGGAAGGGCAGATAGTGCTCTTAACCTCTGAGCCATCTCTCCAGCCCCAGGTACACTTGTCTTAAGCATGTGGTTCTCCTGTGCATCGAGATGGGGCTTATTGCATTGGGTGAAAGCCACACAGATCTATTGTCACCAGCTCTTCCTGATTTGGGGCTTTTGTAAGGAACCCCAAAGCAGCAGAAAACAATAACTCTGCTATAGTTAATAAAAGCTGTGTGGTTTGACCAATTGGAGGCTGGAGGCACACCATGAGTCTTTTTAAATTAATTCATTAATTTTTATGTACATTGGTGTTTGGCCTACATGTATGTCTGTGTGAGGGAGTCAGAAACTCTGGAACTGGAGTTATAGTTGTGAGCCACCATGTGGGTGCTGGGAATTGAACCTACATCCTCTGGAAGAGCAGCCAGTGCTCTTAACTGCTGAGCCATCTCTCCAGCCTCACATTAAGAGTCTTTATGAACCGTCAGTAAGGAGTTTTACAGACACCTCCAACTTCCCTTTTCTGCTAGCTTTCCTGACAGTGCCCAGGATCTGATACTTTCCCAGAGGCGATATCTGAATTTTGGCATTATGTTCATGGAGCCAGCAACCCTTGTTTCTTTTTGTTCCGTTCATTCTTCATGCATGTTACCATAAACAACAAGAGGAAGCCGGTGCCACCCTCAGCACTGCCAGGATGCCTAGGTCACCCAAGTGCTGGCTACTTTTATGGCCACTTGATGCAAGCTAGGGTCATTGGAGAGGAGAGAGCTTCAATTGATAAAATACCTCCATTAGATAGGATTGTAAGCAAGCCTGTGGGGCATTTTCTTAATTAATGACTGATGGGGGAGGGTCCAGCCCATTGTGGGTGGGGCATCCCTGGGCTGGTGGTCCTGGGTTCTGTAAGAAAGCAGGCTGAGTAAGCTGTCAGGAGCAAGCCAGTGAGCAGCACCCTCCACGGCCTCTGCATCAGCTCCTGCCTCCAGGTTCCTGCCCTGCTTGAGTTCCTGTCCTGACGTCCTCCATTGATGAACAGCGATGTGTAAGTCACCCAAACCCTGTCCTTCCCAACTTGCTTTTGGTTATAGTTGTTTCATTGCAGCAATAGAGTCCCTAACTAAGACAGCCCAGTAGGCAGTCACTGTGTTGCTGTCTGCCTCCTCTTTCCTGTGTCTGATTTATACAAGCATGTGTGTGCACACGTGTGTGCGTACACACAAACACACACATGCCCGCAAACCCCCCATTGCCCCTGCAGCCCCAGGCATTACCGTATTGTTTCCATTTTAACAATGAAATTGGAGAGGTAAGCTCCTGAGTGGACAGCCTGGGATTTGAACCCGGCTCTTCCTTCCAGGACTCTGTACTTTGATGTTAGCTTCATACAAGGGATGTGATTTTCATTGCACTTGACAAGATAAGGAGCTCTTATCTTATCCATTTTTTTCCTTGAAGTTCATTGGTAATTAAGCTGTTGGTTTATCCTACATTTTATGTGTACTTTGCGTGCACGTATGTATGTGTGTGTGACGTGCATGTTTCTGGTGCCCATTGATTCCAATAACCTGGAGCTGGTGTTAAAGATGATTCTGAGGGCTGGAGAGATGGCTCAGTGGTTAAGAGCACCGTTTGCTCTTCCAGAGGTCCTGAGTTCAATTCCCAGCAACCGCATGGTGGCTCACAACCATCTATAATGAGATCTGGTGCCCTCTTCTGGTGTGCAGGTGTACATGCAGGCAGAACACTGTATATGTAATAAATAAATACATCTTTAAAAAAAAAAAAGATGATTCTGAGCCACCGCTGTGCTAAGAACTAAGCCCAGGCCTTCTGTAAGAGCTGTCAGCGCTCTTAACCACCGAGCCATCTCTCTAGCCCCTAAGTACAATATTTATTTATTTTTTTAAGGTAGGCATAAATAAAGACATGCTTCCTGGAGTGGCTCAGATTGCTTTTCATATGGAGGGCTCTTCAGAGGAGCCCCTGTCCTTCCAGTACCGCACTGAGCTGATGGAGGCACACCCAGATTCCCCCGGGAGAGTCAGGCCAGGCTGCTCAAAGCTGCTGAAGGACGCTCGGGGCAAGAGAGACTCCAGTGACAGCAGCGTAAGGGAATTACACGGTCACAAATCCTTCGGAAATTGCTGTTTCCTCTCCTCCCCACCTTGCTGGCTTGCGAAGCTGCAAGGCTCAAATGCTTAATAGCATCAGGGGACGAAAGGCAGGATGCAACATTGATGAAGGGCAGAGCTCACTCCTTGGATTCTGGGAAATGTGCTGCGAGTCCTTGGCCCTGACCTTGGACTAGACACAAGGGACCCTTTTCCTAACCTGCACAGAAGTGACTATGTCAGCTCAGGTTAGCGTCTCTGCCTGTACCTTCACGTTAGGGAGCCAGAAGCGAGGAACTGCCTGGCAGTTTTGGTTATCTGCAAACCCTCCCAGAGCCCTGGGGTCACCGTGATCTGCTCCCAAGGCCGTGGAGGCCTGTGGATGGCTCCGATGCTAGATACTTGGTCCCAGTTGTAATAGTCCACCTGACAGACTGTAGAATCACCTGAGAGACACCTGCGGGGCACAGCCGTTGAAAGAATCATCTAGATTAGGTAAACAGAGGTGGGACGATCCACCTCAAAAGTGGGCGTCACCATTCCCTAGGCCAGGGCCCCACACTGTATAAAGAGGAGGAAGCTAGCTAACCTCCTTTCTGCTTCCTGACCGTGGCCATGCCATGACCCATTTCCTCACGGTCTTGCCACCTCCCTGGCCACAATGGGCTGCATCCTGGCAAACCCCAGCTTCCTTTCATTTTGTCTGTCAGCCATCTTGCTGTAGCAGCCAAACAAGCAGCCAACACACTAGTGAATGCTGATGTGAGGAGGGACCCAGTGGGAGGTGACGGGGAGTGAGGGCTCCAGCCTTGAGTCAGGGCCCTCTCAGGGGAATGGGCCCAGTTTAGTGGGACCGGTTATATTCCCACAAGAGCAGATGATTACACCAGTGAGCTCTGTCCCTCCTGTTTCCCTGCTTCCTTTGTGGGTGCATGAAGCCATCTTCCACCGAGGCCCTTCAGAGCCAAGCAGGTGGCTGCCACAACACTGTGGAGCCTCAGAGCCTCTTATGTGTAAAAAGACCCAGCTCCTGGTATCGCGCATCACAGCAGCAGGGACAGAGAGATCGGGGGAGGGGGGCTTTGGGCTTTCAGGTTATTAGGGACTCACTCCTCCTTATCCCATGGGGCGGGGGGAACATTTAACTACTGAGCTGCCTCAGTTTCCTTAGGCTTCTAAGGAGAAAAGAGTTCTTTTTTTCTTCCCCTTCCTACCCCTGAAACAGGGTTTCTCTGTGTAGCCTTGGCTGTTTTAGACTTACTATGTAGACCAGACTGGCCTTGAACTCACAGAGATTCGCCTGCCTCTGCTTCCCTGAGTGCTGGCATTAAAGGCGTGCGCCACCACACCCAGCTGGATGAAATTTTCTTTACCTGACTCGTTCAGCCCTGATGCAGCCATGAGTGTGGGCCATGAGCCGACTTGTCCCCTCTTCCTGGGGAAGATGCAGAGGGGCCTGTATCTCAGAAACACCCAGTGTGCTCTGCGTCTGCCTCCATTCAGCCCACGGTTCAGCCAGGCCTCCTGCGACCAGGAACCAAACAGTCTAGAGTGACCGAGGCTTGGTGGCAGCTCGGCCTTCCTTGAATGTCAGAAACCTTTCCTGGGTTGGGGAGAAAGCCTCTGGGCAGATTTTTACCGCATCTCAGACCAGTTTATCTCTCAAAGACCCTTGCAAATAGGGACATGGTGACAGCTGTCTGCTGCCCTTCTATGGTTTGTCTACAGGGACTGTTGCTAAAGTGGCTTCCAGAACTCAACAAGCATGGGATCATGGTCTGGGTGTACAGGAGAGGGAGCTGCTCAGGTAAGGCCGTGCAGCTGCTGAATGGCAGGACTAGGAAGCAAGGCCTGCCCCCTCCCCGACTAATTTTCTTTTCTTTCTTTCTTTCTTTCTCTTTTCTTTTCTTTTTTCTTTTTCTTTTTTGGCTCTCCTGGACTTGCTTTGTAGACCAGGCTGGCCTCGAACTTACATCAATCTGCCTGCCTCTGCCTCCCACCACACCCGGCTTGGCACTGCACTCTTAAATGCTGTAGATCAATGTGTTTTGTGGCTTTGCACCTCAAGAAGATCTCCCGGATCCAGCACAAAGCCCTTTTTACTCACAGCAGGTCACCTCGCTGTGTGTCACCCACATGTGCCATCTGCACTTCACACCACTGGCAAGTGAGTTTGCCTGCTCAGGTGTTCCTATAGATGCGATTGTACGGATTGTGCCTGGGTTCTCTCCTTCATGTTTTTTTTTTTTTTAATGTCCTTAAAACAAAAACAAAAAAACTAATGACTAATATTTTATCATCCTTTACTCTAAAGTAATCAAATGGCCACCTAAGCCAGGACTCAGAAAGGGACAGAATGCATCTGTGGTGGCTTGAATAAGAGACTCATATATTTGGATGCTTAGTCACCAGGGAGTGGAACTGTTTGAAAGGATTAGAAGGATTAGGAGGCGTGGCCTTGTTGGAGGAAGTGTGTCACTGAGGGTGGGGCTTGGAGGTTTCAAAAGCTCAGAGAAGGCCCAGTCCCTCCCTCCCACCCTCCTTCCTTCTCTTCCCCCTTCCCTCCCTCCCTGTCTGTCTGTCTGTCTATAGATAATGATGTAGCGCTTAGCCACTGCTTTAGAGCCTGCCTGTACGCTGCCATGCTCCCCACTATGATAATAAAGGACTAAACCTCTGAAACTCTGAGCCCCCAATTAAATGCTTTCTTTTTTGTTTGTTTGTTTGTTTTTTTTTTTTTTCCGAGACAGGGTCTCTCTCTGTGTAGCCTTGGCTGTCCTGGCCTCGCTGTGTAGACCAGGCTGGCCTCGAACTCACAGCGATCCACCTGCCTCTGTCTCTCCAGTGCTGGGACTAAAGGCGTGCGCTGCCATGCCCGGCAAATGCTTTCTTTCATAAGAGCTCCCTTGGCCATGGTGTCTCTTCACAGCAATAGAATAGGGACTAAGATGGCAGCTCTCATGAAAACCTCACCCTTGGGGGAGTGACCTGGCTGGCCTCCCTCTTTCCCTATCTGCTCCCCCATCTCTGCCCTTCCGGTACTTCATGGTGTGGAAGCAAAGCCCTTAGCTGCACTTCTCAGCCCCTAGAACCGTGAGGAAGGTATTTCTGCTCACCATAGACCTCTGGCTGGTGTCATCTCAGTGCACTGTGCTCTTGGTTGGACCTTGGCCAGGTCAGAGGAAGGAGGGAAGCAGCTCCCCAGCTCCTGCTTTTTTCCGGATCCTTCACTCCCTTGTGGGAACTTCCTTCCCACAGAAAGAAGATAGGACCCCTGTGGACCCAGGAGCTGGGGGGACCCACCCAGAGGTACAGGGCTGAGCCAGAGCATGGAGCAGCATGGACATGCCAGCCAACGGCCCAGGCCTGGAGTGTAGCAAGTGGGCAGACGCCCTTCCCAGAGGGCCTTCTCCACTACCTGCCCAAGACACAGGCCCAGGGCCCACCCCATCTTTTCTTTCTTCCCTT